>CM028379.1:44031596-44199604 GCA_013146195.2 Codonopsis lanceolata | reverse complement strand
GAAATGCTCAAGTAGATATTTGCTTGAATAAACAAATAAAGACCAAGTCCGTCACGAGCGGACTCATCAAATCAAGTAGGTCATAATGCTCTACAAAACCCAATAAACAATGCACATACTTGTTCACATTTAACATGTTCAACTAACTTGTAAGTTTAGTCCAAGAACCACATATTGAGGTATTCATAATCCTCAAGTCATCACCCAATCAAGAACAAAGATAAGGCTCAATAAATCACAATGTGAGGTCTACTATAGTCCTCTACTCAAGATTAAACCAAAGACTATATTAGTCTAAGAACAACCACAAATCAAGGCTTAGCATTTAGTTTATACATAAAGCATACACGGACACAAACATAGTCTTAACCGTCGTATATAATCGACATCCTCAAGACCATTCTCATGAATGACAAGACTACCTCGTAGTCGAATCTCATAAGTGTTTTCATAATGTTTACGCCGACCGAATCCCCTAGAGAGAATTCATTCAATAATCATTACTAATGGTACTCGAGACCATAGGTTGGTCTCTAATGCTCCGTGCTCTACGAGCACGCCTAAATACATTTCCCCGACTATTCAAATCTCGAAATAGTAGCTCTTTAATAAACTTGCTAATTAGGTAAGCGTTAATGTTCACCATCAAAGTCTCTAACATATCGATGTCATAATTGAACACAAATTGAGGTACTCGGGTCCTCACAAACATAATCAAACGAAACCCCAAACATCAGGATTTCAACCCAAGTTCATTAACACATTATTGAACTTATATTGACTCCTGCTTAAGTCTTAATACTAAGTTTCTTTCTTTACCCATTTCATCAAACCCAACATTAACACCCATTTCAATTTACAATAATTTTCATAATACGGGCTTGATTCTCAAGCCCTAAAATTCATAAAACTCAACATAACTCATAACCCATTTCTTACAACACATAATATCATTCAAATCATCTAATTCATGATATTAAAAAGTTCATACCTCCAAAAATCCTCAAAATGGGCATACATAGCATACCAAGTGTTCATTGCCCACAAATAGCACATAGATTGTTTTCCTTAGGGCCAATGAACCAAAATCAAAAGAGTAACTTACCTAGCTTGAAAGAAAACTCCAAAGAATGAAAAATACGATCGGTGAAGTTGTTCTACTCATCGAGGGCTTCAAGAATCCAGTTTGAAGGCAATCCGACGATCGGATCTTCGTGGATCAAAAGGAAGAAGAAGGCTAGGGGCCAAAGCCCCCAAGAACTCTCTTTCTCTCTAAAACGTATAATGAAGGGGAAGAAATGAGGAGGATTTTCTGAAAATTGGAAAGGGTTTGGGTATATATATCTCCACAAACCAAGAGGGCATAACAGGGACTTCCTTGGTACAATTAGTGAACATTAGATGAAATCAACAGCTAATCCCACCTTAATTAACTTCCAAATAATGTTACGACATGATTAGGACTAAGTATGGGAGTTTAGGAAGGGTTTAGAGGGGGTTTAATGAGGGTAGGATAGACAATTCATTCAAAATCACAAAACAGGGCATTGCTGAGTCAGGGGACCATGCGGTCGCATGGTCCTCAACCCATGCGAGAGCATGCTCCATGACACTTGATGTCTTTTTTACGTTGACCTTGCGGGGCAAGGTCATTCCACCTTACGGCCGCAAGCCTTCCAGAGAAAAAAAGGGCTTAGGATTCAACCCCAACCACTCAACCAAATCAAACAAGGTTCAAACCCCATTCAAAGTAGGTCTAGAACTCCCACTAAACACTCATAAACAACCCCTGAAACAACTCGGAGCGAAACCGGAACAATGTGCAACATCGTGCAACCGAAACGACGAATGAACTAGCAATCGAACGAGCAATGAAAGGAGACTTAAAGCAAGTCTAAAGGCTAATGAACAGGCTCAAATAATTCTAAGAAGTTAAACAACAACTAGGAGAATAAGGCCTCCAAAGAAGAGGCGATTATGCGACTCAACCTCGAACTACGTGATAAAGACGAATGTTATCTCCAAAGCTTCGAAATCATCAATAGACTTAAGGAACACCTCCAACTTGAATTCTAATACATCTAAACATGTAAATCAATCATCAAGTAATGGTCTAGGACCAAACCGAGGTCACGAACACAATACGCAAGCGAACTCTCAATCGCGTCGCATTCCGACTATCGTCGAGTTATGACTTGTGACTATAGCAAGTCAACAACTATATGAAATCTCTTAATAGTACTGTTTTGGTCTTAATGTGGTCTCTCATACACATCTAGACTCCCTCGCAAACCAAACATGCAGTCAACAAAGGAAGAAGTGCGAGTATTGCACGCAAGTCAAGCTAACCAAGGAGCGGGGTGTTACACACCCAACCCAACCCGTTAAATTTTTTGGGTGGAAACGCAGGTCAGACTCGTTACCCGTTTCGACCCATAACTTTTTATACTATAAACTCCTATTTTTTGGGGGGAAAAATATGGGTTAAGATGGGTCAACCTGTTTTAACATGTTACTCGTTTCAACCTGACCAGTTCCAACCCAATCCATTTCGACCTGTTTGATATTTGAGTTCTAACGAGTTTTGACCCGTTTTAACCCGTTATCCATCACAACCCGACTCAAACCCAACTCACCCAATTGTCAAGGTTATTATTGATATATAACTTTGGTAAGTTTTTCTTGGTTCATTATCAATTGGATTTGTAATGTAACTTTTATCATCCTACAAACATATTTTGGTTTAAAAATTATCACTGACGTCTTTTGATTCTAACCTTTCTTTCATATTCTGCGAAGACATTTTTGCTTATGGTGTTTTCTGTGATATCTATAATAAAAAGTTATGCTCAATGGCAATGTTTTATTTAAAAAATTATTCCAAAACTTAATTATTTTTATTTATTTATGTGAATCTCAATTTTACTTTTTATACTCTTTGCATTATAACTATTTGTTTAATTTGTATACATTGAACTCATATTCTTTATGTTATAATTATTTACCTATTTTGTAATCATTAAAGTTTTTAATTAATTATATATATATATATATATATATATATATATATGAATTATTTATTTGTATATTTTCAATTTTACATAACAAACTTCATTACAAATTACACGAAACTACCATTGCCTCGAGTTTCATTTTAGCCCTAGATGTCTCAACGATTGTTGATTTAAAAATTGATGAAGATTGTCTTAACCCTTCCATTTATGCCATACAGAATCATAAAATGCTTTAGATAAAAATTAGTTTGTAATTCAAAGTAAAATATTAATTTTTTTGTTATATTTTCAAATTTGAATTATTAAGGTGTAGATTTTTTAGACATGTTCTATTTGTTTATTAAATATATTCTTTGCTAAGTAAATAATATTTGTTAATAGGGCTCCTTTTAAAAAATCATTTTTTTAGTCATAGTCATTTGTATGTCGTTTTTTTTAGAGTTGCCAATCTTAAATGCCTTCAAATTTCAGTATGTGATTTAGATAGTGATACTAATCGCACAGGTTCAAGGACCAATACCAATGTTTTATATGAAAAAGTATTTTAAAATGCATAACAATCTTTTTTTTTTTATTAATTTAATACTCTATAATGAAATTCATTTTTTTAAAAGTACGATTTAATTTTTTGTTTTCGTTTTCATATATTGTAGTCACTAAATTTTTTTATTTTTTATTTTTTTTATAAAATCCGTGCATCGCACGGGTGAGATACTAGTCATTACCAATAGAAGATGTATATCTCACATTTGTTAGGAGATGATGTTGATTTTAAATTATTTTATATTATTACCAATAAAAGAGATGTATAACACATTGTTTAAAAAGAAAATGTTAGATTTTAAAATCTTTAGACTAAAAACATTCACTTTTACAAGATATGTATCTCACATTGGTTATAAAATATTCTACTATTATTACCAATAGAAGATATGTATTTCACATTGGTTAGAAATTGATATTATTTTAAAAATACTATTATTAATTACCAATTGAAGAAATGTATCATACATTGATTAGAAAATGATGTTAGTTTTCAAAGTCTTTTGATAAAAGACTTCTACCATTATTACCAATAGAAGATGTATATCTTACATTGGTTAAAAAGTGATATTGATTTTAAATTATTTTAGATTATATATAAGACTTTTACTATTATTAGCAATAGAATATATAAATCACATTTGTTATAAATTGATGTTAGTTTTAAATTACTATTATTACCAATAAAAGAGATAAATCTTACATTAGTTAAAAAGTGATGTTTATTTTAAGAGTCTTTAAATAAAAAAAACTTCTACTTTTATCATCAATAAAAAAGAAGAGAATAGATGTATCTCATTATATAGAAAAAATATATTGGTTTTATATTTTTTTTAGATAAAAAACTTCTACCACTGTTACAAAATGATGAAATGTATTTCATATTGGTTAGAGAGTGATGTATGCATTAAAAGTCTTTTTTATAAAATGTTTAATACTAATAGAAAAAATATGTATTTCACACTGGTTAGGAAAATGATATTGGTTTAAAATGTTTGTAGATAATGTATCTCACATTGGTTACAAAGAGATCCACATTATTTAGAAATAAATATTGGTTATAAAATTCTTTAGATAAAAGAATTTTTATGTTATTATCAATACAAGAGATGTATCAAACATTGTTTAAAAAGACATATTGTTTTCAAAACTCTTTAATTAAAATACTACTACTATTATTATTGTAATGCCCCCAAATTTGTAATTGAAAGGGAGTCAACCTATAGCTAATCCGGCTGTTTAGACATCTCTCAAACTTCCTAGCTTTCTGACTTTCATCAGCAAAAAGGGCAGGAGCAAATTTTAACAATTCGATGAATTTGACGTTGTACTCGTCAACCGTCATTTTCCCTTGCTCTAGGTTAAGGAATTCCACTAGCTTCATGTCCTTCATACTTAGTGGAAAATACTTCTTGTTGAATGCCTCCACGAATATGTCCCAAGTGATCACTTCAACACCCCGAGACTCTAGTGTAGTCTTCTCGGAATCCCACCACTGACTAGCTTCTCCCTGAAGCACAAAGGTTGCAAGCTTCACTTGTTGTTCACTAGTGCATGTCATTGTCTTAAGGATCTTCCTCATGTGATTCAACCACTCCTTAGGTTTCTCCGTGCCAGGTGCTCTTATAAACGTTTTTGGGTTGCACTTCTGAAAACTTTCTAACGGGTCTTTACATGTAGGTTGAGCTGGGGCTACAGGCTGAGCTGGTGCTGCATTCTCATGGTTCCTATTTCCCACAAGGGCTTGCGCTATAGTCTGAAGCAAGGTCAAGAGGGTAGGGTCTACTGGCGCTACTGGTACAGGTCCATTAACATTCGCATTCGGTTGGACCACTTCGGGTGCATTGCCATTGACGTTCACATTTGGTGGAGGCACACCATTTTCCCTTACAATTCCAAAAGTGGAGTCTTCCATGACTCTACCAGCTCTAGTACCCCTTCCACGTCCACGAGTTCCAGTGTGACCTCCACGTGCCATTTGGTACTGAGATATAAACAACATGGTGTCAAATAGTGTCAAATTATATCACACAGAAAATGGTTTTCGCTATTCGATATGATGTAAATGGGAACAACTTACATAATTGTTACATAGCATCTTTTCATTCAAAACTTATCTTATGATCTTATGCATTCAAAACATGTATCAATACAGATTTAGTTGTAAGGAATATTGATGAACATTCAAATAAATCCTCAAAATTTATTAATTCTAAGCTCTGATACCAACCTGTAACGCCCCCAAATTCGGTACCGAGAACGCAGTCCCACAATTTGGGCACATCAATAACAATCATAACTTAAATCATAAATGTTCCAAATCTCATAATAATTAAATCTTAAACATCCTTGACTAAATTCAAAAAATAAACCCAAAGTAATTCAATACAAAATTCATCTATACTTAACATGAGTCTATAATTTATTTAAAATACCATCGAGTGATTCAATAAGAAAAGACTAAATCCAAAATTATCGGAAATCGTCATCTTGGTCTACCTGAACCGAAATCCTCTAATAAAATGTACTCATTACCTAAGAAAGAAAAGTATGAAGGGGGGAGAGAACAATGCTCAGTAAGTTCATATACAACCCCTTCGGTTACTAAGGAGGAGTTGAACAGAAACAAATCAGATATGGATATTTTTAGAATATTCAAAATTTATTATTCAAATATCGATAAGCGGAAGCAATTATCAAATTTCGATTTAAGTGAGTAGGAATTCAAATGAAAATAAACGTACAAAGGTGACTCGAGTAATCAACTGTCACCAACGGTCTCATACCGATTGGAGACAATTGACTACTCACAGAATCTCATGATCAAATAAGCAATTCATAAATCATAGTTCACAATTCATATATCAATTTCACATATCATAATTCATAGATCATTGGTATATCCAGATAACCACGCCACGGACCAAGTGGCGTTCACAAGCATCATAATTCATAGTTTCATAATTCACAGTGTCATAAACTCAACTTAGTGATCATGATAGAAATTCAAGTAATCGAATACTTTTATAAAATCAGGCATCGCCAAAAATCATAATTTTCATATTAAAGGTATCAGACATAAAATTCAATAATTATGTGAGAATAAACAGATAATCAAATTATGAGTTTGAAAGAAGTGTAAGCGACGGAGTTCGAATTCAAATGCCGATTTAAAATCGGTGTATGTTTTAAGAAACATCGATATCAAAGGAGTAATGAAAACTTAACGAACGACACATAAAATATTGGAGACCTAAAAGAGGTATAATCTCTTACCTCGAAATACTTAGCAAAAGAAAGATCCGCAACACGTACGATCGTCTTAACCTTCCTTGTCAAAATCTAAGTTCAAAATATACAATAATCACTAAACCACAAATGTACCAACCAATCCTATTAATTTCTATAATGCTAATTAAAGTAATAATTTACTAAATAATTTATTGTTATAATTATTATTTTATTTTTTTCAAACCGCACACACGGTACACACACGCACAACACACACACACATGCATTGTTGTGACTATTCACTAGTTTATATATATATAGGCTTTAACCAAAAAAAAGAAAGGAAGAAACTTACCAATAGTCTTAGCCGTCGGCGCTCTCTATCTCTCTCTGCCGTTCTTCTCCCCCCCCCCTTTTGAACTCTTCTCTTTTCCTCTCCTCTCAATCCTATTTATATAAAAACCCTATTAGGTTTCCTAACCCTAAGGTTAAATGGACCAATTTTCATTAAGTAATATTAACAGGGAATTATACTTAAATCTAGTCACAAGTGGGCCAAGTCCAACCCAATTTAATTAGTTACTAAATAGGTTCAAAGCATTAAATTAACACAAAACAATTATAATATTAATTATATTGGTCAAAAACAATTGTAATATTAATTAAGCCAATTAATATTTTAGCTAAAATTATCGGGGTATTACAATTATTTTTATGTTATAACCAATACAAGAGATGTATCCCACGTTGTTTAGAAAGAGATGTTGATTTCAATTTTTTTAAATATAAAATACTATTATTATTACTGTGACGACCCGACCCGGATTCCAACACGAAATCCCAAGGTCGTGCCGTTGGAACTAACTTAAGAAGAGGACAAGCACTTGTTAAACAGTAGTGCTAGTCAAATAGTCGAGCAAACTCGCTCTAAACATGAACATAACACCGCACTAAAATACGGTATTTCAAAAATCGAATCAGCGGAAGCAATATAGGAAAGAAGTCCCAAGCTATGAAGCTCGAAACCAACGACAATGAAACCAAGAGAGACATTATCTCTCAAAGGAGGAAAAACAAAACTCGCGTGCCGCAACAATGCAGACGCTAATCAAACCATCGGCACTCCAGGCCGACGTTTTAACAGAGAACCAACCTGATATAACAATTACCCAACGGCTAAATCATACCGGGGTCAACCAACAACTATAAAAACTAGAATAAGGAAATTCCCCCAAAGCTACTGCATGCCCGGGAGACAACTGAAATAAATACTAAAACCACAAACAAGGCACGACACAACACGTCGGCCCAAGAAAACCCAATACAAATACCCAAGTATTCTACCCAACTGTAAAGTCTAATTAACTTTACAAAATGTCGATCTCACAAGAATAGGAAAGTACATTAAATCAATGACAATGCTAAAAAGGAACAAGACTCCACAAGCTGGTACTCGGGAAAGTCGGCTGCTACAAACACGAACCACACGGTCTAACCTCGATCTATCGACCAGCTGCGCTCTGCTACTGTGACGACCCGACCCGGACCCCAATGCGAGATCCCGAATCGTGCCGTCCAAATAATCAAGTTTAAACACATAAGCATGCACAAGTAGGATTTTAAAATTCATGTGGCGCAACATTTCAGACAATTAACAACTCGGCTACACTTGGCCGGGAAAAACAACCTGATTTAAACAAGTCATCGGCGACATTACAGCCGGAACCCAACAACTACTCCTACAATTAACACATGCTTATAAAACCTCAACGGCCACAACATGCCGGAGACAACAACAATAATAATACCTTTAAACAAGCTTTAGCGGAAGAAACTATGATGAACCATACACACATATAAACAAGCTCGACTTATAGTCGGCATACCAAAAGATTACAAGTATTAAATAATTAAGTTACTACAATCATAAAACCCAAAGTCAAGTCTACATGACTTGCTTCCCAACGTCCTTTCCAAAATAAAAGGGTTTACTAATGAAAGTCCAAAAGAGCAACCTCGCTCACAACGTCCAAGCGAATACGTGAATCTAGCGTGGAACGTCTCCTCGGCTTTGATCTAAGGAAAACAAAGCAAACAAATAGAGTAAGTCGAAAGACTTAGTAAGTTACCAAAATATGCATGTTCATTTTATAGCATGACATTTATCACAAATATGGCATGTTATCATCATTTAACACTTAGCACCTTATTCACATAAGTGCGTGAAGTAAATCATACAAGTAGGATATGATAGTCACGGCCGCTTCGTAGCTCCTGCAAAACATTCTGTTACTGGTTCGTGCCATCGATGTTATGTGAATTCATCGACTATCGTCGAGTCGTACTCGATCTCAATAGCAAGCCAATGCGGCACTTAACTGATACGGCAAAGGGGCTACTTCCCCATCATGCCCACAGGGGGTGTGTGAAGTCCCAGGTGCGGCGATCCATAGCAAACACGAATCCCATAATTCGTGAAGGCGATGCATCGTCCCACCCTGACTTGATAAACAAACCAAATTATGCCAGCTGGACTCAATGCAATGCACAAGTAGATATTTACTTGACTTAAACCAATTAAGGACCGAATTCGACAAGAGCGAACTCGACCAACCAAGTAGGGGTTAATCTCTACTATAAAATTATATCAAGGCAATTAAATTGCTCAAAACCAAATCTTTCACAACAACTTGTTATAAACAATCAACCAAGCTCATACTTGAGTAAACCAAGTCAAACGGTGTCCAAACTTCGTAGGGATTGAAATTAGAGCTTAACATGTTCAATTCTTCCCTAGAGTCGACTCCGTTGAGTCTTTTCACTAAATTCCCAATTTTGGGGAAATTGAAGCTATATGCTTCATAACCCAACTTAGGTCACTTCTAAGTTCAACAAGGGTGCAATTTCACCTAAAACATTTTAATATAATTCACGTTCTTCATGTAGTCCAATATTGAGGATACAACACATAACCATTTTTACAAACACCACATAGGCATAATTTAGGGCATTCCCAAATAATTTCACTTTCATCAACAACATACTACATTATTTCTAACATGTTCAAGACCTCAATTAACATGATGAAAGAGTAATTTCAACATTCAAAGGCAAGAAATCAACCTAGACATGCTCCTAACAAAATCATACATTCAAAATTCGTAGGAAGCAATTATGTGTCCTCATTGACCTCACACATCATAAACTTTGTTTCCTTAGGGTCAATGAGAACTAAAATGAAGAAGAGTAACTTACTAGTTATACACCAACGGAAGAAATAGAAGAAACTATTCGGATGGAAATGCTCCCCTTGATGAGCTCTTCAACTTTAATGAAAGGCTCTTGGGCAATGGATGAATGGATGGTTGAAGATGAAGGGTTTAGCTCCAAGAAGCCATGGAAGAACCTTGAGAGAGATGAAATTCGTTTTTGGAAGAGAGAGGGTGAGAATGAGGGTCAAAAATCTGAATTGGGGCTTATATTGGTCTAATTCTTGAGTGGGACATGTGTCAACCACTTGTGGTCCCTTTGAGATTCTTAGGATAAGGTTTGGATGATCAACAAGCCTTCTTAATCCATCATTAAAATTAGTTAGGGATGTTAGGACTTAAGTAGGAAGGGTTAGGGAGGTTTAGGATAGGTTTAAGTAGGGGTTGGAAGTGAACAAATCGTCAAATTCCGAAACAGGAGGAAATCAGCCCGTAGCAGCAAAACAAGTGAGGCGGGCGCCTCACCAAGCCCATGCGGCCGCCTCAAGTCTGAGCCTTCCCAAAGTTCGACCATTCAGCAATTGCTCCCTGCATTTGAGGCGGGCGCCTCACCAGCTCCCATGCGGCCGCCTCGGCTCCAGAACCTCTAAAACTTGATTCAAACTTGATCTAAATGGTCCCAAACTTTTGGGCAACCATTCTAAGGTCTAACCCTACTCAAAATGAGTCGGAAACACACCCGAACAACTCCGGGAATAAGCTAGGACAAGGCGCGAACCACGCGACGAATGAACAACGGATTAAACTCAAATCAAACATCATTCAAACTAGGATATCTTGGGCATGAAATAGGTTTGTTTCAACTTGATTAAGACTTGAATATAAAGCTAAGAACTCAACGAACACTTCGTACGTCGAAATAGAAGCAAATACGAGCAATAAGAGGAATCGCTAAGACCAAATTCAACGCGATTAAACCGGCGATTCAACAATCAAGTTTATATGATTCTAAGCATGTTATGGACTTCTAGAATGATCTATGAATGATTCTAAGACATTTATATAACAAGTAAACATGCTAACATTCAACCAAGAAAGCATAAATACAAGCATAGAATGTGCATGCAAGATTATGGGCGCCTACGCCTCACGATCTACTCGACCTCGTGATCGCTATCGCAACTAAAAACAAGTACGGATGAGTCATAATGACCCAGTACGCTACCACAATATATATGCAACATATAATTATGTAACATAAACATAACCATAGTGTCATTTATAAATGACAGAAAAACCCGTGAAGAGGCGTCGTATCGTTTCGATACTCCACAAGATATCCACTCCTTACTTACTAAACCGTCCAAAAGAACCAGAGTGTAATTCCCTGTTCACACACAAATCAAATGAATTAGAAGGTAGTTCCCACAAAACATCATATGCAAGTATACATATCATTATATATACGAATCAAGCTATTCACACTGTTACCACGTGTAAGGGTGCATGTTTATATATATACACCTATATCAGTATGTATATCTCTAAATACACATATCAAATCTCCCATAAAATCATCATGCATAAGTATGCATATCTATATATATGCACATCAAGTCTTTCATATATATTTCATATACAAGTATGCATATATCTATATATACATATCAAATCTCTCATATATCTTCAGCCAATACAAACATGGTCAATAAGATCTCATGTTCAACTAACACTTTGTTATCACATAAGTGCCCATAGGAAGCCACATAAGGGATAGAGAAGATACCAAATCATTGTCGCCGTAATTGCTCCCCGCAATCACAACCGTTAATCATATCGTGCGCCGCTGATACCCGTGTTCAGGTATCAAAGTACCGAGCTCTCTTCTCGGGTCTGAGATCTCTTCTCAGGAAAATAGCACTAGCCAATGTGCTCAATTGGTTATGACAAAGGGGGCTACTTCCCCACTGTAGCTAGTAGTGGAGGTGTGTGTGAAACCCGAATCCGGTACGGCGATACATTACAATCACGAATCCCATAATTCGTGAAGGCAATGCATCGTCCCACCATCATCATGAAAACTCAAGTAATGCCAGTTGGACTTATATGCAATGCACAAGTAGATGTTTACTTGCTAATTCTCAAGTAGATATAATGATCTACTAAACTCATACGATTATGCATATTGTTACAATAATCACAAAACCACAATAGGAACTCATTTGAGTCTCTAAATCATAAGTGCCAAGTTTGTTCACTCTATTCAATTCAAGTCCCAAAAGCTAGTAATCTAGTCAACTGGAATATAATTGTCATAGGATCTCACCACGATCCTCGTAAGGTTCAATTGTTCCTTAACTCGACTCCGTTGAGTCTTTACTACAATTCCAACCAAATAGAGTTTGAACATTATATGTGTTCCAAGACTCCTTTCTATGTTCTCGTTGAGGCATAGCAAGGTTCTCATTCCATTTAGGAATCTTAGTTCAAGTCCCAAGTCAATTATATAAGGGAAGCCCAAGTTGATTACTGTGAAATCAAGCTTAGTTCAATTTTGATTCATAATTCCACTTAATAGTAGAATCCAAGTTCATCACCACAATTCATTAATTGTAGAACAGATCAGGCACGAAGGCAAATACATTCAATATGCTCATAAGTCATATCATAGAAACACATAGAAGAATCAATTCTTGACAAGGTAGGAAATCATGCATTTAGCCATAATATAAAACATACACAGTATTCCATATTCACCTATGAAATTCAACAGAGTCACAACTTAACCATCAGTCCATTAAGTACTATCCAAGACACCTCAGCCAAGTGTTTTACCTAGGTCGAGAGGAAGGAAGGAATTAATTCCAAGGCATTACGATGAGTTACCTGCCCCAAGATCCGAAATCTTTCAAACACTATGGGCCCATGGGATACTTAAACCAATTACAAATTTTTGACTTCCCAATCCATTGCCTGCTACATGGAATCATGCCCAGTATTGTGAATACCACCGCTGCAGTGGTCACCTCACCAATAAATGTTATGTGCTCAAGAATGCCATACAAGACCTCGTCGATAATGAAATAATCACAGTGTCAGGCACAAAAATCCTGGAGGCCATTCCAGCAAAGAAGGTCTAAAGGGCAAGTAAACCTATTTACCCAGAATAAAGGTGTTGTAAAAATCCTCTTCAATAACAGGAGTTTCTAATAAAGTCTGGGAAATAGTTTCCTAGGTATGATAGATGGAGGCACTAATTATGAAAAGCTCCCTGCTGAGTTTGAGTCTATTATTGATAAGCCTCTGCAGAATTGGTATACTACGACCGACCCGCTTTTGACGACCGCAGATCTGGTGGACTGCTTCAGATATTCTATTCCCATTCCTTCTCCTAGCTTTACGGATTGGTCATCTACCGATCCGCTCCCTAAAATTGAGGATCTCAAACCCCAGGTCCTCAATAATGTAAATAACCCTGTACAGCTTGCTATTAATGATAATCTTAATGTCTTTGCTTATTCCTTAGTTGTACCTACATTAAAAGATGCATTAAATAATTATAATAATGAGTCATTTGATGAAATGGACCCAAAAGTTAAAAATTACTTGTTTGAGCTTGTAAAGTCAGTTGAGCACCAGGAGCAACATCATTCATCAGCAGCAAATGAAGACTTGTCCACTGTTAATCTGAGGCTGAACAATGAAACAAAAGAGATCAAAATCGGCAACTACCTGCAAGGCTCTGAAAGGGTAGCACTTATTAACCTCCTCAAAGAGTTTGTAGACATCTTCGCTTGGTCCTATGAAGATATTCCTGGGCTGGATCCAGCCATCGTTGAACACCGGATCCCCATACATCCGAATGCTCGGCCAATCAAGCAAAAGCTCCGCCGAAATTAAACCGGAATGGTCACTGCAAGTAAAAGAAGAAATTATGAAGCAGATGCATGTCAAATTCATTCCGGTAGTAGAATACCCGATCTGACTGTCCAACATAGTGACCGTTCCCAAGCCCAACGGGAAGGTCCGGATCTGTGTAGACTTTCGCGACCTCAACAAGGCATCGCCCAAAGATGACTTCCCTCTACCCAATAATGATATTGTGGTAGACGCCATCGCTGCTCACAAAATCAAATCTTTCGTCGACGGCATGCTGGGCTACAATCAAATCAAAATGGCAGCAGAAGACCAGGAGAAAACCTCATTCACTACTCCCTGGGAACCTACTGCTACAATGTCATGCCATTTGAGCTAAAAAAATGATGGGGCTACATATAAGAGGTCTGCCACCACCCTCTTCCACGACATGATTCATAAAGAAGTGGAGGTCTATGTTGATGACATGATCGTGCACTCCAGCGATGCCAACGGTACTCATATTAAGGACCTTCGAAATTTTTTTGAAAGGTTGAGGAAGCACCAAATGAAGCTTAACCCCACCAAATGCAAATTTGGGGTTACCAAAGGCAAGGTCCTGGGATTCACGGTGACCGAGCAAGGCATTGAGATCGAGCCGGCCAAAATCAAAGCCATCGTAGAAATGCCGCGGCCAAAAACTCCAACCGAGGTCAAAGGCTTCCTAGGCCGATTACAATATATCAGCCGCTTCATTAGATAGCTGACAACCACATGTGAGCCCCTATTCAAACTCCTAAAGAAAAATACTGACCAAGTCTGGGACGAGAAATCCCAACTAGCCTTCAAAAAAATAAAAGCTTACCTTACCAATCCACATGTGCTAGCTCCGCCACATACACATAAACCTCTTCTCCTATATTTAAGTGTCACAGACACATCAGTAGGGGCTATGCTCGCCCAAGAAAAAGAAAATTCCTACATTGAAAACGCTATTTATTTCATAAGTAGGAAGCTGGAAGGAAGCGAGCTAAATTATTCAGCACTAGAAAAAAGCTGCACCGGCCTAGTCTGGGCAACTCAAAGACTCAAAACCTACCTACAAAGACGATCCATCAAGCTCATCTCCAGAATGGATCCTATAAAGTACATCTTCAGCAAGCCATCATTATCCAGCAGACTGGCTAAGTGGTCATTTCTTCTCAACGAGTTTGACATAACTTATGTCACACTCAAATCTATCAATGGCAGCGTAATTGCAGACCATTTAGCCGATCTGCCCTTAAAAGCAGAAGATGCAGTTGAGCCTAGCTTCCCAGACGAAGGTGTCCTGGAAATTATTGACCACGACACCAGCTGGAAAATGTTCTTTGACGGAGCCGCAAACAAAAGAGGTTTTGGCATAGGAATCTTGCTAATCGACCCGACAGATTCTCACACTCTGTTGGCCATAAGGTTGGAGTTCGAGTGCTCGAATAATACAGCTGAATACGAAGCCTGTATTGCTGGCCTAGAAGAAGCTCTCCAAAAGGGAGCCAAAGACTTTGAAGTCTATGGAGACTCCGCCCTGATCATAAATCAAGTCGAAGGGAAATGAAAGACCCAAGATCCCCGGCTGCAGCTCTATCATGCCAAGTTAACAGCACTTGCCACCAAATTTGATTCCATCTCGTTCCATTACTTGCCACGAGATAGAAATCAGTTTGCCAATGCCTTGGCCACTCTAGCATCGTTGGTCCGAATTCCCACAGAAACTAATGTTCAACCATTTGTAGTCGGGGAAAAGGTCACCCTGGCATACTGTTTCAAAATCAATGCAGCCTCTGAAACAAATCACGAGCCTTGGTATTCTGATATTTTAAATTTGCTTCATAAAGGAGTCTATCCTCCCAGCCTAGACAAAAGAGGGAAAGTCTCCCTGCGGAGATGGGCATCGCAATTCGTGTTTAGCGGTGGCAGCCTATACAAAAGGCATTATCAAGGCCTAAATCTATTATGCGTCGACCAAGCAAAAGTCGAGCAGATCATGGACCAGCTTCATGGTGGTACCTGCGGGCCCCACATGAATGGCCATATGTTATCAAAAAAAGTTATCCGGTAGGGGTACTATTGGAGTACCCTAGAAATCGACTGTATTCGGTGGGTGCGTCATTGCGACAAGTGCCAGCGTTTCATAAATCTGCAGTACATACCCCCGTACATCTTATATAACTCCACAGCCCCCTGGCCCTTTTCATCTTGGGGAGTCGACGTTATAGGCCAAATTCACCCGAAGGGATCCAATGACCACGAGTACGTTCTGGTAACTGTCGACTACTTCACGAAGTGGGTGGAAGCCTCTTCCTATAAAATCCTGAATGCTCGAAAGGTGTCCGAATTCATCCGGACCAACATTATTTATCGATACGGAGTACCTTTCGAGATAATCTCCGATAATGGCACGCATTTTGAAGGGGACGTGAATTGTCTGCTCGACAAGTTCAAAATCCAAAGGCATAAATCCTCCCCCTACCGGCCGCAAGCAAATGGTGCCGTTGAAGCAGCCAACAAAACGCTAGAAAACATTATCAGAAAAATGGCTGACACAGGAAGAAACTGGCCAGAAAAATTGCCACTATCCCTCTGGGGCTATCGCACTTCAGTCCGCACACCCACTGGGGCTACTCCGTACTCTCTAGCCTATGGCATGGAGGCAGTGCTGCCCATAAAAGTTGAAATTCCGTCATTAAGAGTGATGATGGAATCTGGAATATCAGAAATTGACTGGGCTAAAGGGCGATACGAAGAATTGGCCCTAATCGATGAACGTGGACTGCTGGCCTTAGAGTACACTCGAGCATATCAAAGGTGAATAGCCCGAGCCTTCAATAAAAAAGTCAAAGGACGCGACATTCAAGTCGGGGATCTCGTGCTTCGAGAAAAACCCCCTAGTTATGTTGATACTAGGGGAAAATGGAAATCTCCTTGGATGGGACCGTATGTTGTTAAAGAAATCCAGTCAAGAGGTGCAGTATTCATCACCAATCAAAAAGGAGAGGATCTTGTTCAGCCCTTCAATCTCGACACGCTCAAAAGGTACTATGCTTGAGTCGTTATATCTGGCAGTTGCTTCCCTCTCCAGCTCGCTAGGTTGAAAACCCGAAAGGGCGGCCTAGGAAAAAGTTAGAGTAAAAAAATGATGAAAAATCAGGAGAAATGGGAGGGAATGCACTTTCTGAATCCTCAGCATCCGACCTCCGGTCTTCAGCATGCAGAGTCTTGACTGACAAACAAAGAGAAAAACCACAACAAAAACTCGCATTAAAATACCAAAATATAATATAAGGTCCTAAGGTGCAACCTAGGAATAACTGCTTAAGATATTTAGGTTATGCATTTATTGCCTGTACATATCTATTATCTTGCTACCTCTACCCCCTTGTTTCCCCCCAACTATCCTTCATTTGCAGCTCAGCCCCGAAGTGGTCTATCAGTGCCTGCGGCGTCTGCCCAGCCGGGCCCATATACTCCTTCTGCGAGGTGCACAAGAGGCTCCAGTCTCACTAGCGTGAGAACCCCCAGAAGTGTCCTCGTCTTCATCATCGGCATCTCTATTATCCTGGATAGCCGTGTTGCTTGGACCAGCGCCATCATTCCTGAGGGCAGTGCCCCATCCAGTTTGAGGGGGAGGGACAACCTCTTTTGGTTCCCAAGGATTATTCCGCCGGCTTGCATTGCTCAATCGAGGAGGCGCATTGCTGGGACCTGCCTCATTTGGGCCGAGTCAGGAATAAGTTTCTCCCTGCCAAATTGGCGCAAGACCCTATCTGCCCGATAAAAGGAGGTACGCTCAAGACCTGGCAAAATGACCTGGGCATAGACCCCGGTATACTTAAGAAAGCGACGGATCTGCCAGTGGCTGATGACCCATATTATATCTATGGAGCCTCTACGCAAGAAACTCTCGACCCAGTTGGTCTCCGAAAAATTGGTCTGAGGATAATGACCGCGAGAGCCATAGAGCCCTGATCGTACCTTGCTCCCGGTGGCACTAGGCCCATCACCCAATTAAAATGCTCTTCTAACCACATGTGGATCAGAAGAGGGCTGCCATAAGGGAATAGCTCATCGCCAGCTGCAAAGGCATCCATGTCCGCCAAGGTCTCTGCCAAGATCATCAGAATTATGTTCACCCGGTGATCCCGACCTTGCAATACTAGGTCCACGACCCGCACATCGATATATCCGGGCTGGCCCACCAGCAGGTACCTCCCAACAAGGTAAAGAAAAAGAGACGACAGCCGGCGTCGCAAATAATCATGGTCGTCCTCCCTGTACTTTGTAAAAGCCCCAGGAAAGACGGTCAGGTTAAAATTTACTCCATTATAAAAGCCTGGAGTAGCAGCGTGATTAGAGCCAAAGAGCTCCCTTATTGCCATATATGGACGCCTCCGAGGAGAAGGCACAACAATAGGGCCAGAAGGTGCCATCCCCACCATAGCAGAGAATTCTTCAAAAGTGGGGCACATCTCGTTCATGCTAAAGTTAAAAGAGATGGTCTTGAGCTGACCAAAATCTGGAGGTTCCCCTCAGCATATCCCAATTGATGATAAGGGTCCGCCAGGACAGGAGGCACATGCACCCATAAATGTGCTCAAACTAGTCACGTTCATCTGATCGCAGGGAGAGGATCTAGAAATCCAGGGCATTTTCATAAATTTCCATCTCCAATGTTGTATGAGTTGGTGCAGCCATTTCTGGAGAAAAGTAAAAAGTCTGTCTGATAAAAGAAGGCGAAGCAGAGCAAAAGAAAGATTGAAAAGCTTAAGCAGAAGAGAAGGCAAGTGAGCTGATGAAAATTAAGCGCTGCCTCGTCTACCATTTATACCGAAAAATTGAAGAAACATATGATTTCTGAGCACAGTAGGCAAACAGTGCTGAACAAGGATTGCACAGAAAAAGACTCTGGCGCCGCCAATATGCTTCCCTGGCGCCGTGCCCATAACCCTTATGGGTGGCGCCAGGCTCCTGCCTACTGTTCCCTCAAACTGGCTTGTATCCCGGTATTGGTTCCGACCATCAACTGTTGCTCTGTCTGATTGCGAAGAAAAACGCAGGGGCTATGATAGTAGCCTTGCGCCAATTATAATCTTGTGCCAATTATAAGAGGTTAAGAACAAGAAGAGGCGACTGCCTCTTCCCCCCCCCCTCGCAAATTATCAGAAAAAGCTCGCTCGAACCCGAAGGTGTATTTTTCTAAAATCCATCTCTGAGCTACAGTGTGCCATTACCCCTAGATATTGGTCTAGCTTTATTTTGTGCATGAGTATTGAGTCTGCACTTTATTTTCTTGCATCATATAAAATTATATTGCATTGCATAATAAATATATGTATAGATTTTGGTACAAGAAAAAAAAAGAAGAAAAAAACTAATAAGTGCAGGTATCTAAAAGCTAATTGGCACGGGAAGACTGGCTTCTATCCAGATTGCCTCCCATGACTCGAGGGCCCTGTCCGCCGCCAATCCTATATGCTCGTCCTCTCGCCCGAGCGCGACTCGATTCGGCAGCTGCTTCATCATCATCATTATCACTTCGGCGCCTGGTCTGCCGCACTACATCGTTCCCTCGGCAAGAAAACTCGTCCACAAGCTTTTGATAAAGCTTGTTGATGCTGTAAAAATCCCGCAGCAGCTTCTTGTAAGTAGACACATTCACCTAAAAAAAGTGAGACAATATATATATATATATATATATATATATATATATATATATATATATATATATATATATATATATATATATATATATATCATTCTCCAAAAAAATATATGCAAAAATAAAAAAAATGAATGATGAAAAAAAGTGAAATGCAAAAAAATATATGAAATGTTTCTCCCGAGCAAGCCTGCTCCGGGACCCGACACTCCTCAGGAATATCAGCATCGGGGAGAACTTCATCCACCATCCTGCCCCCTCGATGATATCGAAAGGTAGAGAAAGCATCATCAGGTGCAGTGAATTCCAGATGCTTATCAAGAGACGGAATGGAAGGCCTCGGCCTGGTAGAAGCATCTGAAGCACGCCTGCCGCCTGGCTGCCGTAGGAACAGGAGGGGGAGGATGGAGCATGGTCCTCAGGAAATCCTCGTATGCCATAGGCGGGAAGTCGCTCAGGGGCATAGGAAACTTTGCCAGGTACTGATACCTGTTTGGTAGAAAATCTGGCGCAATTATTCACATGGGAGGCATAGGAGGCACAACTGGGGGAGACAACAGTGGAGAATGCTGACGGTTGACCCGCTCTCCCATTTACAACAAGTCAACCATAATGGATACCATCAGTATCCGGCAGCGACTCATCTCCAAAGTCACAGCATAATGACTTATCAAGCCCCTCCAGGGAAGAAAGTGCACGGTGCCCGCGCTCGAACTGGCAATACGTTCCCGCACCCAATCTATGTTCGAGCAGCTGTTGTCTCGGTCCGGCCGAACTATGTTTTCATCCACGAACTCAGCCAAGTACGGTGGCTCGTGAAAATGCTGCTGCAACCGGCCCAGCGTGAAATGAAAGAATGAAAAGGCCCAAACTTGCATAAAAGAAAAAAAGAAAAAGAAAAATCATCAGCAAAAAAAAAAGAAAAAAGAAAAAAAGAAAAAGAAAAGTTATCAGCAAAAAAAAAAGAAAAAAAGAAAAGATAGCAAAGGCAGGAAAAGAAAAGATACCTCCCATGCCGGGGCTAACCCATTAAGGGTTGGTGAGTCGTTGCGGCTAGCCCTATCCATCGAGGCATAAAGCTCGGCTAGGCCTGCCTGCCCTCAGTCATAATCGGCAATATGATCAAAGTCCGCCAGGCATGCCAAAATGGAGACCCTCAGAGTGGTGGAAGAATTGGCAAAAAGAGAAGTGCTAAGAAAAAAGAATAGAATGCCCTAGCAACACGGGCTACGGCCGCGGGATCGTTCTCTGGAACCCT
The DNA here is from genome assembly GCA_013146195.2 of Codonopsis lanceolata. Classification (NCBI taxonomy): domain Eukaryota; kingdom Viridiplantae; phylum Streptophyta; class Magnoliopsida; order Asterales; family Campanulaceae; genus Codonopsis; species Codonopsis lanceolata. The sequence continues at coordinate 44,178,796 of CM028379.1, read as the reverse complement.
TCCGGCATTATCCAGGAGCCATTTCCGCACGCTGCCAATAAGGACCTCATCCGTTGATTTATATTCGGGCTCGAAGCCCAGGAGGTCTTCCACCACGTCATGATGATGGCGGAGGGTGTAGTCAGGCTCCAAAGCCCTACCAATGCTGGTAGGAAGGCCGATAATAGCAGCAAAGTCGCAAGGGGTCATAGTCGCCTCCCCCCAGCTAAAATGAAAGGTGTGGGTAGTGTCCCACCAGTAGTTCCTCAGCACCTCGAAAATGGGAAGATAGCTGCAGAAGGGACCGAAAGCCCGCGAGAAAAGTGCTAAAGCCTGAGCCCTCAACCAAAACCTGTGCCGCCTCGGGCATCAAACTATAAATATCAGAAACATTCACACAGGTGGCCCGAATCCGTTTCAGTGGCGTACGCATCTGCAAAAAGAAAAAGGGCATATCAGGAAAAAAAAAGGGGAGTAAGTTTACTATCCTTTTATTTTTCCTGCACACATTATTAAATATAAACATGTTGCATATGATAAATAAAATGTTTGCATAATAATTTATATATTGCATTTTTGCATTCGAAAAAAAAAGAAGAAGATTTTATTGCATTCAAAAATTTTAAAAAGAGAGAGAGAGAGAAAAAAAAATGCATCCTTTTGCATTTAAAATATTTTGGGCATTTCAAAAGAAAAAGAAAATGATAATAATTTTGTATTGCATTTTAGCATTCTAGAATATTGATTTGCATCTTCTAGCCTCCCATAAAAATGCATCCTTTTGCATTCAAAAGTATTTTGGCATGTCGGCATAATATGAATAAAAAATATGTGTTTACATTTAATTATATAACACATTTTTGCATTTTCTTGCAAAATAAAAAAAATGCTCATGCATAATATTAGCAAGCATCCCGTAAATTTTCTATGTTGCATTTGCACCAATAAAATGATATATGCATACATTAGCCGTTTATCATTTGCATTTATTGCCTAAATAATTGAATCTTGGCATTCGCAGAAAAAATAATAAAATGTCGCAAATCAAGAAAATATGTCCATGACATTTATCATGTCTTCGCAGCATAAGCATTTCATAAGAATGAATTTTATAGCATGAAATATTCCTGTTATATTTTGCATGCATCCGAAAATATGCCTGAAAAAAAAATGCATCATATTCCAAAAAGTCTATTTCATAGGCATGCATCATATTAAAATATTTTTTTCAGCCTAGAGCATGCATCATATAGCTAAAATTGCATTAAAAATATAAAGCATGCATTGCATGGTCAAATAGTGCACACTAGTTAAATTATGTATCGCAAAAATAAATTGTATAAATTTCATGAATAATCACCAAATTGCATCATTTTAGCATATATATTGCATGCATAAGTATTATACAATTTGGTGATTATTCATGAAATTTATACAATTTATTTTTGCGATGCATAATTTAACTAGTGGGCACTATTTGACCATGCAATGCATGCTTTATGGGTGGAAAGAAAATGAAGAAGAAAGAAAGAAGCTAAAGCTTCTGCCTTCTCCTCGTTCACTTATGGGTGGAAAAAAGAATTTTTCCTTTTTCCCCCTCCAAAGTTTTAAGGTTGGCACTAAAGTCCTCGAATTTCCAAAGCTGCAAAATGACCCCTGAAGCCTAACGGAAAGTTAACAAAGTTAACTTTGTTGACAAAATTTAATGGTCATCCATCCAAGAGCAATGTAAAGTCTATATCCCCAGCAGATCATCCGCAGAATGAGCAGAAAAGCCAAAAAAATTGGCGACAAAGGTAAGATTCTACAGAAAAAGTGTATAAGCATGCAAAATTAAAAAAAAATGTATAAGCATGCAATAAAAAGAAATGTAAGCATGCAAAAAGGAATAAAGTCAAAAAGAAAAAGAATAAAAAATGCAAAGCATGCAAAAAAAATAAAAAAAAATGCAAATATGCCAGAAAAAATGCAAGCATTAAAAAAAAGAAATGCAAGAAAAAAAAAATATATGTGCAAAAAGCAGAAAAAAAAGAGAGAAAAGCAATAAGCAGCATGGAAAATATGTGCAAGCAGCAAAAAGAAAAAAATTTCCAGCTAAAGCCGAAAATTACAGCAAAGAAGGATTTTCCAGCTAAAGTCGGAAATTGCAGCAAAGAAGAATTTTCCAGCTAAAAGCCGGAAACTGCAGCAAAAAGAGGAAAATTTCCAACTAAAGCCAGAAATGCAACAGCAAAAGGGGGAAGATTTCTAGCAAAAGCCGGAAACGCGGCAAAGAAAGAAAATCCTTAGCATGAGTCTGCAAAAGCAGCAAATGCAGTAAAAGCGACAAATGCAAAAAGTGCAGTAAAAGCGGCAAATGCAGCAAGTGCAACAAAAGCGGCAAATGCAACAAGTGCAGTAAAAGCGGCAAATGCAGCAAGTGCAAGCAAAAGCGGCAAATGCAGCAAAAGCAGCAAATGCGGCAGAAGTCGCGAAAGCAAAGCAAAGGTAAGAAAAGGTGAAGTATTTTACCTTTTGCATGCATGATATGTTCCACCTGGTTGTTGGAAACTTTCCCTGAAGGGGCTGCAACCCCGGGTCAGAGGGAAAGGCTATCGTTCTCCGATGAAGGCCGAGTTCCTGAGGAGATGATGCATTCCACCATCGCATTCGACGAAGGATTGAGTTCCTGAGGATGCGATGTTTTCCTGCTTTATAGGAGTATCATAGGATCATCTCCTCGCGGGGCGTAACCCCAAGAGGAATGATCAGCCCATGATGTGTTCCACTTGGTTTTGGAAACTTTCCCTGAAGAGGCTGCAACCCCGGGTCAGAGGGAAAAGCTATCGTTCTCCGACGAAGGCCAAGTTCCTGAGGAGACGATGCATTCCGCCGTTGTGTTCGTCAAAGGTTGCAACCCTTTGAGAATACGACATGCATTTGATGTGATTCGTGTTTTGCCTTTCTCACGAAGGGGCTGCAACCCCGAGCCAGAGAGAGAGGCTATCGTGTTTCAACGAAGGATCCTGTCCTGAGGACACGATGTTTGATCTTGGTATCCCACCCAGCGCTGTCTGTTTGCATTGGTGCGAACTACGTTCGGTCTGATTCCTAGGATAAGGATACGTAGGCAGCCTATTTCGGTAGGCACGACCGTCGCAGCATGCTTGTTTCGGCTTAGCCCAAAATACATTTGGTCTGATTTCCTTTATTAAGGGATACGTAGGCAACCTACTTTAGTAGGTTCGACCATTAGAGCATTTTATTTGCATATTTGCTTAAAAACTACAATAACATGTTATAACCGACTAAATATGTCTAGGATATGTGAGTTTTGGTTAGCATTATAAACTCTTGCATTATAACTGCTACCTATTGCATTTCTCTCCCCGATAATAATTGCACGAAATTGGAGAGTCTATTTCTTATCAATGATGTTCGTCTACTCAGTAAGCTTCGGGTTACCCGTAGACTCCATGGTTGAGGGGCTCTGTAGACACCCCAATTTCGTATCCCTGGTACGTAACTTTGACATGCGATATCAAGACCTGTTAAAACTTAACAAATGTCAAGTTACAGGGTTTAAAATGCAAAAGACAAAGCAGGATGCGCAAAACAGTAAAATGCAAAGACTAAAGCCTCAAAAAGTGGCTGAATATTAAAGGGCTGGCGCGTCCTAAAAAGGCTTCTGGCGCGGTGCCCAAAAGAGGTTATCTCGGCGCCCAAATTTGCTACAGTGCGCCCAAAAGTGCTACAGTTAACGTATTGTGCAATATCTGAAGCACGCGGTACAAACAAAAGCAGCACGAAGGGAGAAAAAGAAATTCCCTCGATGTCCCTCTCTCAGCCTATAAATAGAGGCCCCGGGGTTCGCTTTCAACACATAGAAAATACTCCCAAAGCTTTCACCGTTGTTGTTACGTTGTGAGAATAGTGAACGATCGTGAGATAGTGAGCGCCCCCTCCTATAAAGCCTCGAAACTCTGCCAAAACTCCTCCAAACGCAAATCCAGCCGGTTAAAGTGATCCTTAGCCCCCCAGCTAGGTATCCACCCTATTTCCCCGGTCTAAAAATCTCGGAAAGAGCAGTTGCTCTGCCCAAGTAAAAATGCCAAATCCGTCAGAAACAAGCAGTTGTTCTGCCCGATTTCCGCCAGCAGCAAGCACGCAGCAACAAAAAAACAAACAGTTGCTCCGCCCATTTTACGGTGCCTAAAAGCAACCTTCGGAAGCAGTCACTCTACCCGAACCGCAGTAGCAGCAGCAAAGCAAAAAAAAAAGACTCCCTCTCTCGAGAAGGACAGAGCGAGCACACCACGCTCTAAAAGGTGAGCCTTTAAGAGCGTTATTTTATAAAAAGCTATTTTCGATTCAGCCCAATGTAAAAATATAAGCTGTTGTGCTGCCCGGATTTATTTAGAAAACAGCATTAAAAAGAGCCATTATTATGGCCAAATATTTCTAAATATATTTGTAATTACTGGAAGGAAGCGGCTGCAAGTCTGTAAATAATGTAGATATGGATGTATTTGTTTTTATTTTCTGCCTTTTAATGCTTTATTTATTTGCTAGATAAATATAACAAAAAGTATACTTTAGCCAAAAACTGTTTTTGAGACCGAAAGAGCGAGTTGGGTGCCTAGCACCTTCCCAATTCGTAACTTAGCCTCCGAACCCATTTTTGTATTCTCTGGTTTTATTTTTTATTTTTTCTTTATTTTCTGTTTAAAATAAAGATGGCGACTTTGGATCGCAGTGAGGCCTCGCAACATCCTTTCTTATTATTTTCCGTTTTCCCCTAGAAAAGGGAGAATGAGAATGAAAGTGTGATGTATTCAAATATCCTCGTATCCCCTAAAAAATGGATAACTTGATGTAGAAAACCAAAAGCACTCATAGCAATCCGAAATAGGCCTTAAAGCAATTTTCATAAAGTCCATAGTGGGGCCTGCAATATCCTTTCTTGCACTTTCTGTTTTCCCCTACACAAGGGAAAATGCGAATGAAAGGGTGATGCTTTCCTACATCCTAGTATCCCCTAAAAAAGGGATAACTTGATACAGAAAACTCAAAGCTCCCATAACAGACCAAAAATCACTGAAGTGACCGAGGCATATTCAATGCGCTTCCTGACAGCACCATTTCCGCATTTTTAATTTCGTGTTCCCCCTAGACAAGGGAGGATGGAATGGAAAGCGTGGTGTACGCACCGCACGTCGCGCACCCCTATTCAAGGGAGCGCGGAGCGCGGGGTGCGGGCAAGATTCTGGGGCACCCACACTGCGAAAAGGATGGAACGCCCGCAAACACACGCTAAAACCGGACGACTCCACCAAAAGCTGTGCGGGCAAAGGCATAAGATTGTAAATGGTTGCAACCTTGTCACAACTGACCTGGATCCTGGTCAAAGCCCTGCCCGCCTGGAAAAAAAAACATCTCAGCATCAGAAAAAAAAAAGGGGGGGGGGAGGTAATTTTTTTTATCTTTTATTAACCATTAACCCCTTATGCATGCCATTAAATTATGTCATGTCCAATATATATAATATGTATTGCATGCGTAAAAACAAAAAAAAAATTAATGATGAAAAAAATGCATGTTTTATTTTGGCATCTGAATATGTGCATTTATTTTAGAATAATTGCATTTTGCATGCATAAAAAAAAAGAAAGAAGAAAAAGGAAAAAATCATAAATTATTGCATCTTGCACATTGCATTAAAAAAAAAGAGAAAAAAAAAGTGTTGCATTTTTGCACACATTTAAAACAAAATATCCATGTGGCATTTTAGTAACATTTAAATATTTCTATGGTGCACTTGCATTTTCATGCATAAGAGTGATAAAATATGATAAATGATATCTCCATACTTTAGCAATCTATCATGTGCATGTATCTCCAAAAAGTTGCATATTGCATTTGTTTGAATAAAAATGTTGCAAGTATTTGAAAATAAATATATCTGTTACATTTTGCATACAATATATCTCTGCAGTACATGCACATGTCCAAAAATATATATATCTGAGAAAAATGCACCATGTATCCGAAAAGTCTATTGCATGAGCACGCATAAAAAAATATTTTGAAACCCAAGCATGCATCATATAGTCAAAATATATCTGTTACATGAAATATGCATCGCAGAATCAAATAGTGTCAATTGCCCAAGTATGCATCTCAAAATTAAATAGCACTAATTTCATATTTTTGCTATATATAATTGCCAAATTGCATCATTCTAGCACATAAATTGTATGCATAAGCATCAAAATCAAGAACAGGTATACTCCAGAGACCCAAAACAGCAAAGAAATCCAACAGATCTGAAAAATCAACCAAATGGGTTTGTGAAAAAAAAAGAAACTTACAACGGGAATCAGAAGATTAGAAACATGCATATTTCGATCACGAAGGATATTGCCCCAATCATCCTTCGAAAAGAGATATCTGATATGATTTCGGGTCAAATGAGGAAGTTCTCGTCTTTCCTCGCCCGAATCCGGGTGCATCGGAGCTTTCCCCTTCCGAGATCGCGAAGAAGAAGCCATCTATCAAGCAAAACAATCAATTTGACGAAAGAAAATCGAGAAAAGGCAAAGAAATGATGAAGAAAGCTTGCCGACAACAATGGCAGAAAATGAAGTGCCGAAGGAAATGAAATGGGTGAAAATGAGCTACTGCTCACTCTCTGCACACATATGAAGAAAGGAAAGGTAAAGTTTCACTTTCCTCCCTTCCAAAGTCCAAGTCAAGCATCTAAACATCCAAGGTTGGTCAAATTGCAAAAGAGCCCTGAAAGCTTAACGGAAAGTTAACGAAGTTAGCTTTGTTAACCAAAAGCAACGATCATCCATCAAAATCAAGAAGAAAGTTCAGAACCCTAGCAGGTTAGCCACAGAAGGGTCAGAAAAGCAGAAAATATATCATTCAAAGCCCCATCGAGAAATCAATAGAAAGAAAGAAAAAAATGCAAAAAGAAAAGAAATAATAAAGCAAAGAAAAAGAATGAATCGTAACAACAAAGCAAAGAAAAAGGAAGCAAAGAAAAGAATGAATCGTAGCAACAAAGCAAAGAAAGGTAAAGGAACGGTAAAGAGTTTACATTTTACATGTTTCTTACATTATATCTGAGTTATTGTTGGATTATCTCCTCAAGGGGTGCATACCCCGGGACATGGAATAATCAATTTCATGCTTATATCTGAGTTGTTGTGGGATTATCTCCTCAAGGGGTGCATACCCTGGGACGTGGAATAATCAATTTCATGCTTATATCTGAGTCGTTGTGGGATTATCTCCTCGAGGGTTGCATACCCCAGGACGTGGAATAATCAATTCCATGCTTATATATGAGTTGTTGTGGGATTATCTCCTCAAGGGGTGCATACCCCCGGGACGTGGAATAATTAGTTTCATGCATGCTATCTGAATTGTTGTGGGACTATCTCCTCGAGGGGTGCATACCCCGGGACATGGAATAGTCGAATTTCCTGCTTTCTAGGAGTAGTTATAGGATCATCTTCTCAAGGGGTGTAACCCCGGGACATGGAATGATCAAAATCCCATCTGAAGTTTGAGTTTAATTATCTCCTCGAGGGGTGCATACCCCGGGACGTGGAATAATCAGGTACCCCACACAGTTTGAGTTAGATCATCTCCTCGAGGGGTACATACCCCGGGACGTGGAATGATCAGGTCCCATCCATCCCACTTAGTGTTGTTGTTTGTTTGCATGAGGCCGAACTACGTTTAGTCTGATTCCTTTTATTAAGGGATACGTAGGTAGCCTATTTCGATAGGTCCGACCATCAGAGCATTTAATTGCATATCTGCTTAAAAACTACGATAACCTGGTATAACCGACTAAATATGTCTAGGGTATGTGAGATTTGAACTGCATCATAAACTGTTGCATTATAACTTCTATCTATTGCATCTCCCCACTATAATTTCCACAAAATTTGGGAGTCTATTTCTTATCAACGATGTTCGTTTACTCGGTAAACTTCGGGTTACCCGTAAACTCCATCATTGAGGGGCTCTGTAGACACCCCAATTTTGTACGCCTGGTATGTAACAGGACGTGAAATATCAAGACCTGTTAAAAACTAACGAATGTCAAGCCACAGGGTTAAAAATGCTAAAGAAAAAGCAGGATGCGTAAATAGTGAAATGCAGGGAGCCAAAGCGTAAAAAAGAACCCCAAAAAGGAGCCCATGCGCCACCCACATGCACACTGGGCGCGGCACCCAGACCCCCCATGGGTGGCGCCCAATAGTGCCTTGAGCACTGTAGATTTTTGCCTCCGGTACAATCTCTAAAGCACGCGGTACAAGATGATGAAGCACAGAAGAAGAAAACTTAATGACGAAGGAGTCCCTTCTCCAGCCTATAAATAGTGTCATCCGGGTAGTGAAAAATCACACCGCGAACTTCACACTCATCGCACACAGTTCACACACCGCTGAAAGTTTATGCAGAGAGTGATCGTCCTGAGAGAAATCCCTCCTCTACGCCTCAAAGCTCCGTCAAATCTCTCCCAAACACAAAACCAACAGGTCAAAGTGAACCTTAGCCTCCCCGTTAGGATTCCACCCTTTTCCACCGGTCCAAAAATCCCAAAAAGAGCAGTTGCCCTACCCGAATTTAGACGCCAAATCCGCAAGAAACAAGCTGTTGCTCTGCCCGATTTCCGCCGTCAAGAAGCAAACAACAGAAAAAAAAAAAAAAAAGCAAGAAGTTGATCTGCCCGATTCCCGATTCCCGATGCCTAAAATCAACTTTCGGAAGCAGTTACCCTACTCGAATCTCCGCAACAGCAAAGCAGCAAAAAGACTCCCTCTCCCTGAAGGACAGAGCGAGCACACCCCACGCTCTTAAAGGTAAGCCTTTAAGAGGTTTAATTAAAAAAGTGCTATTTAAGCCGGCCCAATGTAATAAATATAAGCAGTTATGCTGTCCAGATTTCTATAGAAAATAACACTAAAAAAAGCCATTATTATGGCCAAATATTTATAAATGTATTCGTAACTCCCAGAAAGAGGCTTCTGCAAGTTTGTAATAATATATGTACAGAGATATATATATATATATATATATATATATATATATATGTTTAAATGCTTTATTTCATTTACTAAATAAATATAATAAAAGCATATTTCAGTCAAAAACTATTTTAAGACCGAAAGGGCGAGTTGGGTGCCTAACACCTTCCCACCTCGTAACTTAGCCTCCGAACCCTTTTCAAAATCTGGTTATTTTTTGGTTTTCTTTATTTCTCCTTAAAATAAAGATGACGACTCTGTTACAACATCTTGAGTCCACAGTGAATTCGGGCGTATTCCCACGCGCTTTTTGCAATGTTTCTTTTCGCATTTTTAGTTTCATTTTCCCCTAAACAAAGGAAGATGGAATGCAACGAGCGTTGCGTTTTCTGAATCTCATTTTCCCCTAAACAAGGGAGGATGAGATACAGAAAACCGAGGCATTCACAGTGGTCCACAATGAGGTTGGGGCGTATTCCACGTGCTTTTTACAACACTCTTTTTGCACTTTTAATTTCGTTTTCCCTTAAACAAGGGAAGATGGAATGAAAAGTTTGATGTCTTCTCTGAATCTCATGTTCCCCTAAACAAGGGAGCGCGGGATCCGGAGGAATCTTCCGGAGCACTCACACCCCGGCCTCAGGGAAAGCCTCGAGCCCGGTCAAAAAGGCAGCGGCTACTAAAGTCGTTGTCCCCGTACAGAAGGAGGCTGTTGCGGTCATTACTGATAAGGCCACTAAGGCCCCTGTTGTCAAGGTCTCTGAGGTACCTGTTGCCAAGGACGCCAAGACAGCGGGCAAAAGAACGAAGAGCCCCTCTCCTCCCCTCGCCAACCGCGGCCAATGCGTTTGAGTATCGAACTCGCCGCTCCTCCCCAAACTCATGGCGGGGTTGCGACCTGGAAGCGGCCAGGCTTTGAGATGCCTTCCACCACCAGCGCTGCCTGAGCGCTTGTAAAAGAAATTTCTAGGGATGCTTCCATGCTGGGGGGGCATTGATTTATGTGTTCGCGGGAGCCCGGGAGGCCTGGTGGGCAAGGGCATAATAGAGTGGGCCATGCATGATGGCCTAACGTTAGACCGGGAGACTGTAGGTCATGTGTTGGTCGGGAATGTGGGCCTCTGCCTGAGCGAGGTAAAACAAACTGCAGCCTGATATCTTTCTTCTTCTTTACCCGCTCTTATGTTAACTGTTTTACTCTTTTTTTACAGATTCCCTCCACTTGTACTAACTTGTATGACCGCTACAATGAGGAGAAGGAAAATCGCAAAAGGACGAAAGGCTGATGGTAAAAAGGCTGAGAGCTTGCTGAGAGAGAAGCTCGATCGTGTCCGCCTTTGTCCAACCACCACAGTGAAAAAAAGGTCGCCGCAGCGTAAAGAAGCCGAAGTTGCTCGAGTGTAACATACTGTTGGTTGCTCAGAATGGCACTTCTAAATACTAATTTTTGTGTGATATTAGAAATTTAAAGGGGTTCAACTGAAAACATAAACAAAATGGAGGAATAATTATGATAAAAAGGGTCCAAATGTAAATAAGAACTTTGGTGGTTAGTCAACAATGTTCATCTTCTCCCAGATTTGTTCATCTTCATCGGTTCACAGCTTGGGGGGAAATTGAAAACCGCGGTGCTACAACTTTCTGAATTGAAGGTTGCAAGCTACAGTCAACATTGCAACTCCTAGCAAGTAAATCTTCCAACCTTCATATGAGCAGCATTTCAGACTAGGTTTTCTGTTGAGCAATTTTGATTTAGCAAGATACACGCACCTATTCCACATATTTAGCATCCTTTGGCATACTTCCACACTGTTGTTGGCCTCCAAAAATGAACGTGCTATGAATACAACATCATCTTTGCTTACCAAAATCGACATCAGAAAATCGAGCAGAAAGTGTTCCATAGAGGTGCTCTATATTGATGTACCGACCTGCCAATTAAGAAAGTAATATGATTGGTAGTCTCAAAATCTACATGTTTGACATATTTATAGCAACAACAATGGCACCCTCTTCGCCACCTCCCCGCTTACGTTTCCTCCTTCTCCCCACTCTCACTCTCTCATCCTCTCTCCTCCAGATCTATTCCGCCACCGATGACGACAAGACAACCCCTGCCTGTGACGACCCAACCCGGACCCGAGATGGGATCGCGGATCGGACCGTCCAAATAGGGGGAAACAAGAAACAACGATCATGCAAGGACTCAATTAATTAAAACTGACGTGACGCAACATTTCAGTCATAACAAAACTCGACACTAAAGGGTCGGTATTTTTAAAAAATCATTTCACCTGATTAAACAGTTAAGAAATTAAACCAAGTCTTCAGCGACACTACACTCCGGAACCCAAGCTAAATAGTTTATAAAACAAGAAGTGAATAAGAGCTAATGGGATGCTCAGCGGAAGACTATACGTAGTGAACAACAACAAGATATACAAGGCACGGCTAACACAAATGCCGACATCAAAAGGAGTATAAGTACTACAAGAGTTAGAACTACAAATAGCTAACAGGGTAACACAAGTACAAAGTCTATACACATTCCCAAGCATAGTCTAGTTGACTTGCTTTAAAACCCATCGTCCTTGCAAAATACAAAAGAATAGAAGAGGGCATCTAAACCACCTCTTCAACCGCAAAAGCCGGACCAAAAGAGAACTAAGGAGTACAAGCACCACGAGCCTCAACAAGAAGGACCTGTCCTGCTAGGATCTAAAACAGTAAAGGGGAAAGGGTAAGTCATAAAGACTCGTAAGCTATCAATCATGCATGACATGGCAATATGCAACACACCAGGCAAGACATTATCACAAGCATAGAGATCATATATTCAAGATGCACATTATTTTCACATAAGTGTTATGAAGTAAATCACATAGGATAAGGATATATGGAGAGCCGGGCCGCTGTGTAGTTCCTGCATAAAAGCACTTTCGGGAACGTGAGGTGTCAGATGGGTGTGAAAAATACATCGACCTTCCGAGGAGATGCTCGGGATAGACACCCAATGAACGCGTATAGGTTGGCCAAAGGGAGCTACTTCTCCACTGTGGCCACAATGGAGGCGTGTGTGCGGGAGCAAGTATGCCAGCTGGACTCATGCAAATGCCAAGTAATGTTTACTCAACAAATAATCAAGTAGATAACGAGCTCGACAAGAGCGACCTCGTTCAAGACAAGTAGATTATTCTCATCAATAACCAAGCAAGGTTGAGCTCGACAAGAACGAACTCAATATGTCAAATAGGCATTTTTATATATGACATATAAGTACAAGCATAATGGTCAATCCAATTCAAGAGTCTAGAACTAGTTTTCTAGTGGAACGCATGTAATAACGTCGTAGGAATTGATCATTGAGCCGGTATTGTTCAATAGCTCACTAATGTCGACTCCGTTGAGTCATTTCTATAAATCCAACTAAGTAGAGTTAAAACACTAGTTGTATTCCAAACTCTTTCCTAAGTTAACGAATCGATTAGACTAGGTCATTAATCCAAATAATAACCATAGCTAAGAATAACTCAAGTTTCCAAACTATGGAACCCTAGAATCACGATTTCCAAATAATTGTCGAAAGTCTATGATCCAAGAACAATAGTTATTTCTAACATAGCGTAGAACACTTTTAATTATAGGCTTAGTGTCAAAACAAAACAACTGAGTTCATACCCAATAATTTCCAGAAATTCATAACCCTCTAAAACATATTACTAACATGGTAGAAGTCAAGGAGAATATGATTTAGACATGGAAGAAAGGGGGTAGCATGTTATATCTAGCATAAGACCTAAGGGAAATCAATAGCTTACCTCAAGCCAAGCAAAAGAGGAAGCAAGAAAAACTAATCGGAGATAATCGATCTACTCGACGGCGGCTTCGAAACGACTGTCTCGGAAGCGTAAACGGGTCTTGAAATCTCTTGGAAGCCAAACCCTCACACACTATCTCACCAAGACTCTCACGTACGAACTCTCTCCAGACAAAGGAAGAAGAAGAAAATAAATGAATGGTAAAGAGGGTGTCAAGAACTGAAGTAGGAGGAATCAGCTTAATTAGAGTAAGTGGAGTACACATGGCGCATGGAGAGTGAGGGAAATAGGGTTAAAAAACCTTGATTAGACTTAGGTTAGACTAATAAGGTTCTAACACAATTGATTAAGATCACTAATGGTAGAGGTTTAGTAAGGGTACAAGAGTAATCAACCAGAATTGCAGAAAAATCCCGTCATGCTAGAATCCACACAGTTCGGATGAGGTGGCCGAACTTCTCCCAATGTGTTCGGTTCATGGGGCCAAACATTAGCTAGGTTGTTCGGCTGGAAGAGTGGAACAAATACTTAGGCCAAATGCTGGGTCAAAACAGGTCCAGAATTGAAGTTACAGTACACACAAGGCAAACACAACTTGAAGAAGTATAAGAATGAGTACTAAGGGTCATTTAACAATAATAAAAGACTCTCATGGTCTTGGCTAAGTCCAAAAAGATCAAGGCCCAAGCATAACAAGCCAAACTAGAGCATGCAAGGCATAAGAGTTCGATACGACAATTATGACTCGACCAAGGAATACAATCAAGTCAAACATGTTAGGGATACTACTAGCATGTTAAACACATATTCAAATCATGTTAATCAAGTATAGAAGACATGTTACACAAGTAGGTTTTGGGTTCTCACACTGCCCCTGAGCCAGACATCTCCATACGCCGATGGCTCATTCTCATCTCCCAGTTCGTTCTCCCTCATATCAAAGTCCCAAAATCCAGTCGAGCCTCTTCCACTACCAGTCTGGCTAGCTCTTCTATCTCTCATTTCTCCGTCTCCGGCCAAGTGACTCATTAAACTAGGTCGGTGAGTCTATTCACTGTAACCCAGATCTATAACGACTATGAGGAGTTAGAGAGGGGAGCCGCCATGGAAACAGAGGAGGAGTGGGGGATCAAAAGGGATTATTGAATGAAAGCCCACACTAATGAAATGCTGCCCTCATGCTTACTTTCACCGCTTTAGTTCAACAGATAAATAAAATTCTGTTGGCTGAGAATCTGAGATTCAACCCGATCCATCGACTGAAGCAGAAGGTGTAGGCCAGGTCAAAAGTAGATTTGAAACTACAGCTTAGACCTTTTACTCATCCCACTAAAACATGAAATCCATCCTTGCTGGAAAGAAGATGAAGAGGAAGTGACAGTCTTCTACTCACCGTAACCCGTATCTGTAACCCTCAATTGGAGAAGATGAAGATGGATCCAGATCTGTAAACCCCTAATTTCTATTATTTATAGCTAGACCCCTTTCTGATTATTATTTACAGTTTGATGACCAAAATAGATATTTCAAACTTTCGGTGGCCCAATTGCAAAAAGTGGGAAAGTTGGGTGGCCCATTTGTGTGTTTTGCCCCTGGCGTTACAATTCCCGATGTCCCTTCTTCTCCCATCTTCTTAATTTTATTGGTACAATTCATTATTATTTTTTCACCTACAACATTTTTTTCATCCTAACAAGTAATCCATGTGTTCTTCCAACTGGCATACAGATTTTGAAAAAAAGTAATTAATTCTAATGTAAATATCAGTGTTCTAAAACTCCCCGCCTAGCTCCACCTAGGCGCTAGGTGCCTCTCCACCACTGCGAGTTTCTTAGTTGCCGCCTAATTGGCCAAGTCGGCGCCTACGCCAAACCCCGTTGACCTTAATTTATTTTTGTAGCTTTGATTTTGTGGCATGCGGTGACCGAAGAAGGAAGGGGGCGAACTGGAGAAGGAAGGGGGGGTGGTAATGATGAGGAAGAGAGGGAGGTAGAAAGAAAACGAGTTTTGTGAGACCACGAATCCTTATGTACTTTCTCCGATGAATTTATATTCATAATAACCATGTTTACAAGTTTACATGTGGCCACGACGTTCATAGTAGTTGTCGTCGTAAATATTGATTCCCCGATTCGCGATTTAAGTTATCGTGTTGTCGTATTACTTGGTTAGTATTATTTTGATCCTAGGTTTGGCCCTAGATGACTAGGGGGACCTTGGGGATTAACTTGGTATTATTTTGGTTTGGTCGTGTTTAAGTTTGAACACACTCGTGTTTCATTTCCGGTGTGACTTGTGTATTCGCCTCGGACATGATAGGGCTGTAGTAATTTGGCCATAGTTTTCTATAGACAACTCAGAATTGAGATCCGTTTGATGCGTTAGAAACTAGACTTCAAGATATTTCTAACCATACCTCTTGCATAATTTTGGGAGTTGTATTTCAGTACATGCGCATTTTTAAAGTTGACTGAATCGGTTATTCTCGGTATTTCCAGAAATTTGAGTTTTGCCTTGTTTATTGGATTTACTTTGAGACCCTTAATGAATTTCACTAAACCTGACTTGAGACCTTAATTAGACCTTAATTAGAGTGGACTAAGCCTAAGTTAAAAATTTTAGCACTAAATCCTCAATTAGGGACTTAATCTCACTTAAAAATTGACCTATAAGAGCCTGACACTTGTTTTCCACTCACTCTCTCACCTCTTAGTATACCATGGCTGTAGAACTCCACTCATTACACCTCCTAACATCAGATTTTTGTGTTCAACAATGGTGGAGCTTGAGTGCAGGTGATTGGAGGTGAGATTAGTGTGTCGTTCTTGATTTCCCGGAGATCCGGCCACCAGATTTTGGATTCGAGACCACCCAATCGTAGCTATCGACGAGGAGACTACTAATTCTTACTTTGTTTTCCTTTTTCTCAGCCTTTTCTAGGCTTAAGATATGCTACCAATCCCTGAAAATTTGTATGTTCAATATAATGACATACTCCCTTCATAATAGTTGTAGTATACATGCTTAGGAAGACTTCTTGTGAAGTAGAAATCTTCATTTCAACAAGTTATAAATCTGGAAATTTTGGGGCTGCCCTCTACACTTAATAAATTGGGTTTATGTATAGCATTAAAAGTGTTCTAAACATGACTTGGAACAACTAATGTTCATGGACTTGTTGGAATTAGAAACTTCAATGAGATGACTAGTTTAGGATTTCACCAATTAGGAAGAAACCTCACAGATTCAGTCCTAATTTTGGGCTGTTTTCCGAAAACTACTGTTACTAATCTACTACATGGAATTGCCTAAAAATATTATATGTTGGTCATGTGTATGTTAAGTGATGCGCTGTAAATTTTCATAAATTTTGGAGTTCGGGAAGTATTTTTAATGAATCATGAACCATGGCTGCGACAGTGAGTCTGAACAACGGGAACTGGTTATTAACATGATCTTCATGTGATCATAAATTGATGAATACAAATCCAATTGGAGTGTTTTAAAATAGAAAAATATATTTTCAAGAGTTTAGTTTCAGACTAGGCAATAATCCCCTCATTTGGAGTTGTGAGCAATTCATGGTTGAATTTACTAGTTGACTAAGCAGAATGAGTCACAACAGAGAACTAGATTTTTAACATGAACTTGAGGTGATTGTATCCTAAATAATACAAGTATAAATGGAGTTCTTTAAAGTGCTAAATTATAGTTCCAAGAGTCTAGTTTCTGAATATATAAAATTCATGAAATTTGTAATTGTGAGGAAATAATGGTCGAATTTATAAATTGACTGGGCAAAATAATCATAACAGAAAAATAGATTATTAGCTTGATCTTGATATGATCATAGATTGATGAATATAAGTCTGAATGAAGTGATTTAAAAGGCTAAGTTATAGTTTAAAGAGCCTAGTTTCTGAATAAGTAAGATTTAGGACATTTGGAGTTGATAATAATTTTTAGCGCAATTAGCAAGATTGCTTCGCAGAGTGATTTGTAATATTTGAACTTGTTAATGATAGTTTTGTTTAGTTCATGGACTACTATGGATTTTGGACAATGGGATGAATTATCATTCTAAGATGCGTTTATTATTTATAATCTAAATGATTTAATGACCCTAGACTAACATAGTAGTCTTGGACAATATGTGATTTAAATGATTTAATGACCCTAGCCTAACATAGTAGTCTTGGACAATATGTGATTTAGTATTTGTTAAGTTAAGAACTTAACTGCTAGAAATAAACATCTATGCTTATTAGATATTATAACTTATGAAAGCATAATTGTGATACTTGTTAAGGATTGATTCTCTATATTTGATGAATATGACTTATAAAGCATATAGTGTTTCTTGCCTTCATGCATTTTCTACTATTGGGTTGTTAACTTGCAATGAAATTTGGATTCCACTAATAGGTGGGATTATGAACTTGAATTGAACTAGGGCTTGATTTGATATTAATCAACTTAGGATTCTATCTTCTACTTGACTTATTGATACGTGAACTAGGGTTCCTAAATGGAACGAGAACCTAGATATGCCTTAAACAAGAACATAGAAGGGCTAGAAATGCTTATAGCATTTATACCCTATTTGGATGAAATTGTAGTAAGGACTCAACATAGTCGAGTTAAGGAACAATTGAAGCTTACGAGGATCGTGGTGAGATCCTATGATAATTATATTCCATTTGACTAGATTACTAGCTTTTGGAACTTGGATTGAATTGAGTGGACAACTTGACACTTCTTATTTAGAGACTCAAATGAGCTCCTATTGTGGTTTTGTGCTAATTGTAACAATGTGCATAATCGTATGAGTTTAGTAGATCTGTATATCTACTTGAGAATTTGCAAGTAAACATCTACTTGTGCATTGCATATAAGTCCAGCTGGCATTACTTGAGTTTTTACGTTGATGGTGGGACGATGCATTGTCTTCACGAATTATGGGATTCGTGGTTGCAATGTATCGCCGTATCGGATTCGGTTCACACACCCCTCCACTGCTTGCTATAGTGGGGAAGTAGTCCCCTTTGTCGTAACCAAAAGAGCGGATTGGCTAGTGTTATTTTTCCCGAGTAGAGAGCTCGGACCCGAGAAGAGAGCTCGGTACTTTGATACCCGATCACGGGTGTCACTGGCACGATATGATTAATAGTTGTGATTGCAGGAGCGATGCAACAACATTGATTTGGTAGTTTCTCTATCCTTTATGTGGCTTACTATGGGCACTTATGTGATAACAGAGTGTTAGTTGAACATGAGATCTTATTGACCATGTTTGTATTGGCTGATGTTATATGAAAGACTTTATGTGTATATATATAGATATGCACACTTATATATATGATGATTATATGAGAGATTTGATATGTATATATATATATATATATATATATATATATATATATATAGGTGTATATATATTAATTTGCACCCTTACATGTGACTAGTGTTCTAAAACTCCCCGCCTAGCTCCGCCTAGGCCCCGTCTAGGCGCTAGGCCCCTCTCTACCGCCGCGACTTTCTTAGTTGCCACCTAATCGACCAAGTCGGCGTCTACGCCAAACCTCGCCGACCTTAATTTATTTTTGTAGCTTTGATTTTGTGGCATGCGGTGACCGGAGAAGGAAGGGGGGCGAACTGAATAAGGAAGGGGGAGTGGTAATGGTGATGTAGAGAGGGAGGTAATGGGGGGCGAACTGGAGTAATATCTTTTTTTTTGTTTTTAGCTCTAAATTTGGCTGGTTTATTGCTTTGAGATTGTTGAGAATTGATATTAATGGTAGGTTTGTATATTTTTGTTCATTTTACAAATATAAACAAGTGTTTGATAAAATAACAAATATAAAAAAAAATTAAATTTGTATTCAATGTATTTGATCTTTTATGTAAATTATCAAAAAGTGGTAATTATGTCTTAATTCTAAGCCCCGCCTAGGCCCCGATTAAGCCCCGACTAGTCCCCTAGGCGCTAGGCGCTAGTGTGTCGCCTAACGGCCGCCTAACGATTTTTAGAACCTTGCATGTGACGATTCTATTAACAGATTGATTAGTATATATAAAGCTATATATACTTGCATATGATGTTTTATGGTAACTACCTTCTAATTCATTTGATTTGTGTTTGAACAAGAAATTACACACTGGTTCATTTGGACGGTTTAGTAAGTAAGAAGAAATGATTATCTTGTGGAGTATCAAAACGATACGACGCCTCTTCACGGGTTTTCTGTCATTTGTAAAATGACACCTTGATTATTTTTATGTTACATAATTATATGTTACATATCTCTTGTAGTAGCGTACTGGGTCATTATGACTTATTCCATACTTTGTTTTCTAGTTGCAGTAAATTGGTAGCCGCGTTGAGGTCGAGTAGATTGTGACTGTAGCAGAGCGCAGCTGATCGATCGTGTGATTCATGCTAGTAGCAGCAGACATCCCCGAGTAGTAGCTTGTGGAGTCCTATTTATTTTTAGCATCGTCACACATATTATGTACTTTGCTATTCTTGTGAGAACGATTTTGTAAAGTTATCTAGACTTTACGGTTGGGTAGATACTTGGGTATTTGTATTGGTTATTTCTTGGACCGACGTGTTGTGTCGTGCCTTATTCGTGGTTTCAGTATTTATTTCAGTTGTCTCCCGGGCACGTAGTAGCTTTGGGGCTTTTCTTTATTCTAAATTGTTATAGTTGCTGGTTAACCCCGGTATGCTTTAGCCGTGGGTAATTTTTATATCAGATTGGTTCTTTGTTGAAACGCCGGCCTGGAGTGCCGATGGTTTGTTCAGCGTCTGCAATATTACGGTACGCGAGTTTTGTTTTCCCCCCTTTGAGAGATAATGTCTCTCTTGGTTTCTTTGGCTTTAGTTTCGAGCTTCATAGCTCGGGACTTCATTTCTTTATTGCTTCCGCTAATTTGATTTTTGAAATCTCGTATTTTAGTACAGTTTTATGTTCATGTTTAGAGCATGTTATCTCGACTATTTAACAAGTTCTTGTCTTCTTCTTATGTTAGTTCAACGGCACGACCTTGGGATTTCGTGTTGAAATCCGGGTCGGGCCGTGACAAGTTTGATTTTGTGGATATTCGGTGGGCTAAGAGAGGTGATAGATTAAAGGGTTAGATCTAGGAGGAAAGAAATTTGAGGATGAAAAAATGGGGAGAGTCGGTCTGCCGGAGAGAAAGAGAGAAGAAAAAAAGGAAGGAAGAAAAAAAGTTGCCAGTCTGCCAAATAGAGAGAAGAAAGAAGAAGAAAAAAAGGTAAAGAAAAAGGGGATTGTCTCAGGAGTCGAAACTCAGAATTTAGAATGAAGAGGGATTAGAGAGGATAAATTAGACTACGGGTTGTAGGGGCAGTAGGTAGATGGAGTAATATTTTGTTTGTTTTTAGTTCTAAACTTGGCTGGTTTATTGCTTTGGAGTTGTTGGGAATTGTGATCAGTGGTAGGTTTGTATATTTTTGTTCATTTTACAAATATAAACAAGTGTTTGATAAAATGACAAATATAAGAAAAAAAATTAAATTTGTAGTCAATGTATTTGATCTTTGATGTAAATTATCAAAAAAATGGTAATTATGCTTTAATTCTAGGCTCCGCATAGATCCTGATTACGCCTTAACTAGTCCCCTAGGCACTAGTGTGCCGCCTAGCAGCCACTTAACGATTTTTAGAACCTAAGTAAATATGACAAAATTAAATTAGGAAATACTATTTTACGTGTATTTTTTTGTACGACAAATATTTCTAACCTACTCCACACGTCTGTTGGTGGATTGAGTTGTAAGAGATTGAGATCATTTCTTACAAATTAAGATATGTTATACGGTCTCACACTACTCTATAAATATTTGTAGAATATATAGTTAATTTTAAAGCTCTTAATGTGACCATTCTCATAGTAGAAAGAAAAAGTAAAGGTAAAGAGGTAAAAAAAAATTTCTTAAATAAAAAAGTTTAGACACATGACAATTATATTGGAATGTAAAAAAAAAAAGGATAATTATTTGGGAAGAGAGGAATTTTTTTTTTTTTGAGTAGGTCTCCTGTAAAACCTTCTTACGGATCTTAATTCGTAAAACAGAGCTCCACTCTCTCACAGCTCAACCCAACAACACGCGGTAGGTCAGATAAAGAGAATTCGCTTTACAAAAAATATCTGCAAGACCTCTTATACAAGTATTTGTCATTTGTTTTTGTTTTTCTTAGATAATTATCTTGTTTAACTTGACACACTGATTAATAAAAAGCTATTAACTTTATTTTAAATATTGATATAATATGTAATTTTTTGTAAAACTATATATATGTGAGACTACCATTAAATTAGGAAGAAAAATGAATGGTGAAATTACAAAAATATTTTCTTAAAAAGTAAAGGAAAAAATTTGGGTAAAACGGTCTTACAGATGTTTTTTTGTAAGACAGATCATCCTTACCCTACCCACCGTGTGTTGGTGGGTTGGACTGTGAGAGAGTGGAGCTCCGACTTATAAATTACGATCCATAAAACGATCTTATAAAAGACTTACCAAAAAATAAAAGATTCAAACATGATTTTTTATAAAGAAAAAAAAAAAGAACATCATAATAATTTAAGAACTTTAAAGGAATAACTTTTAGGAGTACTTAAGTGCTTATTTAGTGGAGCGTTTTGATCAAAACGTTGGTAAAAAATGTAGTGTTTTCTCTTTAAAAGTGTTTCAATTAGGGGTGGCAATTGGGTGTTACCGGATAATTTGGATAAAACCATTATGTACCCATTAAGCTTAATGGGTGTTTTTGGATATTATCCAAAAACACCCATTAACTTAATGGGTGTTAATGGATAATATCCAATTCTACCCATTAATAAATGGATATTATCCGGATAATACCCATTAAGTAACATCATATTTTAATTTATTTTTGAGTATTACTTTTCTAGATATATTATTATTCACCAATCACAACACATTTACACACACACACACACACACACACACACACATATATATATATATATATATATATATATATATATATATATATATATATATATACATGCGAGCACTTCCAAAGAATAACACAACTATAACTTGTGTTAATTGCAATTGACAAGCAAAACAACCATAGCTTAGGGACCTTTCTAGGAAACTCTATATCACAAAATGCTTGATTGTCTCGACACATGTTGGCTATAAAATATTTTTGTCCTTCCAAATAAATTAGAGAAATTATAGTAGAATAAAAAAAGTAACATATACAAAATTTAAAAAGACAACAAGCAATGGATAGTTATGATTCCGACTATACTAACAAACACTCACGACTATTACTCTCTTCGAAAACTTTCAAAAATTTAGTCATAAAAATATAACTAAAAATACTATTTCTCATATCCAAATTAAAGCATAAGCCTTCAAAAACTCACAAGTAACCAACATCTTTCGGCTAATCATAATGAATCTCAAAAATCATAATCTAATTTTCCTTGTAAAAACTAAAGACAATGAAACTAAAATAAATCAAAATTTCCCTTCAAAACTTTAAGAGCTATTGCTCCCTTGCTTTTGCAATGCGACACTATTTTTATCATCTAATATATATAAAGTTGTCAAAATTTTATAATAGTCTTTATAATTGTGAGATATAAAATATACGTGTTTATTGATTTGACACTAATAAATAATTATGTAAAAGTAAGAAAAAAAATTAAAAAGTCAAATACATTATTAAAAAATTAAAAATTTATATTCATTATAATTATAAATTATAAATTATAAATAACAAACAAATATTCTTAATCCAAAATAAATAACAAATACGTTCATAATAATCAATAATTTTTATGATTACTTATTTATATTTATATTAACTTTCAACTACATATCAAAAGGTGGTTTAGTTTAGTGGTAACAAGCTTGTTGTAAGACACTTCGAATCTCGCTAATGGTAAGCTATGCATTTAATTATTATTATTTTTAAGTAAAGAGTTGGCGGTGGTTGGTGGCAGTTTCCGGCGGCGGGTGGTGATGGTGGGCGGCGGTGGCAGTTGGAGATGGTGGGCAGCGGCGGTTGGAAGCGGTGGCCGGCGGTGGGCAGCGGCGGCGTTGGCCGGTGGTGGGCAGTGGCGGGCGGTGGTGGTTGCCGACGTTGGGTGGGAGGCGGTGGCCGGAGGTGGGTGGAGACCGTTGACGGTGGTGACATTATTGGATAAATCCGATGGATAACCGGTTAATTATCCATAATTATCCATTTTGTTAATGGGTGTTAATGGATAATATCCATTAACACCCATTAACCTAATTGGGTGTTAATGGATAATAACAATAAGTCTTTTATAATGGATATAATAGATAACAATGGATTGGATAAATTTTTTGCTTCCGTTTTATAAAATATGCAACATTTTAAAACGTTCCAATTTGGAGCATTTTAAAAATGTGTTTCGTTAACAACTATTTTATTTATAAAAATAGCATTTTGAAATAGTTTTCCAAACATGTTTACAAGAAAAAAAATTATGTTTTGAAAATACTGCATTTTAAAAATATTACATTTAGAAAAAACTACGTTTTCAAAATACTGCACTAAACTAACCCTAAATGACGTGATGCAACCGCTACATTACATAGTTACGACTTAACTGAAGAAGTTCAACGTTTGGTGAGGGGCATGAGAGTCAATTACTTCCATAGTAAAGACATTGACAATTTGACATCACACACGCAAAGCCAAAATTGGTGATAATTTCCTCCTATGGTAATTGATTACCTTGCTGTCATTGCTGTCGTTTAAATTTACTGTCAACCACATCACCAGACAATTATAACATACTCCCTCCGTCCCTAAATAATCGTCTGGGTTGACCCAACGCATAGTTTAAGAAAAAGTAATTGACTTAATTATTTATATTGGTTTAATATGTAGTTTCCTTTAATATCCATGTGTATGTGGCCCATAATTAAAGTAGAGTGAAAAAGTAAGGGTAAAGTGGTAAAAGTGATGTTCTAAAAAGGTAAGTTTCAAAGTGGACAATTATTTTGGGACGGACGAAAAAAGAAAGGAGGACGATAATTTAGGGACGGAGGGAGTATTACCTATTCAACCTAACCCATTAATTATTCAACTCAATTCAACTTATTAATATTTTTGGGTTAAAGCGGATAACCTGTTTTGACCTAATAATATTAACTGGTTATATTGGGTCGGGTTAAAGCAGGTTGGTCTCGTTACATATTTTTGACTTTTTATGTTATAAATTTATGTTTTTTTGTGGCAAAATCTTGAGTTGAGACAGGTCGACCCGCTTTAACTTGTTATTCATTTCAATCCGACTCATTTCGACCCAACCTATTTCAACTCGTTTGACATTTGAGTTCTAACGGATTTCGACTTGTTTCAACCTATTACGCACTCCAACCCAATCCTACCCATAAATTAATAAATTCAAAATTATAATAATAGTAATGTTATTAATTCTATTATTTAACTTCTAAATAATAATTTTATTACTAAAATTTGCTATTATATACTCCCTTCATTCCGAGTAAAAAATTTACTATTATATTTTTGGATGTTTCATTTAAAAAATCATTTTTTTTAAAATTAAGGTATAAAAGTGTTATTTTATTACTAATGAATTACTAAAAGTGTTATTTTTGTAAAACAGTTTGATTTTCAAATGGAGACTCTTTACCCGAAACGGAAGGAATACTTAATATAGATGAAAAAACTCAAATTTGAAGAGAAAAAGGAAGGAAATTTCAAAAAAAAAAACTGATTTAGAGTTCAAATGAAGTAAACCAATCCTTTATTTATAGATAAAACTGTGTATTTTTAAATTTATTTATGGCGAATAAAGGGCAAAAAAAAAACGGACGATAAAATATTAATAATTTTTGACATTTCCATTCCAGAAGTAGCTCCCAAATGCTACTTTTTCTGATTTTGAAAACTCATTGCTAATGATGATATCCCATTGTTTCACAGCTCACACGTTAACTCTTTCCCCGGCATAGACATACAAAAGCTGGAAAAAACCGAGATACCTTAAATTTTCTTTTTGCCAAATGAAGAAGGGAGGACATTTGGAGGCCGACCTTCACCCCCAAAAGCCTGCCTCCAATAAATGAAAAGCTAAGTTCACTGGTTTTTAATTGTTGTGGAGTACCTTTAACCCACCATTTTCATAGCTCCCCTTCGTCTTCCTCACTCAAATCCTCTCCCCCTCTCATCACACTCTTTTAGTGAACTCTCTTAAAAATACATAGGCTTCACGAATTATGTCAGCGATATTCATGGTCGCCCCACTATACATATGAAATGGAAGGGCAGGATCATTCACCCCAATTTTCGGGAACAGTTACCGTTAATGGCTTAAATTATATCCTTATATCTAATTATATTAATAAATAATTTTGTTAATGCTTTACAAATTTTATATTGCATAAATTAATAAATTCAAAATTATAATAATAGTAATATTATAAATTCCATTATTTAACTACTAAATAATAACTTTATTACTAAAATTTGCTATTATATGCTCCCTCCATTCCAGGTAAAAAGTTCACTATTCCATTTTTTGGATATTTCACTTAAAGAGGTCACTTTCAAAATTTAAGGTATAAAAGTGTTATTTTATTACTAATGGGTTATTAAAAATTTCCTTCATTTTTCTCTCCAAATTTGAGTTTTTCTATGTATATTAAGTACTCCATCCGTTTCGGGTAAAGAGTCTCCATTTGAAAGTCAAACTTTTTTAAAAAAATAACACTTTTAATAACCCATTAGTAATAAAATAACACTTTTATACCTTAAATTTTGAAAGTGACCTCTTTAAGTGAAATATCCAAAAATAAATGAACTTTTAAAAATTTAAGTAATAAAGTTATTATTTAGTAGTTCAATAAACATCTATGCTTATTGATATTAATATCAAATCAAGCCCTAGTTCAATTCAAGCTCATAATCCCACCTATTAGTGGAATCCAAATTTCATTGCAAGTTAACAACCCAATAGTAGAAAATGCATGAAGGCAAGAAACACTATATGCTTTATAAGTCATATTCATCAAATATGGAGAATCAATCCTTAACAAGTATCATAATTATGCTTTCATAAGTTATAATATCAATAAGCATAGATATTTATTGAACTACTAAATAATAACTTTATTACTAAAATTTGCTATTATATGCTCCCTCCATTCCAGGTAAAAAGTTCACTATTCCATTTTTGGATATTTCACTTAAAGAGGTCACTTTCAAAATTTAAGGTATAAAAGTGTTATTTTATTACTAATGGGTTATTAAAAGTGTCATTTTTTTAAAAAGTTTGACTTTCAAATGAAGACTCTTTACCCGAAACGGATGGAGTACTTAATATACATAGAAAAACTCAAATTTGGAGAGAAAAATGAAGGAAATTTCAATTTTTTTTGTAGAAAAATGAATTAGAGTCCAAATGAAGAAAACTAACCCTCTATTTATAGATAAAAATATGTATTTTAAAAATTTTATTTTTTAATTATTTTTAAATTTATTTATGGCAAATAAAGAGCAAAAAACCGAAGATAAAACATTAATAATTTTTGACATTCCAGAAGTTGTCTCATGTAAGGGAGCACAATGGTGTGGTCGGCCAATTTCCTTCAAAGCTCCCAAATGCTCATGTGTCATTGAAAACTCCCGGATACTACTTCATTCGTCCCTAAATAATCGTCCTAGTTGATTTGATGTACAGTTTAAGAAAAAACAATTGACTTGATTATTTATATTAGTTTAATGTGTAGTTTCCGTTAAAGTCTATGTATATGTGGCTCATAATTAAAGTAAAATGAAAAAAATAAGGGTAAAGTGGTACAAGTGATGTTCTAAAAACTTAAGTTTCAAACTGGACAATTATTTTGAGACGGACGAAAAAGGAAAGGAGGACAATAATTTAGGGACGGAGGGAGTACTTTTTTTGATGTGAGATTTATCAAATCTGGTCATTTGTGTTTTTTAGCTAATTGTATTGTTTAGAGCTGTCAAATAAGGTAAAAGCCTGCGGGTATGCCCGCCCCGCCACATATTAGGGGCGGGTTGGGTTAGTGTATTGAATACCCGTTTAGATGCGGGCTTTTCGGGCTTTGCCCGCACGGGCCGCGGGCGTTTGCGGGTTGGGGTGGGGCGGGGCTGGGTGCGGGCTGCCCGTATATTATGGACTCTTGCATGATTTATTTATTTTATGGAATGTGGATAGACTGGACAAGTCACAAGAGCCAAGAGTGCCCCAGCCCATTTGTTTAGTTTGAACTTTGACGTATGTAACCACGGAAGGGTTAGGTTAGATCTTTCATTCTCTCTTCTCACTTAATATCATATTCTCATCTCTCTCATAAACTTCAATACTTCATAGACATAGTTCATACTTCATAGCCTCTCTCAGGCACTCTCTTCAAGTCTTCAGTCTTGACTTTTCAGTGACTCGTCAGTCTTCACGCTTTCTGCCTTTCTCGACTCTCTAGCGGCAGCGTCTTCACCGTCTTCGATCGGGCTTCCTCTATCCTTCGTCTATGCTAATCCAGCTTCGCTACCTCCGTATGGACCGTATCCACTCCTCATGCTTCGTCGCCGTCATTCCTGCTTCCAGAAATCGGAAGTCAGATCTGAGATGATGAGATCTCACGCTCTCTCTCTCTCTCCCATCCCTGCTTCCAGATCTCGGCGGCTCCTCCAGTCGGTCCAGTCCTCACTCTAGATCTAAGATCTCATGCTCTCTCTCCCAGGCCACAGGCTCACAGCCTCGATCAGTCGATCTTTCTCTCTCTCTCTCTCGCTCTTGCAGTCTTACACAGTCTCGCTAAGTCTCACAAAGTCTCACATGTATCTATCTCCTCTCTCAAACTCTCATAATCTCTATTCCACATGGGTTTTGAATCTTTTGATTTTGAAGTTCTCATTTGTTCCAACTTCCAAGCCCTCAAGTCAGTTATCTTCAAGAATGAGGCAACGAGCATCTTCGGCAGATCTGGCCATCTGGGTTCTTTTTTTTTTTTTTTTTTGAGGCTTTAAGCCCTAGTTTTGTACAGATTGTACTGGATTCAAATTTGTTAATTTGTTCTAAATAAGAGCTTTGATATATTGTTAATTTGGTATATTGGTATATGTATTATGTCCAACAACCCAAAATTCAAATGTTTCAAATCTATCATAAATTAACTAATTAATAAATAAATAAATAATATCAAATAAAATTATTTTTTGCGGGCTTACCCGTTTTGCCTGCAGCCCTACGCGGGGTGGGTGGGCCATGAGTTTCAAGGATTGTCAAGTTCGTGGGCTTTCCCGCCCCGACCCATTTTACGGCGGGCTTTTTAGGCCCGCGGGTAAAACCGTCTCACATGCCCGTTTTGACAGCTCTAGTCTTGTTTGACTTGACACACGGATTAAGAAAAAATTATTAACTTTATTTTAAATATTAATATAATATGTAATTTTTAAAAATATTTTAGGAAGAAAAATTAATGGTGAAATTGTAAAAATATTTTAAAGAAAAGTAAAGGTAAAAATTTAGGTAAAACAGTTTTATAAATGTTTTTTTCTTAAAATAGATATTTTTTATCCGATCTATCGTGTGTTTGTGAGTTGAACTGTGACAAAGTAGAGATCCGTCTTATAAATTACTATCCATAAAACGATTTTATTAAAGACTTATCAAAAAAATAAAAGATTCAAACATGATTTTTTATTAAAAAGAAAAAAGAACATCACAATAATTTAAGAATTTAAAGGATTTAAGAACTTTAAAGGTGAAGTTTCAAGAGTACGCAAATGACGTGTGATGCAACAGCTACAAAAATATTTCACCAACACCAAATTGAAAAAGTGCAGAGAGTTTCAGTGCTTTATTTAAACTCTTATAACTTGACATGTGTCAAGCACATTTATGGCGCGTGTAAATCATTTCCGGTAAAATTACTAAAAAATCCTACCAACTTTGATAGCTGATCCGATAACACCATAATAAAAGTATAAAACATGAAATGACACACCATACCCTTCGTAGGCTGACCTTACATAGTTACTGCTCGTTTGTTGCAGTTTATTTGGATTGATTTTTGATTTTTAATTTTTGAAAATTCATATTTAGAGTGTTTGTTTTAGTTTATAAGGTAAAAGCCAATAAATAAAGTACAACACCTTTTATGCATTGAAAAGTCAAAGTCAAAAAACCAAAAATTTTAGCTTTTTTTGTGTGTTTTTTTTAAACATGAAGAAAACTATTCATTAATAAATATTTGATTATCCTCATTTTATCCTTTTATGAAATATAAATAAAAATATGAATACAAAGTTTTAAGTTTTTTTTAACAAATAATTATAACAACTCATAAACAGCCTTTCAACAGCTGTAACAAACAATCTATCATACAATCAGCCGCAAGCTCAAATTATCAGCCATAAGTTATAAGCCATCAACCACAGCAAACGAACCCTTAAAACTTAAGAGAAGAAGTTCAACGTTTGGTGAGGGGCATGAGAGTCAATTACTTCCATAGTAAAGACATTAACAATTTGACCTCACACACGCGAAACCAAAATTGGTGATAATTTCCTCCCATGGTAATTCATTACCTTGCTGTCATTGCTTTCGTTTCAATTTGCTGTCAACCACATCACCTTTTATTCCATGGATGATTTAACAACTTTTGTCCATGGTTACTAGTTACTACCTAAGGCATCGGCCCAAATCCGATCAAGAACAAAGCACAATTACCCCAGTAACAAACAAATTTTATACTTCTTTGTCCCTAAATTATCATCTTTTTTTTTCATTTTAAAATAATTGTCAAGTTTGAAACTTATCTTTTTAAAACATTACTTTTATCACTTTATCCTTACTTTTTTACACTATTTTAATTATGAGCCACATACACATGATCTTTAAAAGAAACTACACATTAAACCAATATAAATAACTAAGTCAATTGTTTTTTCTTAAACTGTGCGCCAAGTCAACCAGGACGATTATTTAGGGACGGGGGGAGTATTACATAAATTAATAAATTTAAAATTATAATAATAGTAATGTTATTAATTCTATTATTTAACTTCTAAATAATAATTTTATTACTAAAATTTGCTATTATATACTCTCTTCATTCTGAGTAAAAGTTTATTATTATATTTTTGGATGTTTCATTTAAAAAATTAATTTTTAAAAAAAGTTTGAATTTTAAATAGGGACTATTTACCCGAAACGGAAGAAGTACTTAATATATATATAAAAAATCAAATTTGGAGAGAAAAAGGAAGGAAATTTCAAAAAAAAAATACTGAATTAGAGTTCAAATGAAGTAAACCAACCCTATATTTATAAATAAAACTGTGTATTTTTAAAAATAATTATTTTTAAATTTATTTACGGCGAATAAAGGGCAAAAAAATCGAAAATAAAACATTAATAATTTTTGACATTTCATTCCATAAGTTGTCTTGTGGTCGGCCAATTTCCTTCAAAGCTCCCAACTACTCCCGTGTCAAGCTCCCAAATGCTACTTTTCCTGATTTTGAAAACTCATCGCTAATAATGATATCCCATTGTTTTACAGCTCACACGTTAACTCTTTCCCAGGCATAGACATAAAAAGCTGGAAAAAAATGAGATGCCTCAAATTTTCTTTTTGCCAAATGAAGAAGGGAGGACATTTTGGACGCTCACCTTCACCCCAAAAGCCTGCCTCCAATAAATGAAAAGCTAAGTTCCCTGGTTTTTAATTGTTGTGGAGTACCTTTAACCCACCATTTTCATACCTCCCCTTCGTCTTCCTCACTCAAATCCTCTCCCCCTCTCATCACACTAACTGAAGCCTTTTTTTAGTGAACTCTTTTATAAAAATGCAGAGGCTTCACAAATTATGCCAGTGATATTCATGGTCGTCGCACTACGAATGTGAAATGGAAGGGCCGGATCATTCACCCCAATTTTCGGGAACGGTTACCGTCGATGGATTAAGTTTTCAGACCGTTAGGTCTGATTACAAAAGGGCCAAAGATGCCGAAAATGAAGCGGCGGAACTGGCTTACAGTTACCGAAAATCCCCCTCCTCCTCCTCGGCACCATTCTGGTACGTTTATGCGTGCTTTTACTGAGATTATTGCAAATCAATGGATGACTTTTTAAACAAATTTAATTTGAGTACGAAATTTAAGTGTATAATCATAAGAACCAAGCATAAATAAGCAGATGTATACATCTATTTAACAAACGGAATATAACATAACGTAGATCAACTACAATAGCAACCAAAAGGAGTATAACATAACGTCGAATATGTCTAGCTTTCTGGAGTTCCAGATCACTAAGCAAGGAAAATAAATCAAACTGAAGGTGAGTGAGAGACTGGCAAAGAAGAGTATTTGAGAATTGTTTGTTAATCAACAATTATTCCACACACATGCACACAAATTAAGGAGGAGAATTACCACATATTTTAGATTGTTTGGAGGCTATTGTGCTGCTGTAATTACCACACATTGGATTGGGTTGAGTTAGGTAATTAGTGGATTGTTGGGTTGAGTTGGGTGGGTTCAGGGGTATTGTGTCCATATTGACTGGCCCACTTTTAGGCTAACAAAAGACTACAGGCGAGTCAAACCTAGTCTCGGTTTAATTTGGTTCATTTTCGGTTTAAATGCGTGCACACACACACACACGAGATCTTTTATTATTCATTTATTTAATTATATTTTGGGACACGGCCGGGAACTATGTTTCTTCGCATGCTAATAATTTGAGTTCTTGCTCATATACACGTGCGAAATGACATTCTATCAAGCCTGTAAGTTGAGTTTTAACATTATACATTTGGTCTTAATGTTGAAAAAAGTTGAAAGCACTTTTTATTTCTGCTTGACTGAACAAGTCAGAATGAATTTTATGAATGAGTTCTATGTCAGTTAACATTTCATTCTTACTTTTCATGACTATATTCACTTGTAATTCTTTGCAGAGAGGCTGCACGAGGCTCTTCTGAATACATATGTGCATGTAAAGCAACTTCACCCTGTTTATTCATGTGATATGCATGGACCTCCCCATGCACGCCATTTTCGAGGGAGTGTTTCCATCGAAGGAAACACTTATACTGCTGCCGAGTATTCATCAACCGTGAAGGATGCTGAGAATGCTGCAGCGAAAGCTGGATTGGAATCTCTTCAAGGAGGAGCTTGAATATAAGATATCTTAACCAATTTCTTCGACTAAAGTTATTTTTATGTTCCTATTTTACTTGCTGAAGGGAAGCTACATGTGAATTTAATTTTGGTTTTCCTAGTTTAATCTTTTGGTTTATTTTTATGTTATAAGAAATTTAGGAGATGGTAAAACCTATTAGCATTACATGTTAGGATAGTTTTGTAATTATTATAGCTTTTGGGTATATTTGTAATTAGTTCTTTTGATTACATTAGGTTATAGTAGGTATATATATTTGTAACCCTTGCAGCTTTATGATTCATTCAATACAGAAGGCTTCCAGCAGCCGTGTGCCTCCTTCTTCTCTTTCTTCTGTGACTTCTTCCCTTCATTAAACTAACATGGTATCAGAGCCAACCATGGAAGGATCGAACCAATCCACCAATGCCTCAAACTCCAATCTTTCTGCCTCAAATACTCTTCCTCTTTTCTATAACCCGAACGCAATCATGGGCCAAACATTCCTCACCAAAGACAATTATGTTAATTGGAGTGGTTTGTTTAAAACCATGTTAAGAACACACAAGTTGCTGTGTGTTATCGATCCAATCCAACCTCCTGCCACACTTTCAGATGGTTCGAAAAATCCCCTTCACGAGCTTTGGACGGCTGCTACGGATCTGGTTTGTGGCTGGATTAAGGGTACGGTAACCCCTTCTATTTTACCGTATCTTAATTCTAGTGACACAGCCCCAAAGGCTTGGGAGGTTTTGGCTAAACGATTTGGGGCAACTTCCGCGATGCAAATCGAAAACCTCAAAGACAGATTGCACGACCTCAAGAAGGAGCCCAAATTGTCTATTTCTGATTACTTGTTGCAGGCTACCTCGATTGCTGATGCTCTTACCGCAGCGGGTGAACCAGTGGACGAAAAGGAGGTCATTCAACGTGTGCTTGGAGGTCTTGGGCAGGAATATAAGGAATTCCTTACATCAACAGCTTCGTCGAACTTGCGCCAATCAATATCTATCGACGAACTTACTGAACTGTTGATCAAGGAAGAGACTTTACAACTGACGTTTGCCGTGCCACAACATCAGTCTGTAGCCTTTGTAGCTGAGAAGCCGAATCTGCCCCAGGAAACTGACACCTCCAATAATCACGCCAACTATGCAGCAAACAAAAATCGCGGTAGAGGTCGACATAGAGGCAGTGGCCGTGGTAACAGTTCGCATAGGGGCAATGGAAATTGGAGAGGTCGTGGCAATGAACGTGGCAGAGGACGTGCACCATCTGTTCACGGTAATTTTGGTAGTTCGGGTAGAGGGATTCTGCCAACTCCTTATCATCCTGGCAGCTTTCAGCACTCTCTACATAATGAAGTCACTTGTCAACTATGCTTTAAGGGGGGTCATAGTGCTCAAACGTGCTCACAACGATTCAATGCTGCATATGTCGCACAGACCGAGCCTTATATTCTTGACTCCGGAGCAACCAACCATATGACCTCTGATGCATCTGCCTTCTATGATTATTCACCATATTCAGGTAACGATACAGTTGTATTTGGAAATGGGTCTAGGTTGCACATCTCACATGTTGGTAAATCTTCTATTCTTGCCAATAATCGATCATTCCGTCTTAATAATGTCTTGCATGTTCCTCAATTACATAAACCGTTATTGTCCATTCGCCAATTTTCTAAAGATAATAACTGTTATTTTGAACTTGACTCGTGTGGTTTTCGTGTTAAGGACAATCAGACACGGGAGACTCTTATTTCTGGCAGTAACTCTGGCGGATTATACAAATTGTCCTTCAATTCCGAGTCCAAAGACAGTCCTCTTGCTCTTCTTGGCGAAAGATCAAATCAAGATATTTGGCACGCTCGTTTAGGTCATCCCTCTAGTAAAATACTTCAAGTACTATGTCAACAATTTAGTTTACCAGTTAGTGGTCAAATACGTGACTCACACAAATGTCATGTATGCCCTTTGGGCAAGTCTAGCAAATTATCTTTTTCTTCTCGTACTTTTAATGCTATTCACCCTCATACATTTGGACGTTTGGGGCCCTTCCCCCGTACAATCTATTCATGGTTATCGTTTCTACTTATCTGTGGTTGATGATTTTTCTCGGTTTGTATGGCTTTTCCCCTTGTTTCATAAATCTAATGTCACAAGTGTTTTTGCTAAATTTAAAATACAAATTGAAAATCAATTGTCTCGTCGCATATCTGCTGTTCACACTGTTAAAACGCCCAAGCGATGGGGGGGTGAATTCTTGGGCGCTTGTTTACTTCTTTTCTATCTAAATCTGGGATTAGGCATCAACTTACGTGCCCTTATACCGCACAACAAAATGGTGTCGTGGAACGTAAACATCGTCATATAGTCGAAACTGGCTTGTGTCTCATGTCTCAGTCTAAGGTTCCCTATCAATTTTGGCTGGAAGCTTTTAATACAGCGGTTCATCTTATCAATCGTCTTCCCATGCGTCAACATAAATTCATTTCTCCTTATCAAAAGTTACTTTTAAGAAAACCAGACTATCGGTTTCTTAAAGTTTTCGGCTGTACTTGTTTCCCACATCTTAAACATTATAATTCACATAAACTTATGCCCAAATCCATACACTGTATTTTTCTTGGATATGACACTTGTCGTAAAGGCTACAGGTGCATGGATCTTGTGAGTGGTCGAGTTTACATCTCGCGGCATGTTGTGTTTGATGAAACACACTTCCCTCTCCAACAGCCCATAACAGATCGGACTTTGCATGGCAGCTTAGTCGCACCATCTATCTCTCCTGCTCATGTTACGGAACACTTTCAGCATCCTCTTTTCGCAGTGCCGCCCACCAACTCTGCTCCAGTTGGTCCTTCGACTCCGGTTCAGCCTCACACTGCCCATATGGATCCTCATGTGTTCTCTCCGCCGGCTGCTTCTCAGTCCCCACTAGCACCGCCTAGGTTCAATCATACTCCGGTCCCATTCCATTTATCTCAAGCGGCTTCTCCAGCCCCCTCTCCCATTGGCAACGACACCTCTGTTCGTTCTGGGTCTTCAACAACAGGCACATCTCCTACCACCCCGGATTCCTCTCCTCCTCTTCGGTATCGTAGTGTTGCGGAGCTGCTTCGAAATACATCTCTGTACTCTCTTCCTCAGGCATTAACAGCTATTCGCAGTGATCCCCTCACCTACGAACCTCGCACGTTCAAACAAGCATCTCAGTTTCCTCACTGGCGTGCCGCCATGACAGAGGAAATCTCAGCTCTTCACAGAAATCAGACTTGGCATCTTGTTCCATTTGATCCAAATATGAATGTGGTTGGTTGTCGCTGGATCTACAAGGTCAAGCGTAAGGCAGATGGGTCTCTTGAGCGATATAAAGCTCGTATAGTGGCACAGGGATTCAGTCAACAAGTTGGTCTGGATTATGATGAGACTTTCAGCCCAGTGGTCAAGCCGTCTACCATTCGTACCGTTCTATCTGTTGCTCATTCTCGTCATTGGGATATCAAGCAACTAGATGTTCGAAATGCATTTTTGAACGGTTTTCTTCAGGAAGAAGTCTACATGAAACAACCACCTGGGTTTGTTGACCAGTCATCTCCCGATCATGTATGCCGGTTGGATAAGGCGCTCTATGGTTTAAAACAGTCTCCACGTGCTTGGTATCATCGTCTTCAGGACTTCCTACTTGGGCATGCATGGTTTCTTCAATAGTCGGGCTGATTCTTCTCTTTTCATCCGACACACTGGCTCATCAACCACAATTATCCTCGTCTACGTCGATGATATTATTGTCACTGGCTCATCTTCTTTGGCTGTTTCTTCCCTCATTGATGCTATCTGTGAAACGTTTGACAGTCGACGGTTGGGTGATTTGAAATTTTTCTTGGGGATTGAGGCTACTCGTGTGGGTAACACACTCCAGCTACACCAGACTCGTTATGCTCTTGACCTCCTCGAGCGGTTTAACATGACAGACTGTAAACCTATGTCAACCCCTACGGCTCCTCACTCTAAGTTGAGTGCGTTGGAAGGGGAAGTGTTGACCGATGCTACTCAGTTTCGCAGTATGGTAGGAGGTTTACAGTATCTTACCTTAACCCGTCCTGACATTGCTTTTTCAGTTAATCAAGTTGGTCAGTTCATGCACCAACCTCGGCTGAGCCACCTTCAGGCCGCTAAGAGGATCCTTCGGTTCATCAAGGGCACTCTTTTGTTGGGTCTCACTATCTATCCCTCGGCCGATACATCTGTGACGGCATATTCTGATTCTGATTGGGCTAGTGACCCAAATGATCGTCGGTCGACAACGGGTGCGTGTATATTCATCGGTCCGAATCTTGTCTCTTGGACGGCAAAGAAACAGCCTACTGTATCGCGGTCTAGTAGTGAAGCTGAGTACCGTGCCCTCGCAACTACAGCAGCTGAGCTTCGGTGGTTTGCCTTCTTGTTCCGTGAACTCAACATCCCCCTCTCTCCTCCGTCTTTATATTGTGACAATATTTCAGCACTGCACATGGCTCGTAACTCGGTATTTCATGCTCGCACTCGACACATTGAGATCGATTACCACTTTCTTCGTGAATTAGTTACGTGTGGTTTTTTAGCGCTGCAATATGTCTCGACAGATGACCAACTTGCGGATGTCTTTACCAAAGGTTTGGCCAAACCTCGCTTCCAGTCACTATCCGTCAAGCTGCGTCTTCCATTTGGTCGTCTAGCTTGAAGGGGGGTATTAGCATTACATGTTAGGATAGTTTTGTAATTATTATAGCTTTTGGGTATATTTGTAATTAGTTCTTTTGATTACATTAGGTTACAGTAGGTATATATATTTGGTAACCCTTGCAGCTTTATGATTCATTCAGTACAGAAGGCTTCCAGCAGCCGTGTGCCTCCTTCTTCTCTTTCTTCTGTGACTTCTTCCCTTCATTAAACTAACAAAACCTATGAATATTAAA
This sequence comes from Codonopsis lanceolata, assembly GCA_013146195.2. Taxonomy (NCBI): domain Eukaryota; kingdom Viridiplantae; phylum Streptophyta; class Magnoliopsida; order Asterales; family Campanulaceae; genus Codonopsis; species Codonopsis lanceolata. The sequence goes on along the minus strand of CM028379.1, from coordinate 44,141,804 downwards.
GAACAACAGATCACGTATTAGCTTGAATTGGTCCGACATCATTTTCTTGCATTGAATTTATTCTTCCTTTCGCCGCCGGGGGAAAACTCATTAAGGATCTCTTTTATCCTCTTGAGTTGAAAGAATTATATAGACTTGCAAATATGCCAATACTAATCTTAAACTAGAAACTACTCAAAGACAACTAAAACATAAATCCTCTAACATTTGGACTTAGTTAAATAACAGAATAACTAAATAAGACATTAAGACTCTTGGGTTATTGTTGAGACCATTCCCAGACAACTGAAAAATTATAAAAATACACCCGACACTGAAAGATCAAAATACTAATATGAGACTGACCAACAGCTTATTTTCATTAAAGTACAAGGATCTTGAAATATTTTTAAGTCTCGACTGCTGCACATACGGAAACTTGATAGCTATGAATAAATTATAATTGCATGCAAAATACTTTGATTGTCCTCTAACCACAAGTTTCATATTCCTGGGTTTAACTAGTAATATTAGAATATCCTTTATTTAGAATGTATATATATTCGGTATATATCATAGCCATAATATCAGCCAAGATTCTAAGTTTGTAATTTGGTACAACAATAATCGTAATATCACTGTTGGTTGTGGTTATACTGTTCCAATTCTTAGTTGTGAAAATGCATTATTACTCAATTATCATCCTCCTTTAACTTTACATAATGTCTTACATGCTCCAAAATCGGTTAAAAATAGAGGAAATTTACAATTGACAATCATGCTTCCGTTTAATTTGATTTATTTGGTTTCTCTGTAAAAGATTTTTGGACGGGCGCATTTAATGAGATGTATTAGCTTGGGTGATCTATATCCAATTACCACAAGACCCTCCATTGGATCTTCTACACCTTTCTACCTTTATTGCTTTTTCTCGGGAGCTCATGTTTTAAGCTCTCTTCGCAAAAACAATTTTATTGCTTATAATGCATTTAAGGATAATTTTTTTTGTCATTCATGTCCTTTAGGCAAACAAGTTAAATTGCCATTTTATGACTCACACTACATTACCGGATGATGCAGTGCATAGTGATCTTTGGTCGTCACCTAGTTCGGGAGGACATCATTATTATATCTTGTTCATTGATGATTTTACGGATTTTTTCTTTAGACTTTTCCTATATATATATAATGGTAAGGGTATATTTCTTCTTTCAAAATCTTACTTTTGAATTATTAATTTTTTAGTTACCATTTCACTATTTTTTCTCCTATCTTCTTTGGTTGTATTTCTCTTTCTCGCTCCCGTTTCCTCCCTATTTTCTCTCTCACCATCACCATCTCCTCTCTTTTAATTATCTTTAAATATTTTTATCTCTTTAAATATAAAAAATAGTAAGGAAAACAAAAATAATAGTTCCGGAGTCAAGAAAATAAAAATATAAGATGTTAGTAAAATAAAAATATTTTATGGAACAAACCACTATAAAAATAAAAGTTACAAAATCAACAAAACAAAAATAATTTAATGCAGAGGTTAGTAAAATAAAATAATTTACGGAACAAAAGTTTAAAACAAATTCTTAAAAATATATGTGTAAAAAAACAAGTTAGTAAAATAAAAATATTTGATGGAACAAAAATAATAGTTACAAAGTCAATAAAAACAAAAACAATTTAAACTGAGGTTAATAAAATAATAAAGATAATTTACGGAATAAAATTTTAAAATAAATTCTTAAAAATAACTATGAAAAACAAAAATACATTAGTTAAATAAAAATATTTGATGGAACAAAAATAATAGATACGGAGTCAATAAAAAAATTATTAAAATAATTTACGAAACAATTGTTTAAAAAAATTCTTAAAAATAGTTATGTAAAAAAATACGTTAATAAAATAAAAATATTTAATGGAACAAAAATAATAGTTACAGAGTCAATAAATCAAAACAATTTAAATTGAAGTTAGCAAAATAATAATAAAAAAATTAAGGAACACAATTTTTTCTTAAAACCAATTCTTAAAAATAAAACAAAAATAATAGTTACGAAGTCAATAAAAAAATATAATGGAAGTTATTAAAATCAAAATAATTTACAAAACAAAAATAATAGTTAGCATTAAAAATAATTTCGTTATTTTGATTTTAACTTATTTACTTCTTAGAAATTTTTTTATTCATAAAATACAAATATAATTTAATAAAAGTAATCATTGAAAAGGAAGAACTTATTTGAGTTCAGATTATATTTGAAAGACAAAAAAAATTCAAGTTTGTTTGAAAACATTTATTATATAGAGTTTTTGAATAGTATAAAGTGTTCAGGTTGCCAGACCATGAATTGACACTTAAAATTAGTGTTCCAGTAATGCTATTGAGAAACATTGACCATGACCATAAGGGGTGGCCCAGTGGTAGAGTTGAGACTTTATAAAATGTGAGGTTTCAAGTTCGATTCGTTCTATGCTCCCTTAGGGGAAAGGTCTACAAATTTTTTTTTAAAAAAAAATAGCAAAAAAAAGAAGAGAGAAACATTGACCATTCTGCATGGTTATGCAATAGAACAAGACTAATCATCATAAATCTTGAGGATCACATTGTTAAAACAATTTTTTTTAAAGGAAGCAATGTTGGAGAAAATGATTTTATCCCAAGATTATCATTGAATCTATCCGATGTATATGATACATTGCTGGTATCATATACAATGACAATTAACAAGTGTCAAAGTCAATAATTGCGCGTAGGTCTATTTTTGAAAATAACTAGTATTTAGCCATGCATAGTTATATGTCATTGTTTCTAGAGTATCTAATTATTTTGGTTTGAAAATATTAATAGGCGGTGAAGATGAAAAACCAACTAATAAGATAACAAATGTTGTGTATAAGGAATTTTTTTAGAATATATAATGATTAGTGATATACTTGTATGTAATTGTTAATAAAACAATCCTCCTTAGTTTGTTTATGTACGATTTAGTTGACGTACGTTTAACGCACGGGTTAAAAAAACTAGTTGCTCATAAATCTCAAGTCCATTCAATTTTCTTATCTTTTCGAGCTTATATTACAACTCAATTTCAAAAAGAGATTAAATGTTTTCAATGTGATTATAAAATTCTGATATTTTATCTATTTTGATTTTAAGAAATAAACGATTTTGATATTTTTTTTAGTATTAAATTTTATGTTAACCAAAATAGTACAATTGTGATAATCGAATTGTTTAATATTTAGGACCTAATTTCGTATGAATTGGTATATATTTGATTAAATTATAAACTTTTGACTTTTCTAATATATTACTACATCCACATTTAAATAATCTATTAACTATAACTAAAACAAAAGCCGCTGCTGCCACGTGGCGGCTTTTTATTAAGTGCTTAATTTTTAAAGGAATTTGGTGCTGCCACGTGTCACTCTCTATAAATTATTAAAAAAAATCTTTTTTCTACCAAAATTGATTAATTTACGATATAAATAAGAAGTTTCTGCTTATCGTTAGTTTAGGATAAATTTTATCACACTTGTAATTATCAAGTAGATTTTATCACATTATCAAGTAGGTTAGGATAAATTTTATCACATTTGTACTTATCAAGTAGATGATGGGAAATAGATGAAGAACGCCTAAACAGATTATATAGTGTTTTGAAGATTTTGTTAATAGTAATTTTGGTTTTGAAATTTCAAACTTACAAAATTAATCTTATCACTAATTAATAAAGATAATATGTTTTGAAATTTTGAAAGTAACCAAACTAATCTTATCACTAATTAATAAAGATAACAAACACAACATAACCATAACTTAAAGATCGATTTAACAAGAAGTTGATTTTACTCAAATAACTCAAAATTTTGTAATTTAAGAAGTTATTTTAAAAATTGAGACTATAGACCAATTTGTTGCCTTAACTCTATTGAGTTATACAATACAATTTAAAAAATTGATAAAAAATCACATTGGCGGCATATATATACACAAAAAAATTGAAGGGAAATAACCTTAGGTCGGTGATGTCATTTCGAAAAGAAAAAAGAGAAAAACCATAAAGGATCCCTAATATATATAATTGTAATAAATAATTGAAAATTTTAATTAGAATACTTTGAAAAAAAAAACTAAAATAATGTAAATATTAAAATTGATCATATGTATGGGTAATTGAAAGACTGGCTTAGGATTTTATGCAGAAAAAAATTAAATGAAGTAATTAATAATTAATATATAGATTATTTAGTAATTTTTCGTTGAAATTGATTGTTTCTTAAACTTAATGTATAGATTATTTAGTAATTTTTCATTGAAATTGATTATTTAGTAATTAATTAAATTTGATTAAACGTGTTCCACCAACACCACAAACAACCACTACGAAATAGCTTGCAAATTCTATCCACAAAATTCACATGAATTTTCGGTTTGATTGTTCGGTGTGATCTCACGTTATTTATTTATTTATTAATTATGTGGACATCTTGTTGTTATTGGTTCATTCAAATAGCTTGCAAATTTTATCTACCAAATTAAGTTTCAAATAGAGATTTAGGATTTTGGGGGTTTTTTTTTTGTTGCAAATATCGCTTAATTAAACTAGATTTTATCCTATAAAATTTATACAAGTTTAATTTTACTAAAACTATTCTATTTCCATCTCTTTTTATTATCATAATTTTTAATTTATAAAAATTATCAACGGGAAAATTCTATGTTATTTGTTTTTCTACTAATATATAATATATAATTATTAGTTAGTAATCTATTAATTATCTATTAATTATTATTAAAACATAAGACATTGCTACCACATGGCGAGTTTATGTTGTATGCTTAAAGTTTTAAAAGAATTATGTGTTTTAACATGTCAACTTCTATACAAGTTTATAATTTTTTCCCACAAAAAATTAAAATCAGATAGATTTTAAAACCAGTGCCTCCTTTATGCATGGTAAAAGATATTTTTGTTTTTTTAAACCATTTTTTGCTGCCAAAATCGGTTAATACCAAATATATTTTATAACATTTGATTTAAACACGTTTCACTTGATTAGAACTCCAAATTTTTATGGTAATTTTTTTTACGGATAGATTTCATCAATTCTCATAGATTTTAATCTTTCAATTACATGACTACATGATCAATTTTGAATATTTACCTTATTTTTGGGTTTTTTTTTTCAAATTATTCTAATTAAAAAAATTAATTATTTATTACAAGTTTAGAAAATAATCTTATTATAAACAATTTTTGCAAATAAACAAAAACTATTAAATTCTTTTTTTTCCTGCCAAAAATTAAAATCTGATAGATTTTAAAACAGTTGCCTCCTTTATACATGGTAAAAGTTTTTTTTTTTTTTTACCATTTTTTGTTGTCAAAATCGGTTAATATCAGATAAATTTTATCACATTTGATTTTAACGTGTTTCACTTGATTAGTACTTCAAATTTTCATGGTAAAAGTTTTTTATTTGCGGATAAATTTTATCACATTTGATTTAGGCGTATTTCAATTGATTAAAACTATTAAAGTCTGATAAATTTTAAAACCGGTACCTCCTTTAAAAACAATATGTATGATACTAATTATATCTTTATAAATTTTATTTTTTTCTGCCAAAAATTAAAGTCTAATATATTTTAAAACCGGTGCCTCCTTTATATATGGTAAAACCTTTTCTATTTTTTTTTACCAATTTTTGTTGTCAAAATCGGTTAATTTCAGATAGATTTTATCACATTTGATTTTAACGTGTTTCAATTGATTAGTACTCCAAATTTTCATGGTAAAAGTTTTTTTATTTATTATTTTTGAGTAGATTTTATCACATTTGATTTAGACACATTTCAATTAATTAAAACTCCTCAATTCTCATGGTAATTTTTTTTATTTACCATTTTTTCTTACAAAATCGGTTTGTACCGGATAGATTTTATCACATTTAATTTAGACAAGTTTAATTTGATTAGGATTCCTCAATTCTCACGGTAAATTTTTTTTAATTTTTATTATTTTACTAATACTCAATCAATTTTAAATAGATTTTATCAAATTTGATTAAACGTGTTCCACCAACACCACGAACAACAACTACGAAATAGCTTGCAAATTCTATCTACAAAAATCGCATAAATTTTCGGTTTGATTATTCGGTGTGATATCGCGTTATTTGTTTATTTATTAATTATGTACACATCTTTTTGTTGTTGGTTCATTCAAATAACTTACAAATTTTATCTACCAAATTAAGTTTCAAAAACAACATTAAGTCAATCATGCATCGCACGGGTAATAACCTAGTAAAGTTAACATAGTATTATTGTGTTTTTGGTGACTTCATACGTGGAAGGTTATAAATTCTTGGTAAATTTTGGATGGCCCCACATCATCATACCCAGTTTAATTAACAAACATTTGAATTCATATTGTTTTTGTACTAGATGAGCTAGGCATGCGATTGTGTTAGGTTGGGTCAGATTGGAAAGGTTAATGGGTTAGAGTGGGTCATGACCTGTCACAACCCAAATAGTAAATGGGTTAAATGAGTCGTGTGATAAATGAGTCATGTTAAAGCGTGACGACCCGTTTTAACCTGCTTCTTTGAATTTTTTTTTTCACAAAAGTCATTCCCTTACAAATAAAATGGATTCTCAACACCTTAAATTCATCATCCATAAATAAAAAAATAAATAACAATAGTTGAAACAACTTATATACATATGTGTTACATGTTGCTCACAAAAGTTAACATTTTGAATTTGAGAGAAAATTCAAGATTATTGTGAATTTGGGAGATTATGTCAACATTTTCCCTACTTTCTTCAGCTTATTCACTGCCGCTATGGTGTCCATCTCCCGTACCACTGTTAGCTTCTACTCCTTTAGATCCGACGCGCTCGAATCCACCAATTTTTATAGATTTTCATAATGAAAACCAAATTAAGTCTAACAGTTTTATTAAATTACATTCTTAAACCAGTGCCTATATCGTGGAATTCTAAGAAATCATCATAAAAAAACATTACAGTCAATATCAGCATAACACATTTCAAGTGCATATCAATCAATGCAATCCCAACATACATACCAAGATCACCTTCTGCTTGTACATATGTTCCTAGCCAAACTCAAATTTCCCATTCTAGCAAGACAAGAATATAGATGGTATCCATGACATCTTAGGTTAGTCAACCCAACTATTTTCTCCTGTCAACCCTCACAATTTCCAATTTCCACATATGTAATAAGAAATTCAGCCCCAACCTCATTGCCGACCTCTACTTTCAAGATTTCATTTAGTTCTAAATCACCGAAATTGGCCGGACTTAGGAAAAAAATTACACACATTCCAGTCACAATCAACAATCAATTTCTTCAAAAAAAATAAACTTGAATAACCGCAAAGGTAATATATACAAAAAAATCTCCAATCATCGATTTTTATGAGCTTAGCAATTAGACCAATGGAAATAAAAAATTCTTACTTGAAATTGAGAATATTGGAATTCCAATTTCAAGACCTAAGCTCGAATTTGCATGAGGGAAAGGACCAAACCGTGCTGGTGCACGGACTGAAGCACAAGGAAGTTGCTTGGACGCGACTGGAGCTAAAGGAGAAGATCGGTGCTGGAAATATGGCGATGTAACCAGATTGGTGGCTGGATCTGAGGTTGTTTGGCCGGAGACGAGGAAGAAGGGTTGAGTTGGGGAGCCTGAGTTGAGAATTGTCGGGGTAAGAATATCGGAGCAGAGGAGAGAGAGAGCCTGAGAGAAGACGGAGGGTGCTGAGTAGGGGTGGCAAAATGGGTGTTATGGATAATTATTAGTTAGTTTATTATCCATGGATAACCATTGATAATAGCCTAACACATGCTTATCCATAACACCCATTTTGCCACCCCTAGTCCTGAGCGAGGGTTAAATAGAGACATTGTGGGTGGTAGTCGGATGTGGGGAAGACAATCGGAGCTGGGGGGAATGGTTGTTGCAAGGCTGAGCGAAGAGAGAGCGCCAGGTTTGAGTTCATCGCTAGGTTTCCATTCTTCTTTGTTAGGTTAACGGGTTTAATCCAACATAACCCGTGAAATTTATTGGGTTAAGTTGGGTAACCCATTTAAGTATATTTTATTAATGAGTTGGGTTGGGTTAGGTTAGATTAGGTAATTAGTGTTGGGTTGGGTGAGTTCATGGGTAATGGTTCCATATTGACATGACTAGATGAGTCATTCGACTGCATTAGTGGCAACTTCCACACCCGCCTTCCTTTTATGTGTACTGATCAATTCAATCTCGTGGGACCTGACCTGACGCCTCCCACGTGGAATGACACGTGGCGGCTAATATGACCTAAACTGAGCCGAAGATGACCATTCGCTGGATAGGCCGACCATAGATAAGCCGACCAAGATAGGCAGACCATGGCCACTGGCGACCATGAAAGTGCCCGGAAGACTCAGGCACAAACGATCATCCGACCAAGATATTCCTTGGTCGATACCCCGACCCACCAGGTCAATTACTGAGACGTCATCATAGTACGACACGCGCCAGATGGCTTTGTCTGATTGGGAAAATGTCAACGTGCTCTGTACTAGCCGTACCACTTACCGCTGACCTCCTTTCTGATAGGCTGAACACATCTGACAACGGAATAAACCGATGGGGATTAGCCAACTCAGCCGACCAATAAGGATTGGTCTCCAATTGTGACATCCAGCTTTGGCTTGTGAGACAAGCTTCGAGAGATTATAAATAGAGGGCTTCGTCACCTTCAAAGGGTAAGGTCACTATTCACTCAAAACCACCACACAACATACAAGGAAGGTGATCACAGAAAACACCTGTGTTCCGCCTTTTCGTTATCTTCCGCTACTGACTCTCACGCCGGAGGGCTTTAGTTATCCCAGCTCCCTAACGGTTCTTCCCTTTGCAGGTCCAGTTATAAACCTAAGAGTTAAGAGAATCAACACTCTTCAACCAATAACCAAGCCAGATATCCAGATCCAGCTTCCAACCCAGATAGCTCCATTCCATTACGTGGACTTCCAGGTATAGTCACACCATAATTTGGCATGATCAAGTGGTTCTGCTGTCGGGAATCGGGAATTTTCTTAGTTGGTTACCTCTTAACCGTGACTAAAAAACCATGGAAAAAAACACACCCACAAAACAAAACCAACAGGGAGCAAATGATACCACCCCCTTAGCCATGTAACCCCCCCCCCCTCAACGACAAACAAACTCACGGAGATAGACCTGATAACCCCCAACTCGAAAACCTTAAGGGGAAGAGGCATAACAGACACCGCCCGTAACTTAGGAACTGACATTAACCAAGTGGATACCTCCTTTGCAGAGGGCGAAGAAGAGAAAGACGAAGTGCGTCTCATAAGCTCCAAAACTCAAAGAGATGCACAAACAAACGAGCAAGAGCAATTGTAAGACCCCGAACCTTTGTGTATTTGACTTTCTCACTTTGCTTGTCGTTTAACCGTGACCTCACTTACTAAACTTGAGGAAAGAACCTTGATTTGTGTAGGTAGGCTATCTAGAAGCCAATACCTTAATTCCATATGTTCCATAGACTTTATCTAGTTAAAGTTACAAGTCATATACCGACGCTGTTCGTTACTTGACTCGGTTAAGAGTTTTCTCGCGTAGTGTGAGAACCCAAACCCCTTTACATGTATAACATCATTATAACATGTTTATTGTGTGTCTTGACATGTTAGAGACCTCATTTTATTCATATCATGCTTGCATTAAGTTGATTAAGAACATAGTAGAGTGATTGCCTTCCGTGCGATGCATGCTTTGTTGTTAATGCTTTGAGTGTTCATCTTAGCATGCTAGCACTTAACTAAGTCCCATTGGAGTCTTAGTACCTTGCATATATGACTTATAATGTTCATCTTGATCATAGTATGCTTGGTTGAAAGTTTAGAAGCTTTGTTGCTTCGTTTGAGTCTTAGGGTTTCTCGTGTTTGCCTTCGTTGCTTGTATTGTTTGTGCTTTCAACTTTCCAGAAGTTCATTTAAGTTCTAGACCAAGTGTACTAGTATTTCTCATGCTTGCACAATCAATGTTCATAGATTTTTTGCATTTGGAAATAAGATGACCAACATATCACTTCACAGATTCAGTCCTGTTTTTGGGCAAACTTCGGGAAAATTCTGGTACCAATCTACTAAAGATAATTTTATAAAAATTTATTATGTTTTACCTTCATATGTTAGGTTACTTCCTCTAAAATTTGGTAATTTTCCAAGGTGTCCAAGTACCTCATTTAGGTCTTGACTTACGGCTGTGCCAGAATTCTGTTTTCAGGATATCAGCTTCTGTACTTGAGTTTCTTGTAACTTTATTTTGATGAATATAAGTCCAAATGGAGTAATTTAAAATGCTAAAATATATTTTAATGAATCTACTTTCAGAAAAATAAAAAATCACCTCATTTGGAGTTGTGAGCTATTTATGGTAGATTTTACAAGATCAACTGTCCAGTAACAACAATCTGGATTTTGGCCATGAACAGTTGAAGCGCTAGCATGGTCCAAAAACCATGCGACCGCATGGTCCAGCAGATTTCATTTACGGGATTTTGGTTGAGCTTTGGTTGATGACCACCAAGCCCTTGCCCCTTGGCCGTCTTTAGTGACTCAAGCACTCATAGTTGACCCTAGTCCAAACCTCCTAAACCCTTGGATGATGTGCTATCAATGGCTAGCAAGCCATATAACCTCTTTCACTTAGATTATGGTTTAGTTTGAGATATATAAGCCTATTTTCAGCCATTGGTGATCACCAAGCTCCATGGTTGCTGAACTTAAACTCCATTTTCGTCCTTGGGAAGAAGCCCAACTTGAGTGACCATTTGCCGGAGTTCCGGTGATCCGATCGGCGATCCGAGACCGCCGAATCGAAGGCCTTGCCCTCCTCTTCAGCAATCCTTGGTTTGTTCTTCCTTCTAACCATTATTCATAGGTTAAAGGTGAGTTCTCAATTCCCAGAAATTTCATGTTAAATATTATGACATGCCCCCTTCATTAATGTTCTAATCATGCTTAGGATGATTTCTAGTGAAGTAGAATCCTCCAATTCAACTTATGAAATGTGTGTAGGATTTTATGATTTCTTTATGGAATACTGTGTATATTTTATATTATGACTAAATGCATGATTTCCTACATTGTCAAAAATTGATTCTTCTACGTATTTCTACGATATGACTTATGAGCATATTGAATGTATTTGCCTTCGTGTCTGATCTGTTCTACAGTTAATGAATTGTGGTGAACTTGGATTCTACTATTAAGTGGAATTATGAATCAAAATTTAACTAAGCTTGATTTCACAATAATCAACTTAGGCTTCCCTTATATAATTGACTTGAGACTTTGAACTAAGATTCCTAAATGGAACGAGAACCTTGCTATGCCTCAAATGAGAACATAGAAAAGAGTCTTGGAACACATATAGTGTTCAAACTCTATTTGGTTGGAATTGTAGTAAAGACTCAACGGAGTCGAGTTAAGGAACAATTGAACCTTACGAGGATCGTGGTGAGATCCTATGATAATTATATTTCATTTGACTAGATTACTAGTTTTTGGGACTTGAATCGAATAGAGTGAACAACTTGACACTTATGATTTAGAGACTCAAATGAGCTCCTATTGTGGTTTTGTGATTATTGTAACAATGTGGATAATCGTATGAGTTTAGTAGATCATTATATCTACTTGAGAATTATCAAGTAAACATCTACTTGTGCATTGCATATAAGTCCAGCTGGCATTACTTGAGTTTTCATGTTGAAGGTGAGACGATGCATTGTCTTCACGAATTATGGGATTCGTGGTTGCAATGTATCGCCGTAACGGATTTGGTTTTCACACACCCCTCCACTGCTAGCTACAGTGGGGAAGTAGCCCCCTTTGTCGTAACCAATTGAGCACATTGGCTAGTGCTATTTTCCCGAGTAGAGAGCTCGGACCCGAGAAGAGAGCTCGGTACTTTGATACCTGAACACGGGTATCACTGGCACAATATGATTAACAGTTGTGATTGCAGGAGCAATACGAAGAAAGTGATTTGATATCTTTTATATCCTTTATGTGGCTTACTATGGGCACTTATGTGATAACAAAGTGTTAGTGAACATGAGATCTTATTGACCATGTTTGTGTTGGTTGGTGTTATATGGAAGACTTGAAATGTGTATATACATATGCACACTTATACATGACTAATATATGAGAGAATTGATATGTATATATAGAGATATATATCCTTATATATGATATATATATATATATATATATATGAACGACTTGATGTGTATATATATATATATATATATATATATATATATATATATATATATATATATATATATAGATATGCATATTTATGCATGATGATTATATGGGAGATTTGATATGTATTTATAGAGATATACATACTGATATAGGTGTATATATATAAATATGCACCCTTACACGCGGTAATAATGTGAATAGCTTGATTTGTATATATAATGAGATGTATACTTGCATATGATGTTTTGTGGGAACTACCTTCTAATTCATTTGATTTGTGTTTGAACAGAGAATTACACCTTGGTTCATTTGGACGGTTTAGTAAGTAAGAAGAAATGGATATCTTGTGGAGTATCGAAACGATACGACGCCTCTTTACGGGTTTTTCTGTCATTTATAAAATAACACCATGGTTATGTTTATGTTACATAATTATATGTTGCATATATATTGTAGTATCGTACTAGGTCATTATGACTCATCCCGTACTTGTTTCTAGTTACAGTAACTAATAGCTGCACTGAGGTCGAGTAGATCGTGACTGTAGCAGTGCGCAGCTGATCGATAGATCGAGATTAGATCGTGTGGTTCGTGTTTGTAGCAGCCGACTTTCCCGAGTAGCAGCTTGTGGAGTTTTGTTCCTTTTTAGCATTGTCATTGATTTCATGTACTTTGTTATTCTTATGAGATCGACATTTTGTAAGGTTATTTACACTTTACAGTCCGATAGAATACTTGGGTATTTGTATTGGTTATTTCTTGGGCCGACGTGTTGTGTCGTGCCTTGTTTATGGTTTTTGTATTTATTCCAGTTGTCTCCCGGGAACGCAGTAGCTTTGGGGGTTTTCTGTATTCTATTTGTTATAGTTATTGATTGACCCCCGTATGCTTTAGCCGTTGGGTAATTGAGATATCAGGTTGGTTCTTTGTTGAAATACCGGCCTGGAGTGCCGATGGTTTGATTAGCGTCTGCAATGTTACGGCACGCGAGTTTTGTTTTTCCTCCTTTGAGAGATAATGTCTCTCTTGGTTTCATTGTCGTTGGTTTCGAGCTTCATAGCTTGGGACTTCTTTTCATATATTGATTCCGTTGATTCGATTTTTGAAATATCGTATTTTAGTGCGGCTTTATGTTCATGTTTAGAGATAATTTTATTTTTGACTTGCACTACTGTTTATCAAGTGCTTGTCCTCTTCTTAAGTTAGTTCCAGTGGCACGACCTTGGGATTTCGTGTTGGAATCCGGGTCGGGTCGTTACAGTTGGTATCAGAGCTTATGTTAGCTATAAGCCAGGATAGGTTCCATGGCCTAGGTTGGGTTTGGGTTTTCATTGAGTATTTACCGTCGAGTGTTGTTTATAATGCCTTATTGACATATTCTTTGGTACAAGTATACGACTTGGAGTACTATGTTCGTTGGTCTAGATTGCCGTGAGTGAAGGTTTGTGTCTAGGAGTATTATATTTCTCCTTTATTTCTTATGAGTTGCAGTTATACGAAGAGTAGGTGCTGCATTTCAGTAGAGCTGTTGTTTCTTGTTCCATTTTTAGGAATCAGAGAAGCTAGACTGTCGGTCCCAAGGGTGATCGTCATGTTAATCATTATGGCGAAAGTTCGTTGTAATACGTTTCGAGAGCGGAGTGGTTAAGCCTCCCGTGGTACCTATTAGTATTTCATAGATTACTATATAGGTGTATATAGTTATGTTAGTACTTAACCACCAGTTCTTGTATTATTTGTGTTGGGAATTTGAGACCCCTTTCCCAATGGTTGTGTTTTGGTATTTGGGGGACTACCTTGATCAAGGTGAAATTCCCTCAGGATATGTTGGAACTTGGTGATTGGCCAGAAGGTGATCACGTGATGATTGGTTGGATTGGTTGTTGACCCGTATAGGATTTGACTTATAAGGATTGGTTGTATACTAGTTAGTAAGAATATGCTACCTAGTGACTCGTGAAATGTTGTATTGTCTTTTTATTAGTCTAATACATTGATATTATATTAGTGATGGGAGCACGAAAGTGTGATAGAATTAGCCGGTTTTATGATTTATTTTAGAGTAAATATTACACTTTTGGTTGGTTTTGTGCTGGTTATGTTTGTAGGTGTGCAGGGAGCTGAAACAAAGGGAAGTTAAGAAGAAAATGCAGAATTTCAAGCAAATGGAAATCTGGGATATCACATGGGCATGTGTTGTTCAAATTTCGGAGCTGAAGCTGTTGTCAAGTTGCTGAATTTTCGAGCAGATCTGTTGGGCAGTTAGAAAATACTGTTACTTCTTTCTGATTCTGTTTATGTATTAAAGGAAATCCTGATTTGGAAGTAGTGGGTGGTTTTAGGAAGTTATCGGTAGTTTTAAAACTACCGAGTAGTGGTTTTAGTGGGAGAGTAGAGTGATATTTATGGCTGGATGGCTGTACAGATAAAAGGGGGGGGGGAATATTCGTCCAGAGAGTAAGAGGTTTCAGACAGTAACTTGAGAGATAGAGAAATCACTAACAATTGTTAGGAAAGAAAATTGTCTTCTTCTTTGAGATTCATTACTTGCTGGGAACAAACAACTTTTGTTATTTTTGTAAGTTGTTTTTAAATCATGTTGAGTAGCTAAAGTTCTTCTTCCAGTCATTGAGAAATTAAGTCTCAAGCATTTTATTTTTGTGAGATCTAATTGAGTTATTTCTTGTTTAGTTTTCAAATATTTGTTCGTTCTCCGTTTTACACGTTGGAGGACTATTGTGTCTAATTAATGTTTAATGGCCAGAATATTAATTAACACAATATTCTATAACTAGTTACCGCTGTTGATCCGTAATTGTCCTCAGTCTTAACAAAGTGGCAAGTAATACACCTTTTAGGCATCACAGGCATAATTGGACCGTATTACGGGAACGGATAATCATTGTTACATGTTATTGCTTCAATATGCATGGCTTTGAATCGGGTCTCTCTCTTCTTAATGCAACCAAGTTATTAAATCTTACGAGCGTCTCGGAGGTTGTAACTCGGTTAGACGGTAATTAACGAGCGTCTCTTGATTATCAATACGGTAAGGAGAGATTGAGTGTTAGGCGTTTGTCAACACTTATAACCGGTTTATTCGTAATCTAACAAGATATTTTTGCATCTATGATCAGAGATAAAATGCGAGACTAAATTGGTTCATTGGCTGGATTTTATTTTATTGAATTAAATTAAGTGTTAATCTGATAGCTAATTACAGTTGTTTATTTTCAGTTCATTAGTCTTTAAATTTATTTTTAGTTAATTTAAAATCTAAGTTTGTGTTCTATTATTTCAATAAAATTCTAAAAGGAATAATTTCAACGTTCCTTGTGGATACGATCCCGACTTACTTTATACTCGTTATTAAGGAAGGAGGAAAATTAATTTTGACGATTTGACACACGTCAAATTTTGGCGCCGTTGCCGGGGAACGGTTCTGAAATTTATTTCTTCGTTAGAATTTTATTGTTGTTTTGTTTCTTTTTATGCCTCGATCTTTTCGTACAGGAAAATTGATTTATGATCCACAGATTGAGAAGACATCAAGAAGGTTGACAAAACAAACTAAGCTCAGTCCGCAGGTAAATATTTCTTCGCCGGGGTTGAAATCAACATTTGAACTGGCTAGTTCAAGTGATTCAAGTGACGAAGAGCTGGAAGAAGTAGAGCAAGTTAAGGAAGAACAAGAGGAAATTGAAGTTGAGGAAGTTGGACCCCAAGCCGAAATGGCAGATCCTCAACGAACCTTGAGGGAAATGGCTACACCTGATGTGAATCAGCCGCCCCTTGGCATCACATTTCCTGAAGTAAAAGCTCCATTCGAACTGAAACCTATTCTGATCCAACTGCTACCTAAGTTTCATGGGTTGACGGGCGAAGATCCTCACAAGCATTTGATGGCTTTTCATCTAGCGTGTTCGAGTCAAAGGCCGCAAGGAATGACTGAAGATAACATGAAATTAAGGGCTTTTCCTTTCACATTGACGGACAAAGCAAAGGATTGGTTGTTTGATTTACATCCGGGAGCAGTAAGCACATGGCCTGAAATGAAGAAGAAGTTTCTTGAACGATTTTTCCCTGCTTCAAGAGCAGCGAATATTCGTAAAGATATTTGTTGAATAAGGCAATTTGTGGGAGAAACTTTATACGAATATTGGGAGCGATTTAAACAATTGTGTGCGAGTTATCCTCAGCACCAAATTTCTGATCAGTTGCTAATCCAATATTTTTATGAAGGTTTATTAATTGCAGATAGGAACATGATTGATGCTGCGAGTGGGGGAGCTTTCATGAACAATACATTGGAGGAAGCCAAGTGATTAATTAATGATATGGCTGAAAATGCTCAGCAATTCGGGACAAGGCAATCGGAGGTTCCAAGTAAAGTGAATGAGGTAAATGTTTCTTCTATTGATCGTAGACTAGATACTCTAACTTCTATTGTGGAGAAACCAGTTTCAGGGCAAGTTCAACAAGTCAAAGCATGTGGTATCTGTTCTAACATTGGTCATCCGACAGATATGTGTCCAACATTGCAAAAAGATCCCAAGGAATTAGTAAATGATGTTGGTGGGTTTCAAGGGCAGCAACAAAGGAAGTATGATCCGTACTCTAATAACTATAATCCGGGATGGCGCGATCATTCGAATTTGAGTTATGGCACAAGAAACCCGAACTTTTCATAGCAGCAAATTCGGCCTCCATTCCCACCTGTTAAGCCGATTCAGCCTATTAATAGTCCAGGGACTTCGCTTGAGACTTTGATCAAAAGTTTGGCGATACTGCATGAAGATCGACAAAGAAACTAAGGCTAGCATTAAATCCTTGGAAGATCGATCTCGCAACCGGTCAGTATCAATGAGCAAAATGGAAGTGAACCAAGGTAGATTACCTTCTCAAGTTGAAAAGAATCCACGGGAGAATGCTTGTGCAGTAACTCTTAGGAGTGGTAAAGAGTTACAGGATAATGCAAAGGAGGAAAAAGAAGGTGAAAATAGCAGCCACAATGATGAGAGTGTACAGAAGGAGAATTCGGTGAAGGAAGAAGTTGGAGGATCGTTCGAAAATCGAAAATAATTATTCCTCCACCTTTTCCAGAAGATTGGCACGGAAAAGAAAGAGCAAGATGACAAAGCAATCTTGGATACTTTTAGCAAGGTAGAAATTAATATTCCTCTTTGGAGGCTATTAAGCAAGTGCCTAGGTATGCCAAGTTTCTTAAAGAGTTGTGCACGAAAAAAATGAAGTTGCGACAGATGAGAAAGTGTTGGTAAGTGAGAATGTTTCAGCCATGATTCAACGGAAATTACCTCAGAAATGCAAGGACCCAGGTATGTATACTATTCCTTGTATTATAGGTAATAAAAAAGTTGAAAAAGCCATGCTTGATCTAAGAGCGTCCATAAATGTCATGCCTTTATCTGTGTATAAAGAATTGAATTTAGGCCCATTGCGAGATACAAGAGTAATCATACAATTGGCAGATAGGTCTAATTCTTATCCCGAAGGTGTGGTAGAGGATGTTTTGGTGAAAGTAAATGACTTAATTTTTCCGGTGGATTTCTATGTCATAGATATGGATGATTCGTGTTCTCCTCATCCTTCTCTTATTCTGTTAGGGAGACCGTTCATGAAAACAGCAAAAAAAAAAAAATTGATGTAGATAAGGGAACTTTGACACTTGAATTTGATGGCAATGTAGTAACTTTTAATGTTTTTGATGCCATGAAATATCCAAGTGATTTGAAGTCTGTTTTTCATGTGAGTGTCATTGATTCTGTCGTGCGAGATGAGTTTGAGTCTAATGTTCTTGATGATAAATTGGAAGTTGTTCTTGTGAAAAGTTTGACTGATAAGGATGTACCTTTTCAAAACAATGTTGAAATGCAAGAGAGTATCATGGCTCTTTATTCCACACCTGAGGTTACATCAAAATTTGATTTTCCGACTCTTCCATTACCAACGTCAAGTGAAAAAATTCTTCTTTCCACAATTCAAGCACCTAAGTTGGAATTAAAGAAGTTACCGAACACTTGAAATATGTCTACTTAGGTGAAAATGAAACTTTGCCAGTCATTATTGCTAATAACTTGACTGAGTTGCAGGAAGAGAAGTTGCTAAGAGTCTTGAGAGAGAACAAAGGAGCAATTGGTTGGACACTTGCAGACATTAAGGGAATCAGCCCTTCAATGTGCATGCATCGCATTTTGTTAGAAGCTGATTCAAAACCGGTTCGTGATCCACAGCGGAAATTGAATCCGCCCATGAAGGAAGTTGTTCTCAAGGAGATTTTGAAGCTTTTGGATTTAGGGATTATTTTTCCTATTTCTGACAGCACTTGGGTAAGTCCCGTTCATCTTGTTCCTAAGAAAACAGGTTTTACCTTGGTGGAGAATGAAAAGAATGAGTTGGTACCAATGAGATTGCAAAATGGGTGGCGAATGTGCATAGACTTTCGAAAGTTAAATGCCGCCACTCGAAAGGATCATTTTCCTCTCCCATTCATTGATCAGATGTTAGAAAGGTTGGCAGGTAAAAGATATTTCTATTTTTTAGATGGTTATTCATGTTATTATCATATTTTAGTTGCACCTGAAGATCAGGAAAAAAACAACTTTCACGTGCCCATTCGGTACCTTTGCTTTTCGCCGTATGGCTTTTGGTCTGTGTAATGCACCTGGTACATTCCAAAGATGTATGATGAGTATCTTTTCTGATATGATTGAGCATTGCATAGAGATTTTTATGGATGATTTTACGGTGTATGGTGATTCATTTGATCAATGTTTAGATAATTTGTCTAAAGTCATGAAACGTTGCATAGACACTAACCTGGTTCTTAATTATGAGAAATGCCATTTTATGGTACAAGAGGGAATAGTGTTAGGTCATGTAGTTTCTGAAAGGGGAATTGAAGTGGACAAAGCTAAGGTTGATTTAATTGCTAAATTGCCTTATCCTGCTAATGTGAAAGATATTCGTAGTGTACTTGGTCATGCAGGATTTTACAGGCGATTTATTCGAGATTTCTCCAAGATCGCACAACCTTTAACAAGGTTGCTTCAACAGGATGTTCCTTTTGAATTCGGGGAAGATTGCAAGAAGGCTTTTGATTCGTTGAAGGAGAAGTTGACTTCAGCTCCTATCATTCAGCCACCAAAGTGGGATTCCCCATTTGAACTCATGTGTGATGCGAGTCATTATGCAGTAGGAGCAGTTCTTGGACAAAGAGAAGGGAAGCAAAGTCATGTGATATATTATGCTTCGAAAACTCTCAATGCAACCCAATGCAATTACACCACATCGGAAAAGGAGTTGTTGGCCATAGTCTTTGCATTTGAGAAGTTCAGATCTTATTTGCTGGGATCAAAGGTGGTGGTTTTCTCAGATCATGCAGCACTCAAGTACCTTTTGGCAAAGAAGGAGTCTAAGCCCGATCGATCAAATGGATTCTCTGTTGCAAGAATTTACATGGGAGATAGGATTGCAAGGGAAGGATAATTCGATCATTTGAGCAGGTTGGTGCATGAAGAGGAATCCATTTCCATTTCTGAAATGTTCCCGGATGAACAACTCTTCTTGGTGCAAGGTAAGTTAGGTAAGGAACCTTGGTATGCTGATATAGTTAACTTTTTGGTGACTGGAATTTTTCCACAAGGAATGAGTAGTGCAAAAAAGAATAAAATAAGAAGTGACTCTAAATACTATATATGGGATGAACCTTATCTTTGGCGAATTGGTTCTGATCAAGTCATTCGTAGGTGTGTGTCTAATGACGAGATTCATTCCATATTAGTATATTGTCATAATTATGCTTGTGGAGGACATTTTGGTCCGAGACGAACGGCAAGAAAAATTTTGGATAGTGGTTTTTATTGGGAAACTCTTTTCAAAGATGCCTATGTTTTCTGTAAAAGCTGTGATAGGTGTCAAAAGATTGGAAATTTAACTTTGAGAGATGAGATGCCCCAAATTCCAATTTTAATTTGCGAAATTTTTGATGTTTGGGGAATGGATTTCATGGGACCATTTCCAAGTTCTTTTGGTAATTTGTATATATTGCTTGCGGTGGATTATGTTTCCAAGTGGGTAGAAGCGAAAGCTACCCGGACTAATGATTCGAAAGTTGTTGTGAGTTTTCTCAGGTCTAATATATTCAGCAGGTTTGGCATTCCAAGAGCTGTGATTAGTGATCAGGGGACTCATTTCTGCAACCGAGGTGTGAAAGCATTGATGCTCAAGTATGGTGTGCACCATAGAGTGGCAACTACATATCATCCGCAAACTAATGGGCAAGCTGAGGTTTCAAACAGAGAAATCAAGGGAATTTTGGAAAAGATGATAAATCCTAATCGGAAGGATTGGAGTTCGAGATTGGATGATGCACTGTGGGCCTATCGTACGACATATAAAATGCCAATTGGTATGTCGCCATATCGATTGGTATTTGGTAAAATGTGCTATTTACCGGTTGCGGTCGAGCATAGGGCTTACTGGGCAGTGAAAGAGTGTAATATGAATTTTACACTAGCTGGTCTTGAAAGGAAGCTGCAATTACAGGAATTAGATGAGTTGAGATTGGAGACTTATGATAGTGCAAGATTTTACAAGGAGCGGACTAAGAAGTTTCATGATAAGTTGATTCGACGGAAAAGTTTTGTAGTGGGACAGAAAGTGTTGCTTTTCAACTCGCGATTGAAATTGATGCCAGGAAAATTGAGGTCTCGTTGGACTGGTCCGTATGTGATTGTGAGTGTTTTGTCCAATGGAGTTTTTGAAATTCAGAGTTTACATACTCAGAAGGTTTTCAAAGTCAACGGTACTCGGTTGAAATCTTATTATGAAAATTTTGATGTGTCGGAAACCGTTGAAGAAATCACTTTGGCCTACCCCATTTATGAGTAATGTCGAGGGTAGGCATTGGGTCTAGCTACAGATGGTAAATAGCGGCGCTAATTGGGAGGCAACCCAACGGTTTTTTATTTATTTATTTTATTTTATTTTTTTGTTATTTTAATTTCTAGATTTTCTTAGTTTTAATTATTTTTTTTCTACTGTTTTAATGTTTCTTTTAAGTTTGGTTTGTGGCAGCAGGTTTTGAGCCTGTACAGAAGAAAGTACAGAGTGGTTTTGGTGAGATACTGAGAGCAAAACTTTTCTTCATGACGTGCAGACTTAACTACAGGGGGTTAAAGTGTCAAGGTCACAAAGAAGGAAAAAAAAGCGGATGAATAGTGAGGGGAGGCCGATCAAATAAAACGGCCAATTTTCAATTTGGGGCTTTTAGCCCTAACCTTTCTATTCCCCTCAAGATTTGAGCGCCATCCCCTTCATCTTCGCCAATCTATGCAAATTTCTTCGTCTTCTCCGAGCTTTCGTCCACCGTTGTTGACTGCCTCTGTTTTCAATGGCTCCAAAGCAATGCGCCGCTCTACCTTTAGTTCCACGGCGCCGTTCGAGCCGATTGCTCGCTATAATGCCTCGTTGAGTAGCCGTAGCATCTTCGGAGCCCGTCGAGATTTCAACTTCTTCATCATCGTCGGCCTATTCGCATTCGTCGCCGGAATCTTATGCGCCGCCTCCGGACTCTTCGACTTCCTCGGACAAGGCGAGTTCTGCCTCGTCTATTCCGGTCTCTCATTCGGCAGGGCCTTCTCGCCAACAACCTACACAACCGTCTCAAGCCTCTCCGTCTTCACCTACCTTGGAACCTGAACAACAACCAAACTCCCCAGTTGCCCCGCCAACTCAACTCGACCGACTTCAGGAAACAATGACATTGCCAATGTCATTGTTTCCACATTCTGCTCGAAAGAGACCAAGGGTTCAAAAAGGAAAGGCTGTGATGGAGCGAGTGGTGCATCAAGGTAGCTGTTTAACTTTTAATACAAGACTGTCAATCAAGCGAAGTTCAGACATTTTGGCGCGCAAAATAATTGCAGGTAAATGTTTTCATCTCCCTACTCTGAATGCTTTAAATCTGTCTGGAAAAATTGCAAATTTCATGCGCAATGTGGGATGGGAAAATTTTTGGGTGTTGGATTTCCCTGCTTTTGATGAACTGACTAGGGAGTTTTATTGCACCTTTGTCTTTAATACTGCTGAGACTTTTTCTGCGGATACACCACATTTGATTCGATTCCGTTTAATGGGAAAAGCTTTTAGTCTGTCTCTAAATTCATTTAATGATGCTTTGCGATTTCTATCTGGTCCTGTTCCGATCGCGGAGAGGGCTTTCTTTTTGTGAATATTGTGAACCATTTAATTCTGATTGTAATCTTGTGTGGCATACTCTTTCAAACGACCGGGAGCCGTACAATCCTAGTCATTCGAAAAGTATCTTTCTTAAGGACCATGCTTTGCAGGTGATCCAAAAAATTTTGGCCTACAGTTTTTCGGGTCGAAAAGATGGTTCTAATATTTGCACAAAGCCAGAATTATTTTTTATGTGGTGTATAATGAACAAGAAAAAAGTTAACTTGGGCTATTGGTTGGCTAGCTAATTTGTTTTGGTTTTGAATAAGAAGAGTCGTCCGTTGAGTCTTGGTTCTGTGATTACTCTGTTAGCAGTTAATTTAGGTGTCTTGAATTTGCAGCAAGATGATCTGAACATTGCATGTGATTGTGAGCCCTTGGATATAAAATGTTTATATCGCATGGGTTTGTTAAAATTTGTTGATGAATGTGATCCCCCTCCTCAGCCGGGTGTGTCTGCACCCGAGCAGCCTTTGCTTCCTGTAGGTACAGCTGGCCCCTCTTCCTCCTCTGATCCTGATTTGAGAGAGCTCCAAGCAGCTGTGCAGCGCATAGATGCTAATCAGCAGCATCTTCAGGCCATGTTGATGGCATATTTTGATTTTGTTGGCTTCCACCCCCCGCCTCCACCTGCTCCGTCTTCTTGATTAGGGAAGTTCTTCTTACCTTTTTGTTTTGATATTTATTTGTTCATTGAGGACAATGCACAGTTTAGGTGTGGGGGGGGGGGATTTCGGATTTTGGTAGATTTTGGTTGCATGTTTCTTTTGTTTGTGGGTTATTCTTGTTGGATATGATATATGATGTTGTTGGGATGTTTGGTATTTCAATGTGCATTATCATGGTGAAATAGAAATTTTTGATATGTGATGGGTATTTTGAAATGTTTCTGCTCTAATTTAATTGCATGTTTTCAAAAAAAATTTCTTCAACCATTGGGTATGCATGTGTTAACTCTTAGCCACTTAAAGTGAGATTTTGGGCCATTTATGGAGCATGTCATTCATTTTGCTCTCAGTTATTCTTGTGTGTTTTCTCGCACTCGGATGCTAATTCTAGAACTTGCAATTTTGCATACATTTCGAGATCACATAAATGAGTTTATGCACCAACATGATTAAGGCATTTAGGAAATACCAATTTTGGTTATCTTTTTTCTAACCGACCCTTTTAATATTACCCCCTAGTTAGCCCTTTTGAGCCTTACCTATCTCTTTGACTCAACTAGATTTAAATGAACCCTAGCCTTTTTAACTTTCTTTTTCATTTTATTAAAAAAGGAAAATGGAACAAACAGGGGACAACCAAATTTTACCCTTCGAACGGGGGACAAAGGAGGCCGACCTCGAGAAAACAAAACAAAGAGACACTAAGATCTAAAAGAAGATAAACCGATAGCATCTTGTTGAAGAGCAGCGAACCTCCCTAAGATGAGAAACCGCCGAAAAATCTTTATCACATTGCATGTTATGATTGCATCCGCCACGAGTAAACATGATGAATTTTGTTGTTCCCCCAAAAGGTCCGTGACATTTACGAAGATCATAAATAAACGGCCAAGGACAACCTTGAGATCCCTTAATAGCCGACACTACCACTAAAGAATCCACTTCCACCATCACCCGATCATAGTTTAAGGCAACAAAAGAAGACCATCTCTTAGGGCGTGAAATTCTGTTTGGTACCAATGTCAAGAATTGTAGGAATTACATGAATCATAGTCTTAATATTGAGTTGGCCGTTAGATGAAGTATATCCTGTTTGGTTCAAGAAAATGAGATATTTGATTTTGAGTTAGGCATTGAATGTGGTTCTGCTTTTGAAGTGTGCCAAACACTACTAGAAAACTACCTATTAGTGACGGAAAATTTCCGTCGCTAATTAAGATTTCCATCGCTAATTAACATTTAGTGACGAAATTATTCCGTTTCTAGACTGTCGCTAATCGTTGGTAGCAGATTAGAAACGACATGTTTTCCGTCGCTAATTAGCGACGGAATGGAAGAATTCCGTCGCTAATTAGAAACGGAATATTCCGTTTCTAATGTCTGTTTCTAATACTTTCCGTCGCTAATTTGAAACGGAATGTCCGTCGCTAAAAGTTTTGGCAAAATGCAAGTTAAAAAAATTAGCGACAGAATATTCCGTCGCTAAATTATTGGAAAATATTTTTTTATAAAAACTTGATTAATTTTAGAAACGAAATTTTCCGTCGCTAATTGTTATCAAAAATATTTTTTATGTAAATATAAATTAATTTTAGAAACGGAAATTCCGTCGCTAATTTGTACAATTAATTTTAAAAAATATACTAAATTAAATAAAAAAAATTTACCTGATAAAATACAGATTACATTTGTAAATAAAATTCACTTTGCATAAAAAGGCATCACAATTAACACAAACAACAATTAATAACTCTGAAAATACATAAACATTAATAAAACAAAGTTTTAAAACATTAATAAAACAAAGTTTGAAAACATTAACAAACAAATTATTAAAATGTCACATGTCCATCACAAAACAAAATTCTAGCTACATTCTCGGGGGACGCAGAACGGGGTACTAAGAGGGGGGCGGTTGGTGCCGCATCTGCATATCTAATAACACATTCAATTTTGCGTTCATCTCTGCTATTGCTGCGTCCCGCTCAGCCATTGATGCATCCCGCTCCACCATTTCTTGTTGCTGCTTTGCCAAGACTTCTTCTGTCCTAGCTAGCTGAGCACGTAGCGCCAACACTTCTTCACTGTCATCTCTGGAACGAACATATGACCATGCAGTTGACGATGAAGCCTTGGATTTTGCTGCTGAAATAGCTTCTCCCCCATATTCCCCCAACACATACACTCTTTGTCCCCTCTTCTTTCGCCCATCACCGGCAACGGCAAGCCACGCAACAGGGTCCCATTCAACCTGCCCGTTCTCACTAGGTTCCACTAAACCCGCCTCAACTTGAGCATCCCTCACCCCCAAATAAGCAGACTAGAATAACAAAATAAACAAGTAAAATATTAAAACACAATACATAATTAACACATTGAATGACCGTCACTAAACATTTTTATACTTACAAATGTGGATTCTGCCTTTTCATCGATCCAATCACGTTCATCACCGAAGGTAGAAGTCGTGTGTGTACTTACAAACACATCTGCTGGAGTGACATGGGGACCGTATGCGTCAACCTACAATCATTATTACTATATTAGTGAAATAATAAAGCATCTAAAGACTATAATAAACAAGATATATAAAGCAAATTTTTTCTTTGAGTTAATGTAACACCTCAATTCAATGAGTTGTTAGCTGATACTATTCGTCTTTGTCACACTAAATGAAAACTTCTTAAACTCTTTTATTCTCTCAGATTCTTTGATTGATTTCAAATAGTGGTGCAATTAACATTTAGTATTTACCAACATTATTTATCACGGAAGTTCTAATGTTTTCATAATATGTTGTATTGATGCAGGAAAATCTACAACATTGGCTTCTTGAAAAGCAACGATTTCTTATTCGCGCTGGCTCAGACACAGAGGTTCTGTGGAATGATGCAAGACAATTAAAGGTTGATCCTGTTTATAAACGCCCTGTAAGTGGACATAACTTTGCTATTCACCTTATGTTCTTATGTTTCATGCCATGGTTGTTCGTGAGCATAGAGATCTGTTTCAAGTATGTATATTAGTTCCCCACAATAGTGAATGTTAGATGTGTTCCTGAATATATTTTTATTTTCCTTTTCTTGAAAGTATCCCATTCACTTATGATAGCTGTGAAGTCCCTGCTTTGCAGTTTTGGACCAAAAGTTTTGTGCAATGGTCTCCATTGGGTACCTACATAACTACAGTCCATCGTCAGGGTGCTACTGTTTGGGGTGGTGCTTCTACCTTTAACCGCCTTATGTGTTATGCTCACCCACATGTTTTTTGCTCAGACTAATTTATTTTCTTCTAGTTGCATTCTTCGTATATGGTTCTCAGATATGTTGGTGTTTCTTTTAGGTCAAATTTGATTGATTTCTCTCCTGGTGAAAGATATTTGGTGACTTATAGCAGCCATGAACCAAGAAATCCTCGTGATAGTCATGTAAGTTTTTCCGCTTCTATTTGTCTTAGTTTTGTATAAATATTTTTCCTAGGCTACTTATCTAGTACTTGCCCATTATTCTGAGGGTAGTGCTCAACGTATTCGACGTAAGGACGGGAAAAGTAATGAGAGATTTCAAGGGAAGTGCAGATGACTTTGCTACAGGGGGAACTGGGGGTTTCAGTGGGGTTTCTTGGCCTGTTTTTAGGTTATTTATCATTATGATCTTACGTTCTAATGTAGCATTACTCCTCCATAGATACTTGACCTGTTCTCGATGAGGAAGGATATCTTTGCTTGTTTTTGCAGATGGGGTGGTGGAAAAGAAGATAAGTACTTCGCTAGAATGGGAAAGAATGTCATTTCTGTCTATGAGACTGAGACCTTCAGTCTCATTGACAAGAAATCCATCAAGGTTGAAAATGTGATGGATTTTAGTTGTTCACCTACTGATGCGTGCGCGGATACACGGATCAACAAATCTGCCAAGTAATTTTGGACAGCCCTATGGCTGAATCAGCTTCACCAAAACAGTCCCAAAATCTGCTCCGAAAACTCTCCAAAACAGCCTTACAACCCGTCACAAACCCTCCCACAATCTGCTCAAATTATAAAGTTTCCTTTGTAAAATACTACCCAAACTCCCAGCTTAATTTGGACAAATTACAAGTTCAAAAACTGCTCCAAACTATGAATTAAATTCAGCCCTGAACAGTTTATTGTAAACAGAATTTCTCCTTGCAAAAATGACTAACCAAATAGCAACTAACTTCCTTGAAACAACTCTTATCCCACGCCTAATCATAGCAGGTGTTAGGCTGCCCAAACAACCTCCCAATTCCAACAAACTCACGCATAAAAATCTGTTCAAACCCGTGCCAAACTCACGTCCAATCTGGGAGGCTGCCCAAACAACCTCCCAACTCTTGTATTACTTGTTTAGATACTTATGCTTTGGTAATGATTTTCTGGATAACATCGTAACTAAATGTTACACTAACACCCCCATAGTTTACATCTATTTACACTAACACCTCCCAACCCAACTATTTTAACAACATAAACAAGATATATAAACCATGTATACTAATTAAAGTCATGGATTTCATAACATCAACATGACTACCCAACTATACATGTTCAAACAGGTTAAGGGAGTTTTCGTGGCTGATTTTAGGCTGTTTTGGAGAGGCTGGTTCAGCCATAGGGTTGTCCAAAAAAGTTGGAACAGATTTGTTGATCCGAGCATCCACATACGCATCAAGTAACTTCTCATTTGGAATATGTGATGTAATAGGGGCTCCTCAAAGTGCACCAAGTAGCATAGTAAGGATTAAGGAACATTCAGCCTCTGCTCTTTTAGAAAGTGATGATACTTAGGTTGCCAAACTATTTCTGGCCAAGTACCAAGCCCTCAAGCCGGCAATGCTAATGGTCTCTGGGTATTCTAAAGCTACAATTACTGCATAGAAGAAAAGTGGGAACCCTTAGTTACAGGTTTCTGTAAGCCTTCGTCAAGTGAATATCCTAAAGGGTCATAACATTGTTGTATAATTTTATTTTATTTAAAAAAAAAAACCCTCCATTTAGTTGAGCGTTTAGTTTTAGTTTTTTTGTTTTTCCAAAACCTAAGAAAGTTTAATTTTAGGTCTTTTAATAATATTTGTAAATGAATGATCTTAGTGTTCAAATGCAAACTAGAAAATTGCAAGTTCACATTGGGGATACTGGATTCCTATTCAACTTACACTTTAAGTCACCTTCTTTTCCTAGTGGATACTGGATTCCTATTCAAGTGTTAAACAATTCGCCCAAGCATTTCTTTATTTTATTTTTGACAGCCACTATGTTCAAACATGTTTCTTTTTCAATTCTTCACCACAAATCGTGTATGAAAGATCTACAACTAAGTCCCAATTACTTGGATCTGCTATATAAATCTTTTTTCGCCACTATGTTCTGTTTAAAGCAAGGCTAATAGTCAAACAAAGTGAGCAAAACACCACTTCATCAATTTTTTTTATTCAAAATTGTAGGCAAACCATAATTATTCAATAGTTTTTCAAATCATAATCAATGAATAAATTACTAACTCAAAAACAAATAAAATCAGCATTTTCATAATTCATATAATTCAAACAATTCAAAACTTAAATTTGAAGGGATAAAGAAAATAAATAAACCTCGCCAAACTTCGGACCACAAGCTTGCCTATCCCCACAAAACACCCAAGAATCACACAAACACTCCCCTCCTCCATTACACATCTCTTTACAAGCCCTACAACACTCCTTTGACGATTTTACCTTGAAATCTGCACCCCATTTCACAGCATTTCCCCAACAAGTATCAATTCTAAATTAGGGTTTAATTCAAAACTTATCAGTTGAAGATTACAACGAGATTGAAAAGTGAAGGCGAAGGCGGCGGCCTCTCATTCGCGAAATCCGGTCCCTTCCCTTCTGGCGAGCCGAAAACCCACCGGCGATGAAATCGGTAGGAGACGGGCGTGTCGGGCTGGAACCGAGATGGCGGCTGGATTTGGTGTGGCTTAGAGACGAAAATGAAGCTGGAGAAGATTGAACGAAGCCGGCGATCTGGCTGGAAGCGAAGATGGAGTGAGTGTCGTTTAGAAAGAGGATGGAATGTCTGGCAGCTGAGCGATCCACCGGCGATCTGGCTGAGCGATGATGGAGGATGGTGGCCGGGGGTAGAGGAGATGAAGGATGGAGGGACCGAACTGGGTGAGGCCGTGAGATTGAGAGAGTGAAAGCTGTTTAGAAAGAGAGTGTTCGAGATTAGGGTTTTAGATAAGATGTATTTATACCTAGGGCTTTTTATTTTTATGTGTTTTAGTTATCATCTTATAAATACAATATAATTTACATTGTCTTTGTTTATCTTGATGCATAATTTAATTTATATTGTTTACCTTGAATTTAATTTATTAAATAGAAAAAATAGTTTTTTGATTTTTTTTCTTAATTTATACTTTAAATTTATAGTTTTTATCTTTAATTTAATTTAATAAATTTATAGTCTTAATTTTGCTTGAATTTAATTTAATAAAAAAAGTGTGAGCGCGTTTTACGCACGAGTGTAAAATTAGTTAAATATTATTATATTTTATAATATAATATTATTAAATCAATTAATCAAATTTTTTGAATTTTTAAAATATTTTAAAAGTTTAATCACTCCAATTAGGGGTGGGCATTCGGATTCAGGGTTCTGGGGTTGGGCACCAAATCGAAAAAATCGGACCAGCCAGCATTAGTAAAACCCGGAGGCCCGAGGTTGAGACAAGTGGTTACGTTACGTTACGTTAAGTTACGTTACATTACGTTACGTTAAGTTACGTTACATTACGTTACGTTACGTTACATTAAGTTACGTTACGTTAAGTTAAGTTAACTTATGTTATGTTAAGTTACGTAAGTTAAGTTACGTTACGTTAAGACCACTGGTTGGACTGCAGCCAAATCTGAGAAAAATTCAGACCAGCCAGCATCAGTAAAACCCGGAGGCCCGAGGTTGAGACAAGTGGTTACGTTACGTTACGTTACATTACGATATGTCACGTTAAGTTACGTTACGTTATGTTAAGTTACATAAGTTAAGTTACGTTACGTTACGTTAAGTTAAGTTAACTTACGTTACGTTAAGTTACGTTACGTTAAAACCACTGGTTGGACTGCAACCAAATCTGAGAATACCCAGACTGATTATTCTATTTTTTTCTTTCGTTTTCTTAATTGAAGAAATAATTGCAAAATAAAATAGCAAGTACAAAAATGAGTAATAACCCCCAGTAGAGGCTGGTACGATTCAATTCAACATTTTGTTCGTTCGGGTTTGATTGTGTCGTAGCTCTATAATTCGGATTAGGTTTATCGTTGGATGAACTGCATTGCAGATATTGACTCCAAAAGTGTGTTTTCATGTTATAAAGGTCAATCGTAGTACTCCATTATACCATTTCGTCAATAGGCGTAGCGTGCTTTCATGTTATAATGGTTCATCGTACTCCATTATACCATTTTGCCAATAGGCGTAGCGTGTTTTCATGCTATAATGGTTCATCGTACTCCATTATAACATTTCGCCGATAGGCGTATCGTGTTTTCATGTTATAATGGTCAATCGTAGTACTCCATTATACCATTTCGTCAATAGGCGTAGCGTGCTTTCATGTTATAATGGTCCATTGTAGTCCATTATAACATTTCGCCAATAGGCGTAGCGTGTTTTCATGTTATAATGGTTCATTGTACTCCATTATACCATTTCGCCAATAGGCGCAGCGTGTTTTCATGTTACAATGGTCCATCGTACTCCATTATACCATTTCGCCGATAGGCGTAGCGTGTTTTCATGCTATAATGGTCCATCGTACTCCATTATACCATTTCGCCAATAGGCGTAGCGTGTTTTCATGTTATAATGGTTCATCGTACTCCATTATAACATTTTGCCAATAGTCGTATCGTGTTTTCATGTTATAATGGTCAATCGTAGTACTCCATTATACCATTTCGTCAATAGGCGTAGCGTGTTTTCATGTTATAATGGTCCATCCTACTCCATTATACCATTTCGCCGATAGGCGTAGCGTGTTTTCATGCTATAATGGTCCATCGTACTTCATTATACCATTTCGCCAATAGGCGTAGCGTGTTTTCATGCTATAATGGTTCATCGTACTCCATTATAACATTTCGCCGATAGGCGTATCGTGTTTTCATGTTATAATGGTCAATCGTAGTACTCCATTATACCATTTCGTCAATAGGCGTAGCGTGCTTTCATGTTATAATGGTCCATTGTAGTCCATTATAACATTTCGCCAATAGGCGTAGCGTGTTTTCATGTTATAATGGTTCATTGTACTCCATTATACCATTTCGCCAATAGGCGCAGCGTGTTTTCATGTTACAATGGTCCATCGTACTCCATTATACCATTTCGCCGATAGGCGTAGCGTGTTTTCATGCTATAATGGTCCATCGTACTCCATTATACCATTTCGCCAATAGGCGTAGCGTGTTTTCATGTTATAATGGTTCATCGTACTCCATTATAACATTTTGCCAATAGTCGTATCGTGTTTTCATGTTATAATGGTCAATCGTAGTACTCCATTATACCATTTCGTCAATAGGCGTAGCGTGTTTTCATGTTATAATGGTCCATTATAGTCCATTATAACATTTCGCCAATAGGCATAGCGTGTTTTCATGTTACAATGGTTCATTGTACTCCATTATATCATTTCGCCAATAGGCGTAGCGTGTTTTATTGTTACAATGGTCCATCGTACTCCATTATACCATTTCGTCGATAGGCGTAGCGTGTTTTCATGCTATAATGGTCCATCGTACTCTATTATACCATTTCGCCAATAGGCGTAGCGTGTTTTCATGCTATAATGGTTCATCGTACTCCATTATAACATTTCGCCAATAGTCGTATCATGTTTTCATGTTATAATGGTCCATCCTAGTCCATTATAACATTTCGCCAGTAGGCATAGCGTGTTTTCATGTTATAATGGTCCATCGTATTCCATTATACCATTTCGCCAATAGGCGTAGCGTGTTTTCATCTTATAATGGTCCATCGTAGTCCATTATAACTTTTTGTCAATAGGCGTAGCGTGTTAAGTTAAGTTACATTACGTTAAGTTAAGTTAAGTTACATTACGTTAAGTTAAGTTACGTTACGTTAAGTCATGTGATCCGATTGGGTTTTAGCTGATCGGGACGGGTCGAGGCCTGAATACCATATTCTGTTTGCCACCCTATGTTCGTAAAATATCAAATCGGTCTCAATTTTGCCTATTTTCACCTATTTTTTTACATCGGGAATCCAATTTGTGCATTGGGATTTTCTACATCGGTAATCCAATTTTTGCATCAGGATTTGTTGTATCACAAGTGCATTACGATTCAAATTGATGTATTGTCATGAACAAATTGATTAGGATTCGGGTTAGGGTAACCCGCTAATTTTTATTTTTATTTTTTGAAAAAATATGTGATCCGATGGGTTTTAGCTGATCGGGACGGGTCAAGACCTGAATACCAGAATCTGTTTGCCACCCTATGCTCGTAAAATATCAAATCGATCTCAATCGCTCAGATCTACTTCTAGTTTGAACTAAATTGAACAAAACCAGTACAATTCGACTTGTCCAGTTTCGAAGTTTAGTTTCACGATTCGATCTCATGGTTTATTCTCGTGATTCAATCTCGTGATAAAAACTGTAAAATGTAAACTTTAGCCTTTATGTAATCTTAATTGTCAAATGAAATATAGAAATCCACTAATTAATGTTCAACAGTCAAATCCAAATAAATTTTGCTTTGTATTATT
Organism: Codonopsis lanceolata; assembly: GCA_013146195.2. Lineage (NCBI taxonomy): Eukaryota > Viridiplantae > Streptophyta > Magnoliopsida > Asterales > Campanulaceae > Codonopsis > Codonopsis lanceolata. The sequence continues at coordinate 44,108,761 of CM028379.1, read as the reverse complement.
GTGTTTAAATATTGTTTGATTCAGTTGATTTTAAAGTTCGACAAATACTATGTTTTAAAAAATTGAGTAAAAATAAAAAATTCTAATGATTAATGCGTATATATATATATATATATTAAGGAATTTGGCTAGAGATAACACAGTGTGACCACATACAAATATAAAATGATTTTACTTAAAAACTAAATTTAGTACATTAGCGACAGAAATTTCGTACATAATTTATTACATTTAGCGACGGAAATTCCGTAGCTAAATTTAATAAAATATACGGAATTTTCGTATATAATTTATTAAATTTAGCTACGGAATTTCCGTCGCTAATTTATTAAATTTAGCGACGGAGTGATCCGTAGCCAATCGGAAACGGAAATATTGATATTAGCGACGGAAATTCCGTCGCTAATGTTGGCACACATTTCCAAAAAAATTGGCAACGGAGATATGTAGAATATTCTTAAAAGATGCTTTTTGGCGACGAAATTTTGCGACGGGCGGAATTCTGTCGCTAATAATAATTTAGAAACTGAATTCCGTCGCTAATTTAATGTTTCCGTCGCTAAATAGCGACGGAATTTTCCGTCGCTAATTATCTGTTTTCTAGTAGTGAAATAAGAGCTTCAGTTCATTCAGTGGCTGTAAAAAAAAAAAGAAGCAGAACAAAAGTAGTGGCAGCAGGCTAAGAGTTTGTAGAAAAAAAAAGAGAAAGAAGAAAAGAAGAAGAAAAAAAAAGAAGAAAAAGAGAATAAATGTTTGAAGAAGCAAATGAAGTAATTCAGGAAAGAGAAGCAGAATTGAAGTAGAAATATTAATTTCCATTTTCAGTTGTGCAGAAGTGCTGTGATTAAGGATTTGAGCTTCATCAGGACATTAATCAGTGATAATTAAGCTGTGAGTAATGTGTTAGTTCTACATTTCTTTGACACTTTAATTCACCTTATATCCTTATATCATACATTTTTTAACCCCTAGCCCCGTTACAACCTGTAAAAGACCTTTTGATTGGTGCATTAAACTCATACTTAGTGATGGAGATTTGATCAACTTGCAAGCTTATGGTAATTGCATTCCGTCGTGTTGAGTCGAGTGCTTAATTACATATCCTTGTTTAAACACTTGAGTGAATGAGTGTCTCCGTGAGAATGGTTGAGACATGTATATGTGGAGGTTGAAGATTCTTTTGGAAACATGCTAGTTAATTTAGATGAAACATTTTAAAGAGTTCCATTACCTTGATTGAATTGTGAATTTTCCTATGGTAATGCACATTGAAATACCTGCATTTGAGTAAGATCGTATCTTCATAAGCTGTATAGATCAAAGAACATGCATTTCTGTCTTGTTTAAAGATGCTCGAGGACAAGCATTGTGTTGGTGTGGGGGAATTTTGATGGGAGCACGAAAGTGTGATAGAATTAGCCGGTTTTATGATTTATTTTAGAGTAAATATTACACTTTTGGTTGGTTTTGTGCTGGTTATGTTTGTAGGTGTGCAGGGAGCTGAAACAGAGGGAAGTTAAGAAGAAAATGCAGAATTTCAAGCAAATGGAAATCTGGGATATCACATGGGCATGTGCTGTTCAAATTTCTGAGTCAAGTCGTTGTCAAGTTGCTTCAATTTTCGAGCGCATCCGTTGGGCGCTTAGAAAATACTGTTACTTCTTTCTGATTCTGTTTATGTATTAAAGGAAATCCTGATTTGGAAGTAGTGGGTGGTTTTAGGAAGTTATCGTTAGTTTTAAAACTACCGAGTAGTGGTTTTAGTGGGAGAGTAGAGTGATATTTATGGCTGGATGGATGTACAGATAAAAGGGGGTAGTGGTGTGCACGGGCTCTAAGCCCGCGGACATTGGTAATACCCAGTATAGGCCCATATGGCAGCGGGCATCATTTTAAAAAGCCCAGTACCATAGACAAGCCTACGGGCATCAGTGAACGGGCACGGGCGGGCACGGGCTTAGATGGGCTCTCTGATTGATTTTCATGTTTTTAAAATTACACATAATTTTAAAAGTCTTGGCAGCTGAACCTGAACCATGACACATACTCACCTAGTTCCTCCAAATCCAAACTGTGACTATACACAAAAATTACATTATGTATTATGTAATTATACAATAGACTAATAGAGCCGAAGGAACGTACGTAGGCAGGTAGAGCTATCGAAGGAACGAAGGAAGGCAGGTAGCAGTCGATTTTTTTTAGGTTTTACTGTTTTAGGGTTTCAAAGTTTTACTTTGCCTTTTGTTTGAGTTTTGGCTATTTGTATTGGTAATTTGGTATATCACTTAATCACTATATAATAATATAATATTATAATTGACTAGTCACTATATAATAATATAATTAATGAAGGTAGGCGGGTAGTAGTAACAAAAGTTTTTTTTTTGTTACTGTAATGATATAATTAATTAATTATAATATATTTATAATTTTAAAACATAATGTGATGATGGGCCGGGCCGGGCTTAGATGGGCATTAGAACTTAAAGGCCCGGGTGTGCCCGAGCCCACGGGCATCTAATATCTCTAAAGCCCAGTACTATGTATCAGCCCATGGGTACGGGCACAGCGGGCTGGGCACAGATGGGCACAACGGGCTGTATGGGCTCATGGGATGGGCTGCTCACCCCTAAAAGGGGGGGGGGAAATATTCGTCCAGAGAGTAAGAGGTTTCAGACAATAACTTGAGAGATATAGAAATCATTAACAATTGTTAGGAGAGAAGTCAAAGGAAATTGTCATCTTCTTTGAGATTCATTACTTGCTGGGAACAAGCAACTTTTGTTATTTTTGTAAGTTGTTTTTAAATCATGTTGAGTAGCTAAAGTTCTTCTTCCAGTCAATGAGAAACTAAGTCTCAATCATTTTATTTCTGTGAGATCTAATTGAGTTATTTCTTGTTTAGTTTTCAAATATTTGTTCGTTCTCCGTTTTACACGTTGGAGGATTATTGTGTCTAATTAATGTTTAATGGCCAGAATATTAATTAACATAATATTCTATAGCTAGTTAACGCTGTTGATCCGTAATTGTCCTAAGTCTTAACAAAGTGGCAAGTAATACACCTTTTAGGCATCACAAGCATAATTGGACCGTATTACGGGAACGGATAATCATTGTTACATGTTATTGCTTCAATATGCATGACTTTGAATCGGACCTCTCTCTTCTTAATGCAACCAAGTTATTAAATCTTACGAGCGTCTCGGAGGTTGTAACTCGGTTAGACGGTAATTAACGAGCGTCTCTTGATTATCAATACGGTAAGGAGAGATTGAGTGTTAGGCATTTGTCAACACTTATAACCGGTTTATTCATAATCTAACAAGATATTTTTGCATCTATGATCAGAGATAAAATGCCAGACGAAATTGGTTCATTGGCTGGATTTTATTTTATTGAATTAAATTAAGTGTTAATCTGATAGCTTAATTACAGTTGTTTATTTTCAGTTCATTAGTCTTTAAATTTATTTTTAGTTAATTTAAAATCTAAGTTTGTGTTCTATTATTTCAATAAAATTCTAAAAGGAATAATTTCAACGTTCCCTGTGGATACGATCTCGACTTACTTTATACTCGTTATTAAGGAAGGAGGAAAATTAATTTTGACGATTTGACACACGTCAATTAGCCTTGTATAATGTGTTTTATCTACCATTAATAGGTAGTTAATAGTATGAATATTCCATACTTGGTATACATACTTAGTAAATTAATATGCTATGTTACATGATGTTGATGCCATGCGTATATGTGCTTAGGATTGCTATTGTTGAGACCGATATAAAGGATGTTGATATGTGATTCATGAACACCCCACATCCTGTACGACGAAATCTTTTGAAGTCACTTCAGAGGGCCCCTGACTTGATTATCAAGAGGTCTTCGTCGGAAAACTAGAATGGTATAATATGAGATAGGAATTGACTGAACCCGTTACCAAATGGAATTGAATTGAAAAATATTGGTATCTTGTTTTGCTTGTGCAAATACGTACAACATGGATATTGAAATCATGCTATGAATGAATTAACCTTGTGACTTGATTGGATGAAGTACATCGTATTGAATGTCTTCCTTGTAAGGTGAATATGTGGTCTATGATGATGATTGACTACTTGATTATAGTGTAAGGGCGTTAGACCCTAGAGATTCGTGTTGTGGCTGGAATAATTTAGCTAGCCCATAAAAATTCTTGGTTGGGAAGTTAGTTAGTTCGGTGCAATTATTGCACATGCATGAATTACTTTAATTAGTTGATAGAGAGACATTTAAACCTTGATATCCATGTTTGTTGGAACTTTGTAAACTTTGCTAATGTCTTTGAACTCAGTCAAGAGTCAAGATGACTTGATTTTGGAATTTATTTTAGTTGAGATTTGAGTATTTCTCCCCCTCGTGTTTTGAGGCATACCTAGGGGGTCACCTCAACTTCATGTGCATGCCAGAGTATTGAACTTTTGGTTGTTGTCGAGTTTTGAATTCAAGGACGAATTCTTTTAAGGTGGTGAGGATATAAGACCTCGAACCTTCGTGTATTTGACTTTCTCGTTTTGCTTGTCGTTTAACCGTGACCTCACTTACTAAACTTGAGGAAAGAACCTTGATTTGTGTAGGTAGGCTATCTAGAAGCAAATACCTTAATTCCATATGTTCCATAGACTTTCTCTAGTTAAAGTTACAAGTCGTATACCGACGTTGTTCGTTACTTGACTCGGTTGAGAGTTTTCTCGCGTAGTGTGAGAACCCAAACCCCTTTACATGTATAACATCATTATAACATGTTTATTGTGTGTCTTGACATGTTAGAGACCTCATTTTATTCATATCATGCTTGCATTAAGTTGATTAAGAACATAGTAGAGTGATTGCCTTCCATGCGATGCATGCTTTGTTGTTAATGCTTTGAGTGTTCATCTTACCATGTTAGCACTTAACTAAGTCCCATTGGAGTCTTAGTACCTTGCATATATGACTCATAATGTTCATCTTGATCATAGTATGCTTGGTTGAAAGTTTAGAAGCTTTGTTGCTTCGTTTGAGTCTTAGGGTTTCTCGTGTTTGCCTTCGTTGCTTGTATTGTTTGTGCTTTCAACTTGCAAGAAGTTCATTTAAGTTCTAGACCAAGTGTACTAGTATTTCTCATGCTTGCACAATCAATGTTCATAGATTTGTTGCATTTGGAAATAAGATGACCAACATATCACTTCACAGATTCAGTCCTGTTTTTGGGCGAATTTCGGGAAAATTCTGGTACCAATAATATACAAAAGAGAATTTTCTATACAATTAGTATGTTTTACCTTCATATGTTAGGTTACTCCCTGTAAAATTTGGTAATTTTCCAAGGTGTCTAAGTACCTCATTTAAGTCTTGACTTACGGCTGTGCCAAAATTCTGTTTTCAGGATATCAGCTTCTGTACTTGAGTTTGTTGTAACTTTATTTTGATGAATAGAAGTACAAATTGAGTAATTTAAAATGCTAAAATATATTTTAATGAGTCTACTTTTCAGAAAAATAAAAAATCACCTCATTTGGAGTTGTGAGCTATTTATGGTCGATTTTACAAGATGGACTGTCCAGTAACAACAATCTGGATTTTGGCCATGAACAGTTGAAGCGACCGCATGGTCCAACAGATTTCATTTACGGGATTTTGGTTGAGCTTTGGTTGATGACCCCCAAGCCCTTACCCCTTGGCCGTTTTTAGTGATTCAAGCACTCATAGTTTACCCTAGTCCAAGCCTCCTAAACCCTTGGATGATGTGCTATCAATGGCTAGCAAGCCATATAACCTCTTTCACTTAGATTATGGTTTAGTTTGAGATATATAATCCTATTTTCAGCCATTGGTGATCACCAAGCTCCATGGTTGCTGAACTTAAACTCCATTTTCGTCCTTGGGAAGAAGCCCAACTTGAGTGACCATTTGCCGGAGTTCCGGTGATCCGATCGGCGATCCGAGACCGCCGAATCGAAGGCCTTGCCCTCCTCTTCAACAATCCTTGGTTTGTTCTTCCTTCTAACCATTATTCATAGGCTAAAGGTGAGTTCTCAATTCCCAGAAATTTCATGTTAAATATTATGACATGCCCCCTTTATTAATGTTGTTCTAATCATGCTTAGGATGATTTCTAGTGAAGTAGAATCCTCCAATTCAACTTATGAAATGTGTGTAGGATTTTATGATTTCTTTATGAGGTTGTGATTTTGACTTTGTGTAAAGCATGAATGTTGTTCTAAATGAGCCTAGGATCAACTCTTGTGAAAGAATATGTTTCAATTGTAGGTTTAACAAAATCACCGATTCTAGGGTTTGAAATTCGGGAATGTGTTTATGGCTAGTTTAAGGTCATGAACGGCTTAGTTATTAAGTTCTAAATGAATGGAGAACATAGAATTGAGCAATGGGATGCATTTAGTATCTATGCTCCACTTGGTTGAATTTTAGAAATGACTCACCGGAGTTGAGATTAGGGAGTTATTGAACAATACCGACTCCACATTCGATCCCTGCGACGTTTGTAGTACATTAGACTAATGAATTAGTTTACGTGACTTTGGGATGAATTGAAATGTATGTTTGATATGTGTGCTTATAAGACTCAATCGAGTTCTTATGCGGTTTATATGATTGTGTGAAAGAAATGCATAATTGAGAGGATTTAGATTGGGACTATCTTTAGTACTCTATACATGGAGTCTACTTGTATAAGTCGCTAGGATAACCATGTTGTTATTTAAGACTCACCGGTATGGTTTGACCTTACGGGTTATTACCGCTCTAGTGTTGCTTAAGTCTTTGACTACTATCGACTTTTGCGTTATTGAATGAGTTACTACTCTAGGAAGAGTTTAGTAAATGGCTTCATGATCCTAGACTAACGGAGTAGTCTTGGATAGTACATAATGGACTGATGGTTAAATTGTGACTCTGCTGAATTTCATAAGTGAATATGGAATACTGTGTATATTTTATATTATGACTAAATGCATGATTTCCTACATTGTCAAGAATTGATTCTTCTACGTGTTTCTATGATATGACTTATGAGCATATTGAATGTATTTGCCTTCGTGCCTGATCTGTTCTACAGTTAATGAATTGTGGTGAACTTGGATTCTACTATTAAGTGGAATTATGAATCAAAATTGAACTAAGCTTGATTTCACAATAATCAACTTAGGCTTCCCTTATATAATTGACTTGGGACTTTGAACTAAGATTCCTAAATGGAATGAGAACCTTGCTATGCCTCAAACGAGAACATAGAAAAGAGTCTTGGAACACATATAGTGTTCAAACTCTATTTGGTTGGAATTGTAGTAAAGACTCAACGGAGTCGAGTTAAGGAACAATTGAACCTTACGAGGATCGTGGTGAGATCCTATGATAATTATATTCCATTTGACTAGATTACTAGCTTTTGGGACTTGAATCGAATAGAGTGAACAACTTGACACTTATGATTTAGAGACTCAAATGAGCTCCTATTGTGGTTTTGTGATTATTGTAACAATGTGGATAATCGTATGAGTTTAGTAGATCATTATATCTACTTGAGAATTAGCAAGTAAACATCTACTTGTGCATTGCATATAAGTCCAGCTGGCATTACTTGAGTTTTCATGTTGAAGGTGGGACGATGCATTGTCTTCACGAATTATGGGATTCGTGGTTGCAATGTATCGCCGTACCGGATTCGGTTTTCACACACCCCTCCACTGCTAGCTACAGTGGGGAAGTAGCCCCCTTTGTCGTAACCAATTGAGCACATTGGCTAGTGCTATTTTCCCGAGTAGAGAGCTCGGACCCGAGAAGAGAGCTCGGACCCGAGAAGAGAGCTTGGTACTTTGATACCTGAACACGGGTATCACTGGCACGATATATTTAACAGTTGTGATTGCAGGAGCAATACGACGAAAGTGATTTGGTATCTTCTCTATCCTTTATGTGGCTTACTATGTGCACTTATGTGATAACAAAGTGTTAGTGAACATGAGATCTTATTGACTATGTTTGTGTTGGTTGGTGTTATATGGAAGACTTTAAATGTGTATATACACATGCACACTTATACATGACTAATATATGAGAGAATTGATATGTATATATAGAGATATATATCCTTATATATGATATATATATATATATATATATATGCATACTTATGCATGATGATTATATAAGAGATTTGATATGTATATATAGAGATATACATACTGATATAGGTGTATATATATAAATATGCACCCTTACACGCGGTAATAATGTGAATAGCTTGATTTGTATATATAATGATATGTATACTTGCATATGATGTTTTGTGGGAACTACCATCTAATTAATTTTATTTGTGTTTGAACAGGGAATTACACCCTGGTTTATTTGGACGGTTTAGTAAGTAAGAAGAAATGAATATCTTGTGGAGTATCGAAACGATACGACACCTCTTTACGGGTTTTGTCTGTCATTTATAAAATGGCACCATGGTTATATTTATGTTACATAATTATATGTTGCATATATATTGTAGTATCGTACTGGGTCATTATGACTCATCCCGTACTTGTTTCTAGTTGCAGTAACTAATATCTGGACTGAGGTCGAGTAGATCGTGACTGTAGCATTAGGCAGTTGATCGATAGATCGAGATTAGATCGTGTGGTTCGTGTTTGTAGCAGCCGACTTTCCCGAGTAGCAGCTTGTGGAGTCTTGTTCCTTTTTAGCATTGTCATTGATTTCATGTACTTTGTTATTCTTATGAGATCGACATTTTGTAAGGTTATTTACACTTTACAGTCGGGTAGAATACTTGGGTATTTGTATTGGTTATTTCTTGGGCCGACGTGTTGTGTCGTGCCTTGTTTACGGTTTTAGTATTTATTTCAGTTGTCTCCCGGGCACACAGTAGCTTTGGGGCTTTTCTGTATTCTATTTGTTATAGTTATTGATTGACCCCGGTATGTTTTAGCCGTTGGGTAATTGAGATATCAGGTTGGTTCTTTGTTGAAACGCGGACCTGGAGTGCCGATGGTTTGATTAGCGTCTACAATGTTGCGGCACGCGAGTTTTGTTTTTCCTCCTTTGAGAGATAATGTCTCTCTTGGTTTCATTGACGTTGGTTTCGAGCTTCATAGCTTGGGACTTCTTTTCATATATTGCTTCCGCTGATTCGATTTTTGAAATACTGTATTTTAGTGCGGCTTTATGTTCATGTTTAGAGCGTGTTAGCTCGACTGTTTGACTTGCACTACTGTTTATCAAGTGCTTGTCCTCTTCTTAAGTTAGTTCCAGTGGCACGACCTTGAGATTTCGTGTTGGAATCCGGGTCGGGTTGTTACAGTTGGTATCAGAGTTTATGTTAGCTATAAGCCAGGATAGGTTCCATGGCCTAGGTTGGGTTTGGGTTTTCGTCGAGTATTTACCGTCGAGTGTTGTTTATAATGCCTTATTGACATATTCTTTGGTACAAGTATACGACTTGGAGTACTAAGTTCGTTGGTCTAGATTGTCGTGAGTGAAGGTTTGTGTCTAGGAGTATTATATTTCTCCTTTATTTCTTATGAGTTGCAGTTATACCAAGAGTAGGTGCTGCATTTCAATAGAGCTGTTGTTTCTTGTTCCATTTTTAGGAATCAGAGAAGCTAGACTGTCGGTACCAAGGGTGATCGTCGTGTTAATCATTATGGCGAAAGTTCGTTGTAATACGTTTCGAGAGCGGAGTGGGGAAGCCTCCTGTGGTACCTATTAGTATTTCATATATTACTATATAGGTGTATATAGTTATGGTAGTACTTAACCACCAGTTCTTGTATTATTTGTGTTGGGAATTTGAGACCCCTTTCCCGATGGTTGTATTTTGGTATTTGGGGGACTACCTTGATCAAAGTGAAATTCCCTCAGGATATGTTGGAACTTGGTGATTGGCCAGAAGGTGATCACGTGATGATTGGTTGGATTGGTTGTTGACCCGTGTACGATTTGACTTATAAGGTGTAATACCCCGATAATTCTAGTAAAAATATTAATTTTTATTTATTTAATATTACGATCGTTTTGGACTTACATAATTAATGTTATAATTATTGAGTTAAATTAATGCTTTAAACCTATTAAGTAACCAATTAAATTGGGTTGGGCTTGGCCCACTTGTGACTAGGATTAATTACTATCCCCTAATAATAGTACCCAATTAAAAGTTTGGTCTTGGCCCATTTAATATTAGGGTTAGAAAACCTAATATGGTTCCTATATAAATAAAGGGTTAAAGAAGGAGAAAACCCTTTATCATTAACGAAGTACAAAAAAAAAAAAAAAGAAATAAAAGAAAGTGTCGTCGACCGAAAGAGGGAGAGGCGACAACAGGTGAGTCAAAGTCTCTTCCTTCTTGTTTACATTATTTTGAAAGTAATGTAATAGATGAATTTCATAATATTATATTGGTAATCTATAAGGTTTTCAAATGACACAAACAGTGAGGATATGAGGATTACTAATTTTATTTAGTTAATATAGAGAAAAAGGAGTATAATATAATATATAGATTATGAATAGGTTGTGCAATGAATATGTGTGTGCGTTTCGTGTGCGCGTCCAGTGCGTGCGTGGGCGACGACCCCATAGATACTTACATTATATATATGATTGATGGGTACTGTGATGTGTGTGATTAGTGTGTGGTTAATTACTAGAAAATTATATATATTGACTAGTAGATTGATTTGGTGGATGGGATGGAGAGATATAATAATAATAATAGTAATTAAATGCTAGTAGATAGTCTGTCTGTATATATATATATATATATATATATAATTCAGTAATTTAATATTTAAGATACTAGTCAGTAATTTTTATTACGTTTAATGCTAGTTTCGGACGAACGAGCGTGAGACGATTGTACGCGTGACAGGAATTATTTTGCTAAGCAATTCGAGGTAAGGGATTATACCTCTTTTAGGTTTCCGATCTTTTATGTATCGTTCGTTAGGTTTTCATTAAATTTCTTGACTTCGATATTTCTTGAAACGTACGCCGATTTTTAAATCGGCATTTGAATTTGAACTCCGTCGTTTACGCTTCTTTTGAACTCATGACTTGATTATCTGTTATTCTCACATGATTATTAAATTCCATGTGAGATACCATTTATATGAAAAGTATGATTTTTGGCGATGCTTAATTTTGTAAAATTATTTGATTACTTGAAATTCTACCATGATCACTAAATTGAATTTATGACACTATGAATTATGAAACTATGATTTATGATGCTTATGAACGCCACTTGGCCTGTGGCGTGGTTATCCGGATATACCAATGATCTATGATTTATGATCTATGAACTATGAACTATGATTTATGAATTTACTTGTGATCATGTGATTCTGTGAGTAGTCAATTGTCGCTAATTGATATGAGACAGTTAGTGATAGTTGATTACTCGAGTCACCTTTGAGCGTTATTTTCGTTTGGATTCTTGCTCACTTAATTCGAAATTTGATATTCGCTTCCGCTTATCGATGTTTAATTTATGAATTTTGACTATTCGAAAAAAAAAAAAAATATATATATATATATATATATATATATATATATATATATATATTCATCTCGGATTTATTTCTGGTCAACTCCTCCTTAGTAACCGGAGGGGTTGTATATGAACTTACTGAGCATTATTCACTCACCCCTTCATACTCTTCTTTCTCAGGTAATGAGTAAGATTATTAGAGGATTTTGGCTCGGGTAGACCAAAATGGCGATTTCCAAGAATTTTAGATTTATTCTTACTTATTGAATCATTTGACAATATTTTAAATTAATTATGGATTCATGTCAAGTTTTTAGATAGATTTTGTATTTAATTTATTTGGGTTATTTTTGAATTAAGTCAAGGATATTAAGATTTAATTATTACGAGATTAGAACATTTATGATTTAAGTTATGATTGTTGGTGACGTGACCAAATTGTAGGACCGTGGTGTCGGTCCCGAATTTGAGGCGTTACAGGTTGGTATCAGAGCTTAGGCCTTAGATCCGGATGGTCTTAAGATTTAGGAACAATTAAGAATAAGAAGTGATACTACGATAGGATTATGATATTAGCATTAAGTTGTGATTATAGCTAAGTTATGATCTCACTGATGATTAATAAATTATCAATTCGTTAAACTAATATACTCGTGTTACTTGTAGGAAATGGCACGTAACAACACAAGTAGAGCAAGGGTTGTTCCACCTGTGTCAGCTGCTAGAACGAGACTGAGTACGATGCACGCTAGGCTAGCCGAACTTGATGAAATTAACCATGTCTTGGAACAGGAGAACCAACTACTAAGGAATGAAAATCAATTGCTAAGAAATGGTAATCAGACGCTGGTGGATGAAAAAGGGGCACTACTAGAAAGAGTCAAAGAAATTATGAAGGCACTAGAGATGGCACAAGATGCCTTGTTTAGGCATTTTGACGAAATAGAAGATGCTAGGAGGGCTCACGCGGAGGTTGGAGCTAGGATGAGCAACACTAACTTCTTGGCTAAGAACATTTTGGACGCGGTCCAAATGGCCAAGGATAATGTACAAGAGGTAGAAGAAAATCCAAAGGACTTAGAGGAAGATGAAGAGGAGACAGAAAACTAGATAGAACATCACGCTAGTTATTTTTGTTTTATAGTTGCCTCAGTCGTTGAGTATGTTTAGAGGATTGTTTTAGTTAAGAGACATGGGATACTCTGTGTACCCAAATTTTGAGATATTGGTATTTTTTTAGAATTAATAAATTTGAGGATTTATTTGAATGTTCATCAATATTTCTTACAATATATTTGTATTAATGCATGTTTGAGTGCTTACGATTATAAGATAAGTTTTGAATGAAAAGATGATATGTAACAATTATGTAAGTTGTTCCCATTTACATCATATTGAAAGAAAAAAAAAAACCAATTTCAGTGTGATAAAGATTTTACCCATTATTTGACACTATGCCATTTATATCTATCTCAGTACCAAATGGCACGTGGAGGACGCACTGGAGCTCGTGGACGTGGACGTGGACGTGGTAGGGGTACTAGAGCTTGTAGAGTCGTGGAAGACTCCACTTCTGGCAATACACCTGAGGTAGTCCAACCGAACGCAAATGTTAATGGACCCGTACCTGCAGTGCCAGTAGACCCTACCTTATATACCTTGCTTCAGACTATAGCACAGGCCCTTGTGGGAAATAGGGACCAGGGAAACGCAGCACCGACTTAACCTGTAGCTCCAGCTCAACCTACAGTTAAGGATCCACTATAAAGTTTCCAGAAACGAAACCCAAGGACGTTTACAGGAGCACCGGGCACGGAGAAGCCTGATGAGTGGTTGCATCACATGAAGAAGATCCTTGAGACAATGACATGCTTCAGCGAATAACAGGTGAAACTAGCAACCTTTATGGTGCAGGGGGAAGCTAGTCAGTGGTGGGATTCTGAGAAGAGTACACTAGAGTCGCCGGGTGTTGAAGTGATTACTTGGGACATATTCGTGGAGGTGTTCAACAAGAAGTATTTTCCACCAAGCATGAAGGACAGGAAGCTAGTGGAATTTCTTAACCTCAAGCAAGGGAAGATGACGGTTGATGAGTACAATGCAAAATTCATCGAGTTGTCAAAATTTTCTCCCGCTCTTTTCGCTGACGAAGGTCAGAAAGCCAGGAAGTTTGAGAGAGGCCTGAATAGCCGGATTAGCTATAGGCTGACTCCTCTACAATTGCCGAACTATGCTGACGTGCTGGACATAGCTCGTGTGATGGAGCTGGAGTTTGTCGAGTACCAAAGAAAGAAGGATGAGAGAAAGTGGGGCCCTGAAGAGAGTTCTGACTGAAATCATGGTAAGCATCATCAGGAAGGGAATGGCTATAAAAGAAGGAATACTGAGAACAATGATAACAGGGGGACCAACCTGCCAAGTCGGAATTATAATCATGGCCATCAGCAGAATCAGTGGCGGAATCAGAATCAAGGTCATCAGCACAACCAATGGCGTAACTAGAACCAGGGACGAAATCAGAATACCAATCAAACTTGCGGTAGGTGTGGGAAGAACCACAAGACTGAAGCATGCTTTTGGACAAAGGGAGCTTGTTTCAATTGCGGCAAGGTGGGACATAAGGCCATGGACTTCCCAGAACCACCAAAGGGTGGTGCTAATCAAGGAACAGGAGGGGAAGATAAGAACAAACCAAGAGGACAAGGAAGGATATTTGCCATGACAGCTAGAGATGCAAGGGCTACAAATGACGTGGTTGCAGGTACCGTCTAGCTTTACACTCGTGACGTATATACATTGATTGATCTTGGTGCCACACACTCAATTATACGTACCACACTCGCACATCGTATGAAATTGTGTTCTCAAAGTCTGGAAGTTGACCTAGTTATAGACACACCTACTAAAGAATCCATTCCTGTAACCACACAGTGTATAAGTCATGCCCTTTGAAATTGGAGGATAGAGAAATGCCTATTGATTTGCTACCTTTATATATCCAAGACTTTGATCTAATATTAGGCATGGATTGGCTAGCGGCGTTTCACGCTAAGGTAGACTGTTTCGAGAAGGAAGTCGTATTTTGCATGCCGGGTGAGGCGGAATTTCGCTTTAAGGGGTCTAAACCAGTAGTTCCATCTTGTATTATTTATTCCTTGAAGGCGAGAAGGTTGTTAAGGAAGGGTTGCCAAGGCTATTTAGCCTCCATTATCGATAGTCGAAAGGAAGGGGTTAAGTTGGAATCCCTATCCGTGGTTAAGGAGTTTGAGGATGTGTTTCCAGAGGATTTACCAGGTCTTCCACCTGAACAGGAGGTAGAATTTGGAATCGATCTAGCACCGGGGACGGCGCCTATTTCTAAATCACCATATAGAATGGCACCAGCAGAACTCAAGGAGTTAAAAGAGCAATTACAGGAATTGTTGGAGAAAGATTTGATTAGACCAAGTGTTTCACCTTGGGGCGCTCCGGTATTATTCGTGAAAAAGAAGGATGGGAGTATGGGAATGTGCATCAATTACCGTGAGCTCAATCGGGTCACAATAAGGAATAAGTACCCACTGCCTAGGATTGATGACTTGTTTGATCAATTACAAGGGGCGTGTTATTTTTCAAAAATTGATCTTCGCTCGGGGTACCATCAGTTGAGGGTTAAGAAGGAGGATATTTTGAAGACTGCTTTCCGAACTCGCTATGGACATTATGAATTCTTGGTAATGCCGTTTGGACTCACAAATGCCCCAGCTACCTTCATGGATCTCATGAATAGGGTTTTCCAGAAGTTCCTCGACCGGTGTGTGATCGTATTTATTGATGACATCTTGATCTATTCGAAGACCCGGGAAGAACACGAGCAACACTTGAGGTCAGTGCTGTAAATATTAAGAGAGGAGAAGTTGTATGCTAAGTTTAAAAAATGTGAATTTTGGATGGAGAAAGTAGCCTTCTTGGGACATGTTGTGTCCAAGGATGGAATTTCAGTCGACCCGGCCAAGATTGAAGCTATTGTGAGTTGGGAAAGACCGACGACAGCGACGGAAGTGCGAAGTTTCTTGGGTTTAGCAGGATATTACCGTCGCTTTGTGGAAGGATTCTCGAAGATCGCGACACCTTTGATTAAACTGACTCAAAAGAACATGAAATTTGTGTGGACGGAGGACTGTGAGTCCACAGCTTTCAAGAATTGAAGAAGAGATTGGTTTCAGCGCCAGTTCTTACTTTACCATCGGGCACAGACGGGTTTGTGATCTATAGCGACGCTTCTTTGAAGGGTCTGGAGTGTGTTCTGATGCAAGATGGGAAGGTAGGTGATTGCCTATGCATCATGACAATTGAAGAACTTTGAAAAGAATTACCCGACTCATGACTTAGAGTTGGCTGCAGTGGTGTTTGCGTTGAAGATTTGGAGACACTACTTATATGGGGTGACATGCGAGATTTATACAGATCACAAGAGCCTGAAGTACATTTTTACCCAGAAAGAATTGAACATGAGACAGAGAAGGTGGTTAGAGTTGTTAAAGGATTACGACTGCACCATTTTATATCACCCAGGCAAGGCCAATGTAGTGGCTGATGTCTTGAGTTGCAAGAGTAGGGGAACATTAGCGATGATGCTGACAAAAGAGAAGAGACTCCTCAAAGAGATCGAGAATTTGGGCCTAGAAGTGCGGGTAAGAGGAGGAAAAGGTTATTTGGCTCGTTTGAGTCTTCAACCATCGTTACTAGAAAGAATAAAAACGGCCCAGAGAGCTGATCCAGAATTAATGAAAATTTGGGAAGGTGTAGAGATGGGAGCCCAGATAGATTTTCGACTTGGAGGGGATGGTATTCTACGTTTTGGAAGAAGGATTTGTGTACCATCGGATCCGGAGTTAAAGAGAGAATTGTTAGAAGAGGCTCACAATTCAAGGTTTGCGGTACATCCTGGGAGTACAAAGATGTATCGAGACATGAAGGAGACGTTTTGGTGGGAAAATATGAAACGAGAGATTGCAGAATTTGTCGCTAAGTGCTTGGTGTGCCAACAGGTTAAGAGCGAACATCAACAACCTGGTGGAATGTTACAGTCACTATCGATTCCCGAATGGAAGTGGGAACACATTACTATGGACTTTGTGGTAGGGTTACCTAGAACGCTAAAGGGGCACAATTCTATTTGGGTTATCGTAGATCGATTGACCAAGTCAGCTCATTTTCTTGCTTTCAAGATTAATGACTCTTTGGAAAAGCTAGCAAAGTTGTATGTTGACGAGATCGTTAGACTACATGGGATTCCAGTTTCTATAGTTTCGGATCGGGATGCCTGATTCACTTCGAAGTTTTGGGGTAGCTTGCAGAAGGCCTTGGGAACAAATTTGAGCATGAGTACGGCCTTCCATCCACGCATGATGGCCGGTAAGCACCATACAAACATTGGAGGATATGCTTAGGGCTTGTACTTTGGATTTACAAGGGAATTGGGATGACCATCTGCCGTTGGTCGAGTTTACGTATAACAATAGCTTTCATGCGAGCATTGGTATGGCACCGTATGAAGCATTGTATGGAAGAAGATGTAGATCACCTACGTTTTGGGATGAAGTGGGCGAGAGGCAACTGTTGGGGCCAGAACTTGTGCAGATTACATCAGATAAGGTACAGTTGATCAAGAAGAGACTTCTTACGGCCCAAAGTAGACAGAAATCGTATGCCGATAAGCGTCGTCGCGAACTTGGTTTTGATGTGAGAACCCAAACCCATTTCATGTTTGTCATCATTATAACATGTTTATAATAGGTCTTGACATATTAGAGACTTCATTTCATGCATATCATGCTTGCATTGAATTGGTTAAGGTCATAATAGAGTAATAGTCTTCCATGCGTTGCATGCCTTGTTGTTGATGTTTCGTGTGCTTATCGTATCATGTTAGCACCTAAATAAGTCTCATGAGTGTCTTAGTACTTTGCATCTAAGGTTTATAATGTTCATCTTAGTTGTTGTGTGCTTGGTTGGAAGTTTAGAAGCTTTGTTGCTTCGTTTGTGTTTTGTGGTTTTCATCATTGCTTGTATTGCCTTCATTTCGTCTCGAGAGAATTTCGGTTGAGTTCTAGGCCTTGAATACAAGCCATAACCATGTCTAAAAGAGTCTATTACATGTTGAAGTTATACTAGATTGAGTTGGGATTG
This sequence comes from Codonopsis lanceolata, assembly GCA_013146195.2. NCBI lineage: Eukaryota > Viridiplantae > Streptophyta > Magnoliopsida > Asterales > Campanulaceae > Codonopsis > Codonopsis lanceolata. The sequence continues at coordinate 44,091,046 of CM028379.1, read as the reverse complement.
AATTGTGTTTGATTCGTTAGCCAATTGTCGAGTGTTTCCAGCCATGTTTCAACATGTTTCGGATGTGTTTCGGGTGTGTTTCCGACTTGTTTTGAGTTGGGTTACACCTTAGGATTGTTGCCAATGAGTTTGAGATCATTTAGGACAAGGTTAGATGAAGTTTAAGTGTTGAACCTCGCGGCCGCATGGCTCTTGGATCAGTGACTCGCATTGAGATGCTGAGAGCAAGTGAAAATGTTCAGAATCTGTGTGCAGAGACCATGCGCTCGCATGGTCATATTTGGATGCGACCGCATCCTCCTGATTTCAGCCTATGTGAGTTTTTGAGTGGGTTTTGGTTGAAGACCCTTGTGCCCTTGCCCTTGGCCGTCCTTGGTGACTTGAAGCCCTCTTTGTTGACTCTCCTAAGACCCTTTTAGACCCTTAGATCATTCCCTATCAAAGGCTCACATGCCTTGGCCAATGAGAAGCCATTTAACCCCCTTCACATGGATTAGGGTCTTCTTGGTAGGTATAAAAGCTAATTTGAACCATTCCAGCCATTTTGATCAACAAGAGCCAGAGAATCAGAGCTTCATACTCCATTTTCGTCCATGGAGGAAACCCTAGCTAGAGAGACCATTTCCCGGAGTTCCGGTGGTCCGATCGGCGATCCGAGACCGCCAAATCGAAGGCCTTGATCTCCTCTACAACAATCATTGTTTTGATCATCCATTCATCCATTAATCTTAGGACTAAAGTGAGTGAAAATTCCCTGAGATTTTCATGTTCAATAAAATAACATGACCCCTTCATTATAGTTGCTCTGTTGATGATTATGAACATCTTTTGTGAAGACAAATCCTCCAATTCAACCTAAGAAATATGTGTAGGATTTTATGAATTCTCTATGAAGTTGTGATTTTGACATTTTGTAAAGCATGAATGTTGTTTATATTGAGCTTAGGAACAACTCTTGTGAAAGAATATGTTTCAATTCAAGGTTTAACAAAATCACCGATTCTAGGGTTTGAAACTCGGGATTGTGTTTAAGGCTAGTTTAAGAACATGAACGGCTTAGTTATCGAATTCTAAATGAACGGAGAACTTAGAAAAGGGCAATGTGATACATATAGTATAAATGCTCTACTTGGTTGAATTTTAGTAATGACTCACCGGAGTCGAGATTAGGGAGTTATTGAACAATACCGACTCCACATTCAATCCCTACGACGTTTGTAGTGCGTTAGACTAATATATTAGCTTACGTGACTTTGGGATGGATTGAAGGGCATGTTTGATATGAATGCTTATAAGACTCGATTGAGTTCTTATGTGGTTTATGTGATTATGTGAAGCAAATGCATAATTGAGAGCATGTTGTAGAATGATGTATCTATGTGACATGTTGAATTCGCTCTTGTCGAATTTTTATTTGATTCCTTAAATGAGTAAAAAACTACTTGTTGAATAAGTTCGCTCTTGTCGAACTTGTTCCTTATTTGAGATTATATGACGAGTAAACATCTACTTGGCATTGCATTAGTCCAGTTGGCATATTTGGTTGAGTCAATGGTGTGACAAGGCATCGCCGTCACGAGTTATGGGACTCGTGATAGTGATGGGTTGTTATACCGGGTTTTTATCACACACCCCTCCACTGTTGGCCACAGTGGGGAAGTAGCCCCTTTGCTGTAACCAAGAGAGCACATTGGCAAGTCTAAGTACCAAGGAGAGAGCTTGGTACCCGAGTAGAGAACTCGGTACTTTGATACACTAATCACGGGTATCATTGGCACGAAATGTTAACGCTGTGTATTGCAGGAGCTACGTAGCGGCACCGGTTCCATAACATATCCTCCTTATATGTGGTTTACTTTATAGCACTTATGTGAAACAATGTGCTACCATGGATATGTGATTTAAGTGTTTATATAAATGAATGCTTTGAGTGACTTGATATTAAAGATGATATCTTGCTATGTATGTTGCATAATGCCATGACATGCATAATTGTTAACTCACAAAGTCTTTATGACTTACCCCCTCCCTTTTACTGCTTTAGATCCGAGCCGTTCAGGTACCGCTCGTTGAGGCGCAGGGTTTGTGCTTGTCCGTGACCGCACGCGACGAGGTTGTGGTTTATAGATGTCCTTCTTTTGTTCTCTTTTGTAAGGACGTTGGGGTTAGCAAGTCATTTAGACTTCGCTTGGGAACTTTGATTATTGGTATTTATATCTATACTTGTATTCTATTTTGAGCGCCGGCGCATATACGCCGAGCCTTGTATAGATGTAGTATGGTTCACATGCTTTTAAATCTTCAGCTGGGCATTACATTAGCTCTTATTTAATTATGTTGTTTCTCCGGCATGTTGTAGCCGTCGAGGTATATATGCATGAACTGTTTAGTGTTTGGTTCCGGTAGTAAAGTCGCCGATGAATTGATATACTTGCCTTTAATTGCTATATCAGGTTTAAAAAGTTTTAAAAATTTCCGGCCTTTTGGTGCCGAGTCGCGCTTCATTTGAAATGTTGCGTCACATCGTTTTCTATAATTGAGTCTTTGCATGTATTGTTGTCCTATTTGGACGACTTGACTTGTGATTCCACCTCGGGGTCCGGGTCGGGTCGTCACAGTTGGTATCAAAGCTTTATAGGTTAGCTATCGGCCAGGATAGGTTCCATGGCCTAGGTGGGTTGGTTCTTTGTGTGAATCTTGACGTTGAGTGTTCTGTTTCGTGCCTTATTGGCAGATTCTTCATGAATGAATACGACTTGGAGTACTAAGTTCGTTTGGTCTAGATTGCCGTGAGTGAAGGTTTGTGTCTAGGAGTATTATATTCATCCTATATTGCTTATGAGTTGCAGTTATACCAAGAGTGGGTGATGCGTTTCAGTAGAGCTGTTGTTCCTTGTTCCATTTTTAGGAATCGGAGAAGCTAGATTGTCGGTCCCAAGGGTGATCGTCGTGTTAATCATTATGGCGAAAGTTCGTTGTAATACGTTTCGAGAGCAGAGTGGTTAAACCTCCCGTGGTACCTATTAGTATTTCATAGATTACTATACAGGTGTAGATAGTTAGGGTAGTAATTAACCACCAGTTCTTGTATTACTTGTGTTGGGAATTTGAGAACTCTTTCCCGATGGTTGTGTTTGGGTATTTGGGGGACTACCTTGATCAAGGTGAAATTTCCTCATGATATGTTGGAACTTGGAGATTGGCAAGTAGGTGATCACGTGATGATTGGTTGGATTGGTTTTCGACCCGTATACGGTTTGACTTATAAGGATTGGCCGTATACTAGTTAGTAAGAATATGGTACCTAGTGACTCGTGAAATGTTGTATTGTCTCTTTATTAGTCTAATACATTGATAGTGTACTAGCCTTGTATAATATGTTTTATCTACCATTGATAGGTAGTTAATAGTATGAATATTCCATAATTTGGTTTACATAGATAGTAAATTAATATACTATGTTGCATGATGTTGATGCCACGCCTATATGTGCTTATGATTTGTATTCTTGAGACCAGTATAAAGGATGCTTTTATGTGATTCACGAACACCCCACATCCTTTACGACGAAAGCTTTTGAAGTCACTTCAGAGGGCCCCTGACTTGATTATCAAAAGGTCTTCGTCGGAGAACTATAATGGTATAAATTAGATTTGAAATTGACCGAACCAATTTCCAAAAAGGTATGGAACAGCAAATGGTGTATTGCTACAGGTGCAAATATATGCACCGCATTTTATTGAGAATTTACGCGTCTGGCTTGACAATTACCCTATGTGCTTGATGTCTATACCATTGAGAGATCTTGAACTCGCATCCGAGGTCTATAAGGCTTGTGATGTGTTCATTGGTGATAGTGTATTGCATGCTCTAGTAGATTGCCATCATAACGGTGTTACAATTGCCATGCTTGGTATACCGGAGTTGGTTTTTATTAGTGATCATGACATGAGTAATATACATGTTATTTCTACTTTGCGGGCTAGAAAACTTTTAACGCAAGGTTGTACTTGTTATCCCACTTGTGTACTTGAGACTAGCATTCCTACTTCTATACTATAAGAAGTTCTAATTGTTAATGAAGTTTCGGTAGTTAATGAATTTCCGGATGTCTTTTCGACTGATTATGCATTACCTCCCGACCGAGAGTTAGAGTTTTGCATTGAGGTTTTGCCCGATACTTCACCTATCTCTAGAGCACCTTATAGGATGGCTCCACCTGAGTTGAGAGAGTTGAAGGAGCAGTTGCAAGAACTGCTGGATAGGGAGTTTATTAAACCGAGTGTGTCTCCATGGGGTGCACCGTTGTTGTTTGTGAAGAAGAAGGATGGTAGTTTGCGGTTGTGCATTGACTATCGTCAGTTGAACCAGGTTACTATAAAGAATAAGTATCCATTACCTCACATTGATGTTCTCTTTGCTAGTGTTCGTGCTACACCAGTGTTGTTTGGGTTGATCAAGGAAGCTCAAGCTACTGATCCGGATTTGATGAAGATTATCGATGGATTGGGTGAGAATAATACACCCGAGTTGGCAATAAACAGTGATGGGATCTTGACGTTCCAGAATAGGGTTTGCGTTCCTTCTTCCGATGAAGTGAAACGTATGGTTCTTGATGAGGCTCACAAGGCCAAGTATACGATACATCCAGGTAGTACTAAGATGTACCGTGACTTGAAGAGGCAGTTTTGGTGGAATGGTATGAAGAGGGAGATAGCTGAGTATGTTTCTAGATGTCTTACGTGTCAACAGGTTAAGGCTGAGCACCAGAGACCTACCGGTTTGCTTCAGCCACTTGAGATTCCGGAGTGGAAGTGGGAGCATATCACCATGGACTTTGTTACAGGGTTGCCACGTACTCGTAGAGGCTTTGATGCAGGTTGTCGTTGATAGGTTGACTAAGTCTTTTCATTTTATTCCTATTGCGATTTCCTACAGTTTGAGTCAGTTGGCAGCGTTGTACATTCAGGAGATTGTGAGACTACATGGTGTACCGGTTAGCATTGTGTCGAGATAGAGACCCCGATTTACTTCTAGGTTCGGCATTCTTTGCGGGAGGCTTTGGAGTGCAATGAATTTCGATCTTGTGTTTCACCCACGATCGATGGTCGATCGGAGCGATTGATACAGATTTTGGAGGATATGTTACGTGCATGTGCTATGGATTTCAAAGGTAGTTGGGATTCACATCTACCGTTGGCTGAGTTCGCGTATAATAACAGCTATCAGTCGAGCATTGAGATGGCGCTGTACGAGGCATTGTATGGGCATAAGTGTCGATCACCGATTTGCTGGGATGAGGTTGGTGAGGCTAGGTTATGGGGTTCGGAGATGGTACAACAGTCGGAGAGTGTGAAGCTGATTAGAGACAGATTGCTTACAACTCAGAGTAGACAGAAAAAAGCTACGCAGACAAACGGAGACGTGATCTTGAGTTTCAGGTTGGTGACTTTGTGTTCCTGAAGGTATCACCCCGACGCGGTACAAAGCGGTTTGGGAAGAAAGGGAAACTTTCTCCTAGGTTTATTGGTCCGTTCGAGATCTTAGAGCGAATTGGTTCTTTGGCTTATCGACTTGCGTTACCACCGTCTATATCGGGTGTTCATGATGTGTTTCATGTTTCCATGCTTCGTAACTACTTGAAGGACGAGTCACATGTCCTTACTTATGAGGAGATTACCTTTGAGCCTGATCTTTCTTACGTTGAGAAACCGGTGAGGATTCTTGATACCAAGGAGCAAGTCTTGAGGACCAAGCGGATTCCTTTAGTGAAGGTCTTGTGGAAGAATCATGATATTGAGGAAGCCACATGGGAGACTGAGCTTGAGATCAGGGAGAAATACCCTTACTTGTTAGATTTCTGGTATGAATTTAGGGACTAAATTCCTTTAAGTGGGGGAGGATGTGAGAACCCAAACCCATTTCATGTTTGTCATCATTATAACATGTTTATAATAGGTCTTGACATGTTAGAGACTTCATTTCATGCATATCATGCTTGCATTGAATTGGTTAAGGTCATAATAGAGTAATAGTCTTCCATGCGTTGCATGCCTTGTTGTTGATGTTTCGTGTGCTCATCGTATCATGTTAGCACCTAAATTAGTCTCATGAGAGTTTTAGTACTTTGCATCTAAGGTTTATAATGTTCATCTTAGTTGTTGTGTGCTTGGTTGTAAGTTTAGAAGCTTCGTTGCTTCGTTTGTGTTTTGTGGTTTTCATCATTGCTTGTATTGCCTTCATTTCGTCTCGAGAGAAGTTCGGTTGAGTTCTAGGCCTTGAATACAAGCCATAACCATGTCTAAACAAGTCTATTACATGTTGAAGTTATCCTAGATTGAGTTGGGATTGAAACGTGTTTGATTCGTTGGCCAATTGTCGAGTGTTTCCAGCCATGTTTCAACATGTTTCGGATGTGTTTCGGGTGTGTTTCCGACTTGTTTTGAGTTGGGTTACACCTTAGGATTGTTGCCAATGAGTTTGGGATCATTTAGGACAAGTTTAGATGAAGTTTAAGTGTTGAACCTCGCGGCCGCATGGCTCTTGGATCAGTGGCTCGCATTGAGATGCTGAGAGCAAGTGAAAATGTTCAGAATCTATGTGCAGAGACCATGCGCTCGCATGGTCATATTTGGATGCGACCGCATCCTCCTGATTTCAGCTTATGTGAGTTTTTGAGTGGGTTTTGGTTGAAGACCCTTGTGCCCTTGCCCTTGGCCGTCCTTGGTGACTTGAAGCCCTCTTTGTTGACTCTCCTAAGACCCTTTTAGACCCTTAGATCATTCCTTATCAAAGGCTCACATGCCTTGGCAATGAGAAGCGATTTAACCCCTTCACATGGATTAGGGTCTTCTTGGTAGGTATAAAAGCTAATTTGAACCATTCCAGCCATTTTTGATCAATAAGAGCCAGAGAATCAGAGCTTCATACTCCATTTTCGTCCATGGAGGAAACCCTAGCTAGAGAGACCATTTCCCGGAGTTCCGGTGGTCCGATCGGCGATCCGAGACCGCCAAATCGAAGGCCTTGATCTCCTCTACAACAATCCTTGTTTTGATCATCCATTCATCCATTAATCTTAGGACTAAAGTGAGTGAAAATTCCCTGAGATTTTCATGTTCAATAAAATAACATGACCCCTTCATTATAGTTGCTCTGTTGATGATTATGAACATCTTTTGTGAAGACAAATCCTCCAATTCAACCTAAGAAATATGTGTAGGATTTTATGAATTCTCTATGAAGTTGTGATTTTGACATTTTGTAAAGCATGAATGTTGTTTATATTGAGCTTAGGAACAACTCTTGTGAAAGAATATGTTTCAATTCAAGGTTTAACAAAATCACCGATTCTAGGGTTTGAAACTCGGGATTGTGTTTAAGGCTAGTTTAAGAACATGAACGGCTTAGTTATCGAATTCTAAATGAGCGGAGAACTTAGAAAGGGCAATGTGATACATATAGTATAAATGCTCTACTTGGTTGAATTTTAGTAATGACTCACCGGAGTCGAGATTAGGGAGTTATTGAACAATACCGACTCCACATTCAATCCCTACGACGTTTGTAGTGCGTTAGACTAATATATTAGCTTACGTGACTTTGGGATGGATTGAAGGGCATGTTTGATATGAATGCTTATAAGACTCGATTGAGTTCTTATGTGGTTTATGTGATTATGTGAAGCAAATGCATAATTGAGAGCATGTTGTAGAATGATGTATCTATGTGACATGTTGAATTCGCTCTTGTCGAATTTTGATTTGATTCCTTAAATGAGTAAAAAACTACTTGTTGAATAAGTTCGCTCTTGTCGAACTTGTTCCTTATTTGAGATTATATGACGAGTAAACATCTACTTGGCATTGCATTAGTCCAGCTGGCATATTTGGTTGAGTCAATGGTGTGACAATGCATCGCCGTCACGAGTTATGGGACTCGTGATAGTGATGGGTTGTTATACCGGGTTTTATCACACACCCTCCATTTGTTGGCCACGGTGGGGAAGTAGCCCCTTTGTAACCAAGAGAGCACATTGGCAAGTCTAAGTACCAAGGAGAGAGCTTGGTACCCGAGTAGAGAACTTCGGTACTTTGATACACTAATCACGGGTATCATTGGCACGAAATGTTAACGTGTATTGCGGGAGCTACGTAGCGCACCGGTTCCATAACATATCCTCCTTATATGTGGTTTACTTTATAGCACTTATGTGAAACAATGTGCTACCATGGATATGTGATTTAAGTGTTTATATAAATGAATGCTTTGAGTGACTTGATATTAAAGATGATATCTTGCTATGTATGTTGCATAATGCCATGACATGCATAATTGTTAACTCACAAAGTCTTTATGACTTACCCCCTCCCTTTTACTGCTTTAGATCCGAGCCGTTCAGGTACCGCTCGTTGAGCGCTTGAGGTTTGTGCTTGTCAGTGATCGCACGTGACGAGGTTGTGGTTTATAGATGTCCTTCTTTTGTTCTCTTTTGTAAGGACGTTGGGGTTAGCAAGTCATTTAGACTTCGCTTGGGAACTTTGATTATTGGTATTTATATCTATACTTGTATTCTATTTTGAGCGCCGGCGCATATACGCCGAGCCTTGTATAGATGTAGTATGGTTCACATGCTTTTAAATCTTATGCTGGGCATTACATTAGCTCTTATTTAATTATGTTGTTTCTCCGGCATGTTGTAGCCGTCGAGGTATATATGCATGAACTGTTTAGTGTTTGGTTCCGGTAGTAAAGTCGCCGATGAATTGATATACTTGCCTTTAATTGCTATATCAGGTTTAAAAAGTTTTAAAAATTTCCGGCCTTTTGGTGTCGAGTAGCGCTTCATCTGAAATGTTGCGTCACGCCGTTTTCTATAATTGAGTCTTTGCATGTATTGTTGTCTTATTTGGACGACTTGAATTGTGATTCCACCTCGGGGTCCGGGTCGGGTCGTCACAGTTGGTATAAAAGCTTTATAGGTTAGCTATCGGCCAGTATAGGTTCCATGGCCTAGGTGGGTTGGTTCTTTGTGTGAATCTTGACGTTGAGTGTTCTGTTTCGTGCCTTATTGGCAGATTCTTCGTGAATGAATATGACTTGGAGTACGAAGTTCGTTTGGTCTAGATTGCCGTGAGTGAAGGTTTGTGTCTAGGAGTATTATATTCCTCCTATATTGCTTATGCGTTGCAGTTATACCAAGAGTGGGTGTTACGTTTCAGTAGAGCTGTTGTTCCTTGTTCCATTTTTAGGAATCGGAGAAGCTAGATTGTCGGTCCCAAGGGTGATCGTCGTGTTAATCATTATGGCGAAAGTTCGTTGTAATACGTTTCGAGAGTAGAGTGGTTAAACCTCCCGTGGTACCTATTAGTATTTCATAGATTACTATACATGTGTAGATAGTTAGGGTAGTAATTAACCACCAGTTCTTGTATTACTTGTGTTGGGAATTTGAGAACTCTTTCCCGATGGTTGTGTTTGGGTATTTGGGAGACTACCTTGATCAAGGTGAAATTTCCTCATGATATGTTTGTAAAACACTAATTTATGGCTTGCTTGTGTTATGCATGAACTTATACATTTATAATCATCATAAGCATGTTTATTTAGCTCACTCATATGTTTGGAGTCAATAGCATGATCATTGACGTCGTTTGAGATGCACGTATGCATTTTTCCTTCACAGTATGCTTTGGAACTCGGGTTTATGATTTGTGTTGTAAACATATGGATAATTGTTAGAAGGCATTCATAACATCATTTACATGCCTTAGATGTTGGTTGGATGCTTGTTGCTTTGTCGGTTTGGTTGCTAGTTTGATTCTAGCGTTAACCCTTCTCCGTTTGACTTTTTCGGTTGTCGTTCGGGTGTGTTTTGCCTGAGTTCTTGGCCATGTTTGGTTGAGGTTTGAGGCTTGATTGTCTTGGTTATAGATTGGAGGTCATTAAGGTTGGATTGTAGACACTTTTTGGCTTGGAAGGACTCAAGGATGCATGCGGGAGAGTCCGGGACCGAGCAAGGAAGCAAGCAAAAGTCGGAAGGAGTAGTACAGCATGATGCGCTCGCATCATGCATGGGGCAAGCGACCGCATTGGTCCCTGTTGCCTGTTACGGGATTTTGTAAGTATTTCACGCATTGTCCGATTTTTACCCACTTAAACCCAACTTAAACTTAACCTAAACCCTTCTTATTGACCTAAGACATGTCCTAAACACTTATTAGAGTTTTAGAGGTTGATTAGTGGGTTAATTAAGGAGAGATAATCCACCCACTTAAATTAATCCCAACTTACTCTCTAACTTAATCGACCACAGCATACGACTTCTTCTTGTGTTTTCTACGAACATTCAACAGAGACTTGAGAGAGAGCTTGAGAGTGGCGATTCTAGGGTTTTTGAAGGGCTCGTCCTTGGAAGCCTTTGCTAGGGATCTTCTTTCCCCAAATCTACCCGTGAGTTTGAAGAGAGAGTTGAAGGGAACAACCTCACCTCTTGGATTCGGGAATTACAGTTTGTGAGGGGCTGAATACGAGTAAGTTTCTACCTCTCTTCCTTTTTCTTTTGGCTCCATTGACCCTAGGGAAACAATCATATTGCTAAGTGAGGTCAATGGATGCAATTTCTAGGGTTGTTAGAGATGCCATGAACCCTAGGTTTCCAATTGTTGATAGAGCTTGGTTGAACCTATGTAAGACCTTGATTTGTATGAAATTCATATGCTAAATAGTCTATTAAACTTTGCTATATGAATTGTTCATATGTATTGAGCTTGATTTGGTGGAGATACTTGGAAGGGGATTTTTCCCAAATTATGTTTTGGCTTGTTAAACATGATTGTAAGCTTAATTATTATGTTATACATGTTTAGTAAAGTATATTAAACCATGTTGTGTGTTTTAATCAAGTTTTAGAAATTATGATTGGTAAGAGGACTTGAATGAATTTATGCACAAAATTGCAAATTTGTTCTATGTTACATTGATAAATGTTTTGTGGGGTTTATGTGAGTTCATTGAACTTGGGATTATGATTATTGGCGATAGTTATGAACATAGGTGGGATTTTGAAGCCCATGCTTCTATTCCCTAAATTTTCGGAAAGTTTAGATTGGACTCAACGGAGTCAACCTTTGGGTTAGTATGAATCCTAGGAACTATAGTCTTAAGTCCTACGGAATTTTGGGTAGAAATCATGGAGGTCGAACCTCCAAGAAGTTTTGAAGTGTATGAAGGACACTTGATTATGAGAGCTTATATGATTCTCTATTGTGATATTTATGCTAGTTGTGGATGAAATGCATGACTAATTTGATGGTAGAGTATATACCTACTTGTTTTGAGCATATGAGTATATATTACTTGTGCTTGGGTTTTGAGTCCAGCTGGAGTCGGTCTGTTGAGTCTTTGGCGGGACGATACATCGTCTTCACGAATTGTGAGATTCGTGATCGCGATGGATCGCCGTGCGGGTTTACACACCCCTCCATCGTGGCCACGGTGGGGAAGTAGTTTATCTCGGTTGTAGTAATACACATGACTTTGATAACTATGGAACTCGGCGGAGGCTGTCTCGGGGGCGTCGATATCTACGAGAGGGATATCGAGGGCACATAAAGGTTTTGCACGTGTTTTTGCAGGAGCGACACGCGCGGAAGAATTGGTAATGGTATCATATCCCTTTTATATGAATTGTCTCACAAGTACTTATGTGAATAATGTGCCTTGTGATTTGGATATGATATGATGGTTGTATTGGTTTCATAAATGTTATACTTTATAGATAACATGTTGATTAAGGCTGTTAAGCATGAATGCTTAAACATGAATATTATTTGAATGTTGTGTTGTGCCAAAGGCATGAATCATTATTGTTAAGCCTAATATGCCTTGACATGAATTTTAGTGAAATGTTATACTACAATGATAACATGTTTTATTAATGTCGAGCATGAATGCCATGACATGAATTTTAATATAATGATATCTTGTGAAGATAGCATGATGTAATATTATTGAGCATTATGCCATGATAGGAAGTTATGGTTAGTAACTTACTAAGTCTTTGTGACTTACTTTTATTTGTTGATTGTTTTTCCCTAGATCCGAGCCGTGCGTGCGGATCCAAGTAAATCAAGAAGATTGCGTTGACGAAGTATTCTTTTGGGCAAGGTTGCTACTTAGATAGTTTATTTCCTTTTTGGTAAGGACGTTGGGAAAGATGAAGTTATGTAAACTTCATGATGGGTAGCAAACCAAATTGTGATTTGTAAATATTTGTAATTGTTGTTTAGCCTATTCTTTTGGTAGCCGACTGGTAGTAGTCGTGCTTGGTGTATATTTATGATTACGTATCCATATACTATCTTGTTGTTGGTACTTATCATTATTTGTACTGATGCCATTGGCAGCCGACTTGTGTTTGTCGTGCTTGGTAAATATTGGTGAATATGTTTAGCATGTTATTGATGGGTAAAGTATTATGTTTGTTCTCCGGCATGTTTTTAGCCGTTGAGTTGTTAGACTAGAGTCTTAGACTTAGTGTAATGTTGGGTTCAGTAGCGTCGCCGATGACTTGGTATATTGTGCTATATATTTGAATTGCATGACAGGGAGTTTAGTCCTACGTGCCCAATGTTGCGGCACGTGTGTCGAATTTTTGGACCGAGAGATTAATTATCTCTTTGGTTGTTTTTAGTTTGAGCTTGTTAGCTCGGGCGCCACTGTTTTATTTTATTTCGCTTCCGCATATGTTTTAAGTTGTTGGCATATCGCCGTTATGGCCCTACCCATTATTTGCTACTTGCTTGTTGTTATTTGTCTCCCGGCGGCACGACCTTGGGATTTCGTCTTGGGATCCGGGTCGGGTCGCCACAGTTGGTATCAGAGCTATGATTATAAATTTAGCTTTCAGCCGGGATAGGTTCCTTGGCTTTGGGGGTTGGTTTGTGTGATAGATTTATTTTTAACGCCGAGTGTTATTGTAGGTTAAAAATGGTGGATACTAGAGCTGGAGCTAGTTCTGGAGGTGGTACCGGTAGGGGTGCCGGTAGAGGTACAGGCGGTGGCAGAAATGCCAATGAGAACCGTCAATAGAATATTCCTCCACTGCGGACACCGGAAGAGCAGTTTGAGGCGATGGCAACTATGTATCGTGGCATGCTTGATATGATGAATGAAATGAATCAAAGGGGATTTGGTAGAGTGGAACCACAAGGAGTACCACAGCCACAGGCACAGCCAGAACCGCAAGTAGAGAGGGCGAGGCAGGATGCTAGACATAATGACAATACTATGCTTGAAAGGTTTGTAAAACTGAAGCCGAGGCAGTTTAATGGAGAGCCGGACGCTGCGAAAGCCGAGCTATGGATTGAACACTTGGAGAAAATATTTGCACCTTTGGGTTGCGATGATGAGCAAAAGGTTGTATTAGCAGTATTCAAGCTTGAGGGTGCTGCAGAGCATTGGTGGCAAGTACTGAGGGAGAGTTGGGACATGCATAGAGTTCCACAGATATGGCATAACTTCGTTCGAGAGTTTAGAGCTTCCTATGTACCCGAAGTTGTTCGAGAGAAAAGAGAAAAGGAATTTCTTGATTTGGTACAGGGGAGCATGACTGTTTCACAGTATTCGGCTAGATTTACGGAGTTGGCTCGTTATTGCACACATTTGATTCCAGATGAGGCTAGGAGGACTCAAAAATTTGTGAAGGGTTTGAGGACGGAGTTCAGGAAGCAGCTTCTTTCTCATCAGTTTGTGGAGTACATGAAGGCCGTTGATAGAGCCTACATTATTGAGAGAGATATTGAGGAGCATCGTGCTATGCACATTTCGGGTTCTTCTCAGCAGCCTAAGCAGTCTTCTGGGCGAAGTCATGGATCGGGTAACCGTGGAAATTTTAGTGGAGGCAATGATCGCAAGAAAGGAAATAGCAAATCTCATTATGAAGGGCATGCGAAGAATCAGTCGAGTGGCAAGGGGGCTAGTACTACACCTACTCAGAGAGATCGTAGTGTGGTATTGGTTTGCTCTTATTGTTCCAAGATTGGGCACACGGAGGATAGATGCTGGAGTAAGAATGGAGCACCAATGGAGTGCTACTACTGTGGAGCTTCGGGGCACATGAAGAAGGATTGTCCTAAATTGAAGAACAATCAGTCAGGAGGTTCGAACCAGCCTGCAGTTGGGATGAAGAGAGATAGCGATGGTAAAGCTAAGGTGCAGGGTCGCGTGTTTGCTCTAGATCGAGGGAGTGCACGAGTCTACAGTGATTGGAGGTACCGTTTCTATCTTCGGTAATGAGGCTCGTGTACTTATAGACCCAGGATCATCACATTCGTATGTTGCATCGCATTTTGTTGACAAGCTATGTGTTATGCCTCAGTCTTTACCTTATGTGCTTGAAGTATCTACCCCTCTTGGGGAATGTTTATTGGCTTCAGATATTTATAGAGCATGCGATGTACTTGTGGATAAACATGTGTTGCATGCGGATTTGGTGGTGTTACCACTTCGTGATTTTGATGTGATACTTGGCATGGATTGGTTGTGTACATATCATGCATTGGTGGATTGCCTTAGTAAAAGGGTCACTTTTGCTTTGCCTGGCGTTCCTAAATTTGTATTCTTGGGAGATAATGCACCTAGTGGTTTGCGCGTCATTTCTGCTCTTAAGGCTAGGAAATTGTTGTCGCGTGGGTGCACAGGGTATCTTGCTTGTGTAGTGGATAAACGGGTTTCTACTTCTAATCTTGAAGATGTGCCGGTTGTGTGTGAATTTCCGGATGTTTTCTCTAAAGATTTTGGGATGCCTCCAGATAGAGAGATTGAATTTTGCATTGAGTTGTTGCCGGGGACTACACCAATTTCGAAGGCGCCGTATAGGATGGCACCTATGGAGTTAAAGGAGTTGAAGGTTCAGTTGCAAGAGCTCCTTGACATTGGCTTTATCAAGCCAAGTGTATCGCCTTGGGGTGCGCCGGTATTATTTGTGAGGAAGAAAGATGGGAGCCTTAGATTGTGCATTGATTATCGGGAGTTGAACAAGGCAACGATCAAGAACAAGTATCCATTGCCACACATAGATGACTTGTTTGATCAATTGCAAGGATCGGTGGTCTATTCCAAGCTTGACTTGAGATTCGGGTATCATCAGTTGAAGGTTAGAGCCGAGGATGTTCCAAAAATGGCTTTTCGCACGAGGTACGGGCATTATGAGTTTATGGTGATGCCATTTGGGTTGACTAATGCGCCGGCGGTGTTTATGGATTTGATGAACCGGGTATTCCACAATTTTCTTGATTGCTTCGTGGTGGTTTTCATAGACGACATCCTTGTGTATTCTAAGTCTCGGGAGGAGCATGCACAACATTTGAGGATGGTTTTGTCTATTCTTCGGGAGAGGCAACTCTACGCCAAGTTTAGCAAGTGTGCTTTTTGGCTAGAGGAGGTTTCATTCTTGGGGCACGTTGTTTCTAGTGCCGGGATAGCGGTGGATCCTTCCAAGGTTGAGGCAGTAATGAATTGGAGGAGACCGACCATAGTTACGGAGGTTAGGAGTTTCTTGGGGCTAGCCGGTTATTATCGGAGGTTCATAGAGGGATTTTCGAAGATTGCTACGCCCATGACGAATTTGACTCAAAAGAAGACCGCATTTGTATGGAGTGATAAGTGTGAAGAAAGCTTCCAAGAGTTGAAGAAGAGGTTGACTATGGCACCAGTTTTAGCATTGCCAAGCGGAGGTGATAACTTTGTGGTTTATAGTGATGCATCAAAAGAAGGATTGGGTTGTGTGCTTATGCAGAATGGGAAGGTGATTGCTTATGCTTCAAGGAAGTTGTCTCCGTATGAGGTGAATTATCCCACGCATGATCTCGAGCTAGCGGCGATCATATTTGCTTTGCACAAGTGGAAGCATTATTTGTATGGTTCGAAGTTTGAGATTTTCACGGATCACAAGAGTTTGAAATATCTCTTCTCACAAAAGGAGTTGAACATGAGACAGCGGAGATGGATGGAGAAGTTGAAGGATCATGATTGCACGATACTTTATCATCCGGGGAAGGCGAACGTGGTTGCCGACGCTTTGAGTAGAAAAGTACATTTGTCATGTTTGATGATACGGGAATGGAAAATGTTGGAAGATGTTCGTGATTGGAATCCTAGCGAGGTTAATCATGGAGTATTATTTGCTAGTGTGCGGGCTATTCCTGTTTTATTGGAGAGGATTAAGGAGACTCAAAAGAAAGATCCAGAGTTGGTGAAAATCATTGATGGTTTGAGTGAGAATAAGGAGCATGAGTTCGCGATGAACCAAGATGGGATTTTGACCTTCAAGGGTAGAGTTTGTGTTCCTTCGGTTGAGGATGTGAAACGACTTGTGTTGGATGAAGCTCACAAGGCAAAGTATACTATCCATCCGGGGAGTACGAAAATGTATAGGGATTTGAAGAAACAATTTTGGTGGAATGGCATGAAGCGACAAATAGCGGATTATGTGTCGAGGTGTCTAACTTGTCAGCAGGTGAAGGCGGAACATCAAAGACCCGCGAGGTTGTTACAGCCATTGGATATCCCGGAGTGGAAATGGGAACATGTTACGATGGATTTTGTTTCGGGGTTTCCACGTACTCGTAGAGGTTTTGATGCCGTTTGGGTTGTTGTTGATCGGCTCACGAAGTCGGCTCATTTTATTCCGATTGCGATGACTTATTCTTTGAGTCAGTTAGCGGCATTGTATGTGCAGGAAATTGTTAGATTGCACGGGGTTCCAGTTAGTATTGTTTCAGACCGGGATCCGAGGTTTACATCGAGGTTTTGGCAGGCTTTGAAAGAAGCTATGGGGACCAAGTTAAATTTTAGCACAGCTTTTCACCCTCAGACAGACGGACAGTCCGAGAGAACAATTCAAATACTTGAGGATATGTTGCGGGCTTGTACGATTGATTTTAAGGGAAGTTGGGATACACACCTTCCATTGGCGGAGTTTGCGTACAACAATAGTTACCAATCGAGCATCGGGATGGCACCGTATGAAGCTCTTTATGGGAGGAAGTGTAGATCTCCTATTTGTTGGGATGAGGTTGGAGAAGCAAAATTATGGGGTTTCGAGATTGTTCAGCAGTCAGTTGAGAGTGTGAAATTAATTCGGGATAGATTGCTCACCGCTCAAAGTCGATAGAAAAGTTATGCGGATAATCGGAGGAGAGATTTGGAATTTCAAGTTGAGGACTTTTTATTTCTTAAGGTATCGCCGAGAAGGGGTACTAAGAGATTTGGAAAGAAAGGGAAATTATCACCGAGGTTCGTTGGACCTTTTGAGATTCTTGAGCGAGTTGGGAGTTTGGCTTACAGGGTGGCTTTACCGCCGTCTTTGTCGGAGATTCATAATGTGTTTCATGTGTCTATGCTTCGGAAATATCTTAAGGATGATTCCCATGTTCTTGAGTATGAAGAGATTACATTTCAGCCGGACTTGTCTTATTTTGAGCAGCCGGTGAAGATACTTGACACCAAAGAGCAAGTTTTGAGGAGCAAGAGAATTCCATTGGTGAAAGTTCTTTGGAAGAATCATGAGATCGAGGAAGCAACTTGGGAGACCGAGTTGGAGATGCGAGAGAAGTATCCTCATTTGTTTGATGACCACGGTAAGAATTTAGGGGCTAAATTCCTTAAAGTAGGGGAGAATGTAAAACCCTAATTTATGGCTTGCTTGTGTTATGCATGAACTTATACATTTATAATCACCATAAACATGTTTATTTAGCTCACTCATATGTTTGGAGTCAATAGCATGATCATTGACGTCGTTTGAGATGCACGTATGCATTTTTCCTTCACAGTATGCTTTGGAACTCGGGTTTATGATTTGTGTTGTAAACATATGGATAATTGTTAGAAGGCATTCATAACATCATTTACATGCCTTAGATGTTGGTTGGATGCTTGTTGCTTCGTCGGTTTGGTTGCTAGTTTGATTCTAGCGTTAACCCTTCTCCGTTTGACTTTTTCGGTTGTCGTTCGGGTGTGTTTTGCCTGAGTTCTTGGCCATGTTTGGTTGAGGTTTGAGGCTTGATTGTCTTGGTTATAGATTGGAGGTCATTAAGGTTGGATTGTAGACACTTTTTGGCTTGGAAGGACTCAAGGATGCATGCGGGAGAGTCCGGGACCGAGCAAGGAAGCAAGCAAAAGTCGAAAGGAGTAGTACAGCATGATGCGCTCGCATCATGCATGGGGCAAGCGACCGCATTGGTCCCTGTTGCCTGTTACGGGATTTTGCAAGTATTTCACGCATTGTCCGATTTTTACCCACCCAAACCCAACTTAAACTTAACCTAAACCCTTCTTATTGACCTAAGACATGTCCTAAACACTTATTAGAGTTTTAGAGGTTGATTAGTGGGTTAATTAAGGAGAGATAATCCACCCACTTAAATTAAACCCAACTTACTCTCTAACTTAATCGACCACAGCATACGACTTCTTCTTGTGTTTTCTGCGAACACTCAACAGAGACTTGAGAGAGAGCTTGAGAGTGGCGATTCTAGGGTTTTTGAAGGGCTCGTCCTTGGAAGCCTTTGCTAGGGATCTTCTTTCCCCAAATCTACCCGTGAGTTTGAAGAGAGAGTTGAAGGAAACAACCTCACCTCTTGGATTCGGGAATTACAGTTTGTGAGGGGCTGAATACGAGTAAGTTTCTACCTCTCTTCTTTTTTCTTTTGGCTCCATTGACCCTAGGGAAACAATCATATTGCTAAGTGAGGTCAATGGATGCAATTTCTAGGGTTGTTAGAGATGCCATGAACCCTAGGTTTCCAATTGTTGATAGAGCTTGGTTGAACCTATGTGAGACCTTGATTTGTATGAAATTCATATGATAAATAGTCTATTAAACTTTGCTATATGAATTGTTCATATGTATTGAGCTTGATTTGGTGGAGATACTTGGAAGGGGATTTTTCCCAAATTATGTTTTGGCTTGTTAAACATGATTGTAAGCTTAATTATTATGTTATACATGTTTAGTAGAGTATATTAAACCATGTTGTGTGTTTTAATCAAGTTTTAGAAATTATGATTGGTAAGAGGACTTGAATGAATTTATGCACAAAATTGCAAATTTGTTCTATGTTACATTGATAAATGTTTTGTGGGGTTTATGTGAGTTCATTGAACTTGGGATAATGATTATTGGGATAGTTATGAACATAGGGGGGATTTTGAAGCCCATGCTTCTATTCCCTAAATTTTCGGAAAGTTTAGATTGGACTCAACGGAGTCAACCTTTGGGTTAGTATGAATCCTAGGAACTATAATCTTAAGTCCTACGGAATTTTGGGTAGAAATCATGGAGGTCGAACCTCCAAGAAGTTTTGAAGTGTATGAAGGACACTTGATTATGAGAGCTTATATGATTCTCTATTGTGATATTTATGCTAGTTGTGGATGAAATGCATGACTAGTTTGATGGTAGAGTATATACATACTTGTTTTGAGCATATGAGTATATATTACTTGTGCTTGGGTTTTGAGTCCAGCTGGAGTCGGTCTGTTGAGTCTTTGGCGGGACGATACATCGTCTTCACGAATTGTGAGATTCGTGATCGCGATGGATCGCCGTGCCGGGTTTGCACACACCCCTCCATCGGTGGCCACGGTGGGGAAGTAGTTTATCTCAGTTGTAGTAATACACATGACTTTGATAACTATGGAACTCGAGCGGAGACTGTCTCAGGGACGTCGATATCTACGAGAGGGATATCGAGGGCACATAAAGGTTTTGCACGTGTTTTTGCAGGAGCGACACGCGCGGAAGAATTGTTAATGGTATCATATGCCTTTTATATGAATTGTCTCACAAGTACTTATGTGAATAATGTGCCTTGTGATTTGGATATGATATGATGGTTGTATTGGTTTCATAAATGTTATACTTTATTGATAACATGTTGATTAAGGCTGTTAAGCATGAATGCTTAAACATGAATATTATTTGAATGTTGTGTTGTGCCAAAGGCATGAATCATTATTGTTAAGCCTAATATGCCTTGACATGAATTTTAGTGAAATGTTATACTACAATGATAACATGTTTTATTAATGTCGAGCATGAATGCCATGACATGAATTTTAATATAATGATATCTTGTGAAGATAGCATGATGTAATATTATTGAGCATTATGCCATGATAGGAAGTTATGGTTAGTAACTTACTAAGTCTTTGTGACTTACTTTTATTTGTTGATTGTTTTTCCCTAGATCCGAGCTGTGCGTGCGGATCCAAGTAAATCAAGAAGATTGCGTTGACGAAGTATTCTTTTGGGCAAGGTTGCTACTTAGATAGTTTATTTCCTTTTTGGTAAGGACGTTGGGAAAGATGAAGTTATGTAAACTTCATGATGGGTAGCAAACCAAATTGTGATTTGTAAATATTTGTAATTGTTGTTTAGCCTATTCTTTTGGTAGCCGACTGGTAGTAGTCGTGCTTGGTGTATATTTATGATTACGTATCCATATACTATCTTGTTGTTGGTACTTATCATTATTAGTACTTATGCCATTGGCAGCCGACTTGTGTTAGTCGCGCTTGGTAAATATTTGTGAATATGTTTAGCATGTTATTGATGGGTAAAGTATTATGTTTGTTCTCCGGCATGTTTTTAGCCGTTGAGTTGTTAGACTAGAGTCTTAGACTTAGTGTAATGTTGGGTTCCGGCCGTAGCTTCGCCGATGACTTGGTATATTGTGTTATATATTTGAATTGCATGACAGGGAGTTTAGTCCTACGCGCCCAATGTTGCGGCACGTGTGTCGAAATTTTGGACCGAGAGATTTATTATCTCTTTGGTTGTTTTTAGTTTGAGCTTGTTAGCTCGGGCGCTACTGTTTTATTTTATTTCGCTTCCGCATATGTTTTAAGTTGTTGGCGTATCGCCGTTATGGCCCTACCCATTATTTGCTACTTGCTTGTTGTTATTTGTCTCCCGGCGGCACGACCTTGGGATTTCGTCTTGGGATCCGGGTCGGGTCGCCACAATGTTGGAACTTGGAGATTAGCCAGTACGTGATCACGTGATGATTGGTTGGATTGGTTGTCGACCCGTATACGGTTTGACTTATAAGGATTGGCCGTATACTAGTTAGTAAGAATATGCTACCTAGTGACTCGTGAAATGTTGTATTGTCTCTTTATTAGTCTAATACATTGATAGTGTACTAGCCTTGTATAATATGTTTTATCTACCATTGATAGGTAGTTAATAGTATGAATATTCCATAATTTGGTTTACATACATAGTAAATTAATATACTATGTTGCATGATGTTGATGACATGCCTATATGTGCTTATGATTTGTATTCTTGAGACCAATATAAAGGATGCTTTTATGTGATTCACGAACACCCCACATCCTTTACGACGAAAGCTTCTGAAGTCACTTCAGAGGGCCCCTGACTTGATTATTAAAAGGTCTTCGTCGGAGAACTATAATGGTATAAATTAGATTTGTAATTGACCGAACCAATTACCAAAAAGGTATGGAACAACAAATGGTGTATTGCTACAGGTGCAAATATGATACACCGCATTTTATTGATAATTTACGCGTCTGGCTTGACAATTACCCTATGTGCTTGATGTCTATACCATTGAGTGATCTTGAACTCGCATCCGAGGTCTATAAGGCTTGTGATGTGTTCATTGGTGATAGTGTATTGCATGCTCTAGTAGATTGCCATCATAACGGTGTTACAATTGCCATGCTCGGTATACCAGAGTTGGTTTTTATTAGTGATCATGACATGAGTAATATACATGTTATTTATACTTTGCGGGCTAGAAAACTTTTAACGCAAGGTTGTACTTGTTATCTCACTTGTGTACTTGAGACTAGCATTCCTACTTCTATACTATAAGAAGTTCTAATTGTTAATGAAGTTTCGGTAGTTAATGAATTTCCGGATGTCTTTTCGACTGATTATGCATTACCTCCCGATCGAGAGTTAGAGTTTTGCATTGAGGTTTTGCCCGATACTTCACCTATCTCTAGAGCACCTTATAGGATGGCTCCACCTGAGTTGAGAGAGTTGAAGGAGCAGTTGCAAGAACTGCTGGATAGGGAGTTTATTAAACCGAGTGTGTCTCCGTGGGGTGCACCGTTGTTGTTTGTGAAGAAGAAGGATGGTAGTTTGCGGTTGTGCATTGACTATTGTCAGTTGAACCAGGTTACTATAAAGAATAAGTATCCATTACCTCACATTGATGATCTCTTTGATCAGCTTCAGGGGTCTGTTGTGTATTCCAAGTTAGACTTGAGGAGTGGTTACCATCAGTTGAGGGTTCGGGCGGAGGATGTCCCGAAGACAGCCTTTCGTACGCGTTATGGCCATTATGAGTTTGTTGTGATGTCGTTTGGGTTGACAAACGCGCCTGCCGTTTTCATGGACTTGATGAATAGGGTGTTTCATAAGTACCTTGATTGCTTCGTAGTGGTGTTCATTGATGATATCCTCGTATACTCGAAGTCACGAGAGGAGCATGAGCATCATTTGAGAGAGGTTCTTACTGTATTGCGTAAGAAACAGCTTTTTGCTAAGTTTAGCAAGTGTGCATTTTGGCTAGAACAAGTTGCTTTTCTTGGGCATGTTGTGTCTAGTGATGGTATCGCGGTGGATCCATCAAAGGTTGAGGCTGTTATCAAGTGGAAGACTCCTAGTACGGTGACCGAAGTCCGTAGTTTCTTGGGCTTGGCGGGTTATTACCGTAGGTTCATTGAGGGATTTTCCAAGATTGTCACTCCTATGACCAATCTTACTCAGAAGAAGTCTGCTTTTGTTTGGGGTGACAAGTGCGAGGCTAGTTTTCAGGAGTTGAAGAGGAGGTTGACTACAACTCCGGTTTTAGCTTTGCCTAGTGGTTGTGAGAACTTCGTGGTTTATTGTGACGCTTCTTTGGAAGGCTTGGGTTGTGTACTTATGCAGAACGGGAAGGTTATTGCCTATGCTTCTAGGAAGTTGTCACCGTATGAGCAGAATTATCCGACTCATGATCTTGAGTTGGCAGCTATTATCTTTGCGCTTCACAAGTGGAAACACTACCTTTATGGAGCTAAGTTTGAGGTGTATACAGATCATAAGAGTCTGAAATACCTTTTCTCACAAAAGGAGTTGAATATGAGACAGAGGCGATGGATGGAGAAGCTTAAGGATCACGTTTGTACTATCTTGTACCATCCGGGGAAGGCGAATGTGGTTGCGGATGCGTTGAGTAGGAGATCCTACATGTCTTGTTTGATGATGAGGGAATGGAAGATGCTTGAGGATGTCCGTGAATGGAGTCCTGTTGTGAGCGAGCATAGTGTTCTCTTTGCTAGTGTTCGTGCTACACCAGTGTTGTTTGGGTTGATCAAGGAAGCTCAAGCTACTGATCCGGATTTGATGAAGATTATCGATGGATTGGGTGAGAATAATACACCCGAGTTCGCGATAAACAGTGATGGGATCTTGACGTTCCAGAATAGGGTTTGCGTTCCTTCTTCCGATGAAGTGAAACGTATGGTTCTTGATGAGGCTCACAAGGCCAAGTATACGATACATCCGGGTAGTACTAAGATGTACCGTGACTTGAAGAGGAAGTTTTGGTGGAATGGTATGAAGAGGGAGATAGCTGAGTATGTTTCTAGATGTCTTACGTGTAAGCAGGTTAAGGCCGAGCACCAGAGACCTGCCGGTTTGCCTCAGCCACTTGAGATTCCGGAGTGGAAGTGGGAGCATATCACCATGGACTTTGTTACAGGGTTGCCACGTACTCGTAGAGGCTTTGATGCAGTTTGGGTTGTCGTTGATAGGTTGACTAAGTCTTTTCATTTTATTCCTATTGCGATTTCCTACAGTTTGAGTCAGTTGGAAGCGTTGTACATTCAGGAGATTGTGAGACTACATGGTGTACCGGTTAGCATTGTGTTAGATAGAGACCCCAGATTTACTTCTAGGTTCTGGCATTCTTTGCAGGAGGCTTTGGGTACGAAGCTGAATTTCAATACTGCGTTTCACCCACAGTCTGATGGTCAGTCAGAGCGATTGATACAGATTTTGGAGGATATATATAATGTAAGTATCTATGGGGTCGTCACCCACGCACGCACTGGACACGCACACGAAACGCACACACATATTCATTGCACAACCTATTCATAATCTATATATTATATTATACTCCTTTTTCTCTATATTAACTAAATAAAATTAGCAATCCTCATATCCTCACTGTTTGTGTCATTTGAAAACCTTATAGATTACAAATATAATATTATGAAATTCATCTATTACATTACTTTCAAAATAATGTAAACAAGAAGGAAGGGACTTTGACTCACCTGCTGCCGCCTCTCACATGCTGTCGCCTCTCCCTCTTTCGGTCGACGACACTTTCTTTTCTTTTTTCTTTTTTAGTACTTCGTTAACGATAAAGGGTTTTCTCCTTTTTAACTCTTTATTTATACAGGAACCCTATTAGGTTTTCTAACCCTAACATTAAATGGGCCAAGACCAAACTTTTAATTGGGTACTATTATTAGGGGATAGTAATTAATCCTAGTCACAAGTGGGCCAAGCCCAACCCAATTTAATTAGTTACTTAATAGGTTTAAAGCATTAATTTAACTCAATAATTATAACATTAATTATGTAGGTCCAAAACGATCGTAATATTAAATAAATAAAAATTAATATTTTTACTAGAATTATCGGGGTATTACACTTTATCTAGTTAAAGTTGCAAGTCGTATACCGACGTTGTTCGTTACTTGACTCGGTTGAGAGTTTTCTCGCGTAGTGTGAGAACCCAAACCCCTTTACATGTATAACATCATTATAACATGTTTATTGTGTGTTTGACATGTTAGAGACCTCATTTTATTCATATCATGCTTGCATTAAGTTGATTAAGAACATAGTAGAGTGATTGCCTTCCTTTCGATGCATGCTTTGTTGTTAATGCTTTGAGTGTTCATCTTAGCATGTTAGCACTTAACTAAGTCCCATTAGAGTCTTAGTACCTTGCATATATGACTTATAATGTTCATCTTGATCATAGTATGCTTGGTTGAAAGTTTAAAAGCTTTGTTGCTTCGTTTGAGTCTTAGGGTTTCTCGTGTTTGCCTTCGTTGCTTGTATTGTTTGTGCTTTCAACTTGCGAGAAGTTCATTTAAGTTCTAGACCAAGTGTACTAGTATTTCTCATGCTTGCACAATCAATGTTCATAGATTTGTTGCATTTGGAAATAAGATGACCAACATATCACTTCACAGATTCAGTCCTGTTTTTAGGCGAACTTTAGGAAAATTCTGGTACCAATCTACTAAAGAGAATTTTCTAAACATTTAGTATGTTTTACCTTCATATGTTAGGTTACTCCCTGTAAAGTTTGGTAATTTTACAAGGTGTCTAAGTACCTCATTTAGGTCTTGACTTGCGGCTGTGCCAGAATTCTGTTTTCAGGATATTAGCTTCTGTACTTGAGTTTATTGTAACTTTATTTTGATGAATATAAGTCCAAATTGAGTAATTTAAAATGCTAAAATATATTTTAATGAGTCTAATTTCATAAAAATAAAAAATCATCTCATTTGGAGTTGTGAGCTATTTATGGTCGATTTTACAAGATCGACTGTCCAGTAACAATAATCTGGATTTTGGCCATGAACAGTTGAAGCGCTAGCATGGTCCAAAAACCATGCGACCGCATGGTCCAGCAGATTTCATTTACGGTATTTTGGTTGAGCTTTGGATGATGACCACCAAGCCCTTGCCCCTAGGCTGTCTTTAGTGACTCAAGCACTCATAGTTGACCCTAGTCCAAGCCTCCTAAACCCTTTGATGATGTGCTATCAATGGCTAGCAAGCCATATAACCTCTTTCACTTAGATTATGGTTTAGTTTGAGATATATAAGCATATTTTCAGCCATTGGTGATCACCAAGCTCCATGGTTTCTGAACTTAAACTCCATTTTCGTCCTTGGGAAGAAGCCCAACTTGAGTGACCATTTGTCGGAGTTCCGGTAATCCGATCGGCGATCCGAGACCGCCTAATCGAAGGCCAAGCCCTCCTCTTCAACAATCCTTGGTTTGTTCTTCCTTCTAACCATTATTCATAGGCTAAAGGTGAGTTCTCAATTCCCAAAAATTTCATGTTAAATATTATGACATGCCCCCTTCATTAATGTTGTTCTAATCATGCTTAGGGTGATTTCTAGTGAAGTAGGATCCTCCAATTCAACTTATGAAATGTGTGTAGGATTTTATGATTTCTTTATGAAGTTGTGATTTTGACTTTGTGTAAAGCATGAATGTTGTTCTAAATGAGCTTAGGATCAACTCTTGTGAAAGAATATGTTTCAAATGTAGGTTTAACAAAATCACCGATTCTAGGGTTTGAAATTCGGGAATGTGTTTATGGCTAGTTTAAGGTCATGAACGGCTTAGTTATTAAGTTCTAAATGAATGGAGAACATATAATTGAGCAATGGGATGCATTTAGTATCTATGCTCCACTTGGTTGAATTTTAGAAATGACTCACCGGAGTTGAGATTATGGAGTTATTGAACAATACCGACTCCACATTTGATCCCTGCGACGTTTGTAGTACGTTAGACTAATGTATTAGTTTACGTGACTTTGGGATGAATTGAAATGCATGTTTGATATGTGTGCTTATAAGACTCAATCGAGTTCTTATGCGGTTTATATGATTGTGTGAAAGAAATACATAATTGAGAGGATTTGGATTGGGACTATCTTTAGTACTCTATACATGGAGTCTACTTGTATAAGTCGCTAGGATAACCATGTTGTTATTTAAGACTCACCGGTATGGTTTGACCTTACGGGTTATTACCGCTCTAGTGTTGCTTAAGTCTTTGACTACTATCGACTTTTGCGTTATTGAATGAGTTACTACTCTAGGAAGAGTTTAGTAAATGGCTTCATGATCCTAGACTAACGGAGTAGTCTTGGATAGTACATAATGGACTGATGATTAAATTGTGACTCTACTGAATTTCATAAGTGAATATGGAATACTGTGTATATTTTATATTATGACTAAATGCATGATTTCCTACATTGTCAAGAATTGATTCTTCTACGTGTTTCTACGATATGACTTATGAGCATATTGAATGTATTTGCCTTCGTGCCTGATCTGCTCTACAGTTAATGAATTGTGGTGAACTTGGATTCTACTATTAAGTGGAATTATGAATCAAAATTGAACTAAGCTTGATTTCACAATAATCAACTTAGGCTTCCCTTATATAATTGACTTGGGACTTTGAACTAAGATTCCTAAATGGAACGAGAACTTTTCTATGCCTCAAACGAGAACATAGAAAAGAGTCTTGGAACACATATAGTGTTCAAACTCTATTTGGTTGGAATTGTAGTAAAGACTCAACGGAGTCGAGTTAAGGAACAATTGAACCTTACGAGGATCGTGGTGAGATCCTATGATAATTATATTCCATTTGACTAGATTACTAGCTTTTGGGACTTGAATCGAATAGAGTGAACAACTTGACACTTATGATTTAGAGACTCAAATGAGCTCCTATTGTGGTTTTGTGATTATTGTAACAATGTGCATAATCGTATGAGTTTAGTAGATCATTATATCTACTTGAGAATTAGCAAGTAAACATCTACTTGTGCATTGCATATAAGTCCAGCTGGCATTACTTGAGTTTTCATGTTGAAGGTGGGACGATGCATTGTCTTCACGAATTATGGGATTCGTGGTTGCAATGTATCGCCATACCGGATTCGGTTTTCACACACCCTTCCACTGCTAGCTACATTGGGGATGTAGCCCCCTTTGTCGTAACCAATTGAGCACATTGGCTAATGCTATTTTCCCGAGTAGAGAGCTCGGTACTTTGATACCTGAATATGGGTATCACTGGCATGATATGATTAACAGTTGTGATTGCAGGAGCAATACGACGAAAGTGATTTGGTATCTTCTCTATCCTTTATGTGGCTTACTATGGGCACTTATGTGATAACAAAGTGTTAGTGAACATGAGATCTTATTGACCATGTTTGTGTTGGTTGGTGTTATATGGAAGACTTGAAATGTGTATATACATATGCACACTTATACATGACTAATATATGAGAGAATTGATATGTATATATAGAGATATACATCCTTATATATGAGATATATATATATATATATATATATATATATATATATATATATATATGAAAGACTTGATGTGTATGTATATATAGATATGCATATTTATGCATGATGATTACATGGGAGATTTGATATGTATATATAGAGATATACATACTGATATAGGTGTATATATATAAATATGTACCATTACACGTGGTAATAATATGAATATATAATGATATGTATACTTACATATGATGTTTTGTGGGAACTACCTTCTAATTCATTTGATTTGTGTTTGAACAGGGAATTACACCCTGGTTCATTTGGATGGTTTAGTAAGTAAGAAGAAATTGATATCTTGTGGAGTATCGAAACGATACGACGCCTCTTCTGAGTTTTTACGTCATTTATAAAATGACACCATGGTTATGTTTATGTTACATAATTATATGTTGCATATATATTGTAGTATCGTACTGGGTCATTATGACTCATCCCGTACTTGTTTCTAGTTGCAGTAACTAATAGTTGCACTGAGGTCGAGTAGATCGTGACTATAGCAGTGCGCAACTGATCGATAGATCGAGATTAGATCATATGGTTCGTGTTTGTAGCAGCCGACTTTCCCGAGTAGCAGCTTGTGAAGTCTTGTTCCTTTTTAGCATTCTCATTGATTTCATGTACTTTGCTATTCTTATGAGATCGACATTTTGTAAGGTTATTTACACTTTACAGTCGGGTAGAATACTTGGGTATTTGTATAGGTTATTTCTTGGGCCGACGTGTTGTGTCGTGCCTTGTTTGTGATTTTAGTATTTATTCCAGTTGTCTCCCGGGCACGCAGTAGCTTTGGGGCTTTTCTGTATTCTATTTGTTATAGTTATTGATTGACCCCGGTATACTTTAGCCGTTGGGTAATTGAGATATCAGGTTGGTTCTTTGTTGAAACGCCGGCCTGGAGTGCCGATGGTTTAATTAGCGTCTGCAATGTTGCGGCACGCGGGTTTTGTTTTTCCTCCTTTGAGAGATAATGTCTCTCTTGCTTTCATTGTCGTTGGTTTCGAGCTTCATAGCTTGGGACTTCTTTTCATATATTGCTTCCGCTGATTCGATTTTTGAAATATCGTATTTTAGTGCGGCTTTATGTTCATGTTTAGAGCGTGTTAGCTCGACTGTTTGACTTGCACTACTGTTTATCAAGTGCTTGTCCTCTTCTTAAGTTAGTTCCAGTGGCACGACCTTGGGATTTCGTGTTGGAATCCAGGTCAAGTCGTTACAGCAATACTTAGAGGAGCTAAAGTTCTGGGAACGCCAGAAGCTTTATCTCAGAGGAATTCAGGAAGCCGAACGTAAAATGTTTGAGTTAAGCAAAAAGGCGGTGCTTACCCCCAACACAATAGTTGCTCGGGAGCCAGCCCAAGTCACTAAAGGGGCTACGTCAAAAGGCAAAGAAAAGAGGAATGCCACACCTCGCCCAAGCGCGAAATCAAGACTGGGAAAAGGATAGTCGAGCATGTACCTAAACTAAGTATACATAATCGACTAACCTTTCTCGACGAGTCCAAATGCCCACCCTCTCGTACGAGGGAAAGAAGCGAGGAAGGAGAGTCAAGACCAAGGACGGAGGCGATGAAGAGCAAAACGTGCGAACATTGCACACACCCTCAGCAGTCGGGAACGAGGCAGCAGAAGAGTGGTTGGAACGCATCGCTGAAATACAAAAGGCAATCCCCATTCATTTTTATTGCTTATGTTTCTTTAATTCTTAACTTTATTAGTGATTGTGTCTTTTTTTTAACTTTGAATTTTTAGTACAAACATGTTATCAAGAAAATATCTATCCAGAAGTCGAAAAAGAAAAAGATTGATGGGGTATATCATTTTTGTCATAAATTGTTTAAATCGATGCAAAATAGTAGTTTTCAATAAAATTTTAATGCTTATTTTTCTTATACATTTATAGGTGTTGTACATTTTCAATACTATGAACGATAAAAAGTCAAAAAAAATTATTCGTCAAAAAATTCTATTTTTATATATTTTTAGGGGGCCTTTTCTTTTCTTTTTGCCCTGGGCCCCCAAAAGTTCAGGACCGGCCCTGCTCGTGATTGACATGCGATGCTAGCTCGTGCCTTGCTTGTGACCCGGCTTGGGCCAGGCATATCACTTTTTGAAATTAAAATTATCTTTCATTTTTGTGAATATTATAAATAAGTTTACTTCAAATTTTGTATTTTCCTTTATTTCTTCAAACAACCACCAACAACTTACTCGACGGAAGATCTAAATACAACAAGTGTGTTATCATGTGATATGACGAAGGTGAAGCCTAAAGCAACACCAAGAAATTTAGTTGTCAAAAAGGCTGCAATAATATCAGATTGTCTGCAACACTAACTTCTGTTTAGCTAATTAGAAGCACCACGGGTCCATAATCAACTAAATTGAAATGTATTGTCAACCCATAAACTAGGAAGGCAAGAAGATACCTTCTGGAAGTAAAAACCCTTTGCTCAGTGCAGGCCTCTCATAAGGCACAACCTGCATGAAACAAAAGGAGATGCCAAGTTGAGGCAAATTAAAGACACAAGCATAATTACTCGTCACAAACTTACTCATAGTTGTAAAATGTATATGCAGTATGATATATCATGTATGCTTATCTTGAGCACAACAACAAGCTTCTGAGACTTTACCTCAAACCTCAAATGATGGTAGGACACCAAAAAAAAAAAAGCATCAATGTCATGCCCTCAAGCTCATGCTTGAACGTGAAGGAACTAGGATCATGTTCTTCAAGGCTTAAAACTTCAGTCAAGTTAAGCCATTCAATTTTTCAGCATCGCTGAAGCTCTCAAATTTGACTATACTTCAGTTCACAACTACCGCTAAATATCTCGAGAAGATTTGGGCCCTAAAACTTGGAGACTTCCAAGGCTTGAGTTCATCGGCTCAAGCTAACTGGATTTTTGTGGTGCTTTTGGTATCAAGACTTGATTTACTTATATTTAACAAGCTTGCTTGTCTTGGTGGCTCTTCAGTATGTTATCTTCTCTTGTTTCCATTCTCTCTTCCATCATATTATGGGATATTTGGAAATTCAGGAATATGACTCACTTTGAGGGTGGTACTAAGAAGTCGTTGTCTGTGGAAGCTGTTAACTACAAGTCTCTAGACACTCATACTTATTGCTAGAAATCAGAATCTTGAATACCACATCTCCTAAAACATTCACCAAGATAAGGTAAAGCTCAACACAGATGGTTGTTGTAGAGATACATGGTTGTTGTAGAGATAAATCCATGATCAGGGCATGATTGGTTGTTGTAGAGAAAATCCAAGGATTGGAGAATTGAAGCAAGGCATTAAAGATAGGAAAGGAAAATTTTTCTACGCTTACAATTCTTTCTTTGGGAAAACTACTGACATGAAAAGGAAAAACCCTTTTTGTATTGAATTGTGTTATATCTTTCTGCCTTCCCTCCCGAGGTTATGTCGCGGTTTTTATATTAAAAAACCAAGCAGCTAATAATAGCTTGTTGTCCAAGAAAGGCAACCTACGAGTCTTAAAAGGAAACTACCAAAAATACATAAGGAAATAGAAACAAAATAGGAATGTGATGCTACTATTGCTGCCCATGTCCATGCGCTGCTACTGCGTTGTTTCCTATCGTAATACCCTCCCTCAAGTTGGAGCGTGAAGGTTCCGAACACCCAACTTGCGAAGGAGATAATTAAATCATGCCTTGCCCAAGGCTTTCGTAAAAATGTCAGCCAACTGCTCTGTCGTTGGAACAAAAGAGGGAGCCCATCCGTAATGGCATCTCGAACAAAATGGCAATCCATCTCGATATGTTTCGTCCGTTCATGAAAGACGGGATTTTGTGCAATGTACAATGTGGACTGACTGTCACAGTATAGTTGCATTGCGGTTCTCTGTCTTACACCCAATTCTTCGAGAAGGCATTTTAACCATTTCAATTCACACGTCACGGCAGCCATCGACCTATATTCTGCTTCTGCGGAAAATCGCGATACGGTATGTTGTTTCTTGGTTTTCTAGGAAATAGGAGAAGAACCAAGAAAGACAAACCACCCCGTCAAAGAGCGACGCGTAATAGGACAAGAGCCCCAATCAGAATCACACCAACCTGATAAATCTAGCCTGCTATCTGATCTAAGAAGAATTCCTTGCCCGGGGCTCCCTTTTAGGAACCGCACAATGTGTAGAGCCGAGTCCCAATGTTCTTGTCGAGGATGTTGCATAAACTGAGAGAGAATGTGTACTGAGTATGCAAGGTCGGGTCGCGTGACCGAAAAGGTAAACCAAATGACCAACCAGCCTTCTATATTTTTCCGGGTCAAAGAGAAACAGTCCAACAGCAAGAGCTAATTTGTGATTTTGCTCCATGGGAAAATCAGCTGGTTTTGCTCCCAATAAGCCTGTTTCAGAAACAATATCAAGAGTGTATTTTCTCTGACAGAGAAAAATCCCCTGGGGACTCTGGGCTACCTCTAACCCCAAAAAATACTTTAGAACACCCAGATCTTTCATATGAAAGCATTTGCTCAAATAATCCTTAAATGTATCCAATGTCACACTGTCATTCCCTGAAATGATCAAATCGTCAACGTATACGAGAACATTGATCTGAACCTTTCTGCGAAACATAGTGAATAAAGAATAATCAGAATATGACTGGCGAAAACCATAATTCTTGAAAGCGGTGGTCAACTTTGCGAACCAACATCGCGGTGCCTGACGAAGACCATACAAAGATTTATGAAGACAGCAAACCTGATGTGGCGTAGACACAGAGAAACCTGGAGGAACTTTC
This sequence comes from Codonopsis lanceolata, assembly GCA_013146195.2. Taxonomy (NCBI): domain Eukaryota; kingdom Viridiplantae; phylum Streptophyta; class Magnoliopsida; order Asterales; family Campanulaceae; genus Codonopsis; species Codonopsis lanceolata. Next base: position 44,058,025 of record CM028379.1, on the reverse strand, counting down.
ATGTACACTTCTTCGTCCAATTCCCCATGCAAGAAGGAATTATGAACATCCATCTGATGCACGACCCAATTTTTTATCGCAGCAACGGCAAGAAATGCCCGAACTTTAACCATTTTAGCTACCGGAGCAAAAGTTTCTGTATAATCAATCCCTTCTACCTGATGATGACCGAAATTGACAAGTCTGGCCTTCAATCTCTCAATACTACCATCCGAGTTATATTTGACTCGGTACACCCATTTGCTCCCAAGAGCCTTCTTTCCCAGGGGTAGAGTAACCATGGACCATGTGTCGTTATCTTCAAGAGCCTGAATTTCCTTTGCCATAGCTTCCCTCCATTCTCGAGTCTTAACTGCTTCCTTAAAGGACTTGGGCTCATGTGTGGCTGTGAGGGCCGCAAGAAAGTTTCTATGCTTCGGAGAAAACTATGCACTGTTAACATAATGTGTTATAGGATAAGGAGTACCTGAGGATTGCTGCGGAGCTGGTGAAGATTGAGAAGGGGGGCTCACTTTTCGTATGGTGTGTCTCACAAAGTCACGTAGAAGAACTGAAGGAAGCTTAGACCTCATCCCTCTACCAAGTTCGCCATTGTTTCCGTCATTCACACTTGTAGGACCACCTCCTTCCTCCACTATTGTGTCACCCGCAACCACCCCAGCAGCCACACCATCACTTGCTTCTTCACGTACGGAATCTGAGGTATGAGTTTCAACAGGCATGTCATCATCTCCAAGGATAGGATTATCAAAAGGAATTTGTGTACTACCCGAAGCATGTTTCTCATTTGCAAAAGGAAATTCATCTTCAAAAAAAATTACGTCCCGAGAAACGAAATATTCTCCCGTATCCAAATCATACATCTTCCATCCTTTCTTCCCAAAGGGATAGCTCACGAATATAGACCTCCGACTATGACTAGCAAATTTGTCACCTTTATGATGTTGATTATGAGCATAACAAAGAGAGCCAAAAATGCGCAACTGGTCATAAGATGAAACTTTATCAAACAACATTTCATAAGGTGTTTTATTGCCAAGGACACTAGAAGGTGTGCGGTTTATCAAATGAGAGGCTGCTAAAACACATTCTCCCCAAAAAGATATAGGTAAATGTGCTTGAAATTTGAGAGCCCAAGCAACATTCTGAATATGCCGATGTTTACATTCTACCCTTCCATTTTGTTGAGGAGTTCCAACACACGATGTCTCAAATATAATTCCATTGTCGTCAAAATAATCAAACAAACAATGAAATTCGGTCCCTTTATCACTGAGGACAAACTTAATCTTTTTACTAAATTGACGATCAATCATAGCAACAAAATTTAAAAACATCTTTTTGACTTCCGTCTTGTCATTCAATAAGTAAACCCAAGTTGCACGAGAGTAATCATCCACTATAGTCAAAAAATAAGATGCACCATAAGAAGAAGGAGTCTGATACGCACCCCATAAATCACAATGTATCAAATGAAATTTGTCATCCGCTTTATGAGTACTATTAGGAAAATTGTCTCTAGTTTGCTTCGCACGTTGACACACATCGCAAGATTTATTATTCTTTTTATTGGAAAAACTAACGTTTGGTACTAATTTTACCACTTTCTCCGACGGATGTCCCAACCGTTTATGCCACAACTCTGCTGAAGACTGCCCAGCCACAATAGAGACACACACTTCGGAAAAAGTAGAGCCCATCCTTTCTTTCATACGCTCCAATCAGCGTCCTCGTCATACGGTCTTGTATAACACATAAGTTATTAGTGAACTGTACAATACAATCTGATTCATCTATTAATTGAGATATAGAAATTAAATTGCATGTGAGATCAGGCACGTAAAGAACATGGCAAAGCTTAAATCATCCTTCTAGTATTACAGTCCCTTCTTGACTTGCATCTGCTTTCTTTCCATCTGGCAATCCCACCATACAATTTGTGATGTTGCGCACTTCTTGCATACATGCAAAATTTCCGGTTACATGATTAGAGGCTCATGTATCAATTATCCAAGAAGGCATATTTTTCTTACCATTCAACCAATCATAGGATTTTTTAGAGATATTCATTAGTTCAAAAAGTTGTTGCCACTGTGTTGAAGACAACCCTGCCAATCCAGATGACTCGATGCCATCCCCTTGCGAATTTCCCTTTTGTTGTGTATTACCCACTTGTGCGCGCGGAGTGCTGCTTGCAGCATGATGTGCACGAACATTAGCAGGTGTATTTTTCACGCGTCCTGAAGTTGTTGTGCCCCTACCAGTCCCACGTCCACCGACATTGTTGCCATGTCCCTGCCCTTTTCCACCACGAGGATGGTCCCCCTACCATTCAGGAAACCCAATAAGCAGAAAACATTCACTCCCGTCATGTCCTTCACGATTACAATGCTGGTAGAACTTTGCGGAGGAATCAAGCTTCCCTTTCCTTCTAAAATCTGGTTGTATCTTGAATGCCATAACATAATCACGATGTTCTTTAGGCTTTGACGGCGCTGCTCCTCGCAAGTGTTCCTCTTGAATCACGCTACGATATGCACGATTCAAGGTGGGAAGAGGATCTAGCGAGAGAATATTTGATCTGATTGCTCCATAAGCATCATCAAGACCCATGAGAAAGCAGTGCAGCCGATCCACTTCCTGAATTTTTGCAAACTTGGCACCAAGATCGCATGTACATCTCCCACACTCACAGCCTGGAATTAGTTCATAATTTGCAAGTTCGTTCCATAATTGCTTAAGACGACCATAGTAGCTAACCACAATCTCGGTCTTAGATTGCTTACAGTCCGTAAGAAACGACTTGAGTTGTTGTATTCTCGGTCCGTTTACAACGCAAAATCGTTCCTTTAAGTCCTTCCACAACAAGTTGGCGCATCTTCATAATATGAAAATGCAGAACGAAGGTTTGATTCAATTGTGTTCATAATCCATGACACAATCATCGATTGTACTGTCTGCCAATCTTCAAATCTTTCTTCTTCTTCTGGCTTGGCAACCGATCCATCAACAAAGCAAAATTTTCTTCTTGCCTGTAACGACAAGCGAATGGACCTTGCCCATTCATCATAGTTTTCACCACGCAATTGGATGTGCGTGATGATGTTTCCTAGGTTGTCTTGAGACCCAAGATAAAACGGAGATGAAGGATCAAGTTTCTTCGTTTGATCATCGCCTCCCACGCCCTTGTTTCGATGACCTCCATCACCGCTTGCCCTTGTTTCGATATAGCGCATTCAATTATTATTAGAGTAAAAAGAGGTGACTTGGCTCTGATACCATGTCAAAAAGAAAAACCCTTTTTGTATTGAATTGTGTTATATCTTTCTGCCTTCCCTCCCGAGGCTATGTCACGGTTTTTATATTACAAAACCTAGCAGCGAATAACAGCTTGTTGACCAAGAAAGCCAACCTAAGAGTCTTAAAAGGAAACTACCAAAAATACATAAGGAAATAGAAACAAAATAGGAATGTGCAGCTACTGCTGCTGCCCACGTCCATGCGCTGCCACTGCTACCCACGCCCTTGCGTTGTTTCCTATCGTAATACAAATGCAACTTTGAAGGGATGTTGTTGGCCTCAGGATCAAAATATCTAAAGAGACATCATCAAGCTAGATTTTGAAGTATGCAGCTATATTATCAGGAGAGCAAAGTCCCCCACAAAAGTACTAATAGTACTGTACTTGGTTCACTCTATTCACGAATTTCTCGAGATATGGACTTCAGTAACTCATTATTTAAAAGAGGCTAACTCAGTTTCTGATGCCCTAGCCCAAGCCTTCGATCAACCACGATTGTGACCCTAAGAGTGATGAGGTCTTTCATTCTCTCTCTAGATTGCCTCACACTGTAAAAGGAAAAGTTAATCTTGACAACTTTAATAACTCACCTCCCTCCTTATTAGGCTTGTTAGGCTTGTCATAATTCAATCATTTGTTCATGGAGGCAAGGTGCTATGTCCCCTTCCTTCTAGACTTATTTCCCACTTCGTGTCTATTGTTTTGTTATTAATTAAATCGTGAGGGTATTGCACCTCCTTTAAAAACAATGGTAAGCAAGATACAATTGACAAATTTTAAGGGAGAGAAACAAACAGAGGGGAAAAGTTGGGTACTTCAAGTAGCCAATAGCAATATTTGGAACCGAGATACTACTACAAAGCTACAGGCCAATGAAAATTGAAGAGAACAGGGTTTGTATAGCAACATGTTTATTTTGTTTTCCTATATTTTGTATCTCTTCTTTTTGATATGATAAAGTAAGAGAGATAGAGAGAGAAAAAAAAAGTGAGGCCAATGAGAGAGGAATACAATAGTGGTCTCAAAACATCATTGCCAAACACACCCTTAAATTAGAAAGCTTCCTCGTTGTAATGGTGAGCAATTACAGTGACGAGCAGCTAGATTGAGGTGAACAGGAGAGGACTCCACCGGGTAGCAATACGATGCCAAGGATTGCAGTTGTCATTGACTAGGGGACGGGAGGTGGAAGAGCAAAAGGATAATTGCATTTTAGAACCCTTGAGCAACAGTAATCAAGATGACTTGGTCATTTGTAGCATCACTTAAAAAAATACTCTTTTATGGCATGATTTATTGATAAACCACTGATAAATCGCGACTGGTTTATCAGTAAACCAGTAAAAATGCACCCCCTTAACATCCGAAATCAGCGGTCAGCGACCACTTGGTCGACCCAAGTGGTTTACTGATGGTTTATTGATAAACCAGTGTAAACCACTTGGTCGACAACTGGTTTATCAATAAACCAGTGTAAAACCACTTGGTCGACCAACTGGTTTATCTGGTCGACCACAAGTGATTTATGGTCAAAGGCTATATATGTTCATCAATCGGGTCAAATGGTCGTATTTGACTAATGTCACACACGTCACTTTGAGACGAATATGTAATCATAGACCCTTAATAACAAAATTCTATCCATTGGACCCTAAATTACAATTAACCAAATATAATAAGAAAACCTCATAAAGTGACATGAAAAGGTTTACCCCCAAACTACTTAGAACACTAATTGATCTATGGTAATTAGCACATTTTTGTTGTTAAAAAACACAAGCAAATTATGAACATAAAACTATAAGGGAAACACATCCACAAAATCTCACAGCTTTGGGTGACATCTCCCCTTAGAGAAAAAGAAATAAATTCCCACCCGCAATATTTATTGTCTTCTCAAAGCCGAATACTAATTGAGATGATCTCTTCTGCTCTTCCAGGCATTTAGTTATCTCCAAATCACTTTTTTTTTATTTTGATAAGTAAGATATATATTAACACAACGTCCATACAACTATACAAGTGGTGCGTCCTTTGTATACAAGGAGTATAATCCGACCAAGAAAATTATGCAACGGAAAATCTATCCACAATCTCTACAAAAGAATCCCCCGAATTTGGGGTACTCCTCCGTATACCAAAACCAAAGAGTCCCATAAAAGTACTACAATCTTACCCTACGCACTTAGGAAATTGATATCTAGGAAACAATCAATGGATACATAAAGGCTACTACTCTAGCCTTAAAACTTTAGAAGTGACCTTTGGCAAGAACAACTCGAGACTATCAAGTGACAGAAAAAGAAAGTTTAATAATTGCAGGAAACTCATAAAGTAATTCCAAGTGAACTATCCTTGGAAATAAACACCATCTCATGACGCTCAAAAGGTTTCTCTATCCAATAGGTTACTTGGGAAAACTGGCACCAAAGAAATTCTTTTTTCAAGACAAAACTCTAGCATTTTATGTCAACAACTAGCCCTAATATCATCATGAATTCATCACGATGGTACATCATCCACATATCATGGAGGATATCTACCTTAACCTAGTTTTCTTTTTGGGGGGGGGGGAAGAAAATGTTGGATTGTCAAGAAAGTACGTACCGAGGATATATCAAGCTATTTGAGGTGACATCCATACGTCAGTTTTGTTTTGCATCGACTATTTCTCAGCATTTTTTTATAGCATCTATGTTCAGAAAGATCGAAGACATCTTTTTTTTTTAACAGCGGAAATTCAATAATATGTGTTCCATTAAATATAAATCTCCTAAACTTTATTAGCTTTGGTTTATCAATATTCATGGTGATAAATACAAATCTGCTCCACAACTTAAATGCAGAAACCCCATTATTTTCTTCCAGTAGCTTTTTGCATGAAATGGAAACAGTGCAAAATTTGATTGATAAACGGCATATGTTACTAAAGTGCAAAATGGAAACAGTGAGCATACTCTTTTAGCCAGATTATACTTTTAGAAGGAAGCTTCAAAGCTTTCATTAGTAGAAACAGTTATTCAAGTACTTATACGAAATAAAATTGTTGAAGTTACGGCTAACTAGTTTGAAATACCTTAAATCTCTATTAAGAATGATCATTCACTCAATAAAAACTCAAATCCATAGGGTATCAAGTTATATATAAGAACACTTGCTTCACTTTGTCAAAATTAATACCCATTCTTTTCCCACCATCTTTACATGCATTGATCAAGCAAACAAAAGCACTAAGCAACTATTCCTTTCTTTTTACAAAATCAGTAACTAGTAAATCATATAGCCTCGAAGGTTTCATAAAACTGATGAAAAATAAGAAAGAAAAATCTATCTCATATGCAACAATGGAGTTTTTAGAACTCAGACCTCGTCCAAGTCCAGTAGTGTACCCCCCAAATAAATAAATAATAATAACTCCCCCTCCCCCCAATTCCAAAGATATTACGAATGAGCATCTCTCTATCTAAATAAGAAATATGCATCACAAATACTAATTTGATCTTAAAATGATATAGTTCTTGTTTTTAGCAAGCCATTGCCAGCTGCTTGCTGCTTTTGCAGTTTTAGTCATGCTAAAATGCTTATGTATGACTAAAAGCAATGGCTGGTGAGACCTTCTTTCAGTGTGGTAGGAAATCTTTTGATGTATTCAGGTCTCAGGGAAGGTGGTTGAGAGGAGCAGAAGTAGATCCCATGTATTGGTGCTTTCTTGATTTGAGTTTGACAGGATGTGCGATTGGCTAAGCAGGTTCTCTTCAACCAGTACCATGTGATGGAAGAAGTGGCAGGGTAAGAGTAGAGAATTCATTGTGGCCAAGGAGTCGAATGCGACAGGGCGTTTCTTTAGAGTTATTCCTCCGCTACGGACATCGGAAGAACAGTTTGAGGCTATAGCTACTATGTATAGAGGTATGCTTGCTATGAAGAACGAGATGAATCAAAGGGGATTTGGTAGAGTTGAACCATAACCAGGACCACAGCCAGAGCCACAAGTTGAGAGACAGAGGCAAAATGCTAGACAACATGGCGATTCTATGCTTGAGAAGTTCGTGAAACTAAAACCAAGGCAATTTGATGGGGAGTCGGATGCTTCCAAAGCTGAGTTATGGATTGAGAATCCAGAGAAGATCTTCGTGCCTGTGAGATGTGATGATGAACAGAAGGTGGTATTGGCAGTATTCAAGCTAGAGGATGTAGCAGAACATTGGTCGTAAGTGCTTCGAGAGAGTTGGGACATGCTTAGAGTTCCTCACACATGGCCTAACTTTGTTTGGGAGTTTAGAGCTTCGTATGTACCTGAGGTAGTTCGAGAGAAGAGGGAGAAAGAATTTCTTGATCTAGTGCAGGGAAGCATACCATATCATAGTATTTAGCAAAATTTACAGAGTTAGCTTTCTATTGCCCACACTTGATTCCAGATGAAGATAGGAGGACACATAAATTTGTTAAGGGTTTGAGGACTGAATACAGGAAGCAGTTATTATCTCATCAGTTGGTGGAGTTTGGGCAGGAAATTAATAAAGCTTACGTAATTGAGGGGGACATTGAAGAGCATCGTGCGATTGGTAATTCGGGTTTCTCTCATCAGTCTAGACAGTCTTCTGGGCAAGGTAATGGATCGAGTAACCGACAAAACTATAGTGGAAACAATAATTGCAAGAAAGGAAATGGTAAGTCTAATTATGAAGGACAAGCAAGGAATTAGTCGAGCGGTAAAGGGGTTGGTACTACACCTAGTCAGGGGGATCGTAGTATAGTAGTAGTTTGTTCTTATTGTTCGAGGACGGGGCACACAGAAGATAAGTGTTGGAGTAAGAATGGGGCACCGATGGAGTGCTACTATTGTGGAGCTTCGAGACATATGAAGAGGGATTGTCCTAAGTTGAATTGTAATCAACCTGGGGGTTCAACTCAGCCTACCATTAGGGAGAAGAGAGATAGTGATGGTAAGGTGAAGGTTCAAGGTCGTGTATTTGCTTTAGATCAGAAGGGAGTGTCTGAGTCTACGTCAGTCATAGGAGGTACCGTTACTATTTTTGGTAGTGAGGCTTGAGTACTTATAGATCCAAGATCATCTCATTCGTATGTTACATCACATTTTGTTGACAAATTATGTGTGTTGCCCCAGTCTTTGCCTTACATGCTTGAAGTGTCTACCCCACTTGGGGAATGTTTGTTGGCTTCGAAAGTTTATAAAGCATGTGATATACTTATGGGTGATTGATCAATGTATTTTATACGTCGATTTTATATACTTCTATGACTTAAATTATGCTAATTCACGAGGCTTTTGGTTACTAATATATGTTTTCGGTGAATTTTGTAAGTTTCAGGATTATTCGTGAAAATACGTGAAACTCCAGGGTTTTATGTGCAAATTTCAAGAATGGCCAAAAAAAGGATGAAATAAAGAAAGAATGAAGATTATCAACACTGGACACCTTGCGGACGCAAGGTGCTTCAGACCTTGCGACCGCAAGGTAGGCAGTACTCGTCATAAAAAGAAGCAACAAAGGAATCAAACGGCCAGACACACTGGAGACCTTGCGGACGCAAGGTATCCAGCACCTTACGACCGCAAGGTGGGCAGAATGCGACCTATTTGGATTTTCACACAGTCATTCGATCCAATCACAACTCCCGAGTATATATAGAAGCCAGATGCCGAGCCAAAAAAAGAAGGAGGACGGCTGGAAGCTCTCTTTTCATAGATTTTAGCTAGTTTTAGATTGTATAACATAGTTAGGTTTTGTAATTTCAAGTATTGAAGATCAAATCATGTATCCGATCATCTCCATGTGCTGTTCATTGTCTACGATGAACTAAATCATCCATAATCTAGGAGGTGGGAGGTAACTTGTATCGAATTTATGTTTTGATTCTTATATATATGTCTATTCAATGCTTGTTGATTGTGTTGTTTATCAACCCCTATATTATTTTGCTTTGAACAAATGAATGTAATCGCAAATAATAAAGGCTTAGAGGTGTGGATAACTGCATGACCAAGTGCATATGTCGTACACTGGCTCACCAACACAATAAATTGGACCTATCGATGCACGAGAGTGATAAGTTAGGACCAGGTTCTTACATGATCTAGGTGACAGATAGATCATAAATCTAGGTGACAGCTAGATTAACAGTTCATGTGCTTAGGATATGGAATGGATGAATTTTGCGGGGATGGAGGCTGAACCAATTGTTCAACAGACTATATCTATTTTTAGTGAACGAACCCAAGACATTGAATGACATTAGTATGAATTGAACATAAAGGAGATATAAGTGAAACCCAGAATCCTAGATTTCCACTCACCATAAGATCTTCATATCTGATATTACTATCTAATTAGTTAAACATCTATAACTAGTAGTTTAAAGTAGAATTAAACATAAAAACCCCCTTAGGTTAATAATTTGATATCAATAATTGCACTGTTCGTGATCACTTGTCTCTGTGGTTCGACCCTTGCTTCCAATACTATTCTATAATAGTCTTGTTCACTTGCAAGGAAAAAGATTAAATAAAACATCGATCATTGATCATGTTTTGCATGCGGATTTGGTTGTGTTACAGCTTCGTGACTTCGATGTGATACTTGGCATGGATTGGTTGTGTACATATCATGCATTGGTTGATTACCATAGTAAAAGAGTTACTTTTACATTGTCTGGTGTGCCTGTGAGGTTCCCGGGGTGCGACCCGCGCCCCGCACGCCCTTGGATAGGGGTGTGCGTACGTGCGGATACGAGACACCACTGCTCTCGTTCCACCCTCCCTTGTTTAGGGGAAGACGAAATCAAAAGTTCGAGAGGAGTGTTGTCTATGTTAGCACGTTTGAATGTGTCTCGGTTGCCTTTAGTGGATTTTGTATCCAATATGGGAACTTATGGTTTCCCGCATCAAGTTATCCCTTTTTTAGGGGATACCAGGATATGGGAATGTATTACCCTTTCATTCCTATTTTCCCTTTTTTAGGGAAAAACGGAAAAGTGCAAAAAAGGATATTGCGACGCCCCCACTATGGATTTTATTAAAAATAGTCTTATGGCCCGTTCAGATCACTATGGGAGCTTTGGGTTTCCCGCATCAAGTTATCCCTTTTTTAGGGGATATCAGGATATGGGAATACATCACCCTTCCATTCCCATTTCTCCCTTTTTTAGGGGAGAACGGGAAAGTGCAAAGAAGGAATGTTGCGAGGCCCCACTGGATCTGAAAGTTTCTAGAGTCGCCATCTTTATTTTAAGGCAAATAAAACAAAACCAAAGAAAAGAAAAATGAACCAGAGAAAAAGAAAACGGGTTCGGAGGCTAAGTTACGAGTTGGGAAGGTGTTAGGCACCCAACTCGCCCTTTCGGTCTCAAAAATGGTTTTTGGCTGAAGTATGCTTATTGTTATATTTATTTAGCAAATAAATAAAGTATTAAAAGACAGGAAATTAAAACAGATACATCCGTGGCTACATTATTTACGGACTCGCAGCCATTTCCTTACAATAAGTAAAGACATATTTAAGAATATTTGGCCATTATAACGGCTCTTTTACATAATATTTCCTATTCTAATCCGGGAAGCACAACGGCTTATATTGGCTACATTGTGCCGGATTTAAATAACAATTTTAAAAAAATAATAAGAAGACGGAAAAGAAAATAAATAAAATAAACAACGCCCTTAAAGGCTTTACCTTTTAGAGCGGTGGTGTGCTCGCTCTGTCCTTCAGGGAGAGGGAGTCTTTTGTTGTTTGTTGTGTGGTTGTTGTTTTGATTTGGGAAGAGTGACTGCTTATTTCTGAGACTTTGGGCTTGTCAACTCGGGCAGAGTGACAGCTTATTTTGGTAGGTTTTGGCCTTTTTGGTTTGGCGGAATAACGGCTTAGTTTTTTGACTTTTCAGCTCGTTACTCGGGCAGAGTAACGGCTTCTTTGGGATTTTTGGGCCGAGGAAGTGAGGTGGATATCTAACAACTAGGCTAGGGATCACTTATAACCTATGGATATTTATTTTGGCGGAGTTTGGACGGGGTTTGGAGATTTTAGCGGCTTCCACTCACCTATCTCGCACCTCTCGTACTAATATTATCGAAGGAAACACGGAGAGAGTTTCGTTGCGATTCTTGATCGCGGAACTGAGCAACTGAAATGAAGAGGCCGGGGTCTCTATTTATAGTTGAGAAGCAGGGATCCATCGGGAATTCTTGAGTTTCTTCAGCCTACTTCAATGAGTTGTACCGCGAGCATCAAGACTTATACCATTTCTTCTCTAAGACAAGCTACAGTGGAAGGCTTGGTGCGGCCAAGGGACTCCTTGGTGCGACACCAAGAAGATGACGTGGTGGCACCAAGGGCCTTGGTGCGGCACAATGGGCACTATTCAAGTTTGATTTTTCGCACTTTCACCCCCCGCAATTCATTGTTTCGCGCATCCTGCTTTTCCTTTCGCATTTTTAACTCCTGTAACTTGACATTTGTTAAGTTTTAACACTTCTTGATATTTTATGTCAGTCACATACCAGGGGTACGAAATTGGGGTGTCTACAGTGCCTAAATTTGTGTTCATTGGTGATAATACATCGGGTGGTTTGCGCATCATTTCTGCTCTTAAAGCTAGGAAATTATTGTTGTATGGTTGCACGGGTTATCTTGCATGTGTGATTGATAAACGGGTTTCTACTTCTAATTTAGAAGATGTGCCAGTTGTTTGTGAGTTTCCAGATGTTTTCTCTGCGAATTTTGCAATGCCTCTGGATAAAGAAATTGAGTTTTGTATTGAGTTGTTACCTGGGACTTCATCGACATCGAAAGCGTCGTATAGAATGGCACCAATGGAGTTGAAATAATTGAAGGTTCAATTCCAAGAGCTTCTAGGCATTGGCTTTATCAAGCCGAGTGTATCGCCTTGGGGTGCGCCGATATTGTTTATAAGGAAGAAAGATGGAAGTCTTAGATTTGTGTATTGATTACCAGGAGTTGAATAAGGCTACGATCAAGAACAAGTATCCGTTACGACATATAGATGATTTGTTTGATCAATTGCAAGGATCGGTGATTTATTCTAAGCTTGATTTGAGGTTTGGATATTATCCATTGAAGGTTAGAGACGAGGATGCTCCGAAAACTGCTTTTCGTACGAGGTATGGGCACGTTGAGTTTATGGTGTCATGGTGATGCCTTTTGGGTTGACTAATGCACCGGTAGTATTTAGGGATTTATTGAATCGGGTATTCAATAATTTTCTTTATTGCTTCGTGGTGGTTTTCATAGACGACATTCTTGTGTATTCTAAGTCTCGAGAAGAACATGCACAACATTTGAGGATGGCCTTATCGATTCTTCGGGAGAGGCAACTCTACGCCAAGTTTAATAAGTATGCTTTTTGGCTAGAGGAGGTTTTCTTTTTGGGGCACGTTGTGTCTAGCGCCGGGATAGCATTGGATCCTTCTAAGGTTGAGGCGGTGATGAATTGGAGGAGACCGACTACAGTTACAAAAGTTAGGAGTTTCTTGGGTTTAACCGATTACTATCGGAGATTTATAGATGGATTTTCTAAGATTGCTACACCGATGACAAACATGACTCACAAGAAGACAACATTTGTTTGGAGTGATAAGTGTGAAGCAAGTTTCCAAGAATTGAAGAGGAAGTTGACTACGGCACCAATTTTAGCATTGGCTAGCGGAGGTAAAAATTTTATGCTTTATAGTGACGCATAGAAAGAGGGATTGGGTTGTGTTCTTATGCAAAACGGTAAGGTGATTGATTATGCTTCGAGGAAGTTATCTCCATATGAGCAAAATTATCCTACACACGATCTGGAGTTAGCAGCGGTCATATTTGCGTTACACAAGTGGAAGCATTATTTGTACGAATCAAAATTTGAGATTTTCACAGATCACTAGAGCTTAAAGTATCTTTTCTCACAAAAAGAACTAAACATGAGACAACGGAGATGGATGAAAAAGTTGAAGGATCATGATTGTACCATACTTTATCATTCGGGGAAGGCGAACGTGGTTGTCGATGCTTTGAGTAGGAAAGTTCACTTGTCGTGTTTGATGATTTGGGAATGGAGAATGCTTGAGGATGTGCGTGATTGGAATCCTAGTGAGGTGAAACATGGGGTTTTATTTACGAGTGTTCAGACTATTCCAGTTTTATTGGAGAGGATTAAGGAGAATCAAAGTAAGGATCCGGAGTTAGTGAAGATTATTAATGGTTTGAGCGAGAACAAGATGCATGAGTTTGCAATAAATCAAGATGGGATTTTGACATTTAAAGGTAGAGTTTGTGTTCCTTCAATTGAGGATATGAAGCAAGTTGTATTGGATGAAGCTTACAAGACAAGGTATACTATCCATCCGGGAAGTACGAAGATGTATAGGGATTTGAAGAAGTAATTTTGGTGGAATGGCAAGGAACGACAAATAGCGGATTATATATCGAGATGCTTAACTTGTCAACAGGTGAAGGCGGAACACCAAAGACCCGCGGGATTATTACAACTATGGGATATTCTGGAGTGGAAGTGGGAGCACATCACGATGAATTTTGTTTTGGGCTTTCCACGTACTCGTAGAGGATTTGACGTCGTTTGGGTTGTTGTTGATTGGCTAACGAATTAGCTTATTTTATACCGATTGTGATGACCTATTCCTTGAGTCAGCTAGCGGCATTATATGTGCAAGAGATTATGAGATTGCATGGAGTTCCAGTTAGCATTGTTTCAGACAGGGATCTGAGATTTACATCAAGATTTTTGCTAGCATTGCAAGAAGCCATGGGAAGTGGGAACCAAGCTGAATTTTAGCACAGCTTTTCACCCTCAGATAGACGGACAGTCCGAGAGAATGATACAAATACTTGAGGATATGTTTCGGGCATGTACGGTGGATTTTAAGGGGAGTTGGGATACACACCTTCCTTTAGCGGAATTTGCATACAACAACAGTTACCAATCGAGCATCGAGATGGCACCGTATGAGGCTCTTTATGGACGGAAGTATAGATCTCCTATATGTTGGGATAAAGTTGGAGAAACGAAGTTATGGGGTTCCGAGATTGTTCAATAGTCAGCCGAGAGTGTAAAATTGATACGAGATAGATTGCTTACAGCTCAAAGTCGACAGAAGAGTTATGCGGATAATCGGAGACGAGATTTGGAATTTCAGGTTGGGGATTATGTATTTCTTAAGGTATCGCCGAGAAGGGGCACTAGGAGATTCGGGAAGAAGGGGAAGTTATCACCGAGGTTCGTTGAACCTTTTGAGATTCTTGAACGGGTTGGGAGTTTGGCTTATAAAGTGGCTTTGCCGCCATCATTGTCGGATATTCATAATGTATTTCATGTATCTATACTTCAAAAATATCTTAAGGATGATTCACATGTTCTTGAGTATCAAGAGATTACATTTCAGCCTGATTTGTCGTATATTGAGCAACCGGTGAAGATACTCGACACCAGAGATCAAGTTTTAAGGAGCAAGAGAATTACATTGGTTAAAGTCCTTTGGAGAACTCATGAAATCGACGAAGCAACTTGGGAGACTGTTGATTCTTATGTTAGATTTATATCTGTTCAATTCATTACATTAGTTTTATACTTCAGTGGCTAATCGGGCTGCGTATCGATTAGCGTGGCAACTGTGTATAGAACTTTGCCTAGTATAGTTTTTATAGGACTTCACAGGTTCAGCGGAAGACCTCTCCACAAGTTTTATCGGAAGACCTGCCTATCGCCCACAAACGGTAGACCTCGTGTCCACCTAATCTTCTATGATGTGTCCTATCCAGCAAAGATTAATTGGATTAATTCAAACTTATCCTAATCATTGTTTGAATTAATCCAAGACATTCCCTGACAAATCAAGCCGCCGAAAGCAACCTTTCCGAAAAGCAGGAAGACTTTTCGTCTGAGCAAAGTGGTGAAAAGCGGCGTCCCATAGTTTCGCAACAACTCTCAGATCTGACACCTAAATCGCCCACCTTTTTGAAGATCTCAGAAATCATTCCCTGCTCTAGATATCTGTGAAGACGAAAATCCTTGACTGACAGCCCCATGCATTTAATGCATTGTTGAAAAGAGCTGTTGAAGTATTCGTCTTCTCCAACGGATCTTTTGAAGTGCACCTGCTATAAATACTGCCATTGAAGACTGGAACACACACACATAAAGATAGAATCAATCGAACACTAATAGGATCGCTATGAAACTCCACAACTCCAAGTCTTACAGCTCAGTGCTATCAAGAGATCCTAAACAGATCTACAAGTCCTCGTCAACAACAAGAAGCTGCTCATCAACACTTATTGTTTTATCTTCTTGTTGTTTACTTCCATTAACTATACTTCTGCACGAATTAAATATCATGTATTTACAGATATTTAATTCCCTAGACCCCAAACACAAGTCAATATTTTGTACACGATCCATTAGAGATATTCTTTGTAATTAATCTAGTGGAAAACATAGTGCACTATTTAAATCCAAGGTTGACTGCCTTGGTGGTGGACGTAGCACTCTTTATAGTGTGAACCATCCCAAAATACTTGTGTTGTTTCATATTTGTTTGTCTGTCATTTGATCTGTTCTTTACTGTGATTATCTTTATCCATTTACATCAGAACTTAAGTAACTTGTAAAGGTCTACCGGTAGTCCTTATCGGCAGACCTGGAACAACTACCTTGAAGGTCTTCCGCTACTTGAATCTTTATGATAGATTGCAAGTAACTTTCAAAGTATTTACTAAAAAGTTTTAAGTGTTTAATAAGCTATTCAACCCCCCCTTCTAGCTTATTATTGTGCCCATTGGGACCCACAGAGACTGAGTTGGAGATACGAGAGAAGTACCCTCATTTGTTCAATGATCATGGTATAAATTTAGGGGCTAAATTCCTTTAAGGAGGGGAAAATGTAATACCATAGATTATTGCATGTTTGACTTGTGCTTGATTTCATACATTCATAATCGTCATAACTATCTTTGCTTAGCTCATATGTATGCTTGGACTCAATAGCTTATTCGTTGATATCATTTCTATGCTTGTATTCGTCTTTCATACATGGTATACTTTGGGACTTTGGTTATTTATATATGTTGGATGCACATGTATAAGTGTTAGAGATCATTCATAACATCCTTAACATGATTTAAGTCTTGATTGAATGCTTGTTGAATCGACGATTTGATTGTTAGTTTACTTCTTGTTGTTCTTCATCCTCATATGACTTGTGCGGTTGTTGTTCGTGTGAGTTTTGTAAGAGTTCTAGACCAACTTTGTTTGAGGTTTGAGCCTTGGGTGTTTTGGTTGTGAGTTTGGTGTCCTTTTGGCTTGATTTCAAACCCTTTTGGCACTGGGAGGCTTGCGGCTGCAAGGGGGAGAGGCCTTGCCCCCGCAAGGTCAGCAAAGAGTTTGGGCTAAGCTTCTGGAGAGCATGCGCTCGCATGCAAATAGTGCCACGCGGCCGCATGGTGTCTTTTGACAGCATTCGAGCTGCTTTGATTTTTGATCCATTTTGACTATTCCAACCACAATTAAACCTTTTTTTTTTTTTTTTTTTAAGGAAACAGGGCGGCACCTGCAGATTTTATTAGAAAAAAACAGATAACCAGGAGGGGGACAACCAGCCTTACCCACAAACGGGGGGACAAAGGAGCCTTACCTCTAAACAACAAGCTCTACAAAAAAATCAAGGATGATAATTATAAAGACCCCTCTCATCATTATCAATAGCCAAACGAACTGAGCTAGGAAAAGACACTCTATTGTAATAAGAATGAGTACCCCTGTGATCATGAGCCCAAGCAGCCAATCTATCCGCAACATGATTTTTCTCTCTATAAACATGAGAGAGACCGTACTCTCCCAGCAACCTCCGACATATACGAAAATCATAAGTATACTGCCATGGCTGATGCTGAGCCCCCCGAAGAACCAAAACATCCACCAAAGAATCTGACTCCACCTCAACTGAAACGAGCCCTAAATCCCGACATAACTGTAAACCATCTCTGAGAGCGAAAATTTCTGCCCGCATGTTAGAGCCATCACCATAAAAGTTGGAAAAAGCTCCTACCATGATGCCCCGACTATCTCTAACTATGCCACCTCCTGTACAAACGTTCCCAACACTAGAGCCATCAGTGTTTAATAGGTTTAAACTATTCCTAAACCTTCCTAAACATCACTAATAACATCCTAACCTATCTAATTAGTTTTTTTCTGGTCTAGTTGGTTACAATCAAGTGATTAACTCACTTAAAAATCAAATTTTTACTTCCACAAGACTTGGACACTTATCCCACTCACTTTTTAACCCTTTTAAACCACAAATATGTTCTTTGTGCCTCCATTTGTTGTCATCTATCTTCAAAAACGTGGGAAGCTTTCTTGGGAGCCTAAAGAGAGTTCTTGAGAGTCCATCTTTGTGCTTCCATTGCTAGTGTGGAGCATGTTGAGGAGACTACTTCTACCCGTTTGGTTTTCTATTTTGGTTGTTTGTGTAGTGATTCCAATTAAGTTACTACTTCTCTTCCTTTTTGATTTTTGCCTCATTGACCCTAGGGAAAACAATCTATATGCTATTTGAAGTCAATGAGAGCATTTAGGGCTTTTAGTACATGCCATGTTGTTTATATGCCTACCTTGTGATTTTGGTTGGATGAACTTGCTAGAGACCGTGATTAGGATGATATTCATGTGTAGTAAAGTATGTTAATCCATTCCATGTTGTATGCTTAAGTCTTGGAAGCATGTTGTTAGAATTGCTATAATGAGTATATGCTTGTAAATATGGCTTTTGTACTATGAATCCTAATTGAGGATTTTGTTGGGGTTATTGTGGTTTGGTGACCTTGAGAACATAGTCATTGACATTAGTTATGAACATAGGAAGTTAATGTGGCCAATGGCTTCTATGGCCTAATTAATTGAAAGTGTAGAAAAGACTCAACAAAGTCAATCTTTGGATTAGTATGACTATAATGAACTACATGCTTAAGTCCTACGAAATTTCGGGTAGTTTTGATGGAGATTAAACCTTCGACCATTTTAGAAGTGTATGAAGGACACTTGAGTATTAAAGTCTTAATATTATTCTCTAATGTGTGTATGTGCTAGTTATGAATGAAATGCATGACTAGGAGATTGTTGAGTATGTACCTACTTGGTTAGTTGAGTGCGTTCTTTTGTACTCTTCCATTATTTGAGCATATGAGTATATATTACTTGTGCTTGAGTTTGAGTCCAGCTGGAGTTGTCTTGTAGAGTCTGTGGCAGGATGATGTATCGTCTTCACGAATTGTGGGATTCGTGATCGCGATGGATCACCGTGGCGGGTTTACACACACCCCTCCATCAATGGCCACGGTGGGGATGTAGTCGATCACTGTTGTAGTAATAAACATAACCTTGATAGCTATAGAACTTGAGCAGGGAATGTCTCGTGGACGTCGATGCCACGAATTGGTTATAAAGGACATATTTGATTTACACGTGTTTTTGCAGGAGTGACACGGCGGAAACGGTAAATGGATATCATATCTTCCTTTATATGATTTATCTCACAAGTACTTATATGTAAACAATGTGCTATGTGAATATGATATGATATGATCTTTGAGATGATTTAATCACTTTCTTCACCATAACTACGTTTGCAATCCAGGCTGCATATAAGACCTCCTTTATGATTTTAGCCTTCAGTAGCTTAGATACTTCTTCCTTATTGGCTATTTGTTTCTCCCCTGAAAAAATATGAGCCTTCTGTTGTATGGGGATAAAGTCTAGATCGATACTCAATTGGTGCATAGCGACGTTCTCGCCAATACCCTCCATGTCCTCGATCCTCCAGGTAAACACATCCAAGCTTTCTTTTAATAGCTTGATGATTGTTGTTCGCTCCTCTCTCTGTATTTCCCTTCCTACCCTAACCTTCTTCTCGGGGAAGTCGAGGTTAATCACGATCTCATCCAGGTCTTTGTTTGGCTTTATAGTTGGGTGGTGATCGACGTCCAGGCTTTCAATTGTGATTACTTTTGCAGTGATTCGGTCCCTCTTGTTGTTATGCTCGGTGTTGGCTGATGTGTCGAGCATGTGGTCCTCTTTTCCCCCTTTTTCGTGTGAGCTGGCGTTCCCAGCTCACTTTAATTGCTAGGCTTGTGTTGGCTCAGGAGAAGCTGATATTATTTCCTCCGTTTCGCAGAGCCGTTTGGTCGGTCTGTTATCTTCTACCAGTCTTTCTCCAAGCGAAGTGATTCCCCCTTTCTCTTTACCCTTCCTTTCCCTGTAGATGTACTCCAGGATGCTCGCCGGGTCGTTTAGGACCATTCCTATTCCCCTTTCAGTGGGGAATTTTATTCGCTGATGAGCCATTGATGCGACCACTTGGAATTTTGTTTGAGAAGGAGAGCCGAGTATGGCATTGTATGGAGAGGGTAGATCAAGTACCAAGAACTCGACCTCCTCTGTTCGAGGAGCCATGCTTTCTTTGGCCAAGGTTACCATGAGAACGATAGTTCCTTTTACCTCCACCTTATGGTCGACAAACCCTTCCAATTGTATGCCGCTTGGTCGAAGGTGGGCATTCCCCAACTCCATCTCTTTAAAGCAGGCGTAGTACAAAATATCTCTTCCAGGCCCCGTGTCTATCAACACTCGATTTACCTCGATGTCGTGTATCCTTATTCAGAGAGTTAGAGGTTGTTGACGAGCAGTTTCACTGGTAGCTACCTCACTTGGCCAAAAGGTAACTCCTCATGTTTCGTCGGGTCGTGGCATCATGTTAACCACATGCTTCAAGTTATAAATCATGTGTTTTAACTGAGTACCACTTGGCATTGCTTCCCGAATGATGTCTATTACATTCCTGGGGGACCCCGTTATTTTGTCGGGGGTTCTGGTTCCTCTCCGGCTCTCTTTGTCTTCCACTTTGATTATTGCTTTTCTGCTCGAATCGCTTGAGCTCTCCCCAATCAATCAACTTCTGTATAGCCTTCTTCGAGTTGATACATTCCTTGGTCGTGTGATCGATATCCTTGTGAAAGGCGAAACGTTTATTGGGGTTGCGAGGATATCGAGTGTCCTTCAGCGGCCATGGCATGTCTATCTTGTCTTGGTCAAGCAGGACATTCATTATGTGCTCGTGAGTGGTCGTGAGTGGAGTCCAGTCAATTTCATCCCACCTATTCCTGCCTCGATTATCTTCCTCTTTGTGGGCTGGCCCATGGCCTCCCTTGCTCGAGTTATCCTGAGCACGATGCGTTCCATCGTGCTCCTTCTTCTTCACATCCTTCTTCTCATTCCCCTCCTTCTTTGCTTCCTCGGTATTGATCACCCGAATAGCATGGGCATACATTTCCCCCCACTGAGGTTTGGTCTCGGAGCAACATTTCTTATCTCATTAGCCCTTGCTGTAGGCCAGAGATGAAGTACATCTTGATTAACTCCTCCGATATGTACGGTATTTGGTCGACCATGGCCATGAATCTGTCCATGTATGTTTGGTTCAACTCACTTATTCGCTGCTGTATACCGCACAAGTCGGTTTGCTTCTTTGGCTGGAGTCCGGCCGAGGAGAACTGTGTGACAAACATCTGCCTTAATTCATCCCAGCTTTCGATGAGTCCAATGGGAGGCTTGTGTACCATTTTAGTGTCTTTCCCTTAAGAGTCCCCGTGAATATCTTTCCCCATGCATCTTCGTCATCAGGGGCCACCGCGTTCATTTTGACCTCAAAACTAGCCATGTGATCGACTGCATTGGTAAGGCCCTGATACGTTTCAAAAGTGGGAATTTTTTATCAGGTAATGGGGCTTTCCTCATCCTCTCCTGGAATGGCCCATTCTTTGTCGGGGGTAACAACATAGGTTTTCCCTTTCTCATGGCCTTGAGCCTGCCACGGAGAAACTTCACCTCTTGTTCAACGTCCAAGGATGGCTTGTTAGTCGATTTTTGCACCTCGGTGGTCGTGTTCCGACCACTTTTTGGGTGCCCTGCTTCTGATTGTTGGGAATGGGTGCAATGCTCGCACGTCTTATTTTTCATCACCTCAGTCCTCGGCCTGGACTCTCCTTCCTCGCTCCTTTCTCTAGTGCGGCGAGGGTGATTGGACTCACTTGGATAAATTAGCCGACTATGGATACTGGGCTTAGGTGTCTGCTCGCTCATCCTATCCCCCAACCAGGATCTCACACTAGGTCGAGGCACAGCCTTTTCTTTTTCCTTACCTTTGGAGGTTGCTTTTTTCAGAGCTTGAGCCGGCTCCTCCTGGGGTACTGTATTGGTCGCTGCTCTTGCTTTTTTATGGAGTGTGAACATTTTGAGCTCGGCCTCTTGAATTCCCGTGAGGTAATGTTTCTGGCGTTCCCAGAACCTCGCCTCCTCCAAGTATCTGTCATACTTGGTGGCTTTGTTCTTCTCCGCCTGGGAATGTTCAACCTGGGCTTCCTCCTCGTCTACATCGAAGAAGGTGCTCGCCTGGCCACTGGCGCCCCCTACATTGCGAGCATCCTTCTGGGTGCCCTTTCCTCCCAATGCCTTTGAAGTGGCGGTGGCGAGGTCCATGGTAGTTATCTTGCTCGCTGGTGAGGGGAGTGGTATGTTTGTTCCTGGTTGATCTTGTTTTGTGGGAGTTTGTTTATCCATTTCTTTAGTTTGAGAAAAAATGAAAAAGGTAATTCCTATTTGCGTACAACAATAGTTACCAATCAAGCATCGAGATGGCACCGTATGAGGCTCTTTATGGGAGGAAGTGTAGATCTCCTATTTGTTGGGACGAGGTTGGAGAAGCTAAATTATGGGGTTCAGAAATTGTTCAGCAGTCTGTTGAGAGTGTGAAGATAATTCGAGATAGATTGCTCACCGCTCAAAGTCGACAGAAAAGCTACGCGGATAATAGAAGGAGAGATTTGGAGTTTCAGGTTGGAGACTTTGTGTTTCTTAAGGTATCGCCTAGAAGGGGTACCAAGAGATTTGGGAAGAAAGGAAAATTATCACCGAGGTTTGTTGGACCTTTTGAGATTTTGGAGCGAGTTGGGAGTTTGGCATACAGGGTGGCTTTACCGCCGTCTTTGTCAGAGATCCATAATGTATTTCATGTGTCTATGCTTCGGAAATATCTTAAGGATGATTCCCATGTTCTTGAGTATGAGGAGATTACTTTTCAGCCGGATTTGTCTTATGTGGAGCAGCCGGTGAAGATACTTGACACGAAAGAGCAAGTTTTGAGGAGCAAGAGAATTCCTTTGGTGAAAGTTCTTTGGAAGAATCACGAGATCGAGGAAGCAACTTGGGAGACCGAGTTGGAGATGCGAGAGAAATATCCTCATTTATTTGATGACTACGGTAAGAATTTAGGGGCTAAATTCCTTAAAGTAGGGGAGAATGTAAAACCCTAAAATGTTGCTTGATTGTGCTATGCATGAATTCATACACTTATAATCGTCACGAATATGTTCATTTAGCTCCCGTATATGTTTAGAGTCAATAGCATGATCGTTGACGTCGTTTAAGATGCACGTATGCATTTTTCTTTCACGAGATGCTTTGAATCTCGGGTTTATGTTTTATGTTGTAACTTCATGGATAATTGTTAGAGGGCATTTAAAACATCATTTTCATGCCTTGGATGATGGTTAGATGCTAGATGCATCGACGGTTCGGTTGCTAGTTTGATTCTAGCGAAAACCCTTCTCAGTTTGACGTTTGGTCGTCGGCAGTTCTCGCCTCGAGTTCTTGGCCATGTTTTGATGAGGTTTGAGACTTGATTCCTTTGGTTAATGTTTGGAGGTTGTTAAGGTTGAATTGTAGACCATTTTTGGTTTGGAAGGACTCGAGATTGCACGCGGGAGAGTCCGGGACCGAGCAAGGAAAGCAGAAAACCCTAAATGCTGAAAATCCTTTGATGCGGTCGCATCACTAAGGCCCTAAGCGACCGCAAGGGTCAATTTCCAGAAAGTCGGGATTTTGTTCCTGTTTGTGTGCTGTCCGAATGTTTGACCAATTAACCCATTTTTAAGCCACACCTTGACCCAATTACTTAACCTAAACTAGTACTAACATCTATTAGGAGATTTAGGGGTTAATTAGTGGGGTAATTAGTGAGTTAATCCCCCTTATATAAGAGAGAAACTGCCGCATTCTTTCATAGTTCGGCCAAGGCAGAAACTTTGACTCCCCTTTTTCTTCTTGCGACTGGGAGCACTCAAAGAGCTTGAGAGAGAGCTTGAGGAGGAGATTCGTGGGTTGTGAAGGGCTGATCTTGGAGGCCATTAATAGAGTCTTCTTCTTCCCCATTCCACCTTCAAGTTTGAAGAAAGAGTTGAGGAGAAACACCATTGTTAGGGCACGAATTCTCAG
The DNA here is from genome assembly GCA_013146195.2 of Codonopsis lanceolata. NCBI lineage: Eukaryota > Viridiplantae > Streptophyta > Magnoliopsida > Asterales > Campanulaceae > Codonopsis > Codonopsis lanceolata. The sequence goes on along the minus strand of CM028379.1, from coordinate 44,034,363 downwards.
CTTGTTAGGGCTAAGTTTTGGTAAGTTTCTACCTTTCTTCTTTTTCTTTTTAGGGCTCCATTGACCCTAGGAATCAACCATGTGTGCTATTTGGGTCAATGGAAGCCATTGTTAGGTTTATAGAAAATGTATGAACCCTAGGATTTCAAATTCATGATAGAACTTGATTGGCCTATGTGAGACCATGATTATGTGAAATTCATGTTCTAATTAGCTTAATGAACTTGATTATGTTGTGTATTCATGTAGATTGATGTTAGTTTGGTTGAGATGCTTGGAGGGTGATTTGCCCTAATTTTGTTTTAGCTTGCAATCTAATGATGTTAGCTTGATTAATATGTTTTACAAGCTTAATAGAGCATATTGAACCATGTTGTGAATTTTAATCATGATTTGAATGTTATGATTGGTATGATGACTTGGATGAAATTATGCACAAGATGACTAATTTATTCTAAGTTGCATTGTTAATTAGTTTGTTGGGTTTATATGAGTATATTGAACATTGGGATTGTGGTTTTGGGCGATAGTTATGAACATAGGGGTTGATGAAGCCTAAGCTTCTAATCCTTGAATTTTCGAAAACTTAGATTGAACTCAACGGAGTTAACCTTTGGGTTAGTATGAATCCTAGGAACTATAATTTTAAGTCCTACGGAATTTTGGGTAGAATTCATGGAGGTCGAGCCTCCAAGAAGTTTTGAAGTGTGTGAAGCACACTTGATTATGAGAGCTTATATGATTCTCGGTTATGATGTTTATGCTAGTTGTGGATGAATTGCATGACTAGTTTGATAGTAGAGTGTTTACCTACTTGTTTTGAGCATATGAGTATATATTACTTGTGCTTGGGTTTTAAGTCCACCGGCCTCTGCCTTGAGTTTTGGGGACGATACATCGCCTTCACGAATTATGGGATTCGTGATCGCGATGTATCGCCGTGCCGGGTTTGCACACACCCCTCCATCGATGGCCACGGTGGGGAAGTAGTTTATCTTAGTTGTAGTAATACACATGACTTTGATAACTATGGAACTCGAGCGGAGATCGTCTCGGGACGCCGATATCTACGAGAGGGATATCGAGGGCACATAAGGGTTTTGCACGTGTTTTTGCAGAGCGACACGCGAGGAATTTCGGTAATGGTATCATATCCCTTATATATATGAATTGTTTCACAAGTGCTTAAGTAAATAACGTGCTTGGTGAATTTGGATATGATATGATGTTTGTTTGGTTTCTTACATGTTATACTTAATAGATAACATATTGATTTAAGTTGTTAAGCATATATGCTATCACATGAATATTATGGGAATGTTGTTTTATGCCAAAGGTATAATTATTGTTGTTTAGGACTAAAATGCCTTGACATGGTTTTATGATGAGATGTTATACTTTAACGATAACATATTTAATTAATGTCGAGCATGGATGCCATGACATGAATTTATATACGGTTATTTCATTTAATGACGATAGCATGACATATTTTATGATTGAGCATTATGCCATGATAGGAAGTTATGGTTAGTAATTTACTAAGTCATTGTGACTTACTTTATTTGTTGGTTGTTTCCCCTAGATCCGAGTCGCCGAAATGGATCCAAGTAAATCCAGAGGTTACGCAAGGGGATTCTTTTGGCAAGGTTGCTACATAGTTGTTCATTTTGTTTTTGGTGAGGTCGGGAAGATGAAGTTATGTAAACTTCATGATTTGGGTAGCAAACCCAATATGTATTGTAATGTTGTATTTATGATGTTAGCTTATTCTTTTTGGTAGCCAACCGGTGGTGGTTGTGCTTGTTATATTTATGTAGTTTAACTCCATATGCTTACTTGTGTTAGTACTTTAATTGTTAGTACTTGTTAAGTTGGTAGCCGACGTTTTAGTCGCCTTGGTTTATTGGTGAAAAATGTTTAGCATGCTATATTGCTAGTAATATTTGTTCTCCCAGTGTTTAGCCGTTGAGTTGTTAGACTGAGTCTTAGACTTAGTTTAATGTTGGGTTCTACTGCCGTAGTTTCGCCGATGACTTGGTTTATTTTATGCTATTATTGAATTGCATAACAGTTTTGTTCTACGTGCCCAATGTCATGCAGACGCGAGTCGATTTTTGGACCGAGAGATTAATCATCTCTTTGGTTGTTTTAGTTCGAGCTTGTTAGCTCTGGGCGCCACTCGTTTTATTTCATTTGCTTCCATGTGTTTTAAGTTGCCTGTATCGCCGTTATGGCCCTACCCATTATTTGCTACTTGTGTGTTATTATTTGCTTTCCTGCAAGCACGACCTTGGGATTTCGCTCGATCCTGGTCGGTCATTGCGAGCTATGATTATAAATTTAGCTTTCAATGATAGGTTCCTTGGCTTGGGTTGGTTTTGTGATAGATTTATTTTATTAACGCCGAAGTGTTATTGTAGGTTTAATGGTGGATACTGTGAGCGGTGAGGTGTCTGGAGGAGAAATGGGTGAGGTATTAAGGTGGCAAAATGCTAACGATAACCGCCAATTGAATATTCCTCCACCGCTAACACCGAAAGAGCGTGAGCGCATGGCATGTATGGCTGGCATGCTTGATTTGATGAACGAGATGAATCAAAGAGGTTTTGGTGAGTGGAGCAACAAGGGGACCACGCAAGCTAACCACCGAGCCATTGTAGAGAGGTAGATAAGGAGGCTAGGCATAATGATAACCTATGCTTGAAAGATTTGTGAAGTTAAAGCCGAGGCAATTTAATGGAGAGCCTGACGCAAATAAAAGCCG
>CM028379.1:43847986-44031496 GCA_013146195.2 Codonopsis lanceolata | reverse complement strand
AGAGACGTGTTTCAAAATTAAGTTGTCTTAGGTTTTATCCTTTTTGTTGCCCTATTTATATTACCAAGAAACCTATTTCTTGTAAGGTTAAGTCAATCATAAACCCATTTTGGATTAGAATCCAATTAACCAATTAATAATAATATAAATATATTTTCCATGTGGGCGGGATTAAATAACGCCACAAGCCCAATTACTAACATCTCCCACTGCATACGACTCACCTCTCTAACCACATCGCATCATCAAAACCCGTTAAACACCGTCTCTTCATACCGAAGTGAAGCGGCGACACGACGAGAAAGATAAAGGGTGGAGTGCTATACCAAATCACCATCCGACCAAAGATAGAACGCCCTCGTTAGAAAAAACAAAACTCGCCTATCCTAGACCGTATATATGCATCGGTTTAAGCATCCTCAATCCCTCAAGAGCGGTTCTTAATCTCCATATGTTTGTGTATCAAGATCAATCTTGAACCGTGTTCAATATGATCGCCATGGCATTGAAACACAAAAATAGAGATGCATATCATATTATCCTTCTTGAACACTCATATTAATCACTTGGTTAGCTGCTTTCCCAGCAATGCTCCGTAGGACTATATGTGCATAGCTTGGTTGGTCGGCATGCCAAAGTAGCATCATCAACGCCCAAGTTCATGATATAGTTCTAAGTCATATAGGGTATAATTGTGATCCTGATTTGATCAGAACTCACACGTGATGAAGCTGGGGATCATTCAATCACTTTCTTAAGTCGCATTATAGTCACATACAAGATGAAGTGTATGCTATGCACTTTAACTCCCACACGAAGTAGGCATGTCATGCTCAAACGTCATACGAACCTTGTCTAGCCACCCTTCTCATGCCGTTTAACTTGAGTACTTAAAAGCGAACACTCTTCTAGTGTCTCTCTTTAAGATCTCACATTCGGACTTTTCCTTGGGATATAAAGTCGACCTTCTAAAAGGTCTCATCTTGGCCGTATGCCAAGGCGATAAATGTAATGTCATTTGTGTACCCCCCTTTCGTAGGTACCAAAGACTTTTACTATCTCAACTTGCTCGCCCACCCAGCGACAAGGTGAATTACCCGTGTGAGAGGGCCAATTCAATATCCACGACATCTTTTTAATCAAAATATATATGCTACGCAATTTCATATTGCAACATCCAATTAACACATAAAAGGAATAAAGTGAAAATCTAATTTATTCAAACGATAATGAAAAATAATAATCAAATGTCAACATAAGTGTTCTCAGAATAAAAGTCAAATCCTATGAAGCCCTAGACCCAACATATGATCCTGAAAAATCTCTCTAGCTAGAGGCTTAGTCATAGGGTCAGCCAACATGCTTCTAGTAGGAATGTATTCTAGAACAACTTTCTTTTCTGCAACCATGTCTCTAGTGAAATGATATTTGATGTTAATGTGTTTCGTCTTCCCATGATACTTTGGATCTTTGGTGTAACCTAAAGCAGCCATGCTATCACAAACAATGACTACGGGACGATCTACATGTGTCGTAACATCAAGATGTTGAAGAAAACTCCTCAACCACACGCCTTCTTGAACCGCAGCCTCGAGCAAGCCATGTACTCGACTCCATCGAGATAGGCGTGGCTAGTATGTCGCTTGCTACTCCAAGAGATAGCTCCACCACCAAGGAGGAAAGCGTAGTCCCAAGTAGATTTATAACCATCTACATCTCCAACTTCAATCCAGCTGAAACCTTTCAAGCTCAAATCCCCACCTTGGTAACACAGGTTAAATTTGTGTTTCCCACCAAGTAACGCAGAACCTCTTCATCGCCATCCAAAGGTTGAGGTCCGTGATTACTTTGGAATCGACTCAACATCCCTACCGCAGCATAGGTCGCCGAGTACACACCATAGCATACATCAAGCTTCCTACCGCATTTGCATATGGAGTCGTAGACATTCTCTCTTCTCTTCTTCATTCTTAGGGCATTGGTTTGTATTAAGGACACATCCTTTTTCCATTGAGTGACAACGGTTTTAGTTAGTCATACCAAATCGTTCGATAACTTTCTTAATGTAAGTCTTTTGAGACAAACCGAGAAACCTTTTCGAACGATCTCTAATGACTTTTACTCCAAGCACATATAGCTTGCTTCACCCAAGTCTGGCTATATCAAAAGCGCAGACAACCACTCTTTTAGCATTTATCATCTCCATATCATTCCTCCCAACTAGTAGATGTCATCAACATATAATGACGTAATCAAGATCTTTTTCTTGGATCGCTTAACATACACAAAGGGTCTTCCTCAATCATCACAAAGCCAATTGAAGAGGTTATCGCTGGTGAAAGCGAATGTACCACCGCCTAGATGATTGTTTGAGACCATAGATGGAACGCTTGAGTCAAGACACTTTGCGCTTGTCCCTTGACTTCAAAACCCTCTCGTTGAGTCATATAGATCTCTTCATCTAGTTCTCCATTGAGAAATGCGTTTTAACATCCATCCGATAAAGTTCTAGATCCATGTGTGCTACTATCGCTAGATTAGCGTAACAGAGGAAAATCTCACCACAGGGGAGAATGTCTCCTCATAGTCTAAACACTCTCTTTGTAAAGCCTTTCGCCACAAGACGTGCCTTATATTTGTCAATTGATCCATCTCGCTTTTGCTTGACTTTGAAAACCCATTTGTTTCCAATAGTCTTGCGACCTTTGAAGATCAACTAACTCCCAAACTCCGATTCTTTTCATAGAGGAAATTTCATCTTCCATTGCAGCTATCCACTCATTGTTTGTAGGTAAAGAAAGGGCTTCTTTGAACGATGTAGGCTCACTAGAATTGAAAAAGTAGTTAGAAAGATTCCTCTTCGATCGCGAATCGACGACGAGGTATATTTCCACCACGCTTCTTCGCTCTAGTATCGGACTCCCACTAGAACTGCATTCCACTCGGATGAAGATCACTTTGACTCTTATTGGCGACTTCCATAGGTTCAACCTCATGTTGTACCGTATGATTAGGTTAGAGGACAATTCCCCACCTTCGCCAAAAGATGTCATATGTTCTTCTTCCATCTCAAAAAGTTCAAAGTCTTTCCTAACTTCACCTATCTGTGGGAAATCATTCTCAATGAAATCAACATTGCGCGACTCCGATTCGGCCATTCCTTTCGCGTGTTTTCCACCGTACATAACATAACCCTTTGAGGTATCTCGAATACCTTATGAAAACACACTTGTTTCCTCTAGTGGCCTAGTTTTCCAAACTTATTGGAAGTACTATGGACATAACCTCGCACAACCCCAAGGATGAAGATGCCCCAATTTAGGCTTCTCACCTTTCCAAAGTTCATAAGGGGTTGTGGAACCGACTTAGAAGGCACTCGGTTAAGTATGTAGGCGGCATTAGCGCATCCCCCAAACGAATTGGGAGGTTGGCCTGGGAGGTTGGCCTGCCATCATCGACCTAACCATTTCCAACAATGTTCGATTCCTTCGCTCGCAACACCATTTTGTTGCGGAGTTCTAGGAATTGTCAACTCGTTGTGTATTCCCTTTTTCTCACACAATTCTTTAAATTGATCGATAAATATTCACGGCCCCTACGGCTTCTAAAAGTTTTAAGCTTTTATCCTTTGATTCTCAACCTGCGAGAAAGCGCCAAAACACTTGAGAGCTTCATCGCGGTGAGAAATAAGGTAAACATAACCATAGCGTGTAGTCATCGATAAAAGTGAGAAAATAGGAAGCTCCATGACGTGCCTTAACATTCATTGGTCCGCAAATGTCTGAATGGACTAACTCTAATGGATGTGTGGCTCTTTTTGCCTTACAAAAGGCTTTTCGCAAGCTTTTCCGCCAAACAAGATTCACACACAAGGTAGGTTGACTTTCGAGAGACCCCAATAGGCCTTCTCTAGCCAATCTAGTCATCCTATCTTTTCCTATATGTCCAAGTCTAGCATGCCATAACTCAGAATTAGAATCATCATAAACCATGCAAGAAGAAGAATTAACAGAAGAATTATGGGAATCCAACAAATCTAATTTAAAGAAATTATCTGACAAAGAACCATGTCCCAAAATCTCATCACCAAAACAAATATCCAAGTGATCATTACTAAAATTAAAAGAATATCCATGTCCTAGCAATTGTACTACTGATAATAGATTATGTCGAATTCCAGGTGCATAAAGAACTTCATGAAGAGTCAATGTGCGTTCACTCCGCAATTGAAGTTGGTATGAGCCAACTCCTTTGACTTCAACAGACGAACTGTTTCCCATGAAAATTCTTCTTGTACCCGCAGGAACTTTTCGATAATCTACAAATCCTTCTCGATCCCTCGTCACATGTTTGGTTGAGCCTGAGTCTACAATCCACACAGGGAGAGAGTCAGCCAATAAAACATGAGAGCAAACACAACTTTGCATGGAGATAGGATTAAGTGATACCTTCTTGGGCTCAGGACAAGTCCGAGCAAAATGACCCAAGGCACCACAGTTGTAGCACTTCTGCTTAGCAATATTCTTTTTGCCTCTACGGCGTTTAGCAATCTTGTCACTTTTGGGGCCAAATTCTGAGTCTTCTTGCCTTTAGCTTGTTTCTTGCGTTGCCCGTGTGGCTTGCGCGACCCTCAAGGAAAACAAGAGCAAGATCACGAGTCGCAAAGACTTATCGCGCGATTCGATTCATGACACTCGCCTCAAGCTCAACATGGCGAGATACATCTCGCAAAGTCTGAATGGAGTCTCTGTATGAGTCAAGATACGCCTCAAACCACTCCAAGAGTCAGGCAGTGAACGAATCACCGCTTGAACTTGTTGTTCATCAGATAAGATAGAACCAGCAACTTTAAGATCACGAATCATTCCGGACATCTCGCGTAGTTGTTCAAGAATGTTACGTTTCTGGTCAATCTTATAGCTTTCAAACTTGTAAGTCAAAGTCCTTAACTTTGTAGCAGAAGTATTCCCATAAATGCGCTTAATTTGGTCCCACATTTGTTTAGCAGTCAGGCAATCCTCAAACTCGCCAATCAGATCATTATGCATGCTACTCAGCATAGTAAAGCGTGCACATCGATCTTTCTTTTTCCAGTCAAGGAATTCCTGTATTTTCTGACGATGCTGGGTGATGGTCAAGTTACCCATCTCTGGTTCTACCATGACAGTATCAAGGTTGTCCAGAACCTCTTGCTCGTTTAGCAAGTACGTGATTTTCCTTTGCCAAACACTATAGTTTGAGCCATCTAATTTCTCACCCTTATTAAGGTCACTGACACATTCTCGAGAAGCCATTTCACTACAATTTATTGCAAAAATAAGACATAAGCATATATATATTTCGATTCACTTTTGTTTTTAAAAATCAATTACTAAATATAATCACATCATACACGTAAGGAGGGAAAATCCGCGAGACTCGTAATCACAACCAAAGTATGCACAACGTGAAAATATTCATAAATTGATGATTTAAACAAAAGAAATATGATAGAACGAATCCATCAAGTACATATGATGTACATAAATATTTTCACTACTGAAAATAAATTTATTGGGTCTCATATAGTCTCAATCACAATTTTAGAGCCCAAAACGACAATTAAATATGCTAAAAATGACTTAAAATAGCTTAAAATTCACAAAGAATGTTAAAAAATTCGCACAGCCCCAAACAGCCCTAAACAAATACAGAATGACAAAAATTTGATATTATTTTTGTATTTTAAAAAATCGAAAACAAGTTTTTATACACCGAAAAAGCAAAAACAAATATTTACAGTCGAATTGATCAAAACAAGCCACCATTGACTCGCATACCAAAAACAGCCAGACGCTGCCGGCCGCTTGTCAATCGGAGTTCGAATGGCCGCACGCCTCACGCCACCGCGTGTGGGCTTCCTTTCGAAGTCCGATTGACGCCGACTAGACCTAGGGTCGACGTGACATTTACGTGGTACCGACGTCACCGATGGCGACAGCAAAGAAGACTTTCTGAAGTGGGGCCCACTGATGATGTGGCAGGTGACGTGGTAGTCAACACGTTGACCATTGACCAGTCAGCAGTTGACTGGTCAACCTGTTCGCCGTCTCCACGCGCATGGTCGGCGTTTGACGTCCACGCACCGCCTTCCGGTGGTCCGATGATCTCACGGCTGGTGGCGTTGGACTCGTCTCATCGAGGGCTTTTCAGTGATGTACTTTTTACTTCAAAAGGAGTGCCACAAAAAGCACGTGTATCTAGGCCGAGAGTGGGGGTTGTTTTTGACGCGATTTTTAACCCAAAAAATCGATTCGGGAAGTGCCAACTTCGCGAGGCCATAAAACGTTCATTTTAAGTCCAAATTTCAGAAAAAACTTCGCGAGGCCATAAACTTCGTTGGAAAGCTCTCGCAGAGTACTACAAGTAAAGTCCATAAAATGACGATTTTACAGAACTTAAACAGGTCATAACAGCATGCAAAGTTTCAGAAAAAATCGATTTTCAACAAAACTTGGGTTTGCGATATTTTGAAAAATACCCAACGGAATTCAACGAGAATTTAGTATGTTGTTCGCCTCGTCATAGGGAACTCAGACATATAAATTTTTCTCGAAAATAATAAAGTTTTACACATAAAATAATAAGACCCATTTGTTTCGTTATCGGGTAAAACTTTTAAACAAACCCAAAAATAAGAGCATGCGATTCATGGCATAACGATACGAGCAATCAAGCATATAGGCTCTGATACCAATGAAGGATATATCTAAAAATATATCATACAGGTTCTTTATCAAAACAGTAATCACGAATTACCTTGTGCGAACTTGAAACTTGTACGAAGCGGAAGAATTTCGCTTGAGCTACGATCTTCGTATACCAAGATCTACAAACCTACAAGTCTCTCTCATCGGATTGATATCACAGGGCACGGATATCATTACTGGTTCACACCGCAAATTCAAGCCTCTTGATGGTTAGGCTAGAGGGAGTATTTTTGGTGAGATAGATTTTAGGGAGAGAGAGGGGGCGGCAATATCAAGGAGACGTGTTCTCCAAAATTGTTCTCTTAGGGTTTTATCCCTTTTGTTGCCCTATTTATATTATTACCAAGAAACCTATTTCTTGTAGGTTAAGTCAATCCTAAACCCATTTGGATTAGGAATCTAATTAACAAATTAATAATAATATAAATATATTTTCCATGTGGGCGGGATTAAATAATCGGGCCACAAGCCCAATTACTAACACCTTCGATACTTACTCTCACGCCGGAGGGGTTTCGCAAGGCCCTGCCTTGCACTTCCACTCAGGTTTTCTCTGTTCTTAGCCAAGTTCAAGGAAGCAGATCAAAGCCCAGATATCCTACCCAGCACACGGACGGCCCAAGCTGTGATTTTGCTACATCACTTTCCAAGTTCATATCTTGAGAAAATTGTTCTATCTTCACTTGTTGTCTTTAAAGATCATGATATTAGTCATATTACAACACCTCCTAATAAAAGCTTATGGCTCGGAAATATGATAAAATCCGTAAAGTAACAACGATCTAAATGATTCTATTGTTTCCAATAAATGCTTATTATTACTGATTAACTTCTAGACCGAGGAACTATTGAGATCAGCTTGCATTTAATGTGTAATATTTCGTTCAATACTGACAACATTACGAATCATTCTCTCCTTTGTCGCCCAAAGTTATTGAGATCCCGGTCGGGTCGAAGGGAATTAAGTGGAGAGGCTATCAAGCCAGTTTAAGCCTACTCTGCAAGGTAGGATTTCGATATCATATAATTATGGGTCACATGTATTATACCAATATTATTAAAAGTCAATTGTTTTTTCTTAGTTTGTGTGTTGGGTCAAACGTGACAATAATTTAGGGCCGAGGGAGTATATGTTTTCTATTCCAGCCAATCTAGGTGGCAAACATGTGATTGGTTTGCTATCACTTAAAATGCGATGCAAGCCTTCAACCCTCATGCTTGAAACCTAGATTGGATTTATAAATTTGGATAGAAAAGTTTGGATCCCTATCATTTTCCATGCTTAAATTTTGTTCGCAAGCAACGATTAACTGTGATTTTGGATGTTCTCCCTTTGTTTCAGAGTTCTTCCAGTTTTGGAGAGTATTTCTTTATAGATGGCATGTTCAAATGCTAAACATCTTGTTGAAATTTACATGCTAAGTTTAGTATTCCCAAACTGCCTGCTTTTGATTCACTATTCCCAGCAAACTCACCACCCTATGTCACCAATCTCTTGGCTCCATTAGACAATCAATAATACATCTCTACTAAAGGAATTGAAAGGACCAAGGACTAATCTATGAGCATCATTAGGGAACCTTTTCAGGCATAATAATATTAAGCTTCTAATTGCGAGAAAGGTCGGACCTTTTTCGGATAAGCCAAGTCTTTGAATAACAGCTTTTACAGTTAGAGCCAGTTATTGTACAGCGACATTCAATATTTCATTTGTAATATCATCGCCCGCTTCTGTACACGATACCACTACTGGAATAAGAGCTGCAATGCAGGCCCAAGATGGATCTGCATAAGTCCACCTAAGTCCCAACACAAAACAAGATGATGCAAATTGTAAAATTCTGCATCCATTCTACCACCATTCTTGATATTTAGTCGATCGTTAATCAGTTATTTCTAAAGAGCATTACATGATACAGATTCCAACAACAATTAGTGATGTAGGACGTAGTAAAGAAAACCTCAAGAACAAAGAACTTAACGATGAAAGACAGAAAATAAGATTGAAGGAATGGAAAATAAATGAAGTTGAAAGATTTCAAGCCATTCTTATATCTCAACTCATCAAGTCCGATTAATATAATACATTTCAGGTCTTTGCATAGGCAAACCCCAATGTAAATTGAAATCTCCAAATAGTCGTAATACTACAAAAACAAAACTATATAAATCTAATTATGGCCTAGGCCTTGTGCCTATGCTTATCATGCATCCATATCCTCTCCCTTGGGGGATCCAGACCTTCTTGTTCCCCATTAATAAGTTTCCCACAATTTTTCATTTTATAGTGCAAACCATGATTCTAATACATATGCCTCTTATCATTATCACAACTTTAGAGTGATCAACTAATATATCAGTTTCCCAATCAAATAATTCATCTTAGTTGATCACTAGTTTCTCATAACCAGTCAACCATCAACTTGAGTTGACTCTGTAGGTCTATCAAATGCAAAATGATGCCACAGTGCACAGCACTTTCTTGCGCATGAGATTATAAGACGTACTACCACCAAGGAGCTTTTAGGTGCAATTAAAAGGTTCCCATCTCAATGGTTTTGTAACATAAAGAGTGCCCACTGCCTACATGATGTGTAAAAGTCAGCCCAGCAGTTCCTAGTATTGGACCTGCCAAGAGCTTAAAGTACTAATTTGACTAGAATAGACAAATTCAATAAGGATTATCATAACAAAAGCAAAGATATTGATAAGCAGTTACATGCCACATATCAGTAGACTCAAGATGCCTGACACGGGCTTTACAGAGTAATACGAATTGTTAGCACTTAATTAATATGCATGGATTTAAGAAAGTAGTTATAAGTTTCCGAAGAGGAACACCCAATGAGTTCATCAGGAGAAGAAATCACAAGTGACTCTAAAATACAATCTGTAAGCCTCGTCTCAGGACCACGGCCATCATAAGCCCTTACAACTGCTGTCAATGCCTGAGCGGCAATTCCATAACCACTGTAAGCAAAAAATGCATGTTAAGCAAATTACATCATCGCACTTGTGAGATTAAAATGGAAAACACATTGATGAATAAATAATCTCATCACAGCCCACAATCACTCATGACATCGAAAAAAATAAACATTGATATAGAAACAACCCAGGTTAATTATGAACATAGAAACTATAACGCTACTCGTAATAGAGCATGTTCGTCTAACTTTTCATTCTAGGAATTCTCAAAAGTCACAAAATTAGATAAATTTGGCTATTATTATGTCAAATCATAATCCTTAATTACATTCAAACCTTTGGCTCACTCTAAAGGATAATGTTAGAACATCAACAAATAGTAAGCTTAATTTTCATGTCATGCTGATCAATCCTTCTAACATGGACTTTTTAGCTGGTCACGAAGAAATGGTTATTGGTTTACAATATTTCGAAATGGTAACCTACGTAACATGGATTCTTTTGAAATGCATTAACTACTCGTATCAGACTTGTGGCACTTGGACAAGGGATCCAATATGGGTTCATTTTGGACCTAATTCACTATTGTAAGGCTAAATTATAGATAACATTCTATGTATACGTTCCACTATCGGCAGACTTGATTTTAAACGAGACAAGTTTCTTTCTTGAATACATAGTATATGGAACACACTTGAATCCCAGGAAATGCATAGAACATGACATAATCATGTTGCTAACACTAAGCGAACATGGCCAACAAACTTAAAAAAGCTTTTATCCACAGGACTGGGGATAATATATCTTTATACGCCATTTAGCTACATTTACATCAATAAACATTCCCAAGTAAACATTCCCAAGTCAAGTACTCATGCCCATAACATGTTGAGTTTCCTCATTTAAGCTTCCATAGCTGTGTTGACACGACATGACTTGGACATTGGTTTAACTCTTCATGTAGGACCTTGGACAAGCTAACTCATGTTTCCAGTCAGGCTTTTCAAATTTTATATTCATCTATTAAACTGTCAATTATTCTTAAATACAACCCAAACTTTAATTCAAAAATAGTAGTCGATATACATATTGGGTCCAAGTCCTTCTAATATAGTACACGTCTACACAATAAGTAGGCATTTATCCAAGACAGTGGCTAGGGCATAGTGAAGGGGAGCAAAACGGTTCTTGTGTTTGTCAAAGGCAACAAGCTCAACTCAGTCATCGCCGTCTTTTTAATATTTTTTATGTCGATCCTTATATGGAATGCAAGAGGGGTGTGTAATAGAGAGACTATGGATTATCTTAGTTTACTCAAGCATCAACGGAAGCCTTTAATTTGTGTTATCTTGGAGCCGAAGGCATCAGGAAATAAGATTGATAAGCTTCGTAGGCGGTTGAAGTTTGCTAATTTGTTACATGCGAATCTAGTGAATAATCATATTTGGGTTTTGTGGGGAAGTTCAGTGGACGTGGTCTTGCTGGATTCTTCAGATCGGTATTTGACCTTAAAGGTCTCTATGGGTTTTTCCTTTTCGTTCATCCTTACCATTATTTTTGCAAGATGTAGTAGGGATCTTCAGAAGGATTTATGGATTTACTTGCTTTTTCTGGTTCCTGTTCTGATCCGTGGATCGTTGGTGGTGACTTTAATGTGATTACTCATATGGGGGAAAAGTTAGGAGGCACGCAGTGTGATTTTAATGATATGGATGACTAATAATTTTATTTCCCAAGTTGGCTTGCATGATGTGGGTTTTGAAGGTAGTCAATTTACATGGTGTAATAATCAAGAGGGTAGGAAGATGATATGGAAAAGACTTGACAGGGTTTTGTGTAATGGGCATTATACTGCTACGCATCCGGGTGTGAAGGTTCAGCATTTGTCTACTAATGAATCGGATCATGTCCCTCTTCTAGTAGAGTTACAGAAAGAGTGTAAGGTAAAGGGTTTATTTCGTTTTCAAAGGATGTGGTTGGATCATCCCGACTTCTTGGCTTTTGTATCAGATCAATGGCATCGGCCGGTGAGTGGAGCTCCGATGGATATCTTGTTTAAAAAGATGCAGTTACAGAGAGTGGGTTTGAAAGATTGGAATTGGAGAGTTTTTTGTCACGTTCGTAGACAGTTAGAGGCCCTCCAGGATGAGGTTCTCCGTTTGGATTTTGAGTTACAGCTAGGATGGAATGATCATACAGCAGCTCAACTAGTTAGTGCTCGTCAAAATTTATCTCACCTTGTTAAATGCAATGAGGAGTTGGCTAGGCAGAAATCGCGTCAACAGTGGTTGGAAGATGGGGATCGGAATACGGTGTTTTTTCATGCTAGTATCAATAATAGGGCGCATGGTAACAAGGTTAGGCTTCGGTTATCAGATGGAACGTTAAGTGATGACCCAGCTCAAATTGGTAATTGGGTGTTTTGATTCCCTCATTTCCTCTTCGATACACTCTATTTCTGAGGACATGTTTCGTGACATTCCAGCCTTGGTTACTAATACGGACAATTTAATTCTGCAACAGCCTCTGTCAGAAGATGAAATTTGGTCAGCTATAGTTGGCCTTAACCCTAACAGCGCCCCAGGTACCGATGGCTTCACTAGATGGTTTTTTCAGGGGTGTTGGTCGATTATTAAAAATGACGTGGTCTTTGCTATCAATGCTTTCTTCCAAGGGAAAATTTTTCCTCGTGGGTGGTCGTCTACTGCTTTGATTTTGCTTCCGAAGGTTGATAATCTAGAGGATTTGGGGATTTACGGCCTATTAGCTTGTGCAATTTTGCTTGTAAAATTGTATCTCGTATTCTGTCCTCTCGGTTTGCTACTTTGTTACCTAAAATTATTTCCCCTTAACAAGCAGGCTTTGTTAAGGATCAAAGTATTTACGAGAATGTGCTTCTGGCTCATGAGTTGGTGCAGCGTATTGATACCAAGGTTCGGGGGGTAACATCATTTTCAAGTTTGACATATCCAAGGCCTATGATAGGTTGGAATGGGATTTTTTGCTTCGGGCCTTGCAGGTGTTTTGGGTTTAGTGCTGCATTCTAGGACATGATTTTACGGATTTATTAATAATATTTGGTATACTCTTCGCATTAACGGGGAATCATGTGGTTTCTTTAAATCGTCTCGTGGTGTTAGGAAAGGTGATCCGCTGTCTCCTCTTCTTTCCATTCTGGCGCAGGATGTGTTATCTTGGTATATTAATAGAGCTTTAGATGAGGGTGGTTTTCAACCCTATCATCATGGGAGAGGTGATGTGACGATATCTCATCTTTTGTACGCATATGACATGCTGGTTTTTTGCTATGCGTGTAAGTCCTCTATTAAGGGTTTACGTGATATTTTCCACATGTATGAACAAGGTTCGGGGCAGATTATTAACCTCCAAAAGAGTGGCTTTATGCCCCTAAGGGATGCTCTTATCAATGGAGGATGCAGATCGCTAATTGGTTAGGGTGCTCTTAACAGTTTTGGCCTTTAAAATACTTGGGTATTCCTTTATTTCGGGGCAGATCGAAACGTAGTTATTTCGAGGAGGTTGAGTCCAAGGTGTTGTGTAAGATTAGTGGGTGGAGAGCTAAACTTCTTTCTTTTGGGGCCAGAGTTATACTTATTAAAACGGTTTTATGTAGT
Source organism: Codonopsis lanceolata (assembly GCA_013146195.2). Classification (NCBI taxonomy): domain Eukaryota; kingdom Viridiplantae; phylum Streptophyta; class Magnoliopsida; order Asterales; family Campanulaceae; genus Codonopsis; species Codonopsis lanceolata. The sequence continues at coordinate 44,018,184 of CM028379.1, read as the reverse complement.
ATTCCAATTCATACTATGGCTACAATTTCCGTCCCAAAGTCTGTTTTGTTAAGGATTGAGAAAGTTATGGCGGAGTTTATCTGGAGTGTCAATGGTGAACATAGAGCGCATTGGGTGGCTTGGCACAATGTATGTCGTCCTTTCTCCGAAGGGGGTTTGGGTATCCGATCTCTCCAACAGGTTATGGAATCAATGCATGCTAAGTTGGCCTAGCGTGCTTTATAAGGTAAAGGGTTGTGGGCTCGTTTCTGTAGGAAGAAATATGGCTGTGCTTCTGGCTTTGTGGATGTAGGTCATGCTTCTTGTTCTTGGAAAACAATCATGAATCAGATGGATAAAATGGATCAGTGTAGTAGATGGATTGTTGGTCAGGGTGATATTTCCTTCTAGAATTCCAACTGGTACGGTGTCAGGTTAGAAGGTACGTGGCCTATGGATTGTCGTCTGTCTGTACGCACTGCATTGCTGAATATTGGGGAGTTCTTGCATCTGATTCTAGCTAATTTACATGAGCAGATTCGCGAGGTTCAGTGTTTGGACGGCTGTGAGGATCGCCTGATTTGTAGTCTAACTAAATCTGGGGAGTTTCAGATGTCTTCTTATTGGAATCACCTTCGGCCGAAGTATCCAGTGCAGTCGTGTGGAGTCAAAATATGGAAACCATGGATTCCATTTAAGGTGAGTGCATTTATTTGGCGTATGATGCAGGCTGACTTGCCAGTGGATGAATGCCTTCAATATAAACGCATCCAGTTGGCTTCTAAATGTGTTTTTTATCCAGAAAACTACAAGTATGAATCGATGGAACACCTGTTGGTTAATTCAGTTATTGCCAAGGAAGTTTGGTCGCGGTTTGCTCAACCTTTGCGCAAGGTCAGTGTGTATACTGATATTGATCACTTATTCAGAGTTTGGTCCAGTTCCTCTTCGAAATAGCAGTTTGGGGCTATTCTTTTGGGTATCTTCATGTTTGGGTGTTGGGAGATTTGGAAGGCTCGTTGCGTAGCCGTTTTTGATGATACCCCAGTGGAAGCCGAGATCATTTTTCGACGTGTTTTGGTGCACTTAAGGGACATGCTTCGGGTTTTCAAGCCTCGGGCCATGATTAGTCATCGTTGTCAAGTGGCTCTACTTTGCTTGCATATTCCTATTCAGCCTTTAGATCTTAAGAAAGGTATTTGGGTGCGATGGCTTCCTCCGTTGCAGGGTTGTTTCAAGCTTAATACAGATGGATCAAGTGTTAATGGTGTTTGCTCCGGGGATGGAATTATTCGAGATTGTCAGGGTGTGATGGTGTGTGCTTTTTCCCATTATTATAATCGTGGTACAAATATGAAGGTTGAAATTTTGCCTCTTAGAGATGGTCTGTTGTTGTGTCGTGATTTTGGTTTGACGACAGTTATGGTTGAGTCAGACTCTTTGGCTGTAGTGGATTTTCTTCGGAAGAACAGTTATGCTCATTGGCAATACGTTTATGCTCTTAGAGATTATAGGAGTTTGTTTGGTCAGTTTCGGTTATAGCATGTTTTTCAGGAACAAAATGGTGTGGCAGATCGGCTCGCAGCCACGGCGCATGAACATCAAGGTCGGCTCTACACTTGCAGGACTGATCTTCCCAGGGTGGTTTGCAGGGCTATTCAGTATGATGAATATGGTTTATATAGTTTTCGGCATGGTAGTAATTGTTAACATTTCTAGTCTTGTTATTTGGTTTCAAGGTAAGGCTCCTTTGTCCCCCCCCCCCCGGTCTTCGAGTTAGGCTGGTTGTCCCCTTTAAGTTTGTTCTCATTTATTTTAATTAATAAATTCTGCAGGTCTCGCCCTGCTTTGCCAAAAAAAACATGGAACTTCTCCTCTCATAGAAATCCATCCAACCTGTTGTGTTCTTCTGGGATGGTGTAAATGGTTGAACCATCATCTGAAAGATTTGGAAAGGCCGTTGTAATGGACTCTGAATCAAAGACAATGGGCACCCCTCTAATAGACCCAATAAGAAAGAAGGGATGAGAGGGATTTTCAGCCATGGACATGAAGAATTCCTCCGTTAACTGGCAGATATAGTTTCGAATGTTGAAAGACAGAAGAGGAGTCAGGCCAGTAGCAGTTAATAGGTGAAGTAGCTCGAGCCTTAGAGGTTCGGAGCTGAAACAACATCTAAAATAAATCCCAAAGCGGTATTGTTTGCCATTTTTCCTGAAATAAACACAAAGAAAATGTTAGAGATAGAGGTGGAGGAAGGAGAAGGAGCAAGAGGATAGAAGAATAAATACCAAATCGTTTAGGGTTAGGGTTTTGAAGAAGAAGAGTTGGTGAAAAAGGTTGAAGTAAGGATACTATTATGTTGGGCATATATATATAGGAAGGATTTATAAGTACGGGTACTTATAAAAAGTTTTGTGAGTGGGTTTTAAAAGCGAAGATATGGCGTGTAGTGAGTAAGTACACACAATTTTGGTTTTTGAGATAAAAAGGTGATTTATGGCAGAAGGCAATTGTAATTATGATGAGCCGTTTTTGTGTAACCACGTCATTTCAACCGCCAGTGTTGGTGAGATAGTGGGAAAGTCTTTTTGGCTTCTCAAGGAAGCTTCGCGAATTTCAAGGAGAAATAAAAAGGCGGCAAATAAATGAAAGAATATATAAATATCTTAGTTTGATAAAAATCGTAGCTAAGATACGATCAGCTTTGATTTAGGGTTTACAAGCTACCTGAACAGTGACTATGTGGTCAGTCACTATTTTGCCATCTGTTTGTCAGCTAAGGTATAGCTAAGACGTGTCATCTGTTAGCCTTTTGTCAGCTGATGAATGTCAACTATTGACTGATGAGTGTTAGCTGAAGACTTATCTAGAAGCTGAAGTCCAAACAATTATATACATATGTTGTTGTCAATTATTTATATTAGCTGATGAAATTTGTCAACTTGCTGAGGGTTGACTAACAAATCAAGAGTCATTACTGAATTTCTTTGTCAGCTGATCCATTTTGCCTACAATGGTTAGAAATACAAAATATCTTTCTATGATATTATAAGCATTCCCAATTCTCCTCTAAGAAATTCAAATCTATCAGATTTTAGAGCTTTTGTAAATATGTCAGCTAACTAGAATTCTGTAGGAACATAATTTAGCTAAACATTACATTTTTCAACATGATCTTTTAGGAAGTGATACCATATGTCTTATATGCTTGGTTTTAGAATGCATCACAGGGTTTTTTGAAACAGAAATAGATAAAGTATTATCACAATAAATAGGACATGTTCTCATTTGCATTTCATAATCCAATAACTGTTGCTTCATCCAGAGAATTTATGAACAGCAACTACCAGCAGCAATGTATTCAGCTTCTGTAGTTGAGGTGGAGACTGAGGTCTTGTGAGTGCCCCAATTTATAACCGATTCCCCACTACTGAGAAGCGGGTGGTTTCAAAATCTTTTAAAGCGCGTGGGAATACGTCCGGTCTCATTTGTGGACTCAAAATATGTATAACAGAGTCGTCATCTTTATTTTAAGGAAAAACAAAGAAAAAACAAATGTAATCAGATTTGTAAAAGGGTTCGAAGGCTAAGTTACGAGGTGGGAAGGGGTTAGGCACCCAACTCGCCCTTTCGGTCTCAAAATGTATTTTGGCTAAAATATGTTTTTATTATATTTACTTAACAGATGTAATAAATTATTTAAACATATATATATATATATATATATATATATATATATAATTACAAACTTGCAACAGTCTCCTTTCTGGAGTTACAAATACATTTATAAATATTTGGCCATAATAATGGATTTTTTAGTGTTATTTTCTATAGAACTTTAGGCAGCTTAACTGCTTATTTTGCTTACATTTTGCTAGTCTAAATAGCACTTTTTATATAATAAAACTTTAAATAACCTACCTCTTGAAGCGTGAGGGTTTTATCCCGTACCAACTAGCTTCTGGCAAGCTTAGGGTGCGCTCGCTCTGTCCTTCCGGGAGGGGGGAGTCTTTTTGCTATTGTTTTGCTGTTGCGGGAATTCGGGCAGAGTAACTGCTTCCGAAAGTTGCTTTTCGGCCTCGGGATCTGGGCGAAGCAACTGCTTGCTTTTTTGTTGTTGTTTGCTTGTTGACGGCGGAAATCGGTCATAGCAACTGCTCTTTTTGGGATTTTTGGACCGGTAGAATAGGGCGAAATCCTAGCAGGGAAACTATGTTTCACTTTGACCGGTTGATTTTGTGTTTGGGGGAGATTTGACGGAGCTTTGAGGCTAGAGAAAGAATTTCCTTTGGGGCTCACTCGGGAGAACGATCACTCACTACGCGGTGAAAGTTTGATAACTGCGTGTACTGTGTTTTTTTCACAAGCCGGGGCCACTTATTTATAGGCTAGAGAGGCTTTTCCTTTGTGGTTAAGTTTTCTCTTTCTGTGCTTCATCGGCTTGTATCACGCGCTTGAGAGATTGTACTTTAGGCAAACTGCAACAGTGCACAGCACTATTGGGTGCCACCCATAGAGGAGGTGGGCGCCGCGCTAGGAGGTGGCATGGGTGGCGCCAGGCTCCTTTTTTGGTCTTCTTTCTGGCACTTGGGCCCCCTGCATTTCACTATTTGCGCATCCTGCTTTTTCTTTTGCACTTTCAACCCTATAACTTGACATTCGTTAGCGTTTAACAGGTCTTGATATCTCATGTCATGTTACATACCATGGGTACGAAATTAGGGTGCCTACAGAGCCCATCAACAATGGAGTTTACAGGTAACCCGAAACTTACCGAGTAAACGAACATCGTTGATAAGAAATAGACTCTCAAATTTCGTGGAAATTATAATGGAGAGTAATGCAATAGGTAGCAGTTATAATGCAACAGTTTATAGGATGCAGTTCAAATCTCACATACCTTAGACATATTTAGTCGGTTATAACAGGTTATCGTAGTTTTTAAGTAGATATGCAAATTAAATGCTCTAATGGTTGGACCTACCGAAATAGGCTGTCTACGTATCCTTTTCTCAGGAATCAGACCAAACGTAGTTCGGCCTCATGCAAACAAACGAGCTGCGATGCAAAAAGATAGTTGCAATATCCATTACAACCTAGTGAAAATAACGCACATCAAGATGCAATATTCATTGCATCACAAAGACTAAATGCAATATTCATTGCATCACTACAAACCCAAATGCAATATTCATTGCATCGCAACAAACGCAGATGCAATATTCATTGCATTGCAAAGACTCAGATTTAATATTCATTGCATCACCACAAACGCAGATGCAATATTCATTGTATTGCAAAGACTAGATGTAATATTCATTGCATCACCATGAACCCAGATGCAATATTCATTGTATCGCTAGGAAGCTAACGCGAAAGCTAGATGCAATATTCATTGCATCACCACAAACCCAGATACAATATTCATTGCATTATCGCAAAATCAGATGCAATATCCATTGCATCGCACACTAGACGCAATATCCATTCCGTCGCCACAAAAACAAAATGCAATATCCATTGCATTATCGCAAAAATCAGATGCAATATCCATTGCATCACAACACTAGATGCGATATCCATCGCATTATCAGAAAATTAGATGCATCCATTGCATTATCATCAAGACCAGATGCAATATCCATTGCATTGAGACAAGCCTATCACCAAGGATGATGCAATATCCATTGCATCACAAAGACCAAATGCAATATTCATTGCACTATCACGAGACCATCGCCAATCTAGATGCAATATCCATTGCATCGCAAAGACCAGATGTAATATTCATTGCATTATCGGGTGAGACAACAAGCAAATGTAGATGTAATTCCATTACATCAACCAAAGTTAGACCAAATGCAGATCCAGATGTAATATCCATTACATCCAACTGGAACCTAAGGCCAAAACTGATGCAATATCCATTGCATCACCACAATACTAAAGACGCAATATTCATTGTGTTACCGCATAATCATATGCAATATTCATTGCATTACCACAAAAATTAGATGCAATATCCATTGTATCACAACGCTAGATGCGATATCCATCGCATTATCACAACACCAAATGCAATATCCATTGCATTATCATAGAATCAGATGCAATATCCATTGTATCACAACGCTAGATGCGATATCCATCGCATTATCACAACACCAAATGCAATATCCATTGCTTCATAACAAGATTGGATGCAATATTCATTGTATCATGATGAGAGAAACTCAAGCTAATATTCGATGCAATATCCATTGCATCACTAACAGAGAAAGTGTATGCAAATATCTGGTGCAATATCCATTGCATCATTATCAGACTGACAAAAGATCACATGCAATATCCATTGCATCCCCAAGAGACTTACCAAAAATACTGGATGCAAGCTAAGATAACATGCATATGGAAAAAACTCTTCTTCTTTTTTTCGAAAAAAATTGAATTTATGACATAGATGTGTGCCCATTGTTTTCTTAAACATGTTAAGACAAGACGGGTCAAGGGATGCAGATGTGATAAGAGAGATTAGGATGCGGCTTTTGGTTATGAAGGGTTATGAGTATAGGAATTGATGGCGATATTTGAAATGAAGGTGAGTGGAGTGTTGGGTCACTTTTTCAGTCTTTTGACTAGTCCATCAGTCAAGAAATAAATTGGGTTAATATCACTTTTGGTACCCTAACTTTACCTCATTTTCACTTTTGGTACCCTTTGTACCTAAAGTATCAAATATCATCTTAAACGTTTGTAAGTTTCATCAATCTTCGTACTTTCCGTCACATTTCTGTTAAAGGCAAACAGAAGACCTGCTGTTCTAGGTTGGAAAGGGTTGGAAACCGGCTACGTCACTTGGTCTTGGTATCAAGCGAGAGAAACCGACTTCAGCCCTTATTTCTTCCTCAATTTCTCATTTTGGAGCCATGTAACGGAAACAAATTCACTTCTCTCGTTAGTAACTCCAACATCAAGCAATTTTTCGGTGATGGAGAATGTAGGGAGGAAAGAGAAGATGCGATCTTTTAACTCATTGATTTGGATGGTGAGAGTAGTGGAAGAGGGATTTTCGAGCCATAAACCTCCAATTTCCTCCAAGTTCTCATAATGCTGACTCGAAATTGAGTTAGAGCCCTAAATTTTGAAAGAACTCGGCTTTAATATGCTGGTCTTCGAATTTTGTAAGAACTTTGGCATGGTGGGCTGTGCGGCGAAGAGAGTTGAAGAAGAAGACAATGATAGCACTGGTGAGGATGATAGTTGTCGTTGGTGGTGAAAATGGAGTGCAGAGATATTGATTCAGTGATTTGGGCTGTCAAATGGGTTGAGACAGAGAGAGAATGAAGAGTGATTGTGGGCCGGTAGAGAAAGTGGAGAAATGGAAGGAGTATGAGGACGAAGAAGAAAGGGGAGGGAGGTGTGAGTTGCTGGGTATTAGAGATAGGGGGAACAAGGAAAAATTGGAGGAAGAAAAAGCTGATACTCCAATTTTGAATAATCTATCTTCTTCTTTGTGAGGGGTTGTTATTTCAGTTTCTCTCTCTTTACAATTGACTGGTCAACCAATGCAATTGCCATAAACCCGACTAGATTGTACTGAGGATTCTGACGGTTTCTCTCAAGATTTCCAACACACTAGTGGATTAGAAATGGTTATCGTGGTGGGTTGTGAGGTCAGGTTGTTCGGATTCGAATGGGTGGGGATCTGGGTGTCCTTTGGTATTGGAAATGGATATGAGTGTTTTCTTTTCTTCATGAAGTAGAAACAGGGTAGGAGGGGTTGAAAGGAGAGGGACGATCACGTGGATGCCAGGGGAGTCACGCGAGGGTAGGGGGAGGAGGAGATTTGGAAGTACGTAATGATGAGTGAAATTAGAGGAGCAAAAAATTAGAGGAAGAAGAGATTTGAATAATATATATTCTTCCTTTTTTTGAATGTTGAAACAAAGGAGCCAATGCCTAGTGAGATTATCCGCTTTTGTTATTTTGGATTGATGGCTTGAACATTAAAAAAGTAGGGCACCCTTTTTTCTCACTGTCAAACCGGTTTCTAACCTGCTACAACAGGTTACACATTAATATTTGACGGAGAGTTGACGGAAAGTATGTAATGTGATTAAATTAAAAAATATTGAGGATGGATTTTGATTGACACGATACAATGGGTACCAAAAGCGAAAAACGAGTATACTTAGGGTACCAAAAGTGATATTAACTCAAATAAATTCAATCACAAGATCAGTGAATCCTACTAATCGATGCCTCGGAGGGACCATTTTTTTTCTTTATTGCTTTAACTTTTGCCTAGGCCGCCCTTTCGGGTTTTCAACTTAGCGAGCCTTTACCTCATAGGGAGCCAGTCTTTCAATGCATGCGAAGATAAGCCGCTTATTCTTGAGGGATCACGATTTTGTAGCTTTTTCGTTTTTTTCCTGGTAGAGATGGAAAGGACAGCTGTTTCTGGAGATGATGAGCCTTTATGTATCCAATGAGTTTGGCTGGAGAAGCCCCAGGATGAATTTGATCAACCAAATTTTGTATGACGGGAACGTTCCTGAAGAAATTAAATAGGAGACAGCCCCAGAAAGACTCGATTGGGAGAGACTTTTGTGGGAGACAGAAATGAGTATGCTCATAGAAAAAGAGATGACTCTGATGGACAAAATGAGAGTCACGATCCAGAGTTTATCGCCGAGTATCATAAGTTTCATGGACCCTATTTAATATTTATTTTTTTGACTATTTTATATGTTTTTTAACAAGGAGTTCTGTCCTGGACCCAGATCACGTTATAACCGATTGAAACAAAGTTATAGGTGGCAATTGAGTTAGGGTATAATGTTTTAGTGTTTGGGATGAATTGGCTTTAGGGTTGAGGATTTGATTGGCCATTGGCTCAAAGACATTTTGGGTTGTAGATTTGGTTATTTTTGGAAAGGCGATCGCAAAACGATCATTGGCTGGCGTGGCCTTTTAGGCTGTGGGTTTGGATAGAAAGTTGGTTTCTGGACCTGGTTGTAGGTATGGTTGGGAGATCGACTTTTGGCTTTGGTTATGGGTTATGGGATTGTCTAAGAGTGATTGGTTATTTTTTGTTGCGAGAGAGAGAGATTTTGAGGAAATTTCTCAAGAGAGGCTTCTTTTTTTTATATATATGCATAGGCCTTTTTTTTTTCATTTTCAACCTTGCACTTTTTTCTTTTTTTTTTCCTTTTTTTTGACCTTTCGGAACAATTTGAGAGAGTGCTTGAAGAGATATATGTCTTCTCTCTCTTGGGATAAAAAAGTTGTCACTCTTGGTGGATATACATATAAGGGTGAAGCAGCCCCAGTTTTGGGAAGCGAGATCTTAAAGATGGTTAGACTTTGGTATATGGTGTATTTGTTCAGGTATTTGGAAGATGTTTGGAAGCCCCTAGTATGCTACTAACAGCTCGGTTACAATGGATCGAAGATGACCCTTCACCAAGACAGAAGGTTGTTTTATCGAACTCACGTTTTTTATGGTTTGTGGGTCCATATTTCGAAATGACTCATTATCAACCCGTGTAGTTTTATCATGTTTTTACATGAGTTGATTCGTCATTTTTTTAGCAGACACTTCGGCAATAGGTGGTGCTCAAAGATCAAGAAGAAGACTAAACAAGCTAATATAGGAGAAGCAAAAATTTTACCATACTCGAATATAGATAAATACCTTTGGAAAGCTCGATTTGAAGACTTGATTGGACTTTTGAAATAACGGAGACCAAATGGATTAGTGAGCATATTCTGCAAGGATGAGCCGTAGGCATTAATATAGGCAAAAGAGACACCCCTGGGGTTTGAAAGCCTCTAATCCTGAATTGTTGCTTATGATCATTGAGTTTCCCTGCTTTTCTAGATTTCCCGGCTTTCTAGACTTTTCTGCTTTCTTGACTTCTTGGCTTTCCCAGCTTTTCTTTCTTCCCTAGCTCCCTATCAGTTTTTTTTTTTTTTCATGTTTTCTCTTTTTTATTATTATTATATTTTGAAGTGGTAGACCTTGACATCTCGAAGTAGGACTTTACTGAATTTTTTTTTGAAATCGAGAGTAAACGATGCACTTATCAAGTAGTGATGCATTTATGAGAGGTTAAAAGGGAAGATGAATTTGGAGATGGCAATTGAGTATAATGATGAGGAGATTTCCTGTCTTTTCATGTTTTGGGAAACAAAAGAAAACACATAGAAAATATCTCTTCTTTTTTTAGTAGATTAAAGCATTTGACCGAACCCGAAGGCTGCCTACGTTCCTCATTTCGAGGTTCAGGTCATCGTAGTTCAACTCTGACAGAGAAATTTTCATTTTGTTAATCTTTTTTTTAATTTGAAAGAGTTGAGTTTTTTTTCTCGCTTGGAGAGAACGAATTCCTTTTTAAAAAATGATTTTTTTTACGAAAAGAAACGATTATATTTTTTTGAAAGGAAAAGATAATTAAATATTACACACGATTTTTTTATATATATAGAAAAACCCTCTTTTTTTGTGCGATCCTTAAAATGGGATGTGATGATTACGTACCTCTAGACAATCCTTTCAGGAGAGTAAATGATAAATAACCAATTCTTTTATTTTTCAGCCCCTGCAAAATTGTTAGTAGTATCAAAGGAAAACAACAAAGATCTCAATATGTATAAACACAACACAAGATTTAAAGGAAAGAATTTTTTTTTTGTTTGTTTTTGATGATTTTTTTTTTTGAAAGATAGAGTGGCATGAAAAATGGGTGTACCAAACGGTAAAAATGGGCGACCCAACGGATAAAATTGACCTAACATCGGACAAAATTGTTGAAAAAGAAGAACGACCACGTAGGAAAAGGGGTGGGCGCAGCCCATAGTCACTTTGGGCGCTGCCCACAACAAATGGTCATAGTCACTTTTGGGCTTTTGGCACTTTAACCTTTTCCCCTTTTGTCATTTAGGACCCTCTGAATTTCCTTTTAACATTTTGGTACGCTTAACGTAATAAAATTGTTTTTTTTCCTCTTTTTGATCTAAATTTTTTTTGTTGAACATTTTTTTTGAAAAACGAAATTATTATTATATTTTTTCTTTAATGAAAAACGATTTTTTAAAAAAAGATTTTTTTTTCTTTTGCTTGGAAAACATGAGTTTCTTTTTACTTTTTTTTTTCAGAAGAGATGAATTTTTTTTTTATTTTTGGAAGAGTGACTTTTTTTTGAACAAATGAATTTTGTTTTGTTTTGAATTTTTTTTTAAATCTGAAAAACCAAAAAAAATTTGGAATTGAAAATTATATACATACAAGAAGGTGGCATGGGTGGCGCCAGGCTCCTTTTTTGGTCTTCTTTCTGGAACTTGGGCCCCATGCATTTCACTATTTGTGCATCCTGTTTTTTTTTTGCACTTTCAACCATGTAACTTGACATTCGTTAGCGTTTAATAGGTCTTGATATCTCATGTCATGTTACATACCGGGGGTACGAAATTAGGGTGTCTACATGCTTGCTTTTTGCATGCCCAAGATGTCAGCCTTTTGCTAAGAAACTGACATGTTCCACTGGTGCTCTTTCTGTTTACTTTACAAGCTGCAAGTAGGAGTGAGCTTGGTCCGGTTCGGTCTAGATTTTTGGAAAAAAAGAGAAAACCGGGACCAAACCAATAGTCTGGTTCTCAAAAAATTTAGAACCAGAACCAACCCAATATGTATAAGAACCAAAAAGTCCAGAACCAATCAAAGATGTATGAGAACCAGGACCGGACCAATACTATGATGTTTTACTTTTTAACTGTTTAATACAAATACATAATAAATTTTTTAAGACTAAAATTTCAAAAAAATTAAAAAATATTCGATAAAAATACATTCAACAATTAAAAATGTCGAACTCATAAACTCATAGCATAACAAATCGGTGGAAACAAAATAATAAAAGAGTAACAACTAAAAAGTAGAACAACTGGTTCCGTGTTTTTTTAGTTCGAGAACCGGGACCAACCCAAATGTCTGATTTTATGAAAATTCAGATCCAAGACCAAACCAAATTATTGGTCCGGTCCAGTTTTGATTGGTTTGGTCCGGTTCTATTGGTTCGGTCCGGTTCCGAAAAAATCCTGCATACCCCTAGCTACAAGGTCAACATCTGAATATCCAATTAAGTTAAAAGAAGAGTCTCTTGGATACAAAATACCAAAATTTTTCAGTATCAATCAAGTATTTGATAATTCTTTTTGCAGCAATCATGTGAGATTCTTTAGGATTTGCTTGAAAATCAGCACATATACACATAGCAAACATAATGTCTGGTCTACTAGTAGTTAAATGTAAGAGAGATCCGACTATACCTCTATACTCAGTTATATTGACAGGTTTACCTTTTTCATCAGTGACCAAATAACATTCAACTTCCATTTGAGTGCTTGCTGAATTTGCTTCTTGTAAGTTATATTTTTTGATCAGCTCTTTTGTGTATTTTGATTGATGGATAAAAATTTCTTCTTCAGTTTGCTTGATTTGCAAACCTAGAAAGTATGTAAGTTCTCCCATCATACTCATCTCAAATTTTCCCTTCATAAGATTTTCAAATCTTTTATAGAAAACATCATTAGTAGAACCAAAAATAATATCATCAACATAAATTTGAACTAGTAAGATATTACCTTTGTGCTTTAAGGAGAAAAGAGTAGTATCAATTTTACCTCTCTGAAATCCTTTTTCCATGAGAAATTTGGATAGAGTGAATATCATGCTCTTGGAGCTTGTTTGCAACCATAGAGAGCCTTTCTTAGCTTGTACACATGGTCCTTTTTTTATGTCAAGAAATCCAGGAGGTTGTTCATCAAAGACTTGCTCTTATAGATCACCATTTAGAAATGCACTTTTCACATCCATTTGATAGACTTTGACATCCTTCAAAGTTGCATAAGCAAGGAATAACCTGATGGCTTTCATCCTGGCAACAGGAGCAAACGTTTGATCATAGTCAATGCCCTCCTCCTGTCTATAGCCTTGGGCTACCAACCTTGCTTTGTTTCTAGTGACATTTCCATCTGCATCCAACTTGTTCCCAAACACTCATTTAGTTCCAATAACTTGTTGATCTGATGGTTTTGGAACAAGCTCCCAAACTTGACATCTTTTAAACTGATTGAGTTCTTCTTGCATGGCCTCAATCCATTGGGGATCCTCCAGAGCTTCATCAATCTTTTTGGGTTCAATGGAGGAGACAAAAGCATGTGAGTCAAAAGTTTCATTTCTGGAACTGCTTCTTATTCTTAGACCAGCAAAGGGATCACCAATGATGTTTGAAATTGGATGATGTCTAGCTTCTCTGATTTCCCTAGGAAGATCTGGAAGAGATTCAGTGATTGAGGGGACAGAAGAGAGATTATTAGATGGCAAATGAGAGGATAATGGAGTGTCAGCTGACTGAAGATTTTTAAAAGGATATGTGTCAGCTGACTGATCAGTCATAAAAGGATCTGATGAATGATTTAGATTTTCAGCAGGCTGAGGGTTGTCAGCCTGCTGATGTTCATTTTGGCTTTCATTGATATCAACAGGAAAATGTGAAGATGAAAGATTATTTTGAGTTGAGCTAACATTGTTTCCTGTCTCAAAATCTTAAGATTGTTAGTAACATCATAAGTCTCAGCAGACTCAAGTAAATTGAATTCATCAAATGTAATGTGCATAGATTCAACAATTATTTGAGTCTTTCTATTATAAACTCTATGAGATTTATTGTGTTTAGCATAACCAATAAAAATACCTTCAACAAAATTTTCATCGAATTTACCTCTGTGATCACTACCATTGTAGTGAATATAGCACTTGCACCCAAAGATTTTAATGTAAGCTATGTTGGGTGTTCTACCTCTCCATAATTCATACGGAGTCTTTTCATGGAACTTGTTGATGAGAGATATGTTTTGAGTAAAGCAAGCTGTGTTGACAGCTTTTGCCCAAAAATACTTTGGCAGCTTTGCTTCAGCTAGCAATGTTTTACCTACTTCAATCAATGTCATGTTCTTCCTTTCAGCTATACCATTTTGTTGAGGTGTTCTTATTGCTAAGAAATTATGATCAATGCCATGATTATCACAGTATGTATCCATGCCAAGGTTTTTGAATTTTGTACCATTGTCTGATCTTACACTTATAATTTCACACTCTTTTTGTGTTTGAAGATTTCTGAACAAGGTAATGAGAATACTATAAGTTTTATCATTGGATTGCAAGTAAATCGATAGCAAATACATTTCTTTTTCTAGAACCAGTCAGTAAAACTTCATTTGTGATGTTGTTTTTGATAAAGCAGTGAGTAGTAGAGAAAGTGCAATTCATACCTTTGTCACAGAATTGTGAAATACTTAGGAGATAATTATGTTTCAAACCTTGTACCAATGAGACATTTTCAATTTTTACAGATCATTCGATAATGGATCCATAACCTATTGTTTTTCCTTTTTGAGTTGTCTCCAAAAATGACTGAAGGTCATTTGGCTGAGATAATGTCAGTAAGGAGTTCAACTGACCCAGTCATGTGTCTAGAACATCCATTGTCTAATATCCATATATCAGTTGGTTGATCGTCTGCCATTAAGCATACCTGAAATATGAATATTTAAATCATGGCACCCTTTATATATTTGGGCCCAAAGGGTTAGTTTTCTTTGGTAGCCAAACTTGCCTGAATTTAGGCATTCTGACTTTGTCAGTAGGTTTAAATATAAACAAGCATTCATGAGATTGATGACCAAAAGTAGAACAAACATTGCATTTGTGATAACCAGGTTTATCAGTCATTTGAGGTGAATTCATTGATTCATTTTGACTTGGCTTAGAAGTCTTAGCAGCAACAAAATTGATTGGCTTAAACTTGTCAGTTGTCTTCCTTCTAATTCCTCCTCTTTTGTCAGTTGGCTGACATTTATCAGCTGTTCCAGCTGCTGACATTTTGTGAGGATTATGAGCAGAAGGCTGACAACTGTCATTGTTCAGCTTATCCTTTTTGTTAATGGACTTCTTATGCTGATTCATATTTTTGGGATATTTGAAAGGTGCATCACTATACATTAATCCCTTATTCTTTTTTAGTAGAATCTTATGTTCACCATTTGGCTGTCTGAGCTCACAGTTTTCATCATCTTTTGAGTATCCAAGACCATGTTGATCTTCATGATCTTTCTGTTGACTAATGATGGTCTCAACATCAGCTTTTGACTTTGAGTAGGTATCAACAACATTGGTCAGTCGAAGATTCCTTTCTACAAGATCAGCAATCGGGCATCTGAGATTTTTGTTTGAATCTCATATTTTTCATTGATGCTTTTAAGTTGCAGCATTTCATTTTGATGTACTTTATAAAGCTCATTGATCTTTTGAAGCTCACAGTTTTCATCAGAAATTCGTTTGAAGTCGCCAGATAAAAAAACGTAAATTCTTTTAAGTGTTTCAAACTTGGAATACATTTCTTGTATTTGTTTCAGTAGATCATCAACACTTATGTCAGTAGCCTTCTTCTCCTGCCTTTTTAACATTTTGTTTGTTTTAATGTCAACAGTCCATGGAGAGGTTGTCCTGACTTTTCATTCTGGCTGACTTATGATCCCTTGTCCATAAAAACCATTTCCTATTTTCTTAAGCACAAACTGATCAGGTTTGATGGCCTTTGTCAGCTTGGGGTTTTTGATAAGTGAGCTTAGGAGCTCATTATCAAACTCATTTGAATAATGTGGACTAGGGAAATCATTTTCTAAATCATACATAGTTGATTCTGCAACAAGACAAATGTTTGCTTCTTGTACAAAATTAGCAGATTCATCTTCAGAATCTGTCTCAATCCATGTTGCAAGATTTTGATCTTCAGCAACTAAACCCTTTTGTTTTTCAAAATTTCTTGGAGCTCTTTTGTAATATTCATTTTTGGTAGAAGGACAGTTTGAAGCAAAATGACCAGGTTTTCTGCAATTGAAGCACAACAATTTTTCTTTTTCATCCTTATCTTCATTGCTTTTGAAGTAAGACTTTTGAAAGTTTGAAGGAGAAGGTCTTTGAAAACTTGATGAATGTTTTTGAATATTTGAGGAAGATCTTTGAAAGTTTGTAGAAGGTTTTTGGAAGTTCTTTTTGAAAGATTTAAACTTTCGAAATTGCCTAGCAAAGGCTACAAATTCATCTTCATCAAAGTCATCATCTGACAAAGATGTATGTAGAAGTTTTTGGTGTCTCTTCTTGAGCTTGCAGAGAGATACGTTTAAAAATTTTCTCAATTTCTTGAGTTTTGAGAACTTTCTTTTCATAAATTTTTAGACTTGCAACAAGACTACGTATATGAGTTTTGTTCAAATCTATTGCTTCCTTTATGGCAGTGACTTTAACATGTCATCTACTTCCCAAGCTACTAAGAAAACACATATTTAAATCTTTCATGCTATAAACTTTACCAAGGGAAGAACATTTATTACTTACCTCGAGAAATCTATCATAAGCATTCTGCAATGATTCTTTTGGATCCTTTTTGAATGCATCAAACTCTTGTATGCAGTCATAGAATTTGTTGTCCTTGATGTTTTGATCTCCTTCAACGTATTCCACGAGAGCATCTCATATTTCTTTGGCAGTAACATAGTAATATATTTGTTTATAGTTTTCATCGGGAACGACACTTGATAGAATGTGTACAACTCTAGCATCTAGTCCATCAATAATTTTATCTTCCTCAGTCCATTCATATTGAGGTTTGAGGACACATTCTTCAATGGCAGGAGCAAGAGGATTTATGGTGTCATCATCTGCAATAGAAGATTTACCAACTTTAGTATTGATTTTCATAGGTTGCATAGGACCACCTCTTACACATTCCATCAATCGTTTATCAATATTGTTCACATATCTTGTAATTCTTTCTTTCCAAATGTCAAAGTGATCTTCATCGAAAATAGGCACTTGAGTAACATTGTTTGATTGAAAAGCTTTTGTAGTTACCATGATCAAGCTTTCAAGTTGTTAAACTTGGAAAATAATAATTTTTCAAAAAGTAAAGCTCTGATACCAATTGTAAGTCCAGTTGGCAAGTAATAAGGCTAGAGGGGGGTGAATAGCCTTTTTAAAGTTTGAGGGTAGTTTTGAAAGACTTCAAAAGTTGCAGCGGAAATATGTAATTTTGTCAATTAGCTAGTTAGCTGATATGGTGTAAAGAGGCTGACGTTGTAGGATGAAAAAAAATTGGTTGTCAGCTGGCTGACACAATTAAGTGCTTTGAAAAAAATTTGACCACAAGATATAAGGAAAGTGCTGAAGAACAATTTATAAAAACAACTAAGTAAACAATTTATGTAAAGAACTGGTTGACACTTAAGTAGATTAAGACTTCTTAAGTATTAGTGCAATTTGTAAGAACTGATGAAATAATTGACAAATGAGTTGAAGTGGTTCACAGTAAAAACTGCTACGTCCACTACCAAGTTGATCAAACTTGGATTTTGAAGTGCACTAATATTATTAAAAATCTAAGTGATCTCTAATGGATTAGTGTACAACAAAGACCAGTGTTTATGGAGTATGATTGTAAATAATCACACTCGTGAGACAATCAAACTGATTCCTTAAAGAATATGAAATAAGTCAGGAATAACAATACAATGATTGTCAAAACAATAACTAGAAAAGAAATAACAATGAAGACTATCTAGCTAAAGTTTTAAAGCTGAGACACTTCAAGTGAGTATTATGCTATTGAGAGTATGAATGTTTCAGTTATTTTCTTCAAGAGGTTCCTGCGGGTATTTATAGATGAACTTGAAGTGTAGCCCGTTAGAAACACTTTTTGAATTTGAAATGTGCCAATAATCCGGAAGTATCTTCTTACAAGATCATAGAGATCCTATGTGAAAGATAATGAGCAGTAAGATCTACATAGCACAAAACAAGTAAGTGTCAGTAACAAGAAATGATTAACCAAAAGAGGTAAGAAAGCTGACACTTAAAAACAAGGGTCAGCTGCTTCTAAGTAGATGACACTATTTTACTACAAGCTGACCAATTTTCTTAACCAAACAAATTATAAGTTATTACTAAAAAAACATAATGATTTTAAGCAAATTTAATTTAAGCGAGATTCAACACCACCACATGTTGAAACTAATGGCCCAAATACAAATAGTCAGCCTATGCCAACAACCCCAAATGATGATTACATGGAGCAGATTAAGAATTATGGTGGTGGTGTGGACCATAGTGGGTACCATAGTGAATATTTGGAATCTAGTGACTATGATTTCCCCCCACTTTGACAATGATAATGAAAAGGACATGAGTTAGATGTTTTGACTCATTACCCTGTCTTTGACCCTAAAACCAAATGGGACCACATGTACCCAATTCTTGGAATGAGGTTTGCCAACACTGTCCAACTTAAACATTGTTTAACCTGTTATGCAGCATTTAATGGGTATGATTTAAGGTGGGTCAATAATTAAAGGATCAAATTATTAGTTGTGTGTAGACAACCTCAGTGTAATTGGAGGCTATATGTCAGTATGGTGCAGAAAGAGAATTCAATTCATATCAAGTTTTTGAGAGACACACATAAGTGTGTGAAGAGGTTCAAGCTGAAAATTGTTGGTTCAGCTTGGATAGCCAATATGTGTTCAGCTGAGATTAGAAATTTTCCAAGGTGGAAGTTCAAAGATATGAGAGCTTATATTTTGAAGGAGTACAAGGTGGATCTGACTATCAAACAATGTTTAAGGGCTAGAAAAATAGCATTGGATGAGGTTCAAGCAGCTTTGAAGGAACATTATAGCAAATTGTATGATTATCAATATGAGTTGATGAGAAGTAACCCTGAAAGCACAATAGTTTTTGAAACTAAAAGGGAAGAATCAACAGGGCTGCAAGTTTTTAATAGGTTTTATGTGTGTTTTGCTGCACTGAGAATAGGATGGACTGTAGGTTGTAGGCTTGTCATTGGCCTTGATGGATGTTTTCTTGAAGGGTTTTTGCAAAGGGCAATTACTTTGTGTTTTGGCTAGGGATGTGAACAATACTTTTTTCCCTATAGCTTGGGCTGTTATAAACACAGAAAGCATCAGTACACGGACTTGGTTTCAATTACTGAGCAATGACATAAGATCCAACAGAGGTAATGGACTGACTTTGATCACAGATCAACAAAAGGTATGACTTTATTTTAATTATTTGAACTTCTTACATTAATGATTATTGTAATTATATGAACTTTAGCTATTGAGCAACTATATATTTGTTGAATCAGGGGCTTTTAAATGCCATGGAGACTGTATTTCCTGAAGCAGAGCTTGGAAACTGTGTTAGGCATGTGTCTGCCAACTTCAGAAAGCATTACATTGGGGTGCAGCTCAGGAACTTGTTTTGGAGAGCAACAAAGGTTGGCACATTAGATTAGCTTCATTTCATTATGGCTGAGATGAAAGAAATCAGTAAAGCAGCCTATCAACACTTTCTCACAAAGGATCCTAGTAAGTGGTGTAGGGCTTATTTTAGTTCTCATAGTAATTGTGATAGTGTAGAGAGCAACATGGCAGAGTCATTGAATGCTTACATTTTACAAGCTAGGAATAAGCCAATAATCAGTATGTTGGAAGACATTAGGGTGGCTATAATGTGTAGGTTAGCTGAGAAACAACAAATGTTTATGAAGCTAGAAGACAAGGTTTGTCCTAGAATAAGAATGAAATTGGATATTCTAAAAGATAAACATAGGGAATGGAGCACTGAGCATAATGGTCACAGTAAATTTGAGGTTAAAAAGTGAGGAGATGGGTACTCTGTTGATTTGAATGAGAGGGTATGCAGTTGTAGGGTATGGCAGTTATGAGGCATTCATTGTAGTCATGTAATATGTGCAATTTACTACATTGGGGATGACCCTGATAATTGTATAAGTCATTGGTTTCGATGAGACCAACAATTTAAGGCTTATCAATACCCCATGGAACTTGTCAATGGAGTCAATCAATGGAAGAAATTTGCAAATGAGAAAGTGTTACTTCCCATTACCAAAAGATTACCTGGGAGGCCAAAGTACAATAGAAGAGCTGAACAATGGGAAAAACCTCCACGTAGACACCCCAATACACTTTCAAAGAAGGGAATGATGATGAGATGTACTAATCGCAATGGAGATGATCACAATGCAAGAACTTGCAAGAATCATAGAGTGGAAGATGACCATGCACTTCAGTTGAGGAGGAAAAAATAACGCAAGAGAAAGCAAAGGGAACTTGTTACAAATGTTGAGACAAGGCAAGCAATATGCAAACTACTTTTTCACAATTTGTTTTTATAAGCTTCTGTTTAATCACAACATGTTGTTTACATTTTTATTGTTTTTGAAGATTGAACAATGAAGTGACAGATCAACCACCAACTGAGAATTTGGGTGAGGAAGTGCAGCAACTAACAACTGACATTTTGGGTGAGGTTCAAGAGCAAACAATTGATGTTGGAAAGGACAAAGAAAAGAAGGTGTGGGTAGCCTACCAAACTTATGCCTAGCAGGAATGTGCCTAAAGGGTTTGTGGTAAGTCTTAGCATTAATTATGTCCATTACATTCTTAATGGTGTTATGTCTTAGCATTACCACTTACATTAATTGTGTTATGTCTTATAGCCCCCAAGACCAACAACTGCAGCCACAACAACATCACCAACTTCAAAGAAGTTGTATTGACATGGTAGGCTACTGCAGGCTATCCGTGACTTGAGAAAAACCAATAAGGAGTCTGAGTTGCTATTGACTGGTCCTTCTCAAGGTAGCCAACCACCAATGACCCCTCCATCAAGTGCCACCCAATCATCAAGGCAGTCACCCAAGGACCACCAATGGTCCTTGTTGATGATGTATCTATGTTGCTAAGAACAACAACACTGTCTCTAGCTTGTCTTTTGTTTACTTTTTTTGATGATGTGAATGATTCACAGAGTAATTACTTTTATATATGTTGATGTCTTTTGAACAAAGTGAATCAGTGAATGACAATTCGTTTTATCTATGTTGATGTCTTTTGATGTTTATAGTTGTGTTATGTTTAAATTTTTGGTTGTTGATGTTGGTGACATTTACAACAAAACAGAGCCTAACATTTCCGAAACAGTCACCATGACAACTCAGTGACCAAAACAAAGTCTGACATTTCCAAGAAACAGACCATGACATTTACAACAAGACAGAGCCTAACATTTCCAAGAAACATTAACATTAACCAAAAGATATTACAACTTGCTAGATATTGCCCACACTACCCAATATCCATCAATAAGGAAGCAACATCTTGCTAGATATCGTGTTGCCTTAGAACATTGCCATAATCAGGCCAACAACGTTGCAGAAAAATCCCATTGCTCTCTTTCTTTTGCCTTCTGCAATCGTTCTTCCAATTTTTGTTTCAGTTTTACCTTGGTTTTCTTCAACTTTTCAACCACTTCTCTGTGTTGCATTTCAATGGAACTAAGTTGTTGCTTCAATTCCACTATTTCTGATCTTAGTCGTCCACAAATGATGAGTTTTTTCGACCTCTCAGGCAATGATGGGTCAATCCAAGCGAAAAAATGATAGTTCGCTCGATCCTGTAAAAATTCATAAAATCCATAAAAATTCATGACCAATGCAAGCTACATATACTAGTCCATTTGCTAAAATTAGTATGCATTCAGTTGAGACTTTTAATTAAAAAACATAATGGAGCTAACCTTATGGAATGAGTGTTGTTGGGACTTTTGCTAAAATTAAAGGGAAATATAACTGATCACATCCATTAAAAAAATCCATAAAAATTGCAGACATTTCAAAGAGGGATTCCCTTTCAATGAAATATAGCTGATCACATATCCAAAATACAATCATATCCTAATTAAAAATCAGTTAACTCCGAATCGAGCTAACCTTATAGTTCAGACATCCGATGAACCTTCTACTCGGGTTTTTGTCGCTCCAAGATGTCCACATCTGTGCTCGAACACCACATTTACAATACCTGTTCAAATTGCAGACATTTGATTCTAATTGCTTCTTTTCGAAAATTGGGGTTTCTATGGTTTCACGAACTTGAGCACTAAACCTTGAATAATTACCTCGATTTTAGAAATGGAATAGATATTTAAGGATTGATTTCAACCTACACAGAAAGAACGAGTGTAAACGAATTTTTTTGGGAAAACTGGTAAGAGCCCTAGCCGAATTGTGATTTATGAAAGCGGGAAAGAGATCACGTGCAAATAGCGTGATCATTATACCGTCGGACAATTCCACGTAGACGACGTAAGAAGTCAACTAATGTAAAAAAATCAAAGTGAACAGACGGTTCACGGCAAGAACGATATTGCAACCAAATTAAAAGTTGGTTGGTTAATTTAGTCATTATGAAACTATCGTTGGTCAAATTGGATTTTTCCAATTTGTTCCCTTTTTCTTTTCCGGCAAAACACACCTTTGGGCCACTGTATTTTTCCAAAAATTGCAATTAGACCACTGAGACGTCAAAATTTTCAGTGCGGCCACTGTACCAGACTTATCTTACATGTTAACCCAATTTTTGGATGGACGTTAAGTTTGGATGTTAACTTAGATTAAATACCAATTTTGCCCTCATCCTCTTCATCATCATCATCTTCTCCGATTCTTTTGACATTTTGATTTCCAGATCTGAAAATTGCAAGAGAATACCAAATCTAATATCAAATCAAAACTCATATCTAAATTTCACCTATCTGATTCCCGATTTAATCACCATTGGTGATATAAACTCAGAAGGAGGGGTAGCCATGGCGGAAGAGAAATCAATGGAGCATATCTAAATTTCCAGATCTGGTGTTCTTAGGCGTAATCCAGATCTACTTCAAGAGTTTCCAGATCTGATTGTTTATGCATATTTTGAATGATTTTCCATTGTATTGAACGACTTTGCATTGCAAGTCAAACTCCAGGTCATCGTCTTCGTCGTCGCCGTTGCCAATGTCGGTGCTCTGAGAAGCCATAACCTGAGCTAACCTCTGAGCAACGACTTTGGCGATGAAGTTCTGAGTGCGCTTCATCGGAGAGGAGGAACCGACTCTGACCCTGGAATCACTGTTCCACTGGCGAGCATAGCCTGTATCAGTTCCGAGGCCAGGGCTTCACTAGAAGCGAGTAGAGCTTCTCGTCAGACGACGATTGATGATATTCAATCTTCATGTCGCTAAAACGGATGAGTCTGAATACCGAGGCTAACGCTACGAAGACGACATTGAACGATTGAAAGAACGAACCTAGAAATCGGTTGCCTGAGTAGAGAGAGAACGAGATGAAGGGAACACATAATACCTAGATCTCCCTGATCCATGCCTAGATATGGTTGTCTCCAATTTTCCAGATTCGGGTTACACTAGATTCAAAAATCAAAATGCCAAAAGAAACCCAATTGTCTAGCTCCCCCTTAACTCCAGTAATTTGTACATGATGTCCAGATTTTTTTTGAATTTGAGATTTTTTTTCGAAGAAGATGAAGACGAGGACTAATTAGATATTTAACATAAGTTAATGTCTATCCAAAAATTAGGTTAACATACAAGATAAGTTTGGTACAGTGGTCGCACTAAAAATTTTAAAATCTCAATGACCTAATTATAATTTTTTATAAAATACAGTAGCTTAAATATGCGTTTTGCCTTTTGTTTTTGTTTTTTTTTTCCCACAATGACTACACTAAAACTTAAAAGACCAAAACAGAAAAGAAAAAGTCAATGAAAAACTTTCCATCGACATTGGTACCTACCCGACACTTTCCAGCAGAGAGACCAATCACGAGGTGTCAAATATATGGAAACTTTCCTTAATATGATCCCTTCTTCATTGATTTTTTGTCTTTTCCACTCCCGCTCTTTCATTTTCCCACCCTTGAAACCAGTAAAATCCACTCAAAAACCCTAAAACCCAAACTTGCTGGGGGATTTCAAATTTGTTGAATCCCGCCTGTAGGTCAATTCCAGCTCCTGAACTTCCATTTTCGAATTTCACACCTTTTCCGACCGTCAAAAAACCCCTATTTTAGCTCCAAGAGTAAGACCCTTTTCTTCTCACTTGTAAGTCTACTTAATGTTTATTATTTTGTTCGTTTATAAGTTCAACCATTAATCAGCTTGCGATTACTAATATTGTAGAGTTTTCAGCTCTGATTTTGCTCTATAAATTTCTCTGTTTGGTTACTGGAATCTTTTGTTTTGTACAGATTCATACAGCTATATTTATATATTTATGGAGAGTCAAGAGGTGTTGGAGAGAGTGAGGGGCGCTGAAGGTGATGGTGGTATTACTTCGAATGGTGATGGGTTTGACCATGTGAGTAATTGTGTGAAAGATAATGAGAGTTTGGATGTTGAATTTTTGGATGATTTGGATTCTTATATGGATGATATTAATGACCGGTTGATGATTTCAAGGATGGTGAGTGATTCTATCATTAAGGGTGTGGTCAATGCGTTTGAGCAAGAGGCGGCTGAGAAAACTGCTGCTAAAGAACTTGAGGTGGCCAGGTTAAAGGAGTCGTTAGGTTTTTGTCATACGGGTAAAGATGAAGCTGGGTTGTCACGGTTATCAGTGATAGGTCATGAGTTGGAGAGTATAGGTTCTGGGGAGTGCTTGAGTTTTGTGGATGCTTGTGTAAAACATGATGAGATGAGAGAATCCTTACACTTGTTGAGAAGGGCTGCTAACAAGCAGTTTTCTACTCTAAAGAAAGAGATTGGTGGTATAAGAGGGGGTTGTTCACTTCGAAGGGCCAGTTCTGGTTCTGGATTGGTTGGATTGGGTGGTATACTTAAAGAAAATGAAACTGAAAGCTGGATGGGGGTAGATAGAACGGCAGATAGTTTGGAAACCACAATGAATTCAGTGTGTACGCGCGTCGATGGTATACTTCAGTTGTCCAAGGAATCGCTTTGTGAGTGGAAGCAGGAGCAGGATTTTATAGGTGAACTTGAAGCATTGGTAATGCAGAGTTCCATAAGAAGTCTACAGGAAGAGTTTGAAGCAAAAATGTGGGATCATCAGGCTTGTTTATCTGACAGCAAAACTGTTAATTGGCTCGAAAAATTCAATGAGATTTCAGACCTACGGAAGGAGTTAGATGCATTTATAAAGATGTTGCACAGTCCTCCTGACCCTGGTCAGCTAGTCTCTCATGGGTCTATTGATCTGGATCATTCTCATGGTGTGACAGGCAATCATCTATCACCTCAAACTCCACGTTGGGAGGGGAATGGGAAAGCAGATGGATCTAGAACCAGTGTGCCTGAGAATTTCGTTGCAGCCCAGTTAAATCACTTGGAAAGGGAAGATTTGGTGAATTACTTTAATACTGCAATACTGAATATGAAGAGAGATCATGAGTCTGAAGTGCAAGAGATCACTGAAAAATATTTTTTCATAAAGGGGAAATATTTGAATGAAAGACGTTCTGTTTTGCCACTCACGAAGGGTAAGGAGTTTGATGTATTGAGGAAAAAGATCCCTGAAGTCATCCTGAAATTGGATGATATCCTTATGGAAAGTGAAAAATTACCAACATTTCGGGGTAATGCTGATACTCTTGGCAGTTTGCAGGATAGGCTTGACAGCCTTCTTGCTGAAAATAGTCAACTTAGAGATTCACTTATGGAGAAGAAACACGAAGTGAAGTGTTTGTCATCACAAGTTTCAGATATTTCTGGAAAAATGTTGCAGTATTCATCAGTTGAGGCAAACTTGCAAAAAGAAATAGAAAATCTAAGCTCATCTTTGGAGGATGCACACTTAGAAGCTGCAATTACCAAAGAGGTATATGCATGTGTTTTTGGGGAGCTGAGGAACCAGATCACATGCACCATTGAAGAATCAGGGTTGCAACTTAATCTAATGCAGGATATGTATGGAGCTATACTCGAGGAAGCCACCATTGGTGCCAAAAGTACCAGCACGTGTGAAATTGAAGATGCCGATATAGAACCATTGATCAAGCAAGGACTATACGAGAGTATATTGGTAGAAACCCTTAAGGATGCTCAACATAAGTTTGAGGAATTGTTGGAGAAATATTCAACAGCTGATCAAAATCAACTTTTTTTTGAAAAGAAAACAATAGAAAAAGAAATTGGATTAAGATTGGAAGTTGAAGAGAAGGAAAAATTAAGACAAGAGTTAAATTTACTGTCAAATATCGTGGAGGAAAAGGAGAGGTTAGCAATGGAAGTGTCAGAAGAGCTTAAAAGTTTAAGAGAGCATGCAATCGTGCAGAAAACTTTATTATCTGATACCAAAAGAGAATTAGATGTGATGAAGGGTGACTTGATGGAGGCACGAGGGAAAATTGAAGTTGATCAAATGGAAATACACAGCTTAATTGAAAAGCTTGAAAGAGTGATGGAGGATTTAATTGAAGCTGTTGCACAAAGGAATATGGTTCGTGAAAATTATTTGTCATTGCTTGAAGCGAAAGAAAAGGAACATAAGAAGCATATAGAATCAGTGATCCTTGTTGTTGAGGGACTGTCAGAAAAAATTGCCAATTTGGAATGCCAAGTAGCTGGTGATATGAAAATGAACAACTTAAGGTACCTACTGTACTCTGTTACCAGTATATTTGTTTCCTCGTACAGACAATCTTATATCCATAAATGTACTCCTTTAGCATATTTACAGCATAACCTTGAGATGAGTTGTGTGCCTTAGTTGCACAGGTGTCAACTTTACAGGTTGTTGTTTTCTTTTTCCCTCAAACAGTGTCACTAATGCGGATCATCATTCACTTGATCTTTTATTTTCTTTGTTCAGCTAGCTTACCCATTTAGTTTGTCAAAACAGGCAATGTTTATACATTTTGTTCTTTCAGTGTCGACTGGCTGTCTCTTCCCAGGGTTCTTGGGGGTAGGTCTAAGAAACTGAGTTGTTGAGTTTGGATAACAGCTAGAGGTTGTGTTGGAGCTTTGACTTTTTTGTTCTGTGCTCAGTGCGACTGTGTTGGAGCTTCGACATTCGAACAGGCTTATCTAGGAATCATGTATCATCTCTGAAATGATATTCTTTTTCAAGCTTAACCACTGCGGGCACTAAGTTACTAACCATTGAGTTTTAAATTTGATCACATGAAATGTTTTACTGTGAAATCTCGATTTGTCTGGTGGTTATTCACTGTGCAAACTTTCAGGTTGGAAAACTCAAGCTCTCAACTGAGGTCTCTAATCAAGAAAGCTAATGTACTTCGAAGAACAGAGTTTCAATACAAAGAGAGGCTTGAGAGGAGATGTTCTGACCTTCAAATGGCTGAGGTTGAGGTAATGACTTGGAAATGGTCATGCTATAAATCTTTAATTAGGAACTGAGAACCAACTGCTGGCTTTTACCGAAACTAGACTTTATCTACATCTCACCGGAAGAAACATTACTCACACATTTGTCATAAATTGACTCAAAGAACGTTCTCATCTTTGTCCCGAAATTTTCTACTAGAAGCTCTACTTTTGCTAGTTTGTTTTAATACCTATTGGATTCTCAATTCCAGTCTAACTCGAGAGAAAGAATATGATTCTTCTTCATTCAGAGGCCTTTTATCTTTGTTGACTTCCATCACTCATAATATTGATTTGTTGCTTCAAGGAAGCAACACACCCCCTTTCTTTCTATAGTTGGGTCAATACAGATGGTTGACTCTTACTTGCAAATTAATTGGTTTTGGGTTCTTATTGAAGAAATATTGCTCCTAGGTTCATGGTATGGCCCGTTTATATTACAATTCTTGAGCCTAGTTAAGTATCATCTCTTCGAAGTTTACCATAAATAAATCAATTTATAAACCACATGAAGTAGTTGTGAGGAAGGTGTTCCTTGTATAGTATGGTGAAATAATATTCCAACTATTATTGATGCTACTGGATATTGATATAATCAGCAAGTGCGCAGAAAAAAAAAGTAGTTATGGATGATTCAAAATGCCAAGGCTATTAGCTCTACAAGACAAAACTAATACAAAAAAATATTGTTACGTGAATACTCAGAAGAGGGGTCAAAGAATGAATCCTGTATTGGAAGCATAAGAATGGGGACATAATTATTGATTTTTGGCCCCTAGACTTAAGTAGTTAAGTTTGATTTTGAAATGAAAGTTTTGTTCTGCAAAAATGTTGTAGGTGGTTTGATCAGATGGTGTTTGTCTTTGTTTGGACCTCTGGTTAACCCAAGTGAAATGGCAATTGGTTGCAATGCTAAGTTAATGTCTTGCTGTTTTTTGTGTAGTTTTTGGCTTCTATTTAGCTGTGCATTTTACCATAAGATGGACTTTTCCTCATTATGTATAATGTATACATTCTTTCTTTCTACAAGTTAAATCTTTTCCTTTATTGAAAAAATGTGTACGTGTTCCCATCACAGACGAGTTCCATGTTTACATTGGTACATATTGCCAATTTCTATGACAATAGAGAAAGGTATCCAAGGCAGATGCCCAAAATTGAGTCTTCATCATATTCATTTTCTGTTTTGATGATTAAATATGAGAAATTTGAGCAGAAGCAACTGGTCTTCAAGCATAAACACTCACGTCAGGTACTTGCTTGGGATTCATTAGCTTAAGTATGCATCATGATAACTTGCAAAGTTAATAAACTAGAGCTCAGACATGAACTTTAGTCGGTAGAATAAGTTGGCCATCCATTGGAAGCAACCAACTACAGAAGTTGGTCAATCCAATGCCTTCTAGGTCATGGTCAATTTCTATACACCTCAGAAGGTTGGTCAGCTTTCACTGGTGCTATTGACAGATGAAATCCTTGTTATTTAGCTGCCCTCAGAGATTGGCGTTAGGTCATGATGCAAGGACGCAGCTCAAACCTGAATTTTATGATAATCACGCCGAACACTTTCTAGGTCATGTATAATGATCACATACCATAAGAGAGTGGACATCATCAATGGCTTGCAGCTGCCAACAGATGAGACCTCTGCGTTCAGTGGCCATAATTGGCGAGTCATAGAACTAAGTTTGTAAGTATTGGTTTGGGAAATATGTATTTTTCTCTTGCCGATGATTTTACCCATCCCTGACATGTGGCAGTTTTCCATCACTCACCGGCTCACAAATAAGAACGAGACTAGTCCTTCTATGAAAGCTTCCATTTCGTCTGTCGTAAAGATGCCAACGAGATGAGAGATCGGCAAACAGAAAGCTGGCCCCCTATTAGCTCTAGTAAAGACTTAACCATTGGGGGTTAAATGTGGATTTGGTGTTTGTGCTTGATTGACTGTGTTATTGGGCACCACGATTAATTGGATCTCCTTTGAAACCCATCAAACCTCGACCTTCTTGTAATCCATGGGATAATTGGCCGTAAGAGCCACGTCTATGGGGTCCTACCTTCTAGAATTGTTACTCAGTTCTTTGCAAGTCTGTTGCTCAAAATTATTTGGCAGTTCATTAAGGGGTCAAGGTAAAGCAAATTCAAGAGTGTAAGAAGCTTCATGATTTGCTTGGGTTTACTTATCAAAAAAAATTGCTTGGGTTCAAGACGGAGCATTGTGGTTATTTAATTAAGGGTTAATGACACCATTGGTCCCTCGACTTTGGGCCATTCTCATTGTTAGTCCCTTAACAATTTTTTGTCAAAATTGGGTCCTAAAACTATGAAAATTTTCATAGCCGCAGTCTTTTTGATGGATGTCGTTAAAAAATACCGTTAAGTTGCCATGTGCGTCGCATGTGCGTTAAGTAAGGTCTAAAATGAACTTTTTCGAACCTAACTTATAACACAATTTGCAATCGCCCCCTAGGGTTTGAAAAAAAGACCTAGAGGCCTTCTTCCCCAATACAAGAATCGAGTCTTTGGTTTGATTTTGAAATGGTGGTCTACCCTGTTTAGGTAATTTAATGGCTGATGTTATCATGAATCAATTTTTTAACAGGTAGGTAATTGATTATATATATATATATATATAATTTGATCATATATAAATTGATTATTTATATATATAAATTGATTATAAACCGAGACCTAGAGGCCTTTTTGATTATATCTATATTATAAAACAGCTAGGTAATTGACTAGCGCTATTTAGTGGTTGCGATTAAATTATCTTAAAAAAATTAACGGTTGAGATTCACCCTCACATTCACATGTGTGAATAGTTATCCATTTTTAACTCCCTATTTTTTCTTTCCCTATTACAAGTCACCCCATACAATTAGTATTATGAGCAGTCACCCTTTTTTCTTCTCCCTATGTTTTATCTTCATATTACAAAGTCACACCCTGAGTAGTCATCAATTTTTTCTTCTTTTTCTTCTTTTTCTTCTTTTTCTTCTTTTTCTTCTTTTTCTTCTTTTTCTTCTGAACAATCACCTCTTATAAAACATCAATCCCTCAACTATCACTTGAAGCAATGTACCCTTCAATTGGAACATTTTTTTAAATCACATATTTTATTTAGGCACTGTCATTTCAATTGACGAAATGCCTATGACAACTACTGTGTCATAGGCACGGGCGTGAAGATCTAGTATAAGATGGGCTTGGCCGCGTGGGCGTGACTCGTGAGAGTAGAGAGAGAGAGAGTCAATGTGGGGTGTGACTGTGTGGGTGCCTGGGTGGGACAGTGGGTAGCTTGCCCGCAGTGGAAGGGTTGAAGGAAACGTAGATCTAGAAGGGGAGTTTGCGATGCGAGAGCTAATGAGAGAAGCCATGGGGCGTGAATGTCGGAGACTTCGAGATATCTTTACCTTTATTTTTGATTTTTAGTTTCTCTACATGTCCACCCTCCTACGTGTTAAAAAATTGATTCATGATGACATCAGCCATTAAATTACCTAAACAGGGTGGACCACCATTTTAAAATCAAACCAAGGACTCGATTCTTGTATTGGGGAAGAAGGCCTCTAGGTCTTTTTTTAAAACCCTGATATAAGTTAGGTTTGAAAAAAGTTTCATTTTAGCCCTAACTTAACGCACGTGTGACGCACATGGCAACTTAACGGTATTTTTTAATGGCATCCATCAGAAGGAGTGTGGCTGTGAAAATTTCATAGTTTTAGGACCAAATTTTGACAAAAAATTGTTAAGAGATTAATAGTGAGAAGGGCCCAAAGTCGAGGAACCAATGGTGTCATTAACCCTTAAATTAATAAAGTCTTATTATTGGGTAATATTAGATTAAATCAGTTTTATACTCCCTATGTTCCGAGCAAAGAGTCCACTATTCTTTTTTGGGATGTTTCAGTTAAAGAGTCCACTTTCAAAAATTCAAGCACAAAAATATCATTTTATTACTAATGAGCGTCATTCTTTTTGAAAGTTTGACTTTGAAACGGGGACTCTTTGCCCGGAATGGAGGGCGTATTAGTTTTCCTATTTTTTGAGTCGAGGATATTTTGGTCACTTTTCAGTTTAGCTAGAACGGGTTTCCACATTAAACTAGGAGTCTTATTTAATTATTTATGTTAGCTGATCGAGTCCAAATCCTATAAGAATTTGTGTTTTATTTGTCTTTAATTAGTTCCTCGTTTGGGAATCTAAATCTTTTTGGGTTTGGGATTAATATTAGGTTCTATACGTTTGTAATACTTTCAATTCTAGGGAGGTAGACAGTTCTAATAATAAGAGAATTTCCAGCAGCAAATAGCTTTGTTTTGTCAAAGTTCTGTTTTACAATTTTCTTACTAGCTTTTCTACTGGTTCCAGGTGGACCTTTTGGGCGATGAAGTCGATACACTTTTAAATCTACTTGAAAAGATTTATGTAGCTCTCGACCATTACTCGCCCGTTTTACAGCATTATCCTGGGGTAAGATGGATTTACCTCCATTATGACTTATTGCTCTCTTATCTTCATTAACAACAGGTTTATTGTTTGTGTTCTACTATTACATGGTTGCTTTTTTTTTGTTTTTGATTTCATTGTATTTTAGGTATAGAACAAAGAGATTTGAATATAACTGGATAGGATGTTACAGCTGCATTTTTCATGTATCCAAAATGAATTTCTTTCTTAAATTTCAATGTATACTTGGTCCTTTATATTGGAATCTGGCAAATGAAAACACCCCAGCTGTTTTAACTCCCTTGTACATCTTGCCTGACTTTTCTTTCTCTTAATCCTGCTACCCGTTCAGTAGTTTCCGACCCCTCTTAATATCCCGGATAAGACTCAAGATTTTCTCTTCATATCCAGCGCAGGATACTCCAAAATATCTACCAAAGCCTTTGACCCGTCCAACCCAAGGAGAGATATCCTCCATTTCCCTTGGACTTTACTCCCATTCTGCTACATAAAGGTCTTCAGGCCTAACCACTGACAACGGAGTACCAGCACTTTGTCTTGTAGCTCGTCTGTAACCTCTGCCTGTTTCTGAGCCAGAACCTCATCTACACTCACAATTTCCTTGCCGCATTCTCAAATTCATAGGCCCAAAGTCAGAACTGCTTCAAGAGTCCCCCCCTCCCCTTCTAATCCTCTACACCTTGATCATCCATATTAGTATGATCTTCGCCTCCCGTTTCTGCTTTGTCGTCTCTATTTTCGCCTCCGAATCCTCCCCGACTTTGTTCGGCACTTGCGACTACCTCTATGTCTTTGGAAACAGACTGAGTGGCTTCCTTATGCTTCGCCGATGGGTCAGACTTCCACTAACAAGAGCTTCATCGCTAAGCCCTTCCTCAGAGATTTCTGAACTAAATTGGTTTTTGTCGAATAAAGATTCATTCTGAGAGACCACGTAACAGACATTTGTACGATCGCAACAGTCGAAACCCTCAGGGCTTCCGCACAAAATTGTTACCAAAGCTCGTTTCTACATCATCGAGATGAGCTGGGCTCACCGAAAACTTATCTCTACTAAGTGAAAGGCCCACTCAAAACTAGAGCTGTCACATGCGGGGCGGGTTTGCCCACGGGCCTAGAAAGCCCGCTATGAGACGGGACGGGAAAGCCTGCTATGAGATGGGACGGGACGGGAAAGCCTGCAAACATAACGGTCCTTAGAAGTCTTGGCCCAGCCCATCCCACGTAGGGCCGTGGGCAAAATGGGCAAACCCACAAAAAAATGAATTTTTTACATATATATATATTTTTATCTATTATCAATTATTCAATTTATGAAATTTTCTTCTAAAATACACCACTCTGGTAGGCTCACAGAATTACCCACCAATTTTTTAAATTGTTTTTGTTCGTGTTAAACAAATAAATCTTTCAAAATTGTTGGCTACCTTTTTAACAAGTCTTATAATTGTGTTGAGTCAAAAACAATATAAAAAAATTCTAATTGTTTTTGTTCCTGAATCTTACGTCTTGGGGTTGTTGTCTCGAGATACTGCTCTCTGTTGATGGTTTTTGTACTAGTACCGACATTTTTGCTCTTTGTTTCTGGTTGGAGCTTAACTTCAGGTCAGCATCACAAGCTTCTCCTCCATGGCAAGAAGATGGGTCTTAGGTGGAGAGGGGGGTGATTGGGCGAAGGTGGGAGAGGCGGAGAGCAGTGATACGTGTGTGGCGGTGCCGTTGTGCCGGATCTGGAGAGAGCGCGAAGAGCCGGAGCCGCAGTCGGCAGCGACGAAGACGGAAGGAAATAGGAAGAGACTAACATGCCGCCGATGGTCTTTTGCAGAGGAATGTGGGTGGAAGATCCTGATCCTGACCCAGTTAAAGTAAAAAAAGCTTTTAGACCTAATTTTAATTTTAGATGGAATGAATGTGATTGGCCGCTTGGCTGTGACTATTAACTAACCTTTTAGTTTTAGACTTTTAGTGTTTTTAAGTTTTATAACTTTTAAAAGATTGATAAATTACGGGTTGCATGTGCCCGCCTCCAAACGGTCCTCCATTTCATTGGTCCAACCCACCCCTTTTAGGTGGCAGCGCGCTTTAGCCCAATTTGACAGCTCTACTCAAAACCCCCACACCTCCTTCTTGGACTTCTTTTCCACTCAAATTACCATCCCTAAGGCCCTCATTACTACCACCATTCAGTCCAAAAGGATTGCTTGGACCTTCACCTGTACCCAGTCCACTATACTTCCCCTTGTCTAGGGGCTTATCACCAACTTCTTGCCTTTTTTTTTTTTTGATAAGTAATTTTTTTTATAAAAAAGCGTCTAAAAGGAAACGCAACCCTTATACATAGTGACAGAATCAAAAATGAATTTACAATAGAGATACTGTCCACAAAATCTGCAAACAAATTATCCCCCTCGCCATTCACGTCGCGGCACCAAAATAACATATTCTGCATTCTGTAGAACCGAATGCTTAATTGCCTCTATCGTCCTTTCTTCATTCTCAAAGCATCTACCATTTCTTTCCTTCCATATGGACCAACACACAACCAGTGGAGCCACATTCCATATAAAATTTCTCTTTTTCCTCTTATTTATCGTCCAGCTTTCCATTAAGTGCTTCACTAATCGAGGCATAACCCATGAGATCTTGAAAAGACTACAAATAAAATCCCACAAATTATCACCACAGTGCAATAAAAGATGATTTACACTCTCCTTGTCCTACTTGCAAAGAAAGCACCAATTCACATAAATCTTGTTCCTCTTTCGCAAATTATCACCAATTAGGATATCTTCATTAACTGCTTCCCACATGAAAAAGTTAAATCTAGCT
Organism: Codonopsis lanceolata; assembly: GCA_013146195.2. Classification (NCBI taxonomy): domain Eukaryota; kingdom Viridiplantae; phylum Streptophyta; class Magnoliopsida; order Asterales; family Campanulaceae; genus Codonopsis; species Codonopsis lanceolata. The sequence goes on along the minus strand of CM028379.1, from coordinate 43,983,569 downwards.
GGAGCCTTAGATTTCCAGACATTCCTCCATGGGAAGCGGCCCTCTTTATCCCTAATCTTCTGATACAAGGATCTGACTGAAAACATCTTATTTTTCTCCCCCTCCCACACCACTCTATCCTCCCCCCTACCGCTGACCTTTTGCCTGTACAAAAACTCCAAAAAACTGCACCAGGGAATCCATCTCCCAGTCCTGAAAATTCCTTTGGAAAGATGGAGCCCAAGTTATATCTTCTTCTCCAACCTGCACCACCTTTTCACCAACTCATCTTCATTCCTTGCTATGTTGAATAGCGCTGGAAAAGCTCTGTATAATTCCCTGTCCCCGCTCCATATATCCTTCCAAAAACGGACCGAGTCCCCAACACCAATCTGGAACGAAATCCACCAATTCAGCAAGTCCCAGTTTTTCCTAATACCCTTCCACACATTCACCCCATATGTCATATTAACCACGTTGGGAGTCCATTTATTAACCCCCCCTGCCCATATTTTTCCACTATCACTTTCTTCCATAAAGTGTCACCCTCGCAGCCCTCGCTTGCATATTTCCATAACCATTTACCCATGAGAGCGGTATTAAAGCTTTTCAGATTTTTTATTCCTAAACCCCCTTACTCATATTAGCACACACTGACTCCCACTTTACCAGATGATATTTTCTTTCCTCAGCATTCCCCTCCCAAAGAAAGTCTCTCTCTAATTTTTGCAGACCCTTAGCTACATAGGAAGGCATTCCAAACACAGACATAAAGTACGTAGGCATGTTAGAAAGCGTGCTTTTGATGAGAGTCAGTCTGCCACCCTTCCAGATATCCTTATTTCTTGAACTAGCACCGAGAGGAAGACCAAGGTACGAAGTCGGTAACTTACCCACTTTGCACCTGAAGAAATCTGCCAACTGCTGAAGATTTATCACTTCCCCACTGAAATCACTCACTTTTATGAATGTTGATTTTTAACCCTGAAGCCACCTGGAAAAATAGTAGAATTAGGCGTAGAAAACCCAGTTGGGAGTGGTCAGGCTCACAAAACACAAGGGTATCATCCGCAAACAGCAAATGGGAATTCTGCAACTCCTGATCCCTGCCTATACCCACATCGAACCCCCGAATCAGATTTCTTGCTCTCGAAATGTCCATCATCCTATTGAAGGCTTCCATGACTATGATGAAGAGGAAGGGAGATAAAGGATCTCCTTGTCGTAACTCTCGAATTCGAGAAAAAACCTGCAGGCTCACCGTTGATCAGCACTGAGAATTTTACCGAAGAGATGCAGAAAAAGACCCACTCTCTCCATCTGCTACCAAAACCCATCCTGATCAACAGATAATCCAGAAACACCCAATTAACATGATCATAAGCCTTCTCGATATCCAATATGCAGAGCAGACCTGGTTTCCCGCTCCTTAACCTTGAATCTATGATCTCATTAGCAATCAGTACAGCCTCTGTAATCTGCCTCCCTCCCACAAACTCATGCTGATTCTCGGAAATGATCTTTTCCCCATAACCAATTTCAGCCGAGCAGAAAGAACCTTTGCGATGATTTTATACAATCCTCCTACCAAACTGATCGGTCTGAAATCTTTGATATCTTCTGCCCCGCTGCATTTAGGAATCAGTGCTATAAAAGTGGCGTTCAAACTTTTTTCAAACCTCCTGTTAGAAGTATTAAGGGTTTAGTTGGTATAAGGTATATGTTTGGGGGGTCTTGGTGTAACATATGTTATCACAAACATATATATATATTTCTACCTAACCGTAATTAGGTGACGGCTTCTCCAACTCCTCTCTTCTTCCTCTTCTACATAATCAACATGGTATCAGAGCTCTGGTTTGGCAAGGTCGTGGGTTCGAATTATCCCGTTTGCATATGTTACCCGGAATATTGTGGGTGCATGTTGTCATTCTGTTTGGTTTGTGATGCCCTTGGTGAGGCATGTTTGTGTATCTCTCCACGTGTGGACGGGTCACACGTGAGGGGGAGTGTTAAGCTTGATATCCATTGTTGGGCCCCTATCTAACAGCTTAAGCTTTTAGATGAGTTGGTTACTTAACCTTCTAATCTCCTGTGCCGATTGTTCTTCATTAATCCTTCCCTTTTCTTTTCTTTTTTTTCTTTTCTTTTCTTTCGTGGGTATGCGCAGTCAGGCTTGCGCACGTATCTGAGTCGCCGGAGGAGATGCGACGTCGGTTGAAGGATCGCATATAGGAGGATTGTGTCGCCCAGTCTAGGCGCACCTGTCTGTCCAGTCGCCGTCACCAGAGATCGTCGGAAAACTGTTCACGCGCCCCACGCGCCGGTGCATCGCCGGAGAAGTTTGCCGGAATTTTTTCGGACCAGCACAGATCTGGTCGCCTGAGCCTGTAGGTCTCTGATTCAAGGTTGGTTTTTTGATTCAACAAGTTTTTAGGGGTTTTACAGGATCGATCAGTCACCTCGACTTGTTTCTGCGATTCTGTTTGGTTGCTTGTTGGTTTTTTCGATGTCGACATCAGGGAATACAGGGACTACGGAGTCTAAAACCATGGTTTCTGAGGTTTTCTCCACTAGCACAAAAATTACGGATAAGAAATTAACAGGCAAGAATTATTTAATGTGGCGGCGGGTTGTTGAAATGAATTTAAAAGGGCAAAATAAGGAAGATCATCTCACTACGCTTAACTCTCGATCTTTGCTTAGTGCGTGCCGACGCCGATTTGTATTGGAAGCTCATGAATTCCATGGATGATGAGACGGCTGAATTGGTAGCTCATACGTCCAATGTTCGTGATTTGTGGGAGTATTTAGCTGTGTTGTATGGGGGCAAGGATAACATGAACCGGATGTATGACTTGTCGTGTGCTATGTTTCGCCAGGATCAACAAGGTCGTAGTGTTACCCAGTATTTTGCGGACTATAAGAAATTGGCGACTGAATGGAGTTCTTTGCTTCCTTTGAGTACCGATGTTAGTACTATGCAGACACAACGAGAACATCTGATTATTCTTGGTTTTTTAGCTGGTTTGAGATCCGAGTTCGCATCGCCGCTCTCAAATTTTATCGAGCACGAGTGTTGGCTCTCTTCGTGATGTGTTCTCTCGTGTGCTTCGGCCTCTCTCGAGTCATCTTCGCTTGGCCCCACTAGCAGTATTGGTGATTCCTCTGCACTTGTGAGTCAGACATCTCACCCTAATCGGGGTCCGGAGACTAGTGGTCGTGGTGGTCGATCTTCTGGTAGAGGAGGTCGTGATGGTGGTCGTGGTGGAGGTAGGGAGAGTAGAGAGGTTCGTACTTGTTATCACTGTGGGGATACGAATCATGTGGTTCGTAATTGTTGGAAGTTGCATGGTAAACCGTCTGGTGATCGATATGCGCATGTTGCCTCTCACACTGAGTCTGCTCCCCCACCCCAACCGTCTTCACCTAGTGAGGGTAAGGTAATACGGATGACTAATGATGAGTTTGCGAGATATACCCAGTATTAGACTTCTTCCTCTGCTTCTTCCACTGCTGCTTTTGTCCATACAGGTATGCCCATTGCGTGTGTTTCTTCCTCTCCTTGTAAATGGGTTATTGATTCCGGTTCTTCTGACCATCTGAGTGGCAACAGAGGTATTTTTTCTTCATTCCGTCCATCTTCGACATTACCGAGTGTTATCAGAGCCAATGGGTCTCATCGCTTACTTGCAGGCGGGGTGATATTTGTCTCACATCCTCTCTTTCATTATCCTCTGTTTTATACATTCCTAGTTTTCCGTTCAATTTACTGTCTATTAGTAAGTTTACCCGTGATCATAACTGTGATGTCTCATTTTTTCCCACTCATTGCATCTTTCAGGATCGTGTGACGAAAACGATTATTAGTAGAGGGCAGGAGTCTGGCGGACTTTATTTTTTTGAGGCTTCATCTACTCCAGTTGTGTGTTCGAGTGCCTCTTTGTCTCCGTTTCAAATCCATTGTCGTTTGGGTCATCCGTCTATGTCGAGTCTCAAGAAATTATGTCCAGATCTTTCATCTTTACCAGTTTTTGGATGTGATGCTTGTCAGTTTGCGAAGCATCATCGCATTTCTTATATTTCTAGGGTTAATAAATGGGCGCATGCCCCATTTGATGTAGTTCATTCAGATATTTGGGGACCTAGTCCTATTGTCTCGAAGTTAGGTTATAGGTATTTTGTTACTTTTGTGGATGATCATTCTTGTGTTACTTGGATTTATTTAATGAGACATCGTTCTGAGTTATTTGATATTTTTTCTGCATTTTGTGCTGAAATTAAACCTCAATTTGGTGTGCCTGTCAAACATCTTCGCAGTGATAATGCTCAAGAATATTTCTCCAATGTTTACTCCAAATTTATGTTAGCTCATGGCATGCTCAACCAATCATCTTGTACTGATACTCCTTAGCAAAATGGTGTTGCTGAGAGAAAAAATCGTCACCTCCTTGAGGTTGCTCGTGCGCTTTCGTTTCAGATGCATGTTCCTAAACCGTTTTGGGCAAATGCGGTGTTAACTGCTTGTCATCTTATCAACCGTATGCCATCTTCTGTTCTTTCTGGAGCGATCCCTCATCAAGTCTTGTTTCCTTCGGAGTCTCTATTCCCGGTGTCTCCTAGGATATTCGGGTGCGTCGCCTTTGTTCGTGATCATCGTCCTAATGTCACCAAGTTAGATCCTAAGGCGCTCAAGTGTATCTTTTTGGGTTATTCTCGTACTCAGAAAGGATATCGATTCTTCTCTCCTGACTTGAATCGATATTTGGTTTCTGCTGATGTTTCTTTTCATGAGTCGGTGTCCTTCTACCCTACATCGGATATTCCACCTGTTGAGTTTGTTCTCGATGATGATTTTCTACTCTATCGGGTTGTGGAGTCCACTTCTTTCCCTTCCCGCGATCTACCTCGTCCTCCTATTCAACAGGTTTACACCCGACGCACATGCTCTCAAGGGAATATGCCTCCTGCTCCTGCTCCTGCTGAGTCCGTCCTACCATCGTCGCCCGATCCAGCTTCCGTAGAGGTACCTTCTGATCTTGATATTCCTGTTGCTCTTAGAAAAGGTAAACGTAGTTGTACGTTACATCCTATTTCTAACTTTGTTAGTTACGATGGTTTGTCTCGATCTTTACGCCTTTGTTAATGTCCTTGAGTCTCATTCTCTTCCTAAGTGCGTAATGCGAAGCATTGGGTCATCCTGGCTGGAAGGCTGCTATGGACGAGGAAATGACTGCCCTTACGTACAATCAAACTTGGGATTTGGTTCCATTGCCATCAGGTAAACATACTATTGGGTGCAAATGGGTCTATGCTGTTTAGGTCAACCCGGATGGTTCTTTGGCTCGTCTTAAGGCTCGCCTTGTTGCTGCGGGTATGCTCGACATATGGGGTTGATTATACGGACACTTTTTCTCCGCTTGTTAAGCTTGCCTCGCTCGCTTACTTATCTCTCTGCCTCTTCTCATTGGCCTCTTTATCAATTGGATGTCAAAAATGCATTCCTTCATGGTGATTTACGGAGGAGGTCTACATGGAGCAACCTCAGGGTTTGTTGCTCGGGAGTCGGGTTGCAGGAAGCGGTCATTATACGGGTTAAAACAATCTCCACGTGCGTGGTTTGGGAGATTTAGTGAGGTAGTGCTTGAGTTCGGGCTTATGAGATGTCAGAGTGATCACTCAGTATTCTATCAGCGCAGGGGTGAAGGAATCATTTTACTGGTTGTTTATGTGGATGATATTGTCATCACGGGAAGTGATAGTGCAGGATTAGTGCACTAAAACGGTTCCTTCAGGAAAAGTTTCAAACAAAGGATCTCGGTAATTTGAGATACTTTCTAGGGATTGAGGTTGCTCGGTGCAAGCAAGGCATCTTCTTGTCCCAGAGAAAGTATGTGTGTGACTTGTTGAGTGAGGCAGGCATGTTGGGAGCGAAGCCTTCTGAGACTCCTATGGATCCGAATATGAAACTTACAGCTGAAGGGGGTGAAAGTTTTGCTAATCCAGAGAGATATCGACGGCTTGTTGGGAAATTGAACTATCTTGCTGTGACGAGACCAGATATTGCATTTGCAGTTAGTGTAGTAAGTCGGTTTATGTCCTCTCCGCGGACTACACATTGGGAGGCTGCTGTTAAGATTCTTCGGTATCTTAAGAGAGCTCCAGGGCTAGGCATATTATATCGAGATCATGGACATATGAGAGTAGAAGGGTTTGCTGATGCGGATTGGGCAGGATCCTCAGATAAGAGATCTACTTCTGGATATTGCGTGTTCGTTGGGGGTAACTTGGTTTCTTGGAAGAGTAAGAAACAATCGGTTGTGTCAAGATCAAGTGCTGAATCAGAATACATGGCTATGGCTCATGCTACATGCGAGTTAGTGTGGATTCGTCAGTTACTTGGGGAGATCGGTATTGGGAATCCAATGCCTATGCAGTTGTGGTGTGACAACCAAGCAGCTATTCATATTGCATCTAATCCATTGTTTCATGAACGAACGAAGCATATTGAGCTTGATTGTCACTTTGTTCGTGAGAAACTTCAAGAGAAAATAATTTCCACGAGTTTTGTTCCGACTGGCGATCAACTAGCAGATATTTTCACGAAGTCTTTAAATGGCACAAGAATAGGATATATTTGTAACAAGCTGGGCATGCATAACATTTATGCTCCAGCTTGAGGGGGAGTGTAAGAAGTATTAAGGGTTTAGTTGGTATAAGGTATATGTTTGGGGGGTCTTGGTGTAACATATGTTATCACAAACATATATATATATTTCTGCCTAACCGTAATTAGGTGACGGCTTCTCCAACTCTTCTCTTCTTCCTCTTCTACATAATCAACACCTCCTTTGCTCATAGAAGTTAAAAACAGCCATAACATCGCTCTTAATGATTTCCCATCCAAAACGGCAATGTAACGCTAGTGTTTGAATTTTGAATTCCTGGCAGGCCGCATGCCCTTGCCAGGTCTAAGGGTGCAGCTGTCCTTGCGCCAGCTATGATGCACGGACACAGCTGGTGGTTGCCATTTTCCGTGTTGGATACGGCGGATACTGTCCCAAATACGTTTTGGGGCAGAATTTGAATTTTCGAAAATATTCGACACGGACATGTTTGGCGACAACTCGAAATTGTCCAAGACTCGAAACAAGCCCTAGCCCCTGAATCGTGAGAACTGGCCGAAGAGGAAGACAAAATCGAAGAAGAGGCACTGTCTCAGAATTGAAGAGAAAACAAAACAGAGAGAGAATCGAAGAGAAAACAGAGACTCATTGTCTCAGAATCGAAGGAAGCCAAAATCGACGACGGAAGAGGTGAAAAATACCAGATTATTCGAATCGAAGGGAGAGATCATCAGAACTTAGAAGACTTCAAAGTTCGAAGGTATAGGAGGGGGCAAGGAGACGGCGGTTGTGGTTCGAAGTTCGCAGATCTGTCGAACGTCGAAGACGATGGGATTTTGTGTTCTCTCGAAAGTGAGAACTGAGTATGTGACTTGCATACTTAGTCCCCCCCGTACATTTTGGTTTCTAATATTTAGAAATATTTATTATATGCTTATAGTTTCTTATAGTTTTTAAAATTTACAATTGGGTCCTTATATTTTTAAGATTTACATTTTGATCCTTATATTTTAAATATTTACACATTACCCCGTACCTGTGTCCTATATTTTTTGAAAATTGCATATCCCCGTATCCTGTGTCCGCGTATCCGTGCAGCCTAGTGCGCCAGCTACCTGCTCCCCTACTCTTTACCTTCCCACTATGCGCGTAGGACACGCTCTGTACCACCCCCAATCTTGCACGACCCACCAGCTTCACCGTCGCCATCACCCCTTGCTGATAAGTTTGGTGGCTGAAAGAAACAATTAGTTTCAGTCCAAATAGGGACCACGAAGGTATTCTCTCCAACCCTAATTTGAATCTTGCTAGTAATCTCTTCCCTGAACTGAGCATCCCTAGCTCATCTAAAATTCTCTCTCGATTCCATCTCCCCATCTACATAAATGATACCCCCCCACGCATCCCCGATCTCCCAGAAAACCTATTTTCCCCACAAGTGCAGCGGCAACCCAAGCGTCCTAATCCACGCAACCTATGGTTTTCTGTCTTCGCGATGACAAAACTCAACAGGATCCCATTTCTCCAGAGACAACTCCTGGTTAAACTTCCATTTTCGGCCTGTAAGAATACGATTTGCTTTCGACTTCAAAGGGAATTCAAAGAGAAAGGAATTCCCGTTCAAGTCTACCACCCTCACACCACCTTCTGTTTTCCACCTCTAATTTACCCAGCGCTGCAATTCCATTTTATCGGGAATAGGATACTCCAAATCTCCAACATTCCGCACCAAGCAATGTTCCAGGAATTCCAAAGCTCCTTTGCAGGAACTTGCCTCAACCTGAACGTCCACACCTGAACTTTTGGTTCTGGAGCCAAGACAAGAAATTAAGTCTGGCCAGGGAGGGATTTCTGCCGCCTCCTTATATGATGTAGGTTTCTTCTTCTCTCTGTTGTAGTTCTCGCAAGCGAACCTGTGAGTTTGTCAGCCACCACATTTCATCCTAAACTGGCATCACACTCAGGAATGCATATCATTCCGGACCTTCTTTACCTTTGATGAGTATCCTGATGAACGTACCTGCTGCATTCTTCTCCTTGGCGATGGTAATTTCATGCCACTTGCTCTGCCACTTCTTCCAGCAGACTCCCCCAAATGACGAAAAATTACCCAGCAGCGTACATACCCAAGCAAACTCGTAGGAAGAGAGATATACCTCATGCAGTTGACCCTGTATCTCTCCACTAGCCGGTACTCAGTACGCTCCTTTTCACAGCTTCTGTAGACTTTGAACGTCTTCCTTCCATGCTGGAAAATTGTTCTATCTTGAGAAGACATGCTTTCCAAGTTCATATCTTGAGAAAATTGTTCTATCTTCATTTGTTGTCTTTAAAGATCATGATATTAGTCATATTACAACACCTCCTAATAAAAGCTTTTGGCACGGAAATAGGATAAAATCCGTAAAATAACAACGATCTAAATGATTCTACTGTTTCTAATAAATGCTTATTATTACTGATTAACTTCTAGACCGAGGAACTATTGAGATCAGCTTGCATTTAATGTGTAATATTTCATTCAATACTGACAACATTATGAATCATTCTCTCCTCCTTTGCTGCCCAGGTTATTGAGATCCTGAAGCTGGTCAGAAGGGAATTAAGTGGAGAGGCTATCAAGCCAGTTTAAGCCTACTCTGCAAGGTAGGATTTCAATATCATATAATTATGGGTCACATGTATTATACCAATATTATTAAAAGTCAATTGTTTTTTCTTAGTTTGTGTGATGGGTCAAACGTGACAATAATTTAGGGACGAGGGAGTATATGTTTTATATTCCAGCCAATCTAGGTGGCAAACATGTGATTTGGTTTGCTATCACTTAAAATGTGATGCAAGCCTTCAACCCTCATGCTTGAAACCTAGATTGGATTTATAAATTTGGATAGAAAAGTTTGGATCCCTATCATTTTCCATGCTTAAATTTTGTTGGCAAGCAATGATTAACCGTGATTTTGGATGTTCTCCCTTTGTTTCAGAGTTCTTCCAGTTTTGGGGAGTATTTCTTTATAGATGGCATGTTCAAATGCTAAACCCCTTTTCACACATGGGCAAGTGCTAATTACCCATTAGACAATCAATAATACATCTCTACTGAAGGAATTGAAAGGACCAAGGACTAATCTATGAGCATCATTAGGGAACCTTACCAAGTCCTGGGGTCTTTTGATTATTGTTGCGTTCCCAATATTTTCGTTGACATGCTCTCTCCATGCTTGGATTTTTCTGGAAACAGCATTGCAGCTTTTTCATGCAAGTGTAACAATGTTTTATTTTGATGATACAGATACAACTATAATGCCTGTTTTGCACATATTGGAACGAAATCTCAAGTCTCAAGTTGCCAAATGGTTTGAAGATTGAAACTATCACAGCAGTCGCATAAGTGTGACAATGTTTTATTGGTAGTTCAGCTTTTGGCCAAACTGGTATTTAATCTTTTTTGGTAATTAGTTACCAATGTAAATTTGCTATAACATAGAATGTAAGAAAGTAGGTTTTCGTCTGGATTGGATACAAATTCCTTACTTTTACCATTTTTTTGGGTGTGGCTGTGGCGAATGAACATGATCGTCACTGTAGCATGAGTTGCATTGTTAAGTGCAACTCTGTAAAATGTCTGCCAATAGTTGCTGGTGAACTCTGGAATGGGGAAAACTTTGTGCTGTGGTTAAACACCATTGGGCATATATATTGAAATCGGATCCACGGAACAAAAGGGGAGGGGGGGTAGTTACATATTGCTGGTATTCAACCTCAACATTTGAGTTTTTGTTCAAAAACCTTTGAACCTAAAATCAAAGTGGAGCCAATTTCAATCGGGAACCCCATGGACACAGAATCTTGCATCTTGCTACAAGAAATTGACATGGGGTCATACTTGGCATTCTTTACCCCAAACTCGGTACTGACATCGAAGTCTCACAATTTGACCATGTCACCAATATTCTTAACTTAAATCATATTTCTTTCCAAAACTCATTACAAATAAACCTTTAAAATATCTTTATCTCAAGTCAAAAACAGACCGAGTGGAATTACCACTATTAGTACAATTCCGCTATTAGTATGAATCGATTTGGTCCAACATGACACTGTTGGAGCTAATCTGTATCTGTATATTCCACTTCTCTTGTTGCTCCTTAGAAGAGGAATGGAAAAAATCACCACATTTTAGTTCAATTTACCAATTTATCGATCTATCAATGGTTTGGGATTTTCTGGCAATACCCCATGAAATAAATATACATTTTCTAAGACCAGAAAAGTTAACTGTTACATTTTACAGATTTTCCTTTGGTTTGCAATGGACAGACAACTGGGCAGCTTCAGAGCTCATCTGTGGCAGTTCCCTTCTCTTTCTTTGATCAAAAAGTTCCAACCTAGCAAAGCTGCCCCAACCGCAGGTTCAACCTAAGTTCTCAAAACAAAAGTCAAAGGCATAAGACTCCATTTCCACCAATATAAAGGGTCAATAGTAAAGCAGTGGAACTATATCAAATGAAATTAATGAAGAGGTGGATATACAAAATTATCATTTGATGACTACTCGTCAAAAACTACTAGGACTCGGGCTGATACAACTGACAATGAAATCATGAAACCAACTCAATGAATACCATAATAAAACAATAGAATACCTGATTTCTGCCTAGGAAAACTCTTCCTTTCATTAAATGGTTAATTGCATTTTAGGGTCCAACCGGGTACCCAAAAATGCGAGCTCACGGAAACATTGGCCCTAAAATGCTATCAACCCTTAATTAAAAAGACTTTGATCTTAGGCAGTCGAGGTTTTATGGTAACCAGACATGTAGCAGAATCTGTTTCACATCATTTCAGCCTCCTCAACTAACCACCCAAGCAGTAACATCCTTTGGAAGCATGGAAGACATGGCTTTCTGCGGCTTCTACAAAACATTTATTTCTTTGTTATTCGTTTCATTTTATCCCAAGTGTTGTTAAACTGACCCAAGGACTGTCTTGGTGATTTCAAATTTAAAGATGGTGGATACAAATCATATCCAACTCTATAATCACCACAATGGGGGTTGTGGACGCTATAGCACTCCACAATTTCAAGACCCATTTACAGAGAGATTTCTAGCTATCATACTGCCCTCCGTTCCTAAAAGAGTCGTGTTTGACTTGACAAATTTATTATAGATATTAGGAACAACTACTTATTTTGACCATCGTGCTAATTTGGGAATATCACTTTGACCACTGTCCTGTTCAATTTGCCAATGTGATCATTTATACTAATAAACACACATATAATCAAACCAAAATTGTTAGTTTCCGTTAAAAACGTAACGAGGACCTTCCAGTCAAAAAATTATTTTGCGAGTAGCAGGTACCACTGCATGATAAACAAGGCTGCTATTGGTTGTACGGACTTCCCGATTCTTCTTCTCTTTAGCCATAAAATAAACAAGATTTTCCTTGCTCTCCTTTTAGTAAAAGCTGCTTCTTTCCCTCTCCTCTTCGCCTATGCTAATTGGGGTCGGAGGAGGAATAGCATTTGAAGCAGGTGATGAGGTTGGGAGTAGAGGAAGCTGGCATATTAATTCCACATCATAAATTATTTTGGCAATAAGTGGGCCCCACTGATTCACAAAAGCATGATGCCCATGTGTTACTTTTTCTAATGGTGGCCCCCATTGAGTTTTTCCTATATATTAGTATGTGTTGCCTTTTCTAATGATGCCCATGTGATTGTGGGAGCCACCAATTAAAGTATCAAGCAAATCAAGGATAAAATGGTAAAACTATCATCCTAAAAGGAGTGATTACAAAATTGACATTCCTTTCTTTTTGGGACGGCCTAAAAATGGATTCGATTCTAGGAATGGAGGGAGTATATAGAAGAGGGAGAATATAAAAGAGGGAGAATATAAAAGGACAGATGAGCTTTATGAATTTTGACATTTCTATACCCTTTATCTTTCACTAGTTTACTTCCACCAATCATTATCATTCAACTTGTGATGCAAGTTTGAGTAAATTAGTCATTTTATATTTCCTGATTTCTTCAAATGCTATCATTGACAAAGAACTAGGAATATCTTATACATGATCTCCTGCCATGCACACACTCTAGATATTACAAAGAACAAATAAATTGGATCGTCACTGACTAATAACTAATATACTAACCTTTGGTCTTATTGGACAAGCACCAGGGTAGGTCTTCATAATACAATCAATAACCTCTTTCCCAATATTCCACCTCTTGTTAGCTTCAAGGACACCACCAACCAAAACCATTGGAAAATGGCCATTCCCCTCTGCAGTTCAAGATCAATTTGAAATAACAGTTTTTTCCATTTCAGAATGTGGATACCCAAAAGAGAGAAAAGGTTATAACTTCAAACTTCCGCTTCTAGGTTTAAGTTTCCAATAACCGAAAAAACATTTACTTGTATAACTGGGTCCTTTTCAGGCATAATAATATTAAGCTTCTAATAGCGAGAAAGGTCAGACCTTTTCCGGATAAGCCAAGTCTTTGAATAACAGCTTTTACAGTTAGAGCCAGTTCTTGTACAGCGACATTCAATATTTCATTTGCAATATCATCGCCCGCTTCTGCACACGATACCACTACTGGAACAAGAGCTGCAATGCGGGCCCAAGATGGATCTGCATAAGTCCACCTAAGTTCCAACACAAAACAAGATGATGCAAATTGTAAAATTCTGCATCCATTCTATCACCATTCTTGATATTTAGTCGATCATTAATCAGTCATTTCTAAAGAGCATTACATAATACAGATTCCAACAACAATTAGTGATGTAGGACGTAGTAAAGAAAACCTCAAGAACAAAGAACTTAACGATGAAGGCCAGAAAATAAGATTGAAGGAATGGAAAATAAATGAAGTTGAAAGGAAAAAATATCTCAAGCCATTCTTATTTCTCAATTCATCAAGTCCGATTAATATAATACATTTCAGGTCTTTGCATAGGCAAACCCCAATGTAAATTGAATCTCCAAATAGTCTTAATACTACAAAAACAAAACTATATAAATCTAATTATGGCCTAGGCTTTGTGCCTATGCTTATCATGCATCCATATCCTCTCCCTTGGGGGATCCAGACAATCTTGTTCCCCATCAATAAGTTTCCCATCATTTTTCATTTTATAGTGCAAACCATGATTCTAATACATATGCCTCTTATCATTATCACAACTTTAGAGTGATCAACTAATATATCAGTTTCCCAATCAAATAATTCATCTTAGTTGATCACTAGTTTCTCATAATCAGACAACCATCAACTTGAGTTGACTCTGTGGGTCTATCAAATACAAAATGATGCCACAGTGCACGGCACTTTCTTGCCCATGAGATTAGAAGACATACTACCACCAAGGAGCTTTCAGGTGCAATTAAAAGGTTCCATCTCAATGGTTTTGTAACATAAAGAGTGCCCACTGCCTACATGATGTGTAAAAGTCAGCCCAGCAGTTCCTAGTATTGGGCCTGCCAGGAGCTTAAAGTACTAATTTGACTAGAATAGACAAATTCAATAAGGATTATCATAACAAAAACAAAGATATTGATAAGCAGTTACATGCCACATATCAGTAGACTCAAGATGCCTGACACAGGCTTTACAGAGTAATACGAATTGTTAGCACTTAATTAATATGCATGGATTTAAGAAAGTAGTTATAAGTTTCCGAAGAGGAATACCCAATGAGTTCATCAGGAGAAGAAAGCCCAAGTGACTCTAAAATACAATCTGTAAGCCTCGTCTCAGGACCACGGCCATCATAAGCCCTTACAACTGCTGTCAATGCCTGAGCGGCAATTCCATAACCACTGTAAGTAAAAAAATGCATGTTAAGCAGATTACATCATCGAACTTGTGAGATTAAAATGGAAAACACATTGATGAATAAATAATCTCATCACATAGCCCACAATCACTCATGACATCGAAAAAAATAAACATTGATATAGAAACAACCCAGGTTAATTATGAACATAGAAACTATAACGCTACTCGTAATAGAGCACGTTCGTCTAACTTTTCATTCTAGGAATTCTCAAAAGTCACAAAATTAGATAAATTTGGCTAGTATTATGTCAAATCATAATCCTTAATTACATTCAAACCTTTGGCTCACTCTGAAGGATAATGTTAGAACATCAACAAATAGTAAGCTTAATTTTCATGTTGCGCAGTCAATCCTTCTAACATGGACTTTTTAGCTGGTCACGAAGAAATGGTTATTGGTTTACAATATTTCGAAATGGTAACCTACGTAACATGGATTCTTTTGAAATGCATTAACTACTCGTATCAGACTTGTGGCACTTGGACAAGGGATCCAATATGGGTTCATTTTGGACCTAATTCACTATTATAAGGCTAAATTATAGATAACATTCTATGTATACGTTCCACTATCGGCAGACTTGATTTTAAACGAGACAAGTTTCTTTCTTGAATACGTAGTATATGGAACACTCTTCAATCCCAGGAAATGCATAGAACATGACATAATCATGTTGCTAACACTAAGCGAACATGGCCAACAAACTTAAAAAAGCTTTTATCCACAGGACTGGGGATAATATCTTTATACGCCATTTAGCTACATTTACATCAATAAACATTCCCAAGTCAAGTACTCGTGCCCATAACATGTTGAGTTTCCTCATTTTAGCTTCCATAGCTGTGTTGACACGACATGACTTGGACATTGGTTTAACTCTTCATGTAGGACCTTGGACAAGCTAACTCATGTTTCCAGTCAGGCTTTTCAAATTTTATATTCACCTATTAAACTGTCAATTATTCTTAAATACAACCCAAACTTTAATTCAAAAATAGTAGCGGATATACATATTGGGTCCAAGCCTCTGCACTTCACATCTCAAAACTGTGGTTCCCATGGATCTTACTTCTAGTCAAGCACATTCACTCATCGCCCACGAACAAGTCCTTCAAATATAGTACACGTCTACACTATTTACTTTCACCAATTCTGATACTTCTTTCTCTAGGCTAGGAAGGGTTAGTTAGGAGTAAGATACCAAGCTTGTAAAATTTTGTTGGAAACACATTGGACCTCAGACATTGTCTTGAAATATAAATGTGCAAAAAAAATGGAGGTCTCCAAGAGATCTCTACCATAGGTTGTCTTCAGCCCAATGAGAACTACAAATTTCCAGTCTCATTTCTTCCTCTTTGATTTTCCAAGTTATTTTTCTCATTTCTTTCTCTTCTATGAAACGTGTAATGACAGAAATAAATGCATAATTTGAAGGTTCCTTCCTTACTATGACCTAAAAAAGTTTTTTAATACATTCAGAAACAAACTGAAGACTACTACATAATGTATTCTACAAATCTTCCCCTGTTCCATCAAAAAATTCCTTTTCAAAAATTATGCCTACAATTCCCATCACCTTCCAACTTTTCTCTCCACATGTGGTATAAGCATCTTCACTATTGTGAGATACCCGAAAAATCGTTGCAAAACGATTGGTTGAACTACCCCGTTGTGGACTCTACTTTTGTGTTCTAGAGTCGCCACCTATGTCACTATTCTAAGATCGACATAAATAATTATATTCTAATTTGGGTCCGGGGATTAGGTTAGGAGACAAGAAGGTGTTAGGCCCGTGTCTCGCCCGATCTATGGTGATTGGTCTCATTTGGAAGGTTCAGGTTCTAGAACATTCTTGAACATGATGCTGTGAACTTCCTCTTTCTATTACAGTCCTAGTCCAGAGCCAAGAGATGATGGCACTTGTCCAGATGTAGAATCATGAACCCTCCTTGCATACACTTGATCAAATCTGGATTCTGGAATAGCGTTTTCTGAAGGATGAGAATCTCGGATTTGTGAATCAAGGTTGGGGAACTCAAACACTGATTGATCATTTAATCCCCCTTGAGACTGAGAATCATAGAAATAGGATTCGTGTTCAGAAAAAGTGACATCTGCTGAAATATACGTCTTTCTGGTAGGGGGATGATAACATTTATAACCTTTTTGGGTGGAAGAATACCCTATGAAAGCACACTTAAAAGCTCTAGGGTCCAATTTACCCCGATTGTTTGCATGAATGTGGACGAAAGACTTACAGCCAAAGTCTCTGGGGGTTTGAGAAAATCGACTGCGGATATGTGGAAAAAAGGTTGATAGGAATTGCAATGGGGATTTATGACCAAGGACTTTAGTGGGGAAGTCTATTTATGATAAATGTGGACGCAAGGACAGCTTCTCCCCAATAGGTTTTGGAAACATGATTCTGAAATAACAAGGTCCGTGTTGATTCAAGGAGGTGATGATTTTTCCTCTCGGCAATGCCATTTTGTTGGGGTGTTGAGACACGAGATGAGTCATGCATGATTCTTTCTTTTTGAAATAATCTGATTGAAATAATCTCTTGCAATATCAGATCGAAGGTATTTTACTCGTGTTCCAAATTGATTTTTGACCCTTTCATGGAAGTTTTGAAAGGAGCAAGTGACATCAGACTTATTTTTCAGCAGATAGACCCAAGTAACACGAGTACAATCATCAATGAATGTGACGAACCATCTAGCTACAGATATATTTGAGTCCTTGATTGATGGTCTATGTGAATGATGGGCTTGAAATCAGGAATTTGATTGAGAATTTTCCTGTTGTTTAGGGCATGTGTAACTTATGTTGTATTTCCTTAGTTAGAAGATTACGATTTCATTAGGCCTTGATTTTAGGATCCTAATTGATCCATTCCCTGTGTATATACTCACTGTCAGAATAATGAGAAGTTATCTAGTTCCCTTCAATATCTCTACATGATATCAGAGCTATAGGGTTTCAAATCATCAAAAAAAATTATTTTCACAATAGCCTTTATCGCTATTTTTCAATTCTAGCCTTCATTGCTAGAAATTCAAACCAATGTAACAGTCATCCCCTACTACTACTGTGACTCCGAGCACAAAGTCTCAAATTAAACTCAATGATGGACATGAGGTGATCCAGCCCGTTATCAGTTGGATGAAAAAAACTACTTGAATTGGTCTCAACTCGTCCGTACTTTTCTCAAAGGGAAGGGCAAGTTGAGTCACCAGCTTGGCACTGGCCCAAAGGAAGGAGATGCCAGTTTTGAAGCTTGGGATAAGGCTGATTCTATGATCATGTCATGGTTATGGAGATCCATGTCTCCTGGAATAAGTGATACATGTATGTTTTTGCCTACAGCAAAGGCAATATGGGATACATTGTATCAGACCTATTCTAAGGTCAATGATGCAGCTCTCATTTAAGAGATTAAGACGAAAACTACTGCTACTAAACAGGGTAATCAATCTGTCACTAACTATGCTAGCTTATTGCAAAATCAGCGGCAAGAATTGGACTACTATCGCACTATTAACCTCAAGTACTGTGCAGTAGAGGTGAAGAAATTCATTGAGCGAGATTGAGTTTATGATTTCCTGGCTGGATTAAATCCATAGTTTGATCAAGTTCGCATTCAGGTCTTGGGAAGACCACAACATCCTTCCCTTAGTGTGACCATATCCCTAGTCCGACGAGAAGAAAGTCGGTGAGGAGTTATGTTGTTCGGCTTTGTATGTTGGTAGAAGACACAAGCCAAGTGGCAGTCAGCTGGAGATGTCTAAACCTACAAATAAAGATGAATTACTGACAAATCTATCTCAAACTTCCAACAGTGGGGAATGGGAGCATTTTACTTTTGCCAAGTTTGCACGAAATGCAATCAGATGGAAGAGAACTGAGAGACGGTGACTCTGCATTTCCAAGAAAACCAGATTTCAGCAAATTACTAAGTACAAGGGAATTTGGATGTCCTGGACGCTTATGCCATGTTGTGTAATTAACATGAGCAGAATTACAAGAAACAAAAGGCAAGGAAAAGTGTGTAGATAAAGGAGGAAGGTAAATGGAAAAGGCGTCCAACTTTAGGCCCCTTCGCGATCATCTTCCTTAGTGTTGATCCTGCACAAGACAACCAGATTTTGAGAATTCCACCCGACAATTAGTATCAATTAATTGTCCAACACAAATAAGATTACTTGAGAGATCTGGAGATACAAAGACATCAGTTCAAGATGGAGAAAGATCATCGGTGGCTGTGATAGGTAAAGACCTGCCTAGCAGTACGAATCTTCAGATTTCCATGATATTTAGTAACATTAGTTGGGGAATGAGCATTATTTGTCATATGATTGGAAGCGCCTGACTCAAAGTACCAAGGAGAAGAGGCAGGGAAGAAAGAAAGGGCGGAAACGATCATTTGCTGAACCATTTCAGGAGTCATAGGTGGAGTAGAGGCAGAAGCACTTTGTGGCACAGATGCTGGATTCGCAGAACTACGAGTACTAGGATTAGAAGAACCCACAGAAGCAGTAAAGGCTGTTGCAGATCTCTTCGGGGGTCTTGTTGGACATTCTTTGATAATATGTCCATCCTTCTTACAGTAACTACACAATTTTTTTGGGCATTTAGAAGCTAAATGGCCAAAGCCTTTGCAACAATAACATTGAACCATGCCCATGTCCCGTCCTCTAGGCCTACCTTGTGCTACATACGCCACTGGAATAGAGGTGGATTTTTGTTGTTCCATGGTGGTTTGAGAGAGAAGACGTTCCTCACGAAATAAATCATTGAGACACGCATCCAATGAAATACATGATTTCGTTTCATAAGGTTGGACCTGATGGCTTCAAATTCAGATCTCAATTTCATAAGAAATTGATCACGTTTGGTAGTTTCATGAATCGATTGTACCGAACAAAGACCTTCAGGTGTTAAGTTTTCATAGACTACGGTGGTGTATTCAGCCCAAAGATTCATGAAATGCGAGCAAAATGCAGAGATAGAGAGACTGTACTGCTGAAACATTGAGATTTCTTGTTCAAGTTGGAATCGTGGAGCGGTGTTATACTGACTATAAATTTTCTTCAGATAATTCCACATACTCGCAGCAGTCTTGAAGGGTCGAAGATTGACAACAATGCTGGGATCAGCAGAGCCTATAATCCATGACATGACGTGAGCATCCTTGACTTCCCAGTTCCCACTGCGCATGTTCCGTGTCAGACTAAGGGGCAGGTTTGCTACCGTCAACATGACCCCATAGGACCTTTGACATATATCCGGAACTGAAATGCCCAAGCTGAGTAGTTCTTCTCATTAAGACGAATCTGCAAGAAATCATACTTTTCGGAAGACATGAGGCTGAGAAGAGAAATTGGTCACAAGAAACCAATGTTCTGGACTAGAGATGAGCCGAAAAATAACCAAGAAGGCTAGGGAGAAAAATTGGTCACAAAGAACTAATTCTGGACTAGGAATGAGTCAGGAAATATTCAAGAAGAACTTGGTTTGAGCTAGGACAAATGAAAAAAACGTGGAGTATCCAAGCTTAGCTAGGATCATGAATTAGACTCTGATACCATGTTAGAGTTTAGAAAACTGTCCTTTCTTCCTACAGAATTCACCTATAAATAGTGTCTAATACAGGCCGAATGTAAATTAGCTAAACTGTCACCTATATCCTATAGCTAGGCTATCCTAATTAGGATGTATTTTCGAATTTACAGTCACAAATCTTCTGACAATTGTACAACATTAATAATGCAGTTACAAATCTACAGCTGTGAAATTGCTGCCGATAATTTCCATTGACAGTGGTAACAGCAAGGTGGACTCAACCCTCTGGAACCACAATTCACTTGGAGAGGGTTTTGGGATACCATAACAACGACACACATTAAGTGACGATACCCCAATTCTACATCAATGGTGTGATACTTGTGAAGAATTTCACATAGACCTACTATCACACTACCCACCAACATGGGCTTAAGCTTTTACGTGATCTAGCCAGATTGTATTTGCATTTTTTTTTTATAAAGGTAAAAGTATATATATATATGAAGAGCGTCAAAACAGGTGACGCGTCCTTGACATAAAAGTATACACTACACAAAAATATACCCACTAGCCAATATGGAAAATATTCTGCACTAGTGTTATCATTAAGATTCAAGGTATGATCAGCCCCTACACTCCATTCAAGCATGTTCGAGAGAAGCGATTTCCTCAAAGCATTCATAGAACCCTCTTCATTATCAAACGCCCTTCGATTTCTTTCTTTCCAAATCGTCCAAGTTATGCTTAATGGGGCAACATCCCAAAGGTTATTCCTGCTCTTTTTCCTCCTAAAATAAGACCAATTCCAAAAAAGATCCTTAGTAGAGTTTGGGAGCGCCCACGAAATGTTAAACAAGCCAAAAATCGCAGACCATAGAGTCCCCACCACCGGGTAGTGGAGCATCAAATGGTTAACACTCTCTTCATCCCTCTTACATATATAGCACCGATTAGTGTACAAAAGGCCTCTTTTCCTCAAATTGTCACCTGTTAAGATGGCTTCGTTTGCTACCTCCGACGCCAAAAAAGCCACTCTACTTGGAACCCCAGTTTTCCATATCAATCTCCACGGGAACAGAATTCTGTTGCTGCCGTCCAGTCTAGAGTAAAACCCTTTCACCGAAAAACACTCTACTTTTGTCATCATCCCATGAAACTTTATTCGCTGGACGGCCAACTTTCTGGGCATATAAGAACCCAAACAATCTCACAACAGTCTCAATCTCCCAGTCTTGAAAGTTTCTGTGAAAAGAAAGATTCCATGTGACGTGCCCTCCTCCGAATAAAGCACAAAATTTATATAGCACTCCTTATCTATGATGCATGGATACGCTATGAAGGCGGTGTCTCGCGTATCGGATACGCGTCGGATACGGATACGTTACAGATACGTGGGATACGCCCCTAGATACGTCCAGGAGGCGAACTGTCAGTTTTCCAAACTCTGGATACCGGACCCGGATACGTGACCCAAATATGCAACCCGAATCTGGATACGCCCCTCAAAACTCGATCGTTTTGACTTGATGAAGAAGGGGATAAATCAGATTTTCACAAACCCGACATACCTTCGATGCTTCTTCCTCGCTCTCGCCGACGTCAACTCTGGCCCTCGAGAGCCCTAGCCGCCGCCGCCACCTCTAGCCCTCAAGCCTTAGCCACCGTCGTCGACCCTCGAGCCCTAGCCGCCGCCCCTGCTTTTCGTTCGAGCCTTCTAGCCCCTGCTTTTCGTTCGAGCCTTCTTCTTCAGTCGAGCCTTCTTCGGTCGAATCCTTTTCAGTCGAAGCCTTCTTCTTCGTTTTGGTCGTTTTGGCTTCTTCGTTTTGTTTCTTCATTTTGTCGGCAGATATAAACGGGAAAGCTGCATTTATATAAATATATAATATATGCATATTATTATTAGTATTATTATAGTATATGTATATTATATATGCTGTATATTAATATTACTATGATATTAATATTACTATGATAATAATATATATATATTTATATTTTAGTCCTTATAGTTTAAATATTTACATTTTGGTCCTTCTAGTTTGAATATTTACACTTTACCCCCACGTATCCGTATCCGGGATTTTCAAAAATCTCGTATCCCCGTATCTCGTATCTGCGAATCCGTATCCGCGTATCCGTATCCGTGCAACCTAGCTCCTTATCTCTAGCCAGAGCATATGGATTGGGGAATAATCTGCATAATTCCCCTCCAGCGCACCATTTGTCCTTCCAAAACCTCACTGAAGAGCCATCGCCAATTACAAAAGAGATGTGTCTAGCGAAATTATCCCATCTTCTTCTTATACCTTTCCAAAAACCCACCCCAAAGGATTCATTAATGGCAGCGGGAAACCAAGAGTGATTTCCCTTACCATATTTACACTCCACCACCTTACGCCACAATGCCTCCCTCTCCGTAAGATACCTCCATAACCATTCCCCAAGAAGGGCTTCATTGAACAACTTTAACTTTTTAACCCCAAGCCCTCCTGCCTTAAGACTCCCACAAACTGTCGACCATTTAATTAAATGGAATTTTTTCCCCTTTGAGCCCCCTTCCCACAGGAAATCCCTTTCCAACTTTTCTAAACGGTTCCTAACCGAAACCGAAATCACAAGCAGCGACATATAATAAGTAGGCATGCCAGAGAGTATTTTTTACTAGAACAAGCCTCCCCCCTTTGGATAAGTATTGTCTCTTCCAACCTGCTAGCCGATGTTCGAACCTTTCAACCACCTCATTCTACACTACCTTGCTTTTAAAAGGAGCTCCAATGGGTAATCCGAGATAAGATGAGGGAGTCTCATTACCTTACACCCAAAAAAAGAAGCCAAATCCCCCACGTTCTCGACGTCTCCAACCGGAATGATTTTGCTCTTAGATCCGCCCCACAAAAAACCAAGGAGACACCTTAATTGCCGGACCACCTGCCCTATCCACCCTAAATCCGTCAAAATAACCTCCCAGCATTGCTTTATCCACCAAGTTGTTCAAAGCCTCCATAACTATGATGAAGAGAAAAGGAGAAAGGGGATCTCCTTGACGCAAACCCCTCGAACTCCCAAAAAATCTAGCAGGTTCTCCGTTTACAAGGATGGAAAACCGAGCAGTTGAAATGCAGAATTGAACCCAGTTTCTCCACTTAACCCCAAACCCCATTTTCTCCATCATAAACATCAGAGAGTCCCAATTCACATTATCAAACACCTTTTCTATATTCAGCTTACATAGTAAGCCCGGGGTTCCGCCTTTTGATTCTAGCATCCACTGCTTCGTTTGCAATCAGCGACGCATCTAAGATTTGCCTGTTACGGACAAAAGAAGCGTGCTGGGAATCAGAGATGATTTTATCCATAGTTTTCCTCAATCTATGGGGTAATAAAAACAGTGTTTTACATTAATCTATGATAAATAAAGCTACTGAATATCATTACAGCCTTGTTACAATGGCAGATTGCCTTCCATATTAACAAGGATCTTGGGTAGTGAGTACTTCATGCTAGTTTGAGCATGAAGTTTAACTAGTTCTATTCCTAGTGAAGAGATCATTACCTCAGCGTATAAGTAAACCATATATTCATAGTGCTCCAACCACGTTGATACATGATCACCTCTTTGTCCAGTGGTTATAATAATCCAAGAGCATATCTTCCTTGTCAAAATTACAATCATGTGAAATTCAGTGCTCATTCCTTGAAGCTATCTTAACAGGAGAAAATTTGAGGAAGCGTAAGAAAATCTATACTAACTGGTGCTTTTTGTGTAAGAGCGACGAAGAAAGTGCAAATCACTTTCTGATCCACTGCTCTTTCGCTGGGGAGATTTGGAACTATGTGCTGAATTTATTCAAAGTTACTTGGGTGATGCCTAACTCGATCAAACAACTCCTGCACTGGACCCTTTATAAGCATAGAAGGAAAAACAGTGTCTGGGATACTGCACAGTTGGCTGTGTGCTGGACCATTTGGAAAGAAAGGAACCTTAGAGCTTTCGAAAACAAGGAAAGGACCTTGGAAGAAATCAAAAATCAAGTTTTGCAGCTGCTATTTTTTTTTTGGTGTTTGGAGGCTTTCTCGCATGGTTCTAATCCTTTTGTAGATTTTGTGGATAATATTCTTGGTAGTTAGTGGGGTCTCAATGTTTTCTTCCAATGTATATTGGACGCTTCACCTCTTTTGAAGCAGTTATTTATATTTCTATCTTACTTATCAAAAAAATATATAGATGGTCAATGTCATTGTCGACCTTATTTTTTTCGTTCTTTACTAAGTTCATTGAGAACCACTTCAAGTTCACACATAAAATAGGTGCACCAATATAATTGCTAAACTTAGATAGATATTGAAATTACCTGCCCCAGTCACCCAAGACAGGCCCTCCCCCAGCAGCATGAGCTTCCCTTCCATCTTCAGTGAATCCATATGAAATGCTCCCTGTACCAACAATCAAAACACAGCCATGAAGTTTTCCCATGGTTCCACTAGCAAGAGCTGCAACAGCATCATTTTTGACATATAGCTTTACGTTGTCAGGAAATAATACCCTGAAAAAGATTATGAAACTAATATAAGAAAAAATATATTCACGCTTTAGAGTAGCAACTTGCTAATGATTCATAGTTGACATTCAAATTTAAGCTATTATATTTGGAATAAACCACTTATTATGGAAGCTTAGGAAACTTTTTAATGGCCAAGATCGAGGAAAACATGCACACCATCTTCCAAGCATCTTTGTCGCATCAGTTACCACCTAATGATTCATAGTTAACATATCACAAACCTAAAGACTATATCCAAGACAGGTGGGGGGGGTGAAGTATGCCCATCCACCGACCAAATGAGCACCTAGCTTCAATAGGCCACCCAAAAGTCAATAGAATTCGGTGCCCAATGGTTATGAGTCCTTGTACACAGGGAGTATACAAGACAAAAGAATTACTAAGTAATAGTCCTCTTCACTAAATCTACAAAAGAGTTCTTTATATTCGAGTCAACTACTGAACACCACAAACGAAGAGTCTAATACACCTCCTTTTTAATTCGAGCAACATCACACTCCAAATTCGTGAACACCCTTTGGTTCCTCTCCTTCCAAATGATCCACCAAATCGCCAAAGGTCACGAATCCCACCATAAATTCCGTTTTCTGCGTTTATAAAAAGACCACCAACGAAACACCTACTAGGAGGAGAAACCAGCTCCATATCTCCCTTGTCACCGGGCAATGCAATAATAGATGGTTAACAGTCTCCTCATCTTGTTTACACAAGAAGCACCTATTAACGTAGATCTTTCCGCAGACTCTTAAGTTATCTCCCATTAAGATAGCTTCCTGAGCCGCTTCCCAAACAAAAAAAGTAACTCTTGGAACTTTAGCTTTCAATATTTCTTTCCAAGGAAAAAGATTGTTTGCATCTCCCCATTTCCTAATACCATCATCAAGGGTGAAAACGGACTCCGAGATCGAATCCTCAAGGTGATATGGGATCCTAGAGGTGTTCGTACTTGCTCTAATGGTAGCTCCCAAGTTTCAATGTGTCTTAGTGTAGTCATTTCCCCACACAACACTTAGCTCCACATCGTAACTATAACTGCTACGATACCATTTTGTCCAAAAGTACATCTTTAGAGTACATGCATCCACTAAGGGTGGTAGTAGGTGGCACATATAAGCATACTTGTTTTCCCATTTTCATCCAACAAGGTTGTGAGGCTTTATGAGACACCTGTTGTATCCGAGGGACCCAAGGTTATCAAGGTGCGGCTAGAGCTTGCAGGCAACATTTTATTTTTATTTTTATATGTAAGATATTATATACCAAAGGCATCAAAACAGGTGACGCATCCTTGTACACTAGGAGTAAACACAAAAGGACTAATCTAAAGAAAAACTATTAAAAAAATCAAGAAGAGAATAGTTATGAATATGGGAAGAATTAATATCTTCGGCACACCAAAAGTGTAACGTGCGCAACAGTTCGTCCTTCAACTTTTCCACTATCCTTTCCTCATTCTCAAACACCCTTCTATTTCTTTCCGTCCAAATGATCCAGCAAATACCCACAGGGTCAAATCCTTTATCTTTCTTTCTTTAAAAATGGATGGTTAAGGAGAAAATCACGTGCCATATACAATTCCTCCTCCCTCGTTTATACAACATCCAACTCAAAAGAACATCTTTCACTGATCGGGGCATAAACCAAGCAATTTTGAAAAGACTATAAATGAGACTCAGCATTTGGGCACTAATCATCTTCATAGAGTTTTGGGAGGGTTAATACTGGGCCATTGCCATTGGGCAGTAGGTCTTCTTTTGGTCAACATATAGACACGCGTAGCAGTCCGGGAGCCAACTTGGGTTCAGGTTGAAAGTGCGGAACTCCATGTTTTGTGATGCTAAGTAGTACACTGTATAAAATGCATCACCTCTAGAGTCCTACATTGCCAAGGGGATTCGATTGTGGAATATGTTCTGCCCAGTTGACGAGACCAGGGCAATAAGTGAGGGAGATTGTAATAATACAATTAGGCTTGTCAACACCGGAGAAAGCATTTTCAGAACCTTCCTCCGCTTATTCTGGTCATGATGCCCTCCCTCATCAAGACTAACACTCCTCATGACTAATCACTAATGTAAGCATGCATATTTCCCAACCCTCAGCCTCCAAACCCCCCCCCCCCCACAGAGGGTAGGTGAAATGGAGACATGAATTTTTTAAAGAGACTTTTGGTATTTGATAGTAATAATGTTGAAGAAGACAATGAGAATGATATAATTGTTATATTATTATTATTGTAATAATATTTAATTATTGTTATAATAATAATAAATACAATTCTTATAATCGTTGTCATAAATGAAATGAAAAATGAGTTTTCATTTAAATTAAAGCTTTTAACATAACGGCATTTGTAGACACGTTAGGTATTAGACTTTTTGATATTAAAATTCTAATTTTAGGGACTTTTTGGATACATTATTTTTGGGACTTTTTGGATATGAGAAGTTTTTAATGGGACTTTTTGGCATTTTTCCCTAAAATTTATGTCAATTGGTGCTACATCTGAAAGGGGAGTGAAGAGAGCGTTAACTATTTCGTTGCTTCACTGTCTTGTGGTGACGGAATTGTACCATTTACTGCTTAGCCTCTTCAACCTTTTGTTAACAGAAATAGAGAAGGAGAAGAAGAAAAGAGAAGAACAGGCAGCAGTGTGGATCGCAATAGCAGTCGCCTAACTCTTGCGAACTCTGCGTCATAATCTTATTTATTATTAAACAATGAGTGTATACATATATATAACATATACCCTAATAATATAATTACCAAATTACCCTTATTTACTAACACTCCCCTTCAAGCTGGAGCATAGATATTTATCATGCCCAGCTTATTACAAATATTATCCACCCTTAACTTTGTCAAGCCTTTAGTCAAGATATCACCGGTTGTTCTCCGCACGCACATACGAGGTGGAGACAAGATTCTCGTTGGATCTTTTCTCAAATGAAATGACAATCAACCTCTATATGCTTAGTCCTCTCGTGGAAAACTGGATTTGTAGAAATATGCGTGGCGCCCGATTATCACACCACAATCTCATAGGCGGTAGGAACCTTAAATCCAATCTCTTCCATCAATTGTTGTATCCACATAAGTTCACAAAGTTGTCCGAGCCATAGCACGATATTCGACTCGCACTTGATCTCGCCACCACACTCGTTTCTTACTTTTCCAAGATACAAGATTTCCACCGACAAACACACAATATCCTCAGAAGTTGACTTACTATCATCTCGTGATCCCGCCAAATCAAGATCGAAATGCCTCTACCCGTATGCCCATGATTCGCATACAATATACCTCTACCCGGTGCTCCTTTCAAATATTTCACAATTCGAATCAATGCATTCCAAGATGTAGTAGTAGGGCTGCCATAAACCGACTCACTACACTCACCGAAAAGCAATATCCGGACGAAGTTACTACAAGATAATTCAACTTATCAACCAATGTCCGGTATCGCTCGATCCTCGAACATCTCCCCTTCTCCGACTACAAGTCGACATTAGATCCATCGAGTGTCACACGGTTTCACTCCAAGCATTCCAACTTCCTCAAGTAAATCAAGGACATATTTTCTTTGACACAAAGGATCCCTTTCTTGGACCGTATCACTTCGATCCCAAGAAAGTTCTTTAGAGTACCCAAGTCCTTTGTTTGAAATTTTGTTTGAAGACACGATTTGAGTGCTTCAATACCATGTGTATCACTACCGTTATCACAATATCATCTACATAAACAACCAAACAATACAGCCCTGCTAGTCCGCCGAAAGAACACAAGTGTTATCACACGCACTCTCAGAACCCAAACTCTAGCACGACAAAGACCGAATCTACCAAACCAAGCCCGCGGAGACTGTTTCAACCCATACAACGACTTTCAGAACCGACATACTTTATTCACATACTCCCCTCGAGCAACAAACCCCTGAGGTTGCTCCATGTAAACCTCTTCCCCGCAAATCACCATGAAGGAATGCATTCTTGACATCCAACCGATACAAGGCCCGCTTATTAGAAGCGCCTAACGATATCGAAGACGAACGTAGTGAGCTTAGCAACAGAGAAAAAGTATCAAGATAATCAACACCATACACTTCAGGCATACCCTTTCAGCAACCAATCGAGCTTTTAACCGAGCAAAATGCCATCAGATTCATTTTAACCACGCACACCCATTTACATCCAATAGCCTTCTTACCATCGTGAAGTGTTACCAAGTCCTGTGTCTCATTAGCCTCAAGAGCTCAGATTTCCTCTTCCATAGCGGACTTCCAACCACTATGAGATAAAGCTTCGTAAACATTTTTAGGGTGACATCGAATCAAGGGAAACAACAAATGAACGAGAGGAATCTGACAGGTGAGCATATGAGACACAAGAGGTGATAGGATGAACACAAGTACGTGTACCTTTGCGGAGTGCTATAGGGAGATCAAGAGACGGATCTGATGACGTGGGAACCGGTATCGGGAGTGAATCTGTTGGAGAATCTGCAACGACTGGTTCTTGGGTTGAAACAGGTGTGCGCCGAGTATACACTTGAGTTATAGGAGGGCGAGAAGTAGCCTCAGTATCAACACCAATATCAGGATTATGCGAACGAACCAATGTATAAGTAAGAAAATCATCGGGAGAGACAAACTCAGACTTAGAAGAAGATGACCGACCAAAATACGGGCTAGACTCAAAGAAAGTGACATCAGCAGACACTAAGTACCGACCCAAATCCGGAGAATAACAACGATATCCTTTTTGAGTTCGAGAGTATCCAAGAAAGACACACTTAAGAGCTCTTCGATCTAACTTACCGACATGTTGCCGAACATCCTGGACAAAACAAGTGCAACCAAACACTTTAGGAGAAACGGGAAACAACGACTGCGATGGACGAAGAACAGAATATGGTATTTCTCCTTTAAGAACAGATGACGGAAGACGATTGATAAGAAAGGCAAGCGGTGTGGACAAAGATCGCCCAAAAGGACTTAGGAACATTCATCTCAAACATCAATGCCCTAGCAACTTCCAAGAGATGGCGATTCTTGCTCAAAGAACACCATTCTGTTGTGGGGTGACAATACATGAAGACTGATGAATGATTCCATTTTGAGACATATAAGAGGAGAAAATACCAGAAAAGTATTCCTTAGCATTATCACTACGAAGATTCTGAACCAAACAATTGAAATGAGTTTTTATCTCATCACGAAAAGAGCAAAATAATTGAAACAACTCATCTCTAGATTTCATTAAATAAAGCCAAGTACTTCTGGAATAATCATCCACAAAACTAACAAAATATCGAAACCCTGATTTGGAAGGTACGTTACAAGGACCCCAAACATCAGTATGAACTAACTCAAATAATAGGACGCAGCCTCGCTTATTAACTCTAGGAGGATACGACACACGATGGTGTTTAGCAAACTCACACGACTCACAAGGTAAACTAGAAATAGACCCTACTTCAGGACACAATTTTTTTAGGACAGGTAACGACGGATGACCATAACGACAATGTAGCTGGAGAGGGGACAAAGTACTTTGACATGCAACTGAAGCAACGGTAGAAGAGTGCGCAGCAACAACTTCATCGAGCAGATACAATCCATCAGATTCACTTCCTTTACCAATAATCTCCCAAGTCCTCAGATCCTGAAAAAGACAATAACCAGGAAAGAAAGAAACACAACAATTTAAGCTCTTTGTGAGTTGACTAACGGATATCAGATTATAAGGAAACTTGGGCAAGTATAATACAGATGTCAATGATAAAGAAGCAGCAGTAGTACTACCACTACCCAAGACTTTGGAAGAGGATCCATCAACTAGAGTAACCGTAGCAAACTTATTCGACGACCCATAAGTAGATAACAAACTCGAATTTCCAGTCATATGATCAGTAGCCCCTGAGTCAATTACCCAGTGCCTAGCAGAAGACAAAAGACATGTTATGGGTTTACCTGACTTGGCTAGAGTTGCTTTGGAAGAGGAGGAAGAAGGCTGCTGAGACATCTGGTACTGTGTAAACCTGGCAAACTCCTCATCATTCATAACAACATTATGTGTCTCCGGTTGACAAACTTGCTCGGATTTCTGCGAAACTATATGAGCGAATCTAGACTGCTGTTTATGCTGATACTCCAATTGCTGCTGAGTGAGAGGCTTAGGACACTGGCTTTTGAAATGACCCTGTTCTCCACAGTTGTAACACACTCTAGGTCCTCCACGACCTCCAGACACTCTACCACCACGAGTTCCACCTCTAAAACCACCACGGCCTCCATCTCTACCTCCACGATAACCATACCCTTGTGAAACTAATGCTGATTTATCAGATACCTCTACGTGTGATGACTCACCATTCCTCGTCGCAGTCAAAAGCCTATCAAAGGCATCAGACAAGGTACCCAAATCTTTATTTGATAATAACTGAGATCGAACCATATCATACTCTTTCTCCAATCCTGATAGCCAGCTAAACATCAACAGCTTCTCATGTTGAGCTTTCATCTCCTCAATATCATCAGAAATAGGCATAGCGGCAGTGAAATCCTCGCTCATACGCATGAAATCATAATAATAATCCATAATACTCCGCCCTTTCTGACTAGGACGATGAACTTCTTGTGACAAATTGTACAACCTATTCAAGTTACTCGCTCCAGAGAACCATTTATGCAGGAGTGTCCATAGCTCCTTAACTGTTTTGCAGTGTTGCATAGACAGTATAATTTTCCTACTAATACAATTCACAATCTTTGGAAACAACACCTTGTCATCATCCAACCACACCTTAGCCACCTTTGCATCAGTAGGGCAATCTTCAAAAAGATGTCCTTCTTTCCGTAAACCACCCATATTCACCTGAACTAAATATCGCCATTCCGCAAAATTAGAGCCTTCTGCCTCCAAGATAATGTCAATCAATCTATTTTGGTTAGAAACAATTGTCATAATTGGTCCCGACGAAGATGCATCCTCAGCCATTGAAATACACACAAAGTGACAAAATAAATTAGACCAGCAACCTGCAAGTATCAAATCAGCCGCTCAAGCAACCAGGAAGAACTCTGTTGTGTCACAAACAACCAGTCCATGTCCCAATATTGTTAATCAGACACAAATTTGACTTACCCACACTGAATCCAAGAGCTAGGGTTCGAAATCCGAAACCTAGGGCACCAAATTCGAGTCCAAACCTAGTCGATTTACCAACAGATACAAATTCGACAACTTACCCACACTGAATCCGAGAGCTAGGGTTCGAAATTCGAGTCCAAATTCGAAGAAAAGACAGAAATTCGACTACCGATCCACACTGCACCAAATTCGAATCCAAATTCGAGTCCAAATCTAAGCGATTTACCAACAGACAGAATCGCTGGCTATTCCGAGCCTAACCCTGGTCTCGGAATCTCCCTACTGCTGCTCTGATACCATCTTAACAGAAATAGAGAAGGAGAAGAAGAAAAGAGAAGAACAGGCAGCAGTGTGGATCGCAATAGCAGTCGCCTAACTCTTGCGAACTCTGCGTCATAATCTTATTTATTATTAAACAATGAGTGTATACATATATATAACATATACCCTAATAATATAATTACCAAATTACCCTTATTTACTAACACCTTTCATGGGTGATGTCGAGGTCAATTAAAATTTACTTTAAGGTCTATACAGAGGAGCTTTAGGGTAGAGTTTCGGCTAGTGGAGAGATACAGAGGTAGACCTCATGTGATCTTCCTCTCTTCTTGCGGGTTCGAGTGGGTTTGCGAACTATTGGGTAGATTTTCAAGCTTCAGGGGTCTATGCTAGAAGAAGAGACAGGCAAGATGGAGAGAAATAATAGTGGCCAAGGAGGAAAATGCCTCAGGGTTGTTTATAAAAATTGATGTTAAAGGAAATGGGAGATCGGGCATGATATGTTTTCCCGAGTTTGCTGATAAATTGGGGTGGGTGATGGTGGTAGAGAAGCTCCGAAGATTTGCAGATTTCAGAAGAGTAAAGGGCCACAGTGTTCCCAAATCTTATAAGGAGGTGGCGGAGATTCATCCTTGGCTCGACTTAGTTCGCAGTTTTGGAATCAGGTCTGCGGAAGCAGATTTGCGGTGGAAGAGGGTTCTTGTAGTGGAGCTACGGATTTCTTGGAAAGGTGCTTGGTGGGGAGGGTCGGGATTTTAGATTGCCCTAAACCTGAAGTAAGAGAGATTCAACATTGGGTCGACCAGAGGTGGAAGACACCAGGGGGTGTGAGAGTTGTTGATATGCATGGTAATTTTGTTCTTTTCGAGTTTCCCTCGAAGGTGGAAGCGAGATTCAACATTGGGTCGACCAGAGGTGGAAGACACCAGGGGTTGTGAGAGTTGTTGATATGCAAGTATGGTATGAATGACCATCTGTGGTTCCCCAAGAAAGTCCATAGTAATCATGGTTGTAGTGTTTGGAAGGGTATATACTTTCAGTCGGTTCATTTCTTTCGATATAGGTTTCGGTAATTCTGTCACGTTCTGGAAGGATAAGTGGTGTGGGACACACTGCTACAATTCAGTTTCCCTAATCTGTACAGCATTGCAGTCAACAAGAATAATATGGTGAGTTCTCTTCTAGAAGCCCATGGTGGGGCAGATTCTTGGAATCCTGTTTTTCTCATAAATGTCCAGGATTGGGGGTTTGGGGAACAGGTCCAAATGATGGCTATGCTCCACAAAGTAAAGAGACAAAATTCGGGCGAAGATAGAATTAGAATTGCCTGGGAGGGGACTAAGGATAGAAAATGCTCAGTAAAGTATTCCAAGCTGAATATCAATTTCGTTCCCTTGGAATGACATATGGAGAATAAAGGTTCCCAGTAGGGTGAATTTTTTTGTGTGGGAGACAGCCCGGGAAGCCATTTTGACGGGGGAGAATTTGAGAACTCGTGGTAAGATTTATGTTAATTGGTGCTTTTTGTGTAAAAAGGAGGAGAATGTGAATCATTTGCTCTTGCATTGCCCCATAACGCAAGAAGTAAGGAATCTGTTCTTCAATTTGGTTGGGGTTTCCTGGGTCATGCCTCGGTCTGTTATTGAGCTTCTGCGTGGGTGGTCTCTGTACAATAGAAGAAACAGGAATACTTTCTGGATCTCTGCTCCTTCAGCGATTTGGTGGATCATTTGGAAGGAAAGGAACCGAAGGATTTTTGAGAACGTTGTGACTGATATAGGAGGGATCAAGGAAGCCTTTCTCCAGACCCTTAGATTTTGGTGCTTGGAAGATGTTCCCAGATCAGGGGATTCTACTGTATATACAATGGATAGATCTTTTGTTATATAATACTTTTGTCTTGTATACCCCCTGTGTACAAGGTCGCGCCACCTTTTTTGGTGCTTGATATATAATACTCTATACTTATAAAAAAACGAAAAGGTTTGGAAGTTTAATCAGATGGATTTGTTCTTGGATTGCTGGAATCCCATAGTTTGCTGTCATCGAGAAGATCCGGTGTGGGTTAGGGCTCTAGGGTTGCCTCTCCATTTGTGGGGGACGCGGGTGTTTCACGAAATTGGGAAGGCTTGCGGTGGGTACACAAGCGTAGATGCAAACACAATTTTGAGGAAGCATCTGATATGGACGAGAATTCTGGTGCAGTACAAGGACAGTATTCATGGCACGATGCGTATTAGAGTGGGGAAAATGATTAATGTTGTCCCCATCTGGGTAGAGACGGCGACTTTTTGCAAGTCGTGGAGGAGGTACGATGGTGTAGGTGGAGAAGATGTAACTGGTTGGAAGAAGGATGGGGCGGAAAAGACAAGTGTGCCTCACGCGTGGGGGAGGGAGCCGAAAGGGAAGTGGATAGAGAAGACACGTGTAAGTCGTCCTGATAAAGAGCCTGCAAGGAGCACATGGGTCGCTAAAAATTAAAAATTCAAATTCAATACCACATACGATGTCGTTACAGAAGGCAGCCCTACTTTACTTTGGGCCAAGGCTAGGGGGAAAGCAGCGGTCATGAGGGTGGGCCTGTTGAAAGCCCAAATGCGTCTAATACGAATGACGGACTGAGCACACAAGAAGTGGGGTGGGTACCTTAAGTGGCCCATTTCCCTCAGAATTTGTGGAGGGCCAAGTAACCAGAACAGAAGGATGGGCTGATGGAGGAGGCAGTCTCAAAGAACGACAACTTTCAGGCCAGTGAGTCCGAAAAGCAGAAAACATTGACTCCTCTCATTGACGGTGTGATATCGGAAGTCGACTCGGAGAGTGAAGAAGAGAACGAAAATGAAGAAGATAGTAATAGTCACAAAAGAGAGGAAGGAACTGCTGCGCTTAGGATTACAGGGGTACCTATTGAGTCGAAGAAGCATGACCCGAGCTCGTCACCTGGCGAAGGTTAAGGAAGGTCAACTTAGGTGAAGAAGGCTCAACTCAGAATATGGGTGTGAATCCAGAGGCTATGATTCCAGTTTCAGAGGTGTGTGTGGAAAATATGGGAAAACCTTTAGAGTGTTCGCCTTTGACAGTGGTCAGGCCTGAAGATCTGCAAGGCTTTGAGCTTTTGATTGACGTAAATGAAAAGGAAGATATTTCACTGTGGGTTAAGAGGAGGGTGAAGGGTTTCGGGAAGCTTCTTGGGGTATAGTGTGCAGGTTATGAAGAATTTTTTTGGAATTTACTTATGGAGATGGATAGAGGGTGGAAGTCAGCGGGGAAGGAAATTAGTATTAGCAACAAGAGGCCACGGTCAAGAAGTAACAGGGAGCTGAAAAATTTATGATGTAGTCTCAATTTTGATATTGTGGACGGAAGGGAAGGGCAGGGTGAGGAGTCTAACCAGAATATTTAATTATGCATATTCGTATTATTTCATGGAATGTTTGGGGTATAAATGATGAGTCAAAGCGAGTAGTGTTGAATGCAGCGATTCATAAATGGAATCCTCAGGTGGTTTGCTTACAAGAGACTAAGGTGGACCGTATGGACAAGAAATTGGTTATGAGTGTTGGAGGTGGTAGGTGGAAGCAGTGGGAACATTTAGATGCTATTGGGACGGCCGGAGGTATCTTGGTTATGTGGGACACTAGGGTGGTTTCCAGGATGGATACTTTGGTCGGTTCTCACTCAGTTTCTTGCATTTTCGAGGGACTGGATAATGATTTCACATGGGTATTTACAGGGGTTTATGGTCCTTGTGCTGATTAGGCTCGTCAAGGTTTATGGGCTCAACTCAAAGCCGTCCCTGCTAGGTGGAATCTACCGTGGTGCATTGGAGGAGACTTTAACGTCGTCAGATTTCCTGAAGAGCGTAAATGGGCCAGAGTACATACACAAGCTATGGTGGAGTTCAATGAGTTCTTAAATGATAATGAGTTGGTGGACCTTCCCTTAGAAGGTGGGGAATTTACATGGTCTAGAAATAGTGAGGGGTCTTAATGCTCGAGGATAGATCGTTTTTTAGTGTCATCTAGTTGGATGGAGAAGTTTGGGGGAATATCTCAATCTTGCCTTCCAAGGGTGTTTTCGGATCATGTTCCGTTGCGTTTAGAATGTGGTGGGCTGAATAAAGGGAAACCCTTTCGGTTTGAACTGATGTGGTTAGAAGAACCAGGATTTATGGATTGGTTGGAGAAATGGGAATCTTATGTAGTGGAGGGTAATCCTTGCTTTCGTTTAGCAAGAAAGTTAAAGATGCTGAAGGAAGACTTGAAGAAGTGGAATAAGGAAACTGTTGGAAGCGTAAGACTGAAGTTGGATAGACTGAAGGAGGAGGTCAAGAAGCTGGATGTTCAGGAAGGTTTGGGTGTATGGAGGGATGAAGATTTGGCCAGGCAGAAACTGCTTCAACTAGAAATTCAGAGGTTGCTTCAAAGTGAGGAGATCTGTTGGAGGCAAAAAGCTTGCTTCAAATGGTTGAAGGAGAGTGATAACAACACAAGGTTCTTCCATCAGGTAGCAAAGGCTCACAACCATGCAAACCAGATTTCTAAGATTCGAATTAATGGTGAGCTTCTGGTTGAAGATTCTGAAATTAGAGCTGGGATTGCAGATTTTTACAAGGGTGTATTTTCGGAGGATAACAATTGGCATCCAAAACTGAAGGGTATTCGATTCAATCTCCTTGATCCAGGGGATAAAGAGAATTTAAAGCAGCAGTATTCAGGTTGAAGGGGGATAAGGCTCTGGGTCCGGATGGTTTTACGATGGCCTTTTTTCAGCATTGTTGGAATTTTATTAAGGGGGGTTTGATGGAGCTTCTGTTTTATTTCTTTGAACATAAGAGGTTTGAGAGAAGTCTCAATTCTACATTTATACCCTTATCCCTAAACGTATCAGGGCGGAGGATTTAAAAGATTTTAGACCAATCAGTCTTGTAAGGGGGGTATACATGATTATTGCAAGGTTATTGCAAGCCATTTAAGGAAAGTGTTAGATAGGGTTATTTTCACTTCTCAACCTGCGTTTGTGGGAGGTAGGAAAATTACAGATGCGTCGTTGATAGCCAATGAAATTGTGGACCGGAGGATCCGCATCAGTGAAGCAGGATTGCCATGCAAATTGGATATAGAAAAGGCTTACGATCACATAAATTGGGACTTTTTGTTGTATATTTTGCGCAAGATGGGTTTTGGGCAGCGATGGAGGGACTGGATTCTGTTTTGTATCTCTTCGGTGAAATATTCCATCCTAGTTAATGGTGAGCCAGCGGTTTTTTTTGGCTAGTACAAGAGGATTACGTCAAGGGGACCCTATTTCTCCATTTATGTTCATCATTGCTATGGAAGCTCTTAGTAAGATTATAGAAACCGCTGTAACAAATGGCCTTATTCGAGGTTTTTCTGTAGGATGGGAGGAAGGCTCTCAGGTGTTGGTCTCACATTTGCTTTTCGCAGATGATACCCTGGTTTTTTGTGAGGCAAAGGCAGCTCAGCTGGGTTACCAAAGGATGATTCTGCTATTCTTCCAGGCGGCTTCAGGTTTGAAGGTGAACATTCTAAAGGTTTGAAGGTGAACATTCTAAAGAGCGAGTTGTTGGCCGTGGGTGAGGTGGAGGATGTGGATGAATTGACTGCTTTTTTCGGTTGTAAGGCTGGTGGCTTCCCAAC
The DNA here is from genome assembly GCA_013146195.2 of Codonopsis lanceolata. NCBI lineage: Eukaryota > Viridiplantae > Streptophyta > Magnoliopsida > Asterales > Campanulaceae > Codonopsis > Codonopsis lanceolata. The sequence goes on along the minus strand of CM028379.1, from coordinate 43,945,882 downwards.
GACTTATCTTGGGCTTCCTTTAGGTGCTAATCCGAGGAATAAAGAGTTGTGGAACTCGATTATAGCAGGATTTGAGCACAGGTTAGCGGGGTGGAAAAAACAGTATCGAAAAGTGGAAGACTAACCCTTATCAAAAAGTACCCTCTCAAGCTTGCCCACTTATTTTATGTCAATGTTTGCTATGCCGGTTTCTGCAGAGGATCGAAAAGTTGGAAAGAGACATTTTGTGGGAGGGCCAAGCGGTGGATAGGAAGTACCATTTGATTAGATGGGAGGTCGTATGTTCAAGTATGGGAGGTGGAGGTTTGGGGATAAAAAGGATAAAATTGTTCAATGTGGCGTTGATGGGTAAATGGCTTTGGAGATACTTGCGCAAAAAAGATTCCCTTTGGAAGAAGGTTGTGTTGAGTAAATTTGGAGCAGGAGATCATTTGTGGGACCCAAATGAGGTTCACTCTTCATATGGGCTGGGGGTGTGAAAAGGAATTAGAATGAGGCGGGATGTTGTGAAGAGATACATAGCTTTGATGTGGGTATTGGCAACTTGGTTAGATTTTGGAGTGACAATTGGTGTGGGGGTACGGAGCTTCGGAGGGTTTTCCCTTCGTTGTACAGCCTTGCTTCGGAGGGCTTTCCCTTTGTTCACTTTTACATTTCATTGGTGACTGTTACTTGGAACCCCTCCTTTAGAAGGAACCTTCAAGATTGAGAGTTGGACTCTCTTGGGCGCCTCTTCGAGTTGCTTTATAATCAGAAAGTGGATAGGCATAGAGAAGATCTAGTTGTGTGGGAGGGAGGGAAGAGCAGGGAATTCTCAATTAAATCCTTTTATCAGAAGATCTCGGGTAGCAATGTAACGTTCCTGTGGAAGAGTGTGTGAAGACAAAGGCCCCTACAAGGGTGGGTGTTTTATGTGGGAAGCTACCGATGAAGCCCTGTTAATAGGTGACAACCTCCGACGTCGAGGTAATTTTTGTCAATAGGTGCTGCATGTGCAAATGTGACGGGAAAAGTGTCAACCATTTACTGCTGCATTGCTCTTTTACTAGTGTTGGGACTTCGTGCTCAATTTGTTCAAAGTGGTGTGGGTGATGCCAAATTCGGTGAAGGAGATGATGAGATGTTGGTCCCTGTATAAGTGGAGAAGGAGGAATTATTTGTGGGAGGTGGCCCCTTTGGCTATTTGGTTGGAAAGGAATGCTAGAGTTTTTGAGAATGTGGAGAGAAGCTTAGAGAAGATCCAGGAACTTATTCTGCATACTCTGTTCTTTTGGTACTATGAGTTGACATCTTTTGGCGCAAACCATAGTTGTTAGTATCGTACAATACGATACGAAATTAGACCTCTTCGATACGAATCGGTATGTCGTATCACATTGTGTCATGAATCGTACCATACGGTTGGCATATCGTGTGATACAGTCGCGTATCGCAAGTCTCGTGTATCTTACGATACTTGGTTCTCTCTTAAGGGGTCTCGTTGTAACATTTGTTGATCAAAAACTTTTAACATAGACGGCACACAACCGTTTGATGCACACGGCACACAAATCACACGCAACGTCCTCTCATCTTCTACGCTCAAGAAACTTCTTTCAGTCTCTTTCGTCTTCATTTTCTCCTACGAGAATCAATGGCTTCAAAGCCTTCAAGCCTTCAAGTTCGAGCCTTCATCCTTTATTAAAGCCAATAAAAACCCTAGCCGTCTACTCGCTTAGTGATTGAAACTTGAGACTGACAGAAGTCAAAAAACTCAAAATTATACCACAGATTTTCGGATTTTTTTTCTTCTCAAAAGGTAAGAGTTGTTTACAATTTTTCTTATATTTTGAATACAATGTTTTGAATTTTGGTTACTCTGTTTCGTAGGAGATGATGAGGATGAATGTGAGATGGATATGTCGATGGCTAGAATTTTCATCTAACATTGCTTGGCATTTGGTGGGATAATTCATAACTTAATTGGAGTAGAGTTTTTATGCACCTATAGTTGATGACTTGATTCACATTTTTTGGGACAGTAACAAATTTAAGCTATGAAGTTTCAAGTTGATGGTTTGTATGATTTATTTTTATTTATTTTAATTAGTATTTTTATTAATATAATATATATACATCATATATATATATATATATATATATATATATATATATATACATACATATGGTTGCGTATCTTACGATACGCAATGCGTATCCCAATACGTATCATGGAGATGGAATTCCAATACACGATAGGTATCCCGTTTTGACAACTATGGCGCAAACCCTTTTGTAGAGTTTGTGGATAACATAACGTGTAATTATTTTTTCTTCTTACTTATTATATACAAAGGAAGAGTCACCTGTTTTAACGTTTCATTTTTATAATATTTTCTTATCAAAAAAAAAATTGTTTGTTAGTCCCTTTATAAAGCGGTGGATGAATTATATGGGAGGAGGCTCTATAGGGAGTGTGTTGGACTATTTGGAGGGAGAGAAATCGGAGGGCTTTCCATAATGAGGAAGGCCCCATCTCTGTTCTGCTCCGTACTTTATACTTTCGGTGTTCCGAAATGGCAGTTCCTTTGATAGTTCGAAACTGTCTAATTCTTTTGTAGAGTTTTTGTATAGCTTTTCCATTTACTAAATTGAGATTGTAGAAGTCCTAATGTAGGTAGGACGAGTCACATGTTTTGGTGCTTGTTTTGGTATAAATCATATTATTTATCAAGAAAAAAAAGCTACCATATCAGTAAAGCTTCACAGTTCACACTATACATGATAAACATACCGCATATACAACTCAGTATGATAAATGTCCCATACGTGTTGGCTGTCTGGCCAAGGTTTCTTCACCACATTCAGAAGACTCCATGCCTCCAGACCAGAATAATTTTCAGAAACTAAAATTGTGTAAAATTGAGATTTTAGGTTTTGTATTTTGATAGTGTTGCAGAGATAAATTCATTCCCATTAAAGAACTGACATTGTATCCATTGTGGTCTAGAAACAAGTAAACTGTGAACGGGCAGCAGAAGGTTTCAAAAGATTTAAGAGTGAAGATTTTCTCAACCAGATAGCAAACCTCAGCCAATTCAATATCCTTTCTTGATCCTTTGGGTGGTTAACACCAGACACACCAAAACAAACAGCTCGAACAGCAGATTGTTTTGCACCTGAGTTTGAAAGGGCTACATCCATAACTTGTTCCAATGTATCCCTGGCAGCAGTTTCTGTATACATTAATTAAAGAAGAGAGGGAATGGACACTCTTTAAGTTCCAAGTTTTAAGAATATTTTTGCTTCTCTAATATTTTGAACATAAAAGGCAAATTAATTATCTAACGTAGCAGTCAATTTATCTCATAAGAACAATAAAGCTCATGATAATGTTGATCAAAAACAGGGAATACTAGGCATCCATTATAATTTTTTTTTTTTGATAAGTAAAGTATTATATACCAAAGCGTCTAGGCAGGAGACGCGACCTTTTTACAAACTATAAGCATACACAAACGGAGTATTTGGAGAGTGAAAGCTCCAAGTAGAGTTTTGTTTTTTGCATGGGAAGCTGCTAGTGAAGCCATCCTTACAGGGGATAATTTGCAGAGACGTCGAGTGATATATGTGAATTGGTGTTTCATGTGCAAAGGATGTGAAGAAAGTGTGAATCACTTGTTGCTGCACTGCCCTATTGTGTCTATGCTTTGGAATTTAATTCTTGGTCTGTTCTCTGTTGCTTGGGTGATGCTGAGATCTGTTAAAGATCTCCTTTTAAGTTGGTCTTTGTACAAGCGGAGAAGAAGGATCAGCTTCTGGCACGCAGTTCCTCTGGGTATTTGGTGGATCATTTGGAGGGAAAGGAATAGGAGGGTGTTTGAGGATGAGGAGAGGACGGTGGATAAGTTAAAGGATGAGTTACTTAAATGCGTTGTCTTTTTGGGGGGTTGAGGACACTAATTCTTCCAACATTCACAACATTTCTTGTATCGATTTTGTGAATAGTCTTTCTATAGATTAGTACGTTTTGTGTATGCTTATAGTTTGTAAAAAGGTCGCGTCTCCTGTTTAGACGCTTTGGTATATAATACTTCACTTATCAAAAAAAAAAAAAAAAACAAACGGACTAATCTATAGAAAGACTATTCACAAAATCGATACAAGAAATGTTGTGAATGTTGGAAGAATTAGTGTCCTCAACCCCCCAAAAAAACAACGTACGAAGTAACTCATCCTTTAACTTATCCACCGACCTCGGATCCTCAAACACCCTCCTATTCCTTTCCCTCCAAATGATCCACCAAATACCCAGAGGAATTGCGTACCAAAAGCTATTCCTTCTTCTTCTCCGCTTGTACAAAGACCAACTCAAAAGGAGATCTTTAACAGATCTCGGCATCACCCAAGCTACAGAGAACAAACCAAGCATTAAGTTCCAAAGCATAGACACGATAGGGCAGTGCACCAACAAGTGATTCACACTTTCTTCACATCCTTTACACATGAAACACCAATTCACATAGATCACTCGACGTGTCTGCAAATTATCCCCTGTAAGGATGGCTTCACTAGCAGCTTCCCATGAAAAAAACAAAACTCTACTCGGAGCTTTCACTCTCCAAATACTCCGCCAAGGGATCACAATCTTCTCTCAGTTTGAAAGAATATGATAATAGGATCTAACAGCAAAAATCCTCATCTTCGAGCCCACCCACACCACCCCATCCTCCCGCTGCCCCACCGAGTGAGAGTATAACTTAGCAAAAAAATTGAACACAAGAGCCATCTCCCAATCTTGAAGATCTCTCCGAAATATGGGACTCCAAGAGACTTTCCCTTCCTCTATATTCAAAATCGAATTAATTAAGCAATCTTTCTCACTTGCTAAATTAAACAAATCTGGAAAGATCTACAAAGCTCCCGGTTATCACACCATTTATCCTTCCAGAATCTAACTGTGGACCCATTGCCAACCTCAAAAGAGATGTGTCTCTCAAACTGAGCCCAACCCTTCCTAACTCCTTTCCAAACCCCCAGCCCATAGCAGGTAGAAACATCTTTCGGAAACCACAAATGCTCACCCTCACCATACAAGCTCACCACCACTCTCCTCCACCAAGCATTCCTATCCACCACAAATCTCCAAAGCCACTTCCCCAAAAGAGCCAAATTAAAAAACTTCAAATTTTTAATCCCCAAGCCTCCATTTCTCTCACTATCACAAACTTTCTCCCATCTAACCAAATGAAACTTTTGCACCTCCATAGACCCATCCCACAGAAAATCTCTCTCCAATTTTTAAAGTCTAATGCGAACCGAAGCTGGAAGCACAAAAAGAGACATAAAGTAAGTGGGAAGGCTAGAGAGAGTATTTTTCACTAGAGTTAGCCTTCCCCCCTTTGAAAGAAACTGTTTTTTCCAGCCCGCCAATCTCCACTCGAACCTCTCGATGACCGAGATCCACATCTCTTTACTTTTGTGCTTGGCTCCTTAAGGTAACCCAAGATACACTGTCCGAAGGCTCCCAACCTTCCAACCAAAAAAATTGGCCAAGGAAATCAAATTAGCCACCACGCCAACTGGAATGATCTCGCACTTAGCGATATTAATTCTCAATCCCGACACCGCTTGAAAGAAAAGGAGCACGAGCCGCAAATAACCTAACTGATGAGTGTTAGCCCCACAAAAAACAAGCATATCGTCTGCAAATTAGAGATGGGACACTATCACTTCCTCTCCACTACCTCTACCCGCACTAAACCCCTTCAAAAATCCTCCCCACACAGCTCTATCCAACATCTTGCTCAAAGCCTCCATCACAATGATGAATAAAGGAGAAAGAGGATCTCCATGCCTCAACCCCCTCGAACTAGCAAAAAATCCGGCAGGCTCACCATTCACCGACACTGAAAATCGAACTGTCGAGATACAAAAAAGAATCCACTTCTGCCACTTAAGACCGAACCCCATCCTCTCTGGCAAATATAAAAGAAAATCCCAGTTGACATGATCATAAGCCTTCACAATGTATAACTTACAGATCAAACCCGGTTCTCCACTTTTAAGCCTAGTCTCCACAACCTCATTGGCTGTAAAAGAAGCATCCATAATTTGACGATCCCCCAAAAAGCATGTTGGTTCCCTAAAATAATTTTGCTCATTACCTTCCTTAATCGCAAAGATAACACCTTAGCAATTAATTTGTAAACTCCACCCACTAAACGGATAGGTCTAAAGTCGCTCAAATCCTTCGCCCCTCTCTTTTTTGGAATTAAAGATATGAAGGAAGCATTCAGACTTCTCTCAGAGCACAAGTTTTCATGAAAATAGTGAAACCCTCATCAAATCCTCCTTTATTATCTCCCAACAATGCTGGAAGAAGGCCATAGAGAAACCATCAGGACCCGGCGCTTTATCACCCCTTAAACCACGAAGGGCTACCACAACCTCCTCTTCGGAAAAAGGAAGCTCCAGAAAATTACTGTCATCTACATCAAGACAAGGAAAAGATGTGCTGTTGAACGAAGGCCGCCACTCCTCTGTTTCAGAAAATAATCGATGATAGAACCCCACAATAACTTCCTTAATATCCTTACTATCCGACAACTGAACTCCATCGATCCATAATTCCCTAATCTGATTCGCTGACTTGTGGACACTAGCCATTCTATGAAAGAATCTAGTATTTCTATCCCCTTCTTTGAGCCATTGAATTCTAGATTTTTGCTTCCAGCTGATCTCTTTGCAAAGCAATAACTGATCTAAATCCTTTTGCAAATTCAGACGGAGCAGCTCCTCTTCCTTGCTCAAAGCTCGAACCCCTACTAACCCATCCAAGCCACTGATTCTCTCCAACAAAGAATTAATCCTTACTCCCAGTTTACCAAAAACTTCTTTATTCCACACTTTCAAGTCTTCTTTGAGCAATTTAAGCTTTCTAGCCAAAATAAAGCTAGGGTCTCCTGCAACTGAATACGACGACCATTTTTCTTTAGCCCAATCCGCAAACCCCGGGGCCTTCAACCACATATTCTCAAACTTAAACGGAGCTTTCCCTTTCAAAAAACCCCCACACTCAAGAAGAAGGGGCATATCAACAACTTTCACTCCTCCAGGAGTCCTCCATCTCTGGTCGACCCACTGTTGAAGCTCACTAGCTTCCGGTTTAGGATAATCCAAAGACCCAACACTCCCCACCAAAACACCTTCCCAAGAAATCCACAGTTCCTCTGCAAGAAGCTTCGTCCACTGAAAAGTCTGCCTCATGATAGCTTTCATGGGACAGCACACTAGATAACTTCTAATTTCTCATGGTGGAGCATTGCCCACGTGACTTGGTCATATGCGATTGTTTTGTGACCAAGAATACTTGGAGGCTACTCCTAGTTATTGGTCTTTTAAGTATTCATCCTTGGCTCTCTGAAACACTAAGGGGCGCACAGTTTTAGTAGTATAAATAGGGTTGTTCCACTCACTTTGCTGACACACCGAGAAACTGAGAGTTCAGCCGAGAGTCCTATACCCAATTGCACACAATTGTGAAAAGAGTGGTGTTTGTAATTCTTTTCTACTTGGGTGTTATAAGGGTTTAGATTCTTTTATAGATATTGTGGACCGTCTTACTATTTCGTAATTCTTTTGCTAGTGTATACTCCTTGTATACAAAGGACACCTACTTTGACGCTTCGTTTATTGACTTCACTTATAAAAAACTGGGACTTGGGTTTTGATTTCTTTGAGAGCCACAATACTTTGTAATCTCCCGTTATTATAGTGAAATCTTTGCTGCTTTTTCCTGTGAACGTAGCCCATCTCATCAAGGGGTGAACCACAACCCAATTTATACTACTAAAACACTACCATATAGTGTTTCAAAGAGCCAAGGATGAATACTCAAGAGGCCAATAAACTCTTCTTTTTTGATAAGTAAAGAGGCCAATAAACTTGGAGTAGCCTCTATGTATTTCTTGGTCACAAAGCAATCACCCATAACCAAGTCACGTGGGCCATGCTCCATCATGAGAAATTATAAGTTATCTAGTGTGTGTTTGTCCCATGAAAGCTATCGTGCCCCTTGACAATAATTCAAGCCATTAGTTATAACAAATATCCACCTTAGCTTGATTTGATCGGGCTCGCCAACGAAACCTCTCACCGCCACCTTTGCCATTGCTGCATTCAAGTATGATTAGTCCCAACTAAGTCCAAGCACCGGTTGAACATAGTAACTCATAGTAATATCTTTCTGAACTTAGTAACTCATAGTAATATATTTAGTAACTCATGGCGATATACTATTCAAAAAAAAAAATTCATAGTAATCTCTTTCTGACAAGATCACATGCACAACCTCTCAAAGTACCATTGTACCATCCAAACTCAAAACATGCATCATTCCCTGTTACTTGCAAATACCAAAGTATGTGCCTGTGTAGTATCTGGGTGAGTACAAACCATGCATGACACTGTCAACTACACTAGAGTCTTGATACACAAGGCACACTTAATCTCCTCTTTGAATGCCAATAGCTTCTTTACTGAATCCTCTGAAGAAATATCATTCGAGTATGACGAAGGTTCACTATTTTCTTCCAAATCCACAACTGATAACACCTAAGCAACAAAATTTGGAATTATCTGAGGCGACCTAATTCCTTATGTGTTGATTTCATTTAAGTTTTTTTGTTTTTATTTTGTGTTTGTCATAACAATAACTAACACGTGAGAATAAAACCAGAATAATAAACTACATAAACCAATGCAAAGAATCTAAATTTTAAGGCAAATGAAATTGCCAGATAGAGTTGAACTCAATAAAGGAACATCACATTTACATAGATAGATCATTTGATTCTTAATATCCCACCAATTTTAACTAACTCCAACACTCAGTCTTCAGTCAATTTGTAAATCAACAATTGCATGGAAATGTTTCATCAGGACTAGTAAAGCATTATCCTTCCCTAACTTCATGTAAACACAACATTCCTTCCTTCCTAACCTACAACACTAGCACATCGACCAGAGATTGGCTTGTGTACGAAAAAAGAAATTTTAATACACCCTAAGTTTGGTAATCAACCAACTTTTGAAGAAAAGGAAGTGCAGTTGCAAAGTGGCATACTTCCGATTCACAGCAAAGCTCAAAGCTCAAGCAAATCTAGGGTGCTTTAGAACCCTTATAAAAAGGATCCACATATGAGAAACAAAGCAGTCACAAACCTACTTGCGAAACCTTTAACAAATCAATCTATGGGCCAAGTAAACACGCTTTTCTCCATCTGAGATGCTATGAAAGAATAATAATCTAAGGAGGCATGTCCTTTTAGGAGTATCAGTGCATTCATCTACAGTTGTAGTCTTTTAGACCAGACCAAAGCTCCTTATCGGTTATCATGTGCACAAATTTAAGCTAACTCAGAATTCTTCATAACATAACTTTTCAGAAGACAAATAAAGGATTTTTTTAATTACTTAGTAATAAAGGTGCTTCACCAGAAATTGCTTGCTTAGATTTTGCTCACAACAGACATACTCAACAAGAACAAACATGCATCAAAACCGTTAGCATATTTCGCGTACCAAAAGGAATTTTAGCTGTGGGGAATTTTGTATTCTTTAGAAATACAAGGGACATAGCGAGAGAGAGAGAGAGAGAGGCTAACTATGTGTCCCAGTTTACTTGAAAAATATAATAACCTTAATATACACCCTAATGTTATGCCACTAGCTGAAAAAGGACTTCATTAGAATACCCGTTGTGTATTGATCATGAAAAAATATCTTTTAGAAGTTCAACTTGAAGTACCTAGTCCAATCTCCCACATATTTTATGTCATGATTTCCATTTTGCTGGAGGTTAAGAAAAAGGCTTCTTAAGCTATGGAGGATATTTTTCTGGAGCCGCACAAAGAAGATTCAAGTATTTAGGTGGCTTGAACAAAAACTTGTGGGTCAGCCATGGGGGCCTTGGAATTTTGAAACCTGTATGTTTTTCATAAAGGCTCTCTATTAGGCTAGTAATGTGGTCGTTCAGAACAAGAGATGCTTGTTTAGAGGGATGTTACCAATCTATAAATGTAACTAAAACAAAATCCACACTATCCATGTCGCAGCTTCTCAAAACAAAAAACAAAAAACAAAAATTATGCCAGAGTCATATTCCATTTTATTTTAGAAGTAAAATATTATATACCAAAAGTCATATTCCATTTTAACCCTGTGTTGGAAAATATCTTCAAACTACACTTTTTCCTAAAGAAAATATTATTACAACGCTCTTTCCAATAAGAAAAAAATTGTCCAACATAACTCTCTTCATGCTCTTTCGGCTATCCTTGTGCAAATGAATGTCCCTCTCTCTCTTCGGTTACCACTTCATTCTCTACATATCTCTTCTACTAAGGATTCCACTATTTTCTCTCTACTCTCTCCTATCTCTGCTCTCTCTTTCTCTCTCCCACCGGAAAACTTCCGTCTGCCTGTATTCAGCAATTCTTATCATCAGAAAATTTCTGTAGTAATCATTCTCTCTTCTACTTTTTTTCCTCCATCCTTTTTTTGTTGCGATTTTTTTGGACAAAAATACGGAAAAAAAGTTTTTGAAACTTTTTAATCACCCTAATTCATGTGCATCGCACATAGGTACCATAGAAGCTAATATAACACAAACCATGATGGTTTGTAGGGGTGGAAATGCTGAATACCTTCCCTTATTGGCTATTGTGCTACTCAATCCATCTATAGTTGTCAAAGTCGAGAGGCGCCAAAAAGGCGATAGGTCCAAATTTGAGGCAAGAGGCGAGGCGCTAAAAAGACACTCACGGAAAAAATACTAAGGAAAAATATATAAAATATATATAACTAAACAAATCTCAACAAAACATGTTATAAGTAAGCATAATACATGAAACTAAGTTATAACATATTATCAATAACATAAACAAACTACTGAACAAGTAGCTCAAGTAATGTACGGGGTAGGAAGAACTAAGAATAACTCATAAATATATAGTTTTAAAAAATAAAGCAGAGTAATGAAAGTAAATAGACAGTAAATTTGTTTCAAAAATATTTTTTTAAGTTAAAAAAAAAAGTACAGAACTACAGAGTATTTAATTAAAAAAAAAAATTTTTGATAAGTAAATAATATCATATATCAAGCATCAAAAGAGGTGATGCGTCCTTTGTACACTAGAAGTATACCATCCCAAAGATTAACCAATATCTATACTATTTACAAGATCTACAAAAGTTATGTTGGATCTAGGAGCAGAGTGATCAGCCTCGAAGCACCAAAAATGAAGAGTTCGAAACAACCAATTCTTCAACTCCGGGACTGACATTTCCACGTTGTCAAAAGCCCTATGATTTCTTTCCTTCCATAGAATCCAACACACACCCAAAAGAGCTGTCCTCCATAAACTACTACTCCTCTTCGGATGGCCCCTATTCCAGCCTCTGACGTGGTCACTGATCGATCTTGGCATGACCCAAGACATGTTAAACATTCCCAACACAAAGTTCCAAAGCTCTAAAGCCACTTGGCAGTGAAGAAGTAAATGATTTACACTCTCCGCATCCCCTTACACATATAACATCTATTAACAAAAACCATGTTACGCTTCCGCATAAATTATCCCCGGTCAAGATAGCTTCATGAGTCGCTTCCCACATAAAAAGCCACTCTCTTAGGGGCGTTGATCTCCAAACTGCTCTCCACGGAAAAGAAGCTCTACCACCGTTGAGAAGCTTGAAATAATACGAGCTCTTGAAAAAGAGAGCCCCCGAGCCTTTCCAAACCACCTTGTCCGTCGGCTCAGAATCTTCTCGCTCTTGAAGCATCCTAAAAAGCTGCACAACCGACTCTAACTCCCAATCATGAAAATTCCTTCTGAACGTGGGATTCCAAATAGGCTTACCCTCCACCAAAGATAAAATAGAGCTAACTCTACAATCCTTATCCGTGGAAAGCTCAAATAAGTTCTGAAACGCCTCCCTCAAGCAAATGTCCCCACACCATCTATCTTTCCAAAACCTCACCGAGGCCCCATTGCCAACCTCAAAAGCAATGCATCTTTCAAATGAATTCCACCCTCTCCTTATACCACGCGAGACTCCTACCCCATAAGCCGAATTGACCTCGTTAGGAAACCAACCATGACCCCCTTCCCCATACTTGCAAACCACCACTTGCCTCCACAAAGCCTCCTTATCGGTGAGATATCGCCACGACCACTTTCCCAACAAAGCCATATTAAATAATTTCAATTTTCTAATGTTCGACTCCCTCCCGAACCCTCGAACACACCTTTTCCCAATTCACTAAATGAAACTTATGCTCATCCTGCTTGCCTTTCCCACAAAAATCCCTTTCCAACTTTTCTAATCTATTCCTAATTGTGCGGGAATCACAAAAGAGATAAGAAATAGGTTGGTAAGTTAGCAAGAGTGTTCTTGATCGCACTAATCTCCCCTGGAAAGTAGTTGACGCTTCCACCCCCGCCAATCTCTTCTCGAAACGCACGACCACCGGATTCCATAACGCCCGCTCTTAGACTCGAGCACCTATGGAAGCCCAAGATAAGAGACAGGAGAGCAAGATACTTACAACCAAAAAATGCCGCTAGATCCCCAACATTCTCCACCCCCTACAGAATAATTTCACTCTTAGAAATGTTGATGCGAAGGCCTAAACCGCTTGAAAAATAATAGAACCAATCGAAGATTCCCCAACCGAGCCTTATTCGCACCACAAAAACTAAGGTATCATCTGAAGAGAAGATGGGAAATCGACAACTCCCTCTCCCTCTCCTTCCCACCTTAAATCCACCGATAAGATCTGCGCCTCTCTAACATCCTACTAAGAGCCTCCATTACCACAATGAACAAAAATGGGGACAAAGGGTCTCCTTGACGCAAGCCTCTTGAGCTAGAAAAATCCCGATGGTTCGCCATTCACCAAGACAGAGAAGCGAACCGTTGAAATGCGTAATCGGATCCATTGAATCCACTTGAAACCAAAACCCATTCTTTCCAACATATATACCAAAAAATCCCAACACACATTATCATAAGCCTTCTCTATGTCCAACTTACACAACAACCACAGGACCCCGCTTTTCAACCTATCATCCACAGCTTCATTGGCAATGAAGGACGCGGCGTCTAAAATCTGCCTATCCTTCACAAAGGCATGTTGCGACACCGAAATGATACTCCCATAACCCTCTTCATTCTTTGAGCTAGCACTTTGGATATCAACTTGTAAATGCCACCAACCAAACTTATCGGCCGGAAGTCTTTCGATCAAGTAGCTCCACTCTTTTTCGAATCAAGGCTATAAACGCAGCATTAAGGCTTTTCTCAAATCTCAAACTAGAGTGAAAGAAGCTGAAACACCTCCATGATGTCCCCTTTAATCACCTCCCAACAATGCTGAAAAAAGCCATAGAAAATCCATCGTGCACGGGGCTTTATCTCCCTCCATCTTACTTGAGCACTCCCGCCACTTCCTCGATCGAAAAGGGACGCTCCAAGGGCCGAATCCTCAAGATCTTGTCAAATCCCACACCATCCAAATTTGGTCTCCAACCCCACTATCTTCAAACGGCGCCTAAAGAAATTCGCGATGCCCACCCTAATATCAGCCTCATCCTCTATTTGCACGCCTTCAATCTGACAGATCTGATTATTTTTTTGCCCACTAATTTTTGCCATCCCTGTGAAAGAATTTGGTGTTATTATCTCCCTCCTTTAACCACTGAACTCGACTTTTGGCGCCAACAGATCTCTTCACGAATAAGAAGACTTTTCAATTCCGCTTTAAGCGCACCTAAGTGATTCTTCTTCCTCGTTCGGTGTACCAGCCCCTGCCTTCTCATCCGGCCTGCAAATCTCTTCGAAATTGATTTGATTTTAATCTCCACCTTACCGAAGATCTCTCTATTCCAAACTTTTAAATCCTCCTTGAGCAACTTCAGTTTTCTAGCTAATCTGAAGCTTGGATCACCTATCACCGCATAAGAATCCCATCTATCCTTAACCCAGTCTAAAACCCGTGGCTCCTTTAACCACATATTCTCAAATCGAAAAGGAGTTCTCCCTTTAGATCCCCCATCACACTCAAGAAGCAACGGCACATGATCGGAAGATAATCTCGGAAGGCGGGACTGCATGAATTACCAAGCAACATTCCCAATCACGAGAAATTAAGAATCATCGATCCTCGAGAATTGATGGCGCTCCCATTTCTAAACCACGTGAAATCCCCCTACCAAAGCAAGATCCACCAACTCCATCTCATTGACAAAATCATTGAACTTCATCATTTCACTAGAATAGATGCGAGCACTAGAACGTTCATGAGGAAATCTAACCACATTAAAATCACCCCCACACACCAAGGCACATTCCATCTAGCTTTAGAATTCTGAGTTACGCCCAAAGTCTCTCCCTAATAGCATTATTACAAGGCCCATAAACCCCTGTGAAAAGCCACTCTTTATTATCATCCAGATTTTTCGAAGACAAGAAGCGAGAATTCACCCACCACTGAATCGGCTATCGACAGAACTCTTACGTCCCACATAACTAGAACCCCCGGCAGCAGCTCCAACAGAGTCTAAATGCACCCAGTCCACTTCTCTAGCACACCAAATACGCAATAATCCTCACATCGACCTTCTCAATTTCGTTTCTTGTAAACAAACAATGGACGGATTCCATCTCCTGATTAATCCTTTTATAAGCATTCTTTTGTTGACATCATTAAGGCCCCACACGTTCCAAGACACAATTTTAAAAAAAATTGAAGTCTGAACTTTAAAAAAAAAAAAAAAAGTCAAAAACTGAATACCGTCTATTTAAAAATAGAAGTCGACTTTGAACTACAGAGTACTTAATTAAAAAAAGTTACTTTTCCTAATCGAAGAAGGGAAGAGAGAAAGAGATGCGCTAACTTGAACATATGGTCCTCTTTTTGAACCGATGAGGGAAAGCATGAAAGAAAAATTGAAGGGTTGCTAGCAGTCGACTTCGAAGTCAGAAGGAATGAGAGCTTACTTGCGAAGAAGGAAGCCTTACAGAGTCAACTTCGACGACCAGCCTTGACGTTGCAGTGTTGAAGTTGAAGCCTTGACGTGGCAGTGTCGAAGTCGAAGTCGCATGCGAAATCGATAGTTTAATGCTTGTCTGTTTTCGTTGTCTTATTTGGGAAATTTAGGGCTTTATTCTTATATTTATACTGAGACTAAACTAGGTCGTTTGGTCCTACAGAAACTAAAAAATATATACAAAAAGTTAAGTGAGCGCCTTTCACGCCTTTTCACCGCCTCTCGCCTTTCAAAAAGGCGCCAAAGGCGTCGCCTCTTGCACATCGCCTCGCCTCGAACACATGAGGTGCTACAGCCTCGCCTCTCGCCTCAGGCGCTCGCCTTTGACAACTATGAATCCATCACCCTTTCTGAAAACTTTTTGTCCAAAAATAAGTGTCTATTTTTATATGAACTAAATTCACATTTGCTATCGATCATGTGTTAATGTGTACTTGTACTATTATATAGTGAACACTAAAGGCATTCATCTATATGTATATGTACTACTAATCGGTCAACTTTTTAATTTTTGCAAAAAACTAAGATGAGACACTCATTTTGATAAGCAGGGAGTACATAGTTTACCCTTTTCAATAGCCTTAGGAGTTAGAACATGCAGCATCACTAATGGAGCAACGGATATTGTTTACGTGTCTTCAGGTGCGAAAGGAGAACACTAGGTTTGTTCCTCATAAAATATTCATCCGATAACTAGTCAAATTCACCAAAAAAAGTCAACCCATCCCACTTCTTTGGTGACAGAGGGAATATTTGATCAAGGAGTCCACATTTTTTACTTTTTCGGACAACTTAATTAAATTTCAACCGAAGATTTAAATAACATACCTTTATTAGTTATTACAAAGTTGTAAAATTTGCAATTCATGGTACTCATAAGTCATAACGTAGTTTATAATGAATGAGATTTTATTTCCTAAAACATAATTAAGGTAATGTATGATAACCTAAGCATAGAAGAACAAGAAATAATCCCCAAAAAGATACAAAAAATGCATGAAATATTCAAACATAAATTAATCTCGTGAAGGGTACCTCCGACACTGTTGTGATTGGAGCAGCCGGCGACGGCGCGGCCGAGAATTGGGAGAGTGTCAGGCAGGTGATCGGGGTCGAAAAACGGGAGGAGTTGCATACAGACACAGATTGTGGAGGTGGTGCCACCGTCCAAACCCAATATTACATCAATGTCATCGTCACCATCACCGCCGTCGATCACGCCACCAATAGCAGCAGCGTCTCCGTTCTCCGTACCTGAAATCTCACCATTTCCGTACATCTTTATCGTCCTATAAAATTAAATGGTCAACTCCAACAACAGCGTGTATCTAGGAAAGAACGGGAAAATGGTAGAAAGAAACTGACAAGGGAAAATGGGCAATGATCTGACTGTGATTGCGTGGGATCTACAGCGAAATTATTTGGGGTTAGACTTATTCAAGTTTTTCAAAAACAAAACTGCCCAAACTATCAAAAAAAACTAGCTTATATAATCATTTTTACTATGAATCGTTTATAACACCCTTTTATCCTATAAAATTAACTTAAATAACTATTTTGTAAAATGTTTATACTATCTTTCAAAGACAAATGATATTACAAACTAGAGCTTGTGATATTAATATAAGCTTTAGTGTTAGAGTCGTTGGATGATTAAGTTAGTGGTGATTTGGAATGTCTATGTCATTACTTAGAAAATATCATATTTAATCTAATGGTGTAAAGATCTTAAAAGATTTGATCTAACAGTACTAACACTAAAGCTTGTAGTAATACCACAAGCTCTATCTCGTTATATCATACCTCATCTTCAAATCTAACCAGGACTGAGAATGTAAAAAATACATATTTTTCTTCTCTCGTTCAATTGCTCATTCATTTCAGCATTCCTCTCTACTGCAAGTTCATTACATCGTATTCTTCTTCCTGCGCATTATTCTTCCTCTCTACTACAACGCGTGTTGCTTCTTCAATTCATTTTATCATTTCACCGATCGACAAATCAATCATTGTAATTAGTTTTTCTATTGCTCTAAAAAAATTTGGTTCTTCAGATTATATCCGATGAACATATTATTTAGTTTTGATGTTATATGCAATGCAAAAAAATTGTTATATTTATGAAAGTTCGATTATTTTTAATTTTGATGAAATGCAATGCTGCAAACAACAACAACAGTGTGGTTAATAATGGTTCGGTTATCTGGACCGAACAATTTTGACAATGTTCGATTAAGGTAACCGAACATTTTATGTTTTCACTATTTTGATAGACCTCTAATAGTTTACTATACCTTGTTGAATTTTAAGAAACTTTGACTATATTTGATCGACTTATAGTTTTTTTGAACAACCTTGCCTATTTGTGATCATCGGTAAACACTTTTAATAGTCCTTTAGTAATTTTGATCAACCTTTGCCAATTTTACTAGACCATGTATAATCCTAATCGATTTTTGATAAACCTTGACAATTTTTGATCTATCATGCCTAATTTTGATCTACCAAATCATTTTTTGATATACCTTGACAATTTTTGATCTATCTTGACATTTTTTGATTTACCATGACCTTTTTTGATCAGTCATGACATTTTTTGATCTACCATTACATTTTTTGATATACCATGCTTATTTTTAATCTACCATGACATTTTTTGATCTACCATTACATTTTTTGATCTACTATACCTATTTTTGATCTACCATGATATTTTTTGATCTATCATAACATTTTTTGATTCATCATGACCTTTTTTGATCTATCATATCTATTTTTGATCTACCAATGCATTTTTTTGATCTACCTTGACAATTATTGATCTACCTTGACATTTTTTGATCTACCCTGATATTTTTTGATCTACCATGACATTTTTTGATCTATCATGTTTATTTTTGATATACCATGACATTTTTTTATCTACCATGACATTTTTGATCTATCATGCCTATTTTTTAATCTACTATGCCTAATTTTGATCTACCATAAATTTTTTTGATCTACCATGACATTTTTTTGATTTATCATGCCTATTTTTGATCTACCATGATAATTTTTTATCTACCTTGACATTTTTTTATCTATCTTGACATTTTTTTATTTACCATGACATTTTTTGATCAACTATGACATTTTTTTATCTACCATGGTATTTTTTATCTACCATGATATTTTTTGATCTACCAGGACATTGTTTGATCTACGATGACATTTTTTGATCTACCATTAATTTTTTATCTACCATAACATTTTTTGATCTATCATGACATTTTTTGATATACCATGACATTTTTTGATCTACCATGATATTTTTTGATCTATCATGCATATTTTTGATCTATCATGACATTTTTTTGATTTATCATGCCTATTTTTGATCTACCGTGACCTTTTTTGATCAACCATAACATTTTTTTATCTACCATGACATTTTTTGATCTACCATGGTATTTTTTAATCAACCATGACATTTTTTGATCTACCATGATATTTTTTGATTTACAATGGCTATTTTTGATCTACCATGACATTTTTTGATCTACCATGACATTTATTGATCTACTATGCCTATTTTTGATCTATCATAACATTTTTTGATCTACCATGATTTTTTTTATATACCATGACTATTTTTGATCTAATAAAACATTTTTTGATCTACCTTGACAATTTTTTATCTACCTTGACATTTTTTGATCTACCATGACCTATTTTGATCAACCATGACCTTTTTTTTATCTACCATGACATTTTTTTATCTATCATAACATTTTTTGATCTATCATGACATTTTTTTATCTATCATGCCTATTTTTGATCTACCATGCCTATTTTTTATCTACTGTGACATTTTTTGATCTATCATGCCTATTGTTGATCTATCATGTCTATTTTTGATCTACCATGTATATTTTTAATCTACCATGACTTTTTTCGATCAGTCATAACATCTTTTGATCTACCATGACATCTTTTGATCTACCATGACATTTTTTGATGTACCATAACATTTTTTGATCAATCATCCCTATTTTTGATCTACCATGACATTTTTTGATCTATCATGCCTATTTTTGATCTACCATGCCTATTTTTGATCTACCATGATATTTTTTAATCTACCATGACATTTTTTTGATCTACCATGCCTATTTTTGATCTGCCATGACATTTTTTTGATCTACCATGACAATTTTTGATCAATCATGACATTTTTTTTATCTACCTTGCCTATTTTTGATCTACCATGACATTTTTTGATCTACTATGACTTTTTTTGATCTATCATGCCTATTTTTGATCTACCAAGACATTTTTTTGATTTACATTGATAATTTTTTATCTACCATGAACTTTTTTGATCAACCATGACATTTTTTGATTTACTATGATATTTTTTTATCTGCCATGATATTTTTTGATCTACCATCACATTTTTTGATCTAACATGTCTATTTTTGATCTATCATGACATTTTTTGATCTATCATGCCTATTTTTGATCTACCATGACATTTTTTGATCTACCATACCTATTTTTGATCTACCTATAGACACCTCAATTTCGTACCTCTGGTATGTGACATGACATGCGATATCAAGACATGTTAAAACTTAACAAATGTCAAGTTACAGGGTTTAAAAATGCAAAAGGGAAAGCATGATGCGTAAAAACAGTAAAATATAGGGACCAAAGTGTCAAAAAGAGGCATGAAATTGGAACCTGGCGCCACCTATAAGGGATCCAGGCGCGGCGCCCACTTCATATGTGGATGGGGCCAGCATAGTGCTTGTGCACTATAGCACTTTGCCTCCGGTACACTCTCTCAAGCGCGTGGTACAAGCCGATGAAGCACAAAAAGAAAACTCAAAATGCCAACGGGATCCCCACTCCCAGCTATAAATAGAGGTGCTCGGCCTCAGTGAAAAAAAGACGATTTCACTCCGTGGATAGTTCACACAGTTTAAAACTTTGCGTTCAGTTTACGCAATGAGCGAGAGAGAGAGTACCCCTCCTCCTATAAGCCTCGAAGCTCCATCAAATCTCCACCAAACATAAATCCAACTGGTCAAAGTGAACCTTAGCCTTCCAGCTAGGATTCCACCCTATTTCCCCGGTCCAAAAATCCAAAATAGAGCAGTTATTCTACCCGAAGTCCTGAATCCAGAGGCCAAATCCGCCAGAAGCAAGCAGTTGCTCTGCCCAATTTCCGCCAGCAGCAAACAAACAATAGCAAAAACGCAAGCAGTTGCTCCGCCCGTTTCACGGTGCCAGAAAGCAGCTTTCGGAAGCAGTTACTTTGCCCGAATCACAACAGCAACAAAAGACTCTCTCTCCCAGAAGGACAGAGCGAGCACAACCTACGCTCTTAAAGGTAAGCCTTTAAGATGTTTTATATAAAAAGTGTTATTTTCAGCCGGCCCAATGTAAAAAATATAACTTGTTATTCTGCCCGGATCTCTATAGAAAATAGCATTAAAAAGAGTCATTATTATGACCAACTATTTTTAAATGTATTTGTAATTACTGGAAGGAGGCGGCTGCAAGTCTGTAAATAATGTAGATATAGATATATATGTTTAAATGATTTATTTCATTTGCTGAATAAATATGATAAATGCATATTTTAGCCAACAACTATTTTTGAGACCGAAAGGACGAGTTGGGTGCCTAACACCTTCCCACCTTGTAACTTAGCCCCCAAACCATTTTTTTACAAACTCTATTTATTTTTTTGTTTTTCTTTATTTCTCCTTAAAATAAATATGACAACTCCGTTATAGCATTTTGGATCACAGTGAGGCCCGTAACATCCTTTTCTTGCATTTTTCTGTTTCTCCTAAACAAGGGACGATGGGAATGAAAAGGGTGATGCATTTTATGTATCTTGTTTTCCCCTAAACAAGGGAGGATGAGATACGGAGAAACCCAAAACACTCATAGAGATCCAAAATAAACCTAAGGTCACAATGAGGCTCGCAACATCCTTTTTTTTTTTGCACTTTTCTGTTTTTCCCTAAATAAGAGACGATGAGAATGAAAAGGGTGATGCATTTTCTGTATCTTGTTTTCCCCTAAACAAGGGAGGATGAGATACAGAGAAATCCAATGCACGCATAGTGACCTAGGATGATTTTCAAGTCCACAGTGAGGCAGTGCATGTTCCCACGCGCCTTCGCAACATCTTTTTTTTACACTTTTCCGTTTTCCCCTAAATAAGGGACGATGAGAATGAAAAGGGCGATGCGTTTTCTGTATCTTGTTTTCCCCTAAACAAAGGAGGATGAAATACGGAAAAATCCAAAGCTCTCATAATGGACTAAAAGCACACTCAAGTGACCGAGGCGTATTCAACGTGCTTTTCGACAACACTCTTTTTTGCACTTTTAATTTCGTCTTCCCCTAAACAAGGGAGTATGAAATGAAAAGAGTGATGTCTTCCCCGAGCCGCGAGTTCCCCTACAAAAGGGAGCGTGCAATCCGGGGGGATATTTCCCGGGGCCTCACAGTGGCGACTCTGCTGGGGACGTCGTTTTTATTTAAAGAAAATAAAAATGGAGGGCTAGACTCAGTTTTCACAAAAAAAATAAAAAGGAAAAAATATGTTTTCTTTAGTTTCTGGCTAAAATATACTTATTATATTTCTTTAGCATTTTAAATATTTCATTTTTATATGTCTGTGTATATATTTATGGATATGATCCTCCATCTTGCAGCAGTTTCGTTCAAGTTACCATTACAAGTATATTTACAAAAAAAATAATAAAGTAAATTTTCGGGCAGCATAACAAAAGGGTTGGGGCTTTACTTTATTATTGCTTTATTTTGCTTTATATTTTTATTCTGCGTGGTTTATTTTCATCTCACAAAATATATACATATTCTTTCATTCTGTCATTTTATTTTGGGGATTAGGATCAATATGTAATTAATAGGAATAGATAGATTCCCCACTTTTCTTTCTATTTCTTGATCTGAATGGTTACTTACTCACGCTCAACTAAAAAAGCCGAGAAAATCCACAAAGAACAACACAACAGACCATATTTGCTTTATTTACTGCTTTATATCTGGAAAAAAAATATTTTACTGCTTTCTAGACTGCACACACGCGCACATATGTAGAAATATTCTGAATTGCTACCCTACACCATGGCCAGCCTAACCCTTGCATCAGCCAACGTTAAATTGCATATAGATTCTCAGGACACTTCATGGACCGATCGATTTTTACATATCTGAATCATTGGCCAGTCCCTGTGCAGAAAAAAAAAGACAAAAAAAGGCAAAAAAAAAAAAAAAGGAGATATGAATAAAAGTATACACAGGGGCTGACTAATAATTTTCTGATGTTCGACCTAGACCATTTTGAATGGTGGATCCTGGAAAGAGTATAGTCCCTTCGCATGAGATCAGTCCGATCTTGGGGAGTCGAAAGGCAGGTGGAATACGAGGGTCCTATACTCTGGAGAAAGAATCCACTGTTCCAGGAATAGTCCTAAGACCGGCAAAACAAAGCGGGTGCTTGTCTGATCAATTGTAGGGAAAACGAATAATAATAAAAAATATTAATAAAGGCACGTTGTACTCCAAGCCCAGAAAACCTTCAGCCAACCCTTTTTGATGCCTTCAAACCCCCTTTTCCTCAGAAACCTGGCCCAAGTTTGGAAAGGAAAAGATAGTACTGGTCGATTGATACGAGATAAAGGCACGGAAATCAACTCAGAAAGTGTCGGGGCCAGATCAGAAAAAGGCAGAATCAGTACAGAGGGTACAGATTTGAGCAGTATGGCTGCTAAAAATAAATATGACTGGGACCAGCAATGAGCAAAACGGTAGGGAACCAGAAAAAGAAACTCCTGAGTACGCACCTCCTTTTGGATTTGAAATCTGGCTAAAAAAGGAATTGGATGCCTATGTGGAAAAAGTGCCAAATCAAGTGGTTGACAATCTTTTGGCAAGTTTTGCAGAAACCCTTGCCACTATTTCTCAACAAGTTAAAAGCCCAAAGTTTGCTCCTAATACTTCTTTCCTTCCTAAAATAAATTGTCCTGATATCACAAAAAATATCATTTTCCAAGTCTCCAAAAAGCAGCCAAGTACTAGTCTTCAACCAAATATCAACCCTATTTCCCAAGGTGGTATTATTCCAAATGCTTATAACCTCAATCCACCTCCCCCAGAAACCAACCATGAACTCCTTCACCTAAATGCATATTACCATAACCAGAAAAATTACCTTCCCCTTGATCCTTCAAATAGTTATTCTCAGCAAATGGCTCATGGAACCCTAACGGGAATGATTTGTGCACAAAAAGAAGAACCTCCCTTAAACAGGAGCCCATGCAATCAAGCCCTAGCACAATATTCCTCGAAAGAAAAGACCCAATCCAATTACTCAACCAAACCTCAGCCAAGTATTTTACCCAGACCAAAAGGAAGGAAAGAACTAATCCCAAAGCATTATGATGATTTACCTACCCCGAGATCTGAAATCTTCCAAACACCATGGGCTCATGGGATACTTAAACCTGTTGCTAATTATCAACCTCCCAATCCACTACCTAGTACGTGGAATCATGCCCAGTTTTGTGAATACCATCGCTGCTGTGGTCATCTCACCGACAAGTGCTACTACTCAAGAATGTCATTCAGGACCTCGTCGACAACGAGATAATTACAGTGGCAGGCGCAAGAATTTTTGAGACCATCCAAGCAAAGAAAGTCTAAAGGGCAAGGAAACCTATTTAGCCAGAATAAAGGTGTTGTGAATACCCCATTCAAATAAAAGAGAGAGGAGTTTCGTATGACTGTCTAGGAGACAGTTTGCTGGGAATGATAGATGGAGGCGCTAGTTATGAAAAGCTCCCTGCTGAGTTTGAGTCTATTGCTGATAAGCCTCTGCAGAATTGGTATATTACGACCGACCCGCTCTTGACGCCCGTGGATCTGATGGACCGTTTCAGATATATTATTCCCCATCCTTCCTATAGCCTTACGGATTGGTCATCTACCGATCCGCTCCCTAAAATTGAGGATCTCAAACCCCAGGCCTCAATATTGTAAATAACCCTGTACAGTTTGCTAATAATGATAATCTAGATGTCTTTGTGTATTCCTTAGTTGCACCTTCATTAAAAGACGCATTAATTAACTTTAATAATGAGTCATTTGATGAAATGGACCCAAAAGATAAAAATTACTTGCTTGAGATCGCAAAGTCAGTCAAGCACCAAGAAAAGCATCAATCAGCAGCAGCAGATGAAAACTTGTCCGCCATCAATCTGGGGCTGAACAATGAAATCAAAGAAGTCAAAATCGGCAGCTACCTCCAAGGTTCTGAAAGGGTAGCACTTATTGACCTCTTCAAAGAATTCGTGGACATTTTTGCATGGTCCTACGAAGATATGCCTGGGCTGGATCCGGCCATTGTTGAACACCGGATCCCTACTTATCCGGATGCTCGGCCAGTCAAGCAGAAACTCCGCCGAATCAAACCAAAATAGTCACTACAAGTGAAAGAAGAAATCATGAAACAGCTACACGTCAAATTCATTTGGGTAGTTGAATACCCGATCTGGCTGTCAAATATAGTGACTGTTCCAAAGCCCAACGGAAAGGTTCGGATCTACGTAGACTTCCGCGACCTCAATAAGGCATCGCCCAAAGACGACTTCCCTCTACCCAACATTGATATTGTGGTAGATGTTGTGACCTCTCACAAAATAAGATACTTTGTGGACGGCATGCTGGGCTATAACCAAATCAAAATGGCAGCAGAAGACTAGGAAAAAACATCATTCACTACCCCCTAGGGAACTTACTACTACAATGTCATGCCGTTTGGACTAAAAAATGCTGGGGCTACATATCAAAGAGCTACCACCGCCCTCTTCCATGACATGATCCACAAAGAGATCGAAGTGTACGTTGACGACATGATCGTACACTCTAGCGAGCCAACAGTGCCCATATCAAAGACCTTCGAAAGGTTAATAAATCATCAGATGAAGCTTAACCCCACCAAATGCACATTTGGGGTTACCAAAGACAAGATCCTAGGATTCATGGTGACCGAGTAAGGCATCGAGATTGAGCCGGCCAAAATCAAAGCCATCATAAATATGCCACAGCCAAAAACTCCAACAAAAGTCAAGGGCTTCCTGGGCCGATTACAATATATCAGCCACTTCATCAGATAGCTGACCTCCATATATGAGCCCCATATTCAAGCTCTTAAAGAAAAATACTGACTAAGTCTGGGACGGGAAATGCCAGCTAGCCTTTGAAAAAATAAAAGTCTACCTTACTAACTCACCAGTGCTAGCTCCTCCCCATATACATAAACCTCTCCTCTTATATTTAACCGTCACAGATACATCAGTAAAGGCTATGCTCGCCCAAGAAAAAGAAAATTCCTACATCGAAAATGCCATCTACTTCATAAATAGGAAGCTACAAGGAAGCGAGCTTAATTACTCAGCATTGGAGAAAAGCTGCACTGGTCTAGTCTAGGCAACGCAAAGGCTCAAAACATATCTGCAAGCTCGATCCATCAGACTCATCTCCAAGATGGATCCAATAAAGTACATCTTCGGCAAGCCATCACTTTA
Organism: Codonopsis lanceolata; assembly: GCA_013146195.2. Lineage (NCBI taxonomy): Eukaryota > Viridiplantae > Streptophyta > Magnoliopsida > Asterales > Campanulaceae > Codonopsis > Codonopsis lanceolata. Next base: position 43,920,171 of record CM028379.1, on the reverse strand, counting down.
CAACCGACTAGCCAAATGCTCATTCCTCCTCAACAGTTTGACATCACCTATGTCACGCTCAAATCTATTAAAGGCAGCGTAATTGCAGACCATTTAGCTGATCTACCTCTAGAAGCAGAAGATGCAGCTGAGCCTAGCTTCCCAAACGAAGGTGTCTTAGAAATTGCTGATCATGACACCAAGTGGCAAATGTTCTTTGACGGAGCCGCCAACAAAAGGGGCTTTGGCATAGGAATCTTGTTAATTGATCCAACAGATTCCCACACTCAACTGGCCATAAGGTTGGAATTTGAATGCTCAAATAACATAGCTAAATACGAGGCATGTATTGCTGGTCTAGAAGAAGCCCTCCGAAAAGGAGCCAAAGACTTGGAAGTTTATGGTGACTTCGCCTTAATCATAAACCAAGTTGAAGGGAAGTGGAAGACCCAGGATCCCCGACTGCAGCTCTATCATGCCAAACTGACACCACTAGCAAGCGAATTTGATAATATCTCGTTCCATTTCTTGCCACGAGATAGAAATCAATTCATCGATGCCTTGGCCACTCTAGCATCATTGGTCCAAATTCCCATAGAAACCAATATCAAACCATTTATAGTTGGGAAAAAGGTCACTCCGGCCTATTGCTTCAAAATCAATGATGCTCCTGAAAAAGACAACGAGCCTTGGTATTCAGACATCGTGAATCTGCTTCAAAAAGGAGTCTATCCTCCCAGCCTAGACAAAAGGGGAAAAGCCTCCCTACGGAGATGGGCATCGCAATTTGTGGTCAGCGGAGGCAGCCCTTACAAAAGGCACTACCAGGGCCTAAACTTATTATGCGTCGATCAGGCCAAAGCTGAACAAATCATGGACCAGCTTCATGGTGGTACTTGTGGACCACACATGAACAGGCATATGCTAGCAAAGAAAGTCATTCGGTAGGGGTACTATTGGAGTACGCTAGAAACGGATTGTATCTGGTGGGTACGCCACTGCGACAAATGCCAACGCTTCACAAATCTACAACACGTGCCCCCGCATATCTTATACAACTCCACAGCCCCCTGTGATGAGATCCTGTCAAGCCTAAGTCCATTTCAAAGTCAAATGTTGATCAAGCATGGAAAGTTCAAAACCAAGTGCAAAATAAATCAAATGAAGCTCGTAAAACGTGTGGAATATGAGTGGAAGATTCAAGAGTTCTACACCAACTTGATTCGCGGGGTCATTGGAGATTCGGGTTACTATAATGGATACTCGACGAGATCGAAGAGGCTAAGCTTGAAGAAACCAAGGAAGATGGTGAATGGTGGTCAAAGAATAAAGGATGAATTTGAAAAAGGAACAAACAATTCAGCGTCTGAGAAGCTTGCGACCGCAAGGGTTGATAGGCATGCGACCACATGGCCTTACCATTCTTACAGACTGACTTTCTGGGAAGCTTGCGACCGCAAGGGCTCAAGGGCTTGTGGCCGCAAGGTGCCATTTTGTGCCATATTAGCTTTAAAACAATTCATTATCGAAAAGGAAGCCTTCAAATGGGTCCCCATATATTCAGATATGACTTGGGGAGCTTTTAATAACTATTGGAAGACTTTGGGGGCCAAAATGGAATTTTAGAAAATAGGCCCTTGTAGAAAAACGAGATTATTATGGTTTTCTTTATTTTAGTTATTTTTAGGGTTTCTTTAGTGAAAACTTCAATGATTACTAGTAGAAATCTCATCAGAAGAATTAGTGTTGGAATATGGATAACTTCAGTTTTGGATTTCTTAGAAGGGATTGCCTACCTTGCAACTCCTTCATTGGGAATTGAAGATCTTATCTCAACCCATGATAATTTCAGGTCTCAGTAGCTTCAACAGTAGACTTTACATCTGTTGTTGGAAGGGTGACCTTCTGAGGAACTAGTAGTCTTTAAATTCATTATCTATCAGTTGTTTCCTTTGTTCTGAAGACAAACTCTACTCGAAAATCTTTTCTCCTTTTGTCTTGAACAAATGACTTCCTTCTCTTAAAAGGGGTAGTCATCATCTTAGCTGGTGACCTTGAAGCAAAATACATTCTTTTACCTCTATACTTTCAACCAAACTTAATATGAGTTACTTGCTTCTTTGTGATACAAATGGCTTAACTAAAATGGTTTCTATCTTCTGTTTTTGCTTCTAAATGCTCTTAACACTTCAATTGGGATTCTATTGTAAAGAAGCATAGTCATCAGTTAATCCTTACCGATGAAGCCTATGGTACATCCTTCCAGAAGCCAAGGCACCCCAAAAGGAAAAGATTGCTGAAATACTCATCATTCACTTGGTATCAGCAAACCTAAATGTCTGTTGTTTCATCCTTATTCAGCAGACCCCATGTCTACTATCGAGCCTTCTACCCCAAACGTCTGCAGACCCTGCTCTCTCTCTCTCTCTCTCCAAAAGAACGAAACGCAAGAACTCTACTAGTAAGGAGGAGCCAACGGCATAGAAGAAGAAGAAGTCTTCTTCAAACACTGATGTTGATGTTGCTGCTGACACTGCTGCTACTCCCAAAAGGAAGAAGCGTTCAACTCTTACTACTTCTGTTTCAGCCTCCGTGCCAGATGAGTCCAAGCCGAGCTGGAACTTTCCCCTCTCCTACTGCTCTCACTTCTTTCCTCTTCATCAACCCCTGATGCTGTTAGGAAGAAGCAGGCTGTTTCTTTTTAAAGAAATCTGTGGCTCTACACTGTCTTCAATCCAAACCTGCATACCTCAATCTCTAGTTTACTGATCACCTATCTTTCAACAATTAGTATCGGTAGACTTCCATCTTTCTTGAACACAATACTCATTAATTGGTATAATGGCTATTTTATTGATACCATCGTCCGTGTGTTCAAAAGACTGATAACCACGCATATCCAATAATTGATACCAGCAGATACGTTCATAATTCACCCTCCATTTCTATCCGCCGTTATCAATTGGTATCAGCAGACTTTCATAACTGCTGCATACATCCTTAAGGTTATCAGTTGAAATAGCAGACTCCAATCTCTACTGGTCAAACTTGAACAACAGATTTCCATCTCTGCCGTTCACATTCTCATAACAACAGCCTTCAATCTATGTTGTTCTTTCCCTTGTGAAGATATTTATGACTTAAAACAACCTTTGGAATTACTGATTGCTTTTCAAAATGTTTTACTACAAGTAGTATTTCAAACATTCGATATCAATTCCAGAAATGTTTTCATAATTGGTATCAATTCCAAAATGTCTTTTAATTGTTCTAAGTTTTTAAAACAAAATTGGGAGATTGCTGAGGATTGTGTAGATGATTCAGAAAGCCCGCACAATTATCTTCTAAAAACAAAGAACACAAAATTCCTTACTATTTTGAAAAATATATTCTACTTTTTGAAATACTTCTTCAAAAATTGATTTAAAATTCTAAAACCTTCTAAAGATTTGAGAGATTGCTGAGGATTATGTAGATGATTCAGGATGCCTCAGAAAACATCTTCTGAAAATTTTAGAATTTCAAAAACATATCACATTTCTTCAAAGGTTCGTACTTTAAACTCATATTGTTTTTCAAAAAGTCATTAATGTCAACACAAATTTTCTTCTCTTCATCCAACACTCTCTACCATAATTGGTATCTAAAATCTGGATATTGAGATATCTCGATTTAAGTCACAATCTGTATCGAAAACATTCCCAAGAATGACTTAATATCAAAACCATGAATCGCCGCCTTTCCAAGCTAATGTCCATTCACATTCTAAAAGTTTTTGAAATCATTACCTCGACGTATTGTATTCTTGTCATTACAGCTCTTTAATGGATACCCAATCAACGATTCTTGGTGAGTGTGTTCTTCCATTATAAATCGTCCGAAATACTCAATCTTTAATTCTTCCCATTAAAATCTTCCTAACTGCGAATTTCCAACAATTGTTTGATCTGATATCAACAACTGGTATCATATACACTATCATATATATATTTCTTCTATTATCAGAAAAGTTCTAATGGCCGCTTCATCTTATTCAAGCGTTATAAGTCGATGTGTTCCACAAGAATCATCTTTCATGACCAGAATAGATTCTCACTCATATATTCTTGGTCATACGATTCAAGGAGAACAATTTCTCATCGACAACACTGTTGGTGGAAAGATTATCGATCTTCTCCACAGCTCTGGACTGGTCTCACTTTTTTCATTTCGTGAAGAATTCTACAGCCTTAAGTTAGTTGATGAATTCTACTCTAGGATGATACTGGCAAGAGATGGTAATCACTTCTATGGCCGCATTCGAGGTACCGATGTCGTCCTCAGTACCGAGAGCTTGTCTCGCGTCTTCCATCTTCCCTCTATTGGACCCAGCGCTCTCAATGATTCGATCCTCAATGAATCATTGCTTTTACGAACTGGCTACACTTCTCGAGATGACTACAATGCACGGGACATTGACAACTGTCCCTTAGACATGTATTGTGTTGGCGAAATTCTGAGTCGATGTCTTCTATTTCATGAAGCAGGCTTAGGTAGTGACACCAGAAGACTACGAAACTTCATCATTACTGTTCTAGATTCTGATACCATCAACTGGTTTGAAGTCATCTTCTCTCTCATACGCCAATCTATCCTACGAAGACAGACGAATGAACTCTGCATTAGAAAATATGCTAGAATTATCAATCTTTTTCTTTGCTCTTTTCAAGCCATTCTCTCAATAGTCCATGAAGACGAACGCCTACCCATTACTGGAGACCTACTGATAACTCAAGAGTTATTTGGCAATCGAAGCTTCTCTGATAAAAATAGAGAATATACCTTAGATTCTAGTACTGGTAGTTTCAGGGATTCCAACTAGGTTGTGCTTTTTATGGTTGTTAATTTGTACTTTTTCATTTCTCAAAATTTAATTAACATCTTCTTTGCCTACTATTTTTCTCTTCTATTCTTCCTCATTGTCTCCTGTTTATGCTTGCAACCATTAAGGAGGAGAAGTGTTATGACATATCTGAAGTCATTATTTAAAAAGGAGGAGAACCTTTAGTTCAGAAGGAGATCTATAAACATATCCATAACGTCTAAAGACATAGAAGAATGCATCTTCTTGGGAGGAGAGTTCACGAACTAAAGATGTTCATAAACCAAAACAAGGGTAAAGACCCAAATCTCCCTTGATCAAAGGAAGACACACATAATGTGAAAAATTCACCCTAAGCTGATTCTTAGTGAATCATGCTCAGCCTTTGTGGCACTTCTGTTGAAAAATTTGCTCGAAACAATAACTATCTGTTGAGTCTTACCTTCAACAAAGATCCTCTATTTTCAACAGAACCATAAAATTTTTCCAAATGGTATCACAAGAAATCCTTATTGAAATACCTTCAAAAACATATACTTATTTAAGGATTTGCTACTCTTGATTGCCAAAACATTCTATTAACATATAAAAATCAATGTGCAAGTAAGAACCCTAAAACCTTTTAGATCTTGTTCAAACTTCTTTCAAAATTCTAAGTGATCTAAATTGTTTTTACTATTGCTTTACATGTTCAGTACTTTGATTTATCGAGTCTGTAATAGCAATAGTAGACTATACAAATGCCATCGCTCTTGTAAATTATCAACAAAGGACATGTCTTGAGATAAAATGATTATTCATTGTGGGCATGTGATTACTATGACTTGATAAATGCTTTAGTGCTTTGTATATGTCATCTTGTAATGGTTCCAAGCAAATAGGAGGAGATTGTTGGAATATGCTTCTTGATAATTTACTTATCACCTGGATATTCTATATAAGTTGATTTGCGTGTTCCCATTACAGTGAGTCATCACTAGAGGCTAAAAGGTCTACGTACCGGTTAGCGTGGCAACTCGTGTGATATCACATAGGTCTTAGATTAGGTGCAACCTGATCGAGTCCTACCTTCCTACATGATGATCAAACAGACTAGCACTTCATATGCACTAAGCACCGGCAGACTTGCAGTATTGTCAAAAATCTTCAGTAGACTCGTCACCAGCAGATTTGTCATAAGAAGATCAGAACATCTTGAAGACTCACCACCGGCAGACATGCTACAAGTTGATTTTTTGCACCAGCAGACATCAGTTTTCCTGAAACGGAAGACTTACTCCACTGGCCCGAACATCCTACCGGCAGACCTAATTCTGCACGTGCTACAGAGAAAAGACTAAAGTAGTTCAAATCAAGACAAATATGTTCAAGCTTCATGAAACCTAACATAATTAAAGCTACAAGACTTTCTCTCATTCACGTGATCTGATAAAGTCAAAAGAATCCACTTTATTGAAACAGACTACCTGACAGTGCATCAGACATCAGACCTACTTTTCAGAGACTTATCAATACAGTCTGACAGACAACAAGTTCCAAGATCTACATGACTAAATCTTTACCCAACAGTCAAAGATCTTGTGGACAAAAATCTCTATCTGATAGACTTCAACAACTTTATCTCCAAACGAATAGAAACATCAATCTTCATCTCTTAATGATCACATTGACTCCAGTCTAAATAAGAATCCTTTCTCTTTCCCAAAATAGATAGAGCGAGCGAAGTCAAAAACAAAGACTCCCACAAGAGCTTCAAAGAAATAAAGAGATCTACAACGAGATTGTCCTCACCAACGCATCTCAGATCTCGACAGAAGATCGCAGTGAATCTATTCAGATCTTAGCAAGACACTCTCAGTGGATTGCTAGGAAGAAAAGCTTGGAGAAGAAGAGAGGGAGAGATCAGAAACTTCAAAAGACATAGATCAAGATCTTGGATTGATCTGAAGATTGATTTTAGATTATGTCCAAAGAAGATGAAGAGTTGTCTGTAGATATTGCATTCATATCTTCATATTTGTATTCCTATACAAATGCTATCAATTGTGCAATAATCACTCATCATGGAAGGCCGAGTGCTCCGCACTCAATCGTTCAGATATTTCTTATCTGAACGACCTTCAAAATTCTCTTCTCATATTAGTTTCTCGTTTTGGTCTCCTATTGCCCGCTTTGCTTAAGGATTCATCTATGAATAATTAAGTAAAGATTAAGGCTTGGAAGGACGAGGACAGAAAATTTTTCATAGAATATTTAGGCTGATGTAATCTGTAATTTATCTTTGAATAAATTCAGATGTTCTAGCAAATAATATATCCCTCGGTCTTTACATCTCTATGAGTTTTTATAAATTGATTTATCTTTAGAAAAGTTATTCTTTAATTGATCTCCTTGAAACTGCATTTGAAAGAAGTATTAAGTGTGATGTTGTTCTGATCATATATTCGTGTACAGCCATTTAAGACATCTCTAAATCTAAGCCTCTCTATTTCCGCTGCTTAAACTCATTCTAACAGGCTTTCGATTTAACTGGCAGTTTACCGGCAGAGTTGAAACTTCTGCTTAGAGCAAGTCTGTCGTTAGCCTCTACCAGCATACATGCTCAATATGCTAAACTGCAGATGCCATTAAATCTACGCTTTAAATGTATCCAAAAGAAAAGTTTTTTAAAATGGCATCATAGGCTATTCACCCCCCCTCTAGACTATTTGAGCATAATTGTGGACCAACAGACTGCCATACAACGCTCCTTACCCTTCGGATTTGGCTCGGTATCACTAGGTAATGTCCCTTGAGGTCGAGAAGAAAGTGCTGATGTAATGGTCTTGCCCAACTGCACAAAATTCTTTGCCATTACAGTTTCCATGTGAGCTTGTTGTTGCTTGAGAAGAGTCATTAAGTCATCGGGAGGAGGATTGTTGTTCACTTGGGCTTGTGAGTTTTGGAAGCCCGGTGGTGGTGCATTCACTCGGTTTTGATTCGGGAAGCTTTGTTGTTGAGATGTGCCTGCATTTTTACTCCAAGAAAAATTTGGGTGGCTTCTCCAACTGGGATTATAAGTGCTCGAAAAAGGATTATTATTCTTATTAAAATTTGAAATAAATTGAATTGATTCAGAATTTAAAGCACAAACATCCGTAACATGGTTACCTCGACAAAGCTCACACACTTGCACGGGTTGGATCATAGATGCTTCAAGTCTTTTTGTTAACATTGCAACTTGAGCTTCTAGATTTTGAACTCTATCCAACTCCGATTCAACTTTCTTGAGTGTGAGTCTTTCACCACCCCATTGATATTTGTTGCTTGCCATCTCTTCCAACAAATCATATGTCACATCAACCGGTTTACTCATCAAAGCTCCACCCGCCGCCGCATCGATTGTGCAACGGATAGTAGGCTCAACCCCATTGTAAAATGTTTGCACGATCATCCATTTTGGAAGTCCATGGTGAGGACATTGTCGGAGTAGATACTTATACCTCATCCAAGCTTCATAAAGAGATTCACCTCTCCATTGTGTGAAACCAGTGATGTCATTCCTCATTTTGTTTGTCTTGCCGGGAGGAAAATACTTCTCAAGAAATTTTTGTGCGACCGCATCCCAAGTAGTGATAGATTAAGTCGGCAAAGATGCTAATCAATCACTAGTAACCTCCCCCAAACTAAATGGAAATAGTCGAAGACGGATTGCGTCGGAGGAGACCCCATTAAACTTGAATGTGTCACAAATTTGAAGGAAATTCTTGAGATGTGAACTTGCATTTTCATTCGGCAAATCCATGAATTGTTTTGCCATCACCATTTGGATAAGAGCGGGCTAGAGTTCAAAATTGTTTGCTTCAACAGTCGGTCTCCTTATGCTTTCTTGGAAACCGGCCATAGATGGTGTCGCAAATTCCCTTAATGTCCTTTCAGCCGCTTGATTTTCTTGGTTTGCCATTTCTTGCCTCCTTCGAGTTCGGAATGTGCGCTTGATTTTCGGGTCAAGATTTAATTGAATCAAACCTTGACTTCGGGTCTTTTGCATAAACCTACGAAAGAGTTTCGCAAAACAAACTCCAACCAAGCAATTAGATGAACAACAAAAATTAAAAGCGTCTAAATTAAAGCCACAAATCCTTGGTATTAATATTAAGAAAATAAACTAAATTGTCCCCGGCAGCGGCGCCAAAAACTTAACGGACGAAAATCGCAATGGGCAAGAATACCCGGTCGTCCACAAGTAATATAGTGCGTAAGCACAAATATCGATCCCACAGAGACAATTATGACGTATATTTTCCTAACTACTAAAATTATGGATTTAATGACTTTATCTAAACAATCAATTTTTAGCGATGCAATTAAAACTAAAGCAATAAAAATAAGCAGGAAATAAAAATTACCAACTACGCACGAGTAATAAAAACTTTTCTCAAGGATGAAAATGTTAGGATTGTAATTTCACTCCAACTATCCACATGCTCAATTTATCTACTCTCTCAATTTTCTATAATTCATCTAGGGTAGCCGAGAACACAAATTTAGTCGCTACAGGCTCTCGCATCTTATAGCAACCCTAATTCACACATCTACCTATGGGCTCTCACATCTTATAAATAAAATGTGTAAATTGCAATAACAACAAGTTCTCTAAAATGACTATTGGTTTTTGTACTATGTCTCTATGCTACAAAATACCAACAACTAAATTGCTAAGTCCGAAAAGTAATGGTAGCTCTCGCGGACCCAAAACAATTCTCAAATTATCCAATTATTGATCAAATAATTAGAAGCATTAAACACAACAAAATAATAACCCTAAAATAAATTAAAGTGATATTGAGAGAGAAAGAAAAAATATTAGAGCATGCTTCAAACTTAGAGATTCATCACAACCCTAACAATAAATATTTAGCTCATAATGTAAAAGAAATCACGCACAAATACTCCAAGAAAATATTTCATGATGATATTAAAAATAAAGAGTGAGAGATACAATACTTTAATGGAGATTTGGAGGAAAATCTTTTTTGCATTCCGTGACAAAATCTAGCTTTCAAGATGATGAAGAAAATGAAGAAAAAATGGAGATGCTCTCTTCTTCCTTGTTCCAGTCGTGCATATCTGCTTCTTCCCTCCTTACTCATCTAAAAAAAATCCCACAAAGTGAAAAGAGTAATGCCCAAGCTAAGGAGGGGCAATTCCGGAAGAACAGGGAAGTATTAGGGGCAAAATAGGGAAGAAATATGGGGATGGGTCGCGGCAGCCATTGGGCAAACCATCTGGAGCAGCGTGGGTCAACCAGGAGGGAAACAGGTTAAATGGGCTGAAGGATGTGAGAGGGGAAAGGGCCAGGACGTGGGTTATTTGGGCTGTTAGTCCTAAAGGGCACAATAATAAGCTAAAGGGGGGGGGGTTGAATAGCTTATTAGACACTTAAAACTTTTTGTATAAATTCCTAAAACAAGCACTTACAATCTATTGAAAAGATTGAAGTAGCGGAAGTCTTGTAAGGAATACAGTTCAAGTCTGCCGGTGGAGCACTACCGGTAAACTTTGCTGAATACTCAAGTCTGCTGTTTAAAGCGATAAGTAAAATGATGTGAAACAGTTTAAAGCAGTAAGTAACAGTAATGAAAGAACACAAGTATTTTGAGATGGTTCGCACTATAAAGAGTGCTACGTCCACCACCAAGGCAGTCAACCTTGGATTTAAATGTGCACTATGTTTTCCACTTGTTCTATTACAAAGAATTCCAATGGATCGTGTACAAAATATTTGACTTGTGTTTGGGGGTTGGGAATTGAATATCTGGACAAACATAATATTCAATGGTGCGGAAGAATAGTTAAAGAAACAACAATAAGAAGCAAAAGATAAAGTGTTGATGCAGATCTTCTTGTTGTTGTTGAGGACTTCGTTGATCAGTTTAAGATCTCTTAAATGCACTGAGTATATAAGACTTGAAGTTGTTGGGAAGATTCAGAGCATTGTTTTCTTCAGTCTTTAATGGTAGTATTTATAGTTGGGGCATTCTTGAGACCGTTTGGAGAAGACAAAGAGTAATAACTCTATTAGGTTGAATGCATTAAATGCATGGAGCTGACTTTGTAGATTTCGTCTTCACTGATACTGAGTAGGGAATGGTGAAGAGTTGTTGCAGCAATTGGCAGGTGAGCAATCAGAGTTACAGACCTGCAATAGTTGGTACAGACTATAAGTGTTAGTCTGTTCACCTGCTCTGTCACTATTCAGGAGGCGAAAGTCTTCTTGCTTTTTGGAAAGCTGGACAGGCGTGTCTGTGAAGTCAAGAGTTGATAGAAGATTGGTTTAATTCAAATTCAAACTGATAAAGGTCGAATTTAATTAATCCGCTAAAAGCTTGATGACTGGACACGTTATGCTTGAATAGGTGCAGACAAGGTCTACCGCTGGATGTTGTATGAGGTCTTCCCGTGAAGCCTGCTGAAGTCTTCCGCTGAACCTGTGAAGCCTATAAAAACTATTCTAAGGCAAAGTTCTATATACAGTTGCCACACTAATTGATACGCAACCCAATTAGCCACTAAGTATAGAACCTAATGTAATGTATGAACAGATGTAAATCAAGATACAAATGAGAAACAACAATCTCCTCCTATTTGCATCTGGTCATCATTACTTACAAGTGAGGGCTATGAAAAATACTTTATGATAGATAATAGCATGTCAGAAAGTATTTTAGTTTTATAACGGTAGACATGCCTCTATCAAAAAGGAAAAACGCCTCAAGTGTAAAAGCTAATCTAAGTGCTTACAACAGAAGAGATGTAAAGAACAGCACAAGGATTAGTAATATATGAATTGAAGTAGCAAGAATTTAAACAGAAGACAATTTTTGAAAGACAATAAGCTTCTGTATTCAAATGAGAAGTTTAATTGTACAGAGTTTTCAAAAAGATAGATACAAAGGTTTAGGGAGAGAAAAATATGAGCTACCACGGCCTTTTCCCTTTACCTTTGTTTGCTTTGTCTGCCTCTTCTCTTTCTCTTCTCTGGCGTTCAAGTTCTTCATTTCTTCTGGTGTACTCATCATGGACAGAGGTAGGAGGTCTGGTGGAGCGAGAACGGTAGTCCAATTCTTCACGTAGTATGTTGTTCTCCTCCATTAGAGTCTTGTTTATAGACCTCGGTTGTCTCTCCTCCGTGATGGCCAGATCACGATCACGCTCGATATTGATCTTATCATGAGACGCGTTGAGAGCGATGTCGTTGAGCTCGAGAACATGAGGGCGTCCGCTTCCCAGATGAAGAGTGATGCTGTGGAAGAGCTGGTAGAATAGAGTAGAGCAGAGCCTGACGCATTCCTTGCGTTGAGATTCCACGTTGATCTTGATATCAGTGGACTCGTGCTTCATCGCTCCAAACCTTGTCCACATATCCTCTTGAAATTGTCAAAAGATGGCGGCATTTCTGTCTATTGCCTTGGACATGGCAGTTGCAAGCTCACCGGCAGCTGTGGAGATACTGGTAAGTTCTTACAGTCCGTCGTAGATAGCATCCAGGCGGTTTAGAATTTCAGAGTTGGTCGGTTGGGAAGGAGAAGGGTCGAGGCCAATGTGTATGTGCTCAATGTCGGCAGAGGTGACCGGGAGGAAGGGCTGTTGGAGAGGTGGAATGGCTGAGTTGGAGGAAGATGAGTCGCGTGGGGAAAAGGTATGGGTAGAAGAGGATTTGGATTCTTGGGAAGAGGGAGGAGGGGTTGAGGGAATTTCGATATCTGTGTCCGAATGATCACAGATATCGGAAGGGCTGGGTAAGGGTTCAGTTGACAACCAAAAAGAAGGGGGAGGATAGGAAATGTCTTCTGGTCTCAAAGGGGTAGATTTTGGTTGAGGGGTAGGGGGAGGTTTGGCAAACAGTTCTGTTACCGACGAAAGTTCAAAGATGAACTTTGTGGCAGCAGAGGATAAGATAGGTGGAAACCAGGGGGTTAGGATAAGGGGACAGGTTGGCTTGGTTCTGAGGGGGTGGTCTGGTTTCGTTCGGATGGTGTAGTAGAGTTGGTTGGGTTACGAGGGGGTGAAGAAGGGGTAGATGGGTTTGGTGAGTAGTTGAAGGGTGAAGGAGGGGCTGGAGAGTGTGATTTGGTAGGCTCCTCCTGAAGGATATGCTCCTCCAGAGGGGTTGATTCCATCCGAGTAGATGACTCATTAGGAATTGGTTGTGAAGGGGTAGAAGTTTGGGTACCGGCAGACTTCCTTTTCTGCATTAGCAGCTGAATAGGAGGTTCAGTTACTTCATTGGCAGAGGTGACAGAGTCTGCTGGTGGCTGGGTCGGAAGACCTTTACGTAGGCGTCTACGTTTAGGCTTGGGTGAAAGTGAGGGTTGGTTAAAAGAAGGTTTACGTTTGGGTGTTTGGGATGGTTGGTGAATTGAAGTTGGTGGTTCAGGGTTAGATGGCTGATCGATGTATTTTATACGTCGATTTTATGTGCTTCTATGACTTAAATTATGCTATTTCACGAGGCTTTTGGCTACTGATATATGTTTTCGGTGAGTTTTGTAAGTTTCAGAGTTGTTAGTGAAAATATGTCAAACTCCAGGGTTTTATGTGCAAATTCCAAAAAAGGGCCAAAAAGGAAAAATGAAGAAAAAACGAAGGCTGTCAGATCTGGAGACCTTGCGGACGCAAGGTACCTCAGACCTTGCGACCGCAAGGTAGACAGTATATGAAGAAGTCAGAAAATCAAAAGGCCAGAAATCTGGAGATCTTGCGGACGCAAGGTACTCAAAACCTTGCGATCGCAAGGTGGTCAGAACGCGATATTTTCGTGTTTTCACACAGTGATTCGATTGGATTACAACTCCCGAGTATATATTGAAGTTGGATGCCGAGAGACAGGGGGGAGAGACGGCTGGGAGCAGTCTTAGGTAGATTTTAGATAGTTTTTAGATTGTATAACATAGTTAGATTTTGTGATTACAAGTATTGAAGATCAAATCATATTTCTGATCATCTTCATGTGATGTTCATTGTCTATGATGAGCTAAATCATCCATAATCTAGGAGGTGGGAGGTAACTTGTATCAAATTTATGTTTTGATTCTTATATATGCTCATTCAATTCTTGTTGATTGTGGTGTTTATCAATCCCTATATTATTTTGCTTTGAACAAATGAATGTAATCGCAAATAATAAAGGCCTAGAGGTGCGGATAACTGCATGACCAATGTGCATATGTCGTACACTGGCTCACCATCACAATAAATTGGACCTATCGATGCACGAGAGTGATAAGTTAGGACCAGGTTCATACATGATCTAGGTGACAGATAGATCATAAATCTAGGTGACAGCTAGATTAAAGTTCTTGTGCTTAGGATATAGAATGGATGAATATTGCGGGGATAGAGGCTGAACCAATAGTTCAACAGACTATATCTATCTTTAGTGAACGAACCCAAGAAATTGAATGATAATTATTGTGAATTAAACATAAAGGAGATTCAAGTGAAACCCAGAATCCTAGATTGCCAACCACCATAAGATCTTCATATTTGTAATTACTGCTAATTAGTTAAACATCTAAATATAAATAGTAGTTAGAATAAAATAAGTATAAAAACCCCTTTAGATTAATAATTTGCTATCAATAAATTGCACTGTTCGTGATCACTTGTCTCCGTGGGTTCGACCCTTGCTTCCAATACTATTCTATAATAGTCTTGTCCACTTGTAAGGAAAAAGATTAAATAAAACATCGATCAAGTTTTTGGCGCCGTTGCTGGGGACAAGCTAGTTCACGTAGTTAGTTTGTTAGTAGCGTAGTTTTTAATTTAATTTAGTTTTTAGTTTAATTTTCAGTTTTTATAAAATTAAAAAAAAATACAAAAAGATTTTATTCTATTTTTTTCAATAGTTATATGTTTTTAAAATTGCTTTAGATTATTTTTATGCACGGTCGTCGATCTTTGAATCCTAAATTGGTAGAACTAAATCAAGATATAAATAATATTAGAAGAAATCAAGAAGTCCTTGAAAATCTAGCTCCCGAGTTTGATAATCAAGAACAATTGAATCAAGAGGATCCTCTAGTTGATCCCATAATTGAAGAAAATAATAATAATCGAAATCCTGAAAATCCAGTTAACCTAGTTAACAGGAATCAAAGAGAAGAAGAACCTGTAAGAAGAAATATGGAAGTAGTAGTAAATCAAAGAACTATTAATGACTTTAGTAGACCATCATTAAATGTTGTGACATCATGTTTAGTCTTGCGAGATGCTGTAAGGAATTTTGAATTAAAAGGTAATTATTTTAATGCAATACCATCTTTTCATGGAATGCCTCATGAAGACCCTTTCAGTTTCTTAAGAGAATATGAATACATGATGAGTACTTTTCCTTTAGGAGGGTTGACTGAAGATCAAATTAAAATGAAATAATTTCCCAGTGCATTAAAAGATCTGGCAAAGCGATGGTTTATGAATCTAACACCTAGTAGTGTTTATACTTGGGCTCAATTATATGATTTGTTTATGAGTAAATTTTACAAGCATGCATCTCTTACTGAATATAGAAAACAAATCATGTCATTCCAAAATGAACCAGGTGAAACATTCCATGAGTCATGAGATAGATTTAAAAATCTGCTTATTATGTGTCCTCATCATAATTTGACTCAACATGTGTTAGTGCTTCAATTTTATCATGGTCTTTCGCCAGGCTTACAAACTATGGTTAATAGTGCAGCTGGTGGTTCTATTAATAGAATGACACGAGAAGCACTAGAAGAATTATTTGAGATGTTAAGTATTAATTACCAACAGAAAAGTGCTAGAGGTAAAAATAGAAGCCTATATCAATTACAAGATAAAACAGATACACAAGCTCAATTTGAAAACTGGCAAATTCAAGAAGCATGTGCTTTATGTGGATTATATTCTCATGCTACTAATTTTTGTCCATCAAGTGCCATGTATTCTGAACATGCTAATGCTATGAATATGTACCCTCAAAGGCCTAGGAATGATCCCTATTCAAACACATATAATCCTGGTTGGAGAAATCATCCTAACTTTTCTTGGGGAGGAAATAAGCCTTTACAACCTCAACAATTCCAACCTCAACCACCTCAACCTCCACAATTTCCAAATCAAAATCAGTTGAGAATTGTAAAACAAGATGGAGCAAGTAAAGGTCAAGTAGCATTGATGAAATATATGCTTGAAGAAATTGAAAATCTAAAGAAGCACATTGCAAATTCTGAAGTAGATAAAAGAGAAGAAGGGTAGTTCCTTAGTCAAACTGAGCAAGCCAAGTCAATCACCGTCTTGCGAAGCGGTAAGGTAATAGGTGAAGAGGTAAGTGATCCTGATCCTTCTTCTAATGTGCCTGTTACAGTAGAAAATTCTGAAAAGGAGATTGAAAAGGAAATCGAAAAGGATAGTGATAGTGCTAAAAAGAATAATGAATCAAGTAATCAAGAAATAGAAGTAGAAGTAGAAGTAGAAGCCCCAAATAAAGAACAAGAAAAAGAGGTTCAAAATAAAGAGAATCTAGTAGATGTTGAAAAAGAGTTAGAACAAGAAGAAGAGGAACCTTATGTGGCTCCACCACCTTATGTTCCTCCAATTCCGTTTCCAAGAAGACTTATGAAAAACCGAATGGACAAACAATTTACGGAAATTTATAATATGTTATCCAAAGTGAATGTTAATCTCCCTTTGCTTAATGTTATTAAAAATATTCCAGCTTATGCAAAGTTTTTCAAAGATCTTCACTCTAAGAAACACAAGTTTGAAAACAATGAAAAAATTATTGTTTCGGAAAACGTAAGTTCTGTTTTACAACCCGAACTACCCCCTAAGTTAAAAGATCCTGGTAGCTTTAATATCCAAGTTTCCTTGGGAAGCTCTAAAAAGATGAAAGCAATGCTAGATTTAGGAGCAAGTATTAATTTGATGCCTTTTGCGGTCTATAAACAGTTAGGGTTAGGAGAACTAAAACCCACTACTATGCAATTACAATTAGCTGATCGTTCAGTTAAATATCCTTTGGGTATAGTGGAAGACATCCTAGTTCAGGTTGATAAACTAATCATTCCAGTTGACTTTGTGGTTCTAGAGATGGAAAGGAAGATATGCACTAATAATGAAGTCCCAATATTGTTAGGCAGACCTTTTATGGCTACTGCCAATACAATGATTAATGTGAAAAATGGTAAACTCACTATGTCAGTCCTAGGTGAAACTGTTGAAATCTCTGTTTTTGATGCTATGAATAGACCTAGTGACATAAATGCATGTTTTTCAATAGATGAGATTGAAAAGTTATCAACTGAAACTTTTGAAGAAGATAATAAAGATGAAGATTATGAGAGAGATAGATTTATAGTTTATGATGATAGTCCTATCCCTCCCATAAAAATTGACATTGATGAGATTGAAAGAGAAATAGAAGAGGAAGAAAGACAAGAGAGAGAAAAGTTAGAAGCTAGTAAAAAGAAAGATAAAGAAGAAATAAAGAAAGAATCGAAAATAATTCGATAAATCGAAAAAAAAGTAGAAGAAGAAAGTAATGAAATCAAGGAAGATGAAGTAGAGATTTTGAAATCTCTCTTTGAAGAAATTGAGATAGAGAATGTTGAAGTAGAAAATAAAGAAGATGATAAAGTAGAGAATGAGAAGGCTAAAATAAAAGAAACAATTAAAGCAGAAAATTCTGAATTTATGCCATCCATTAATTCTCCTAAAGTTGAAGAATTAAAGCCATTACCACCCCATTTAAAATATGCATTTTTAGGGGAAGGTAACACTTTGTCTGTTATTATAGCAGCCGACTTAACGGAAGAGCAAGAAGCTAGTTTATTAAAAGTTTTATGGACACATAAAGAAGCTTTAGGATGGTCTCTAGCTGATTTAAAAGGTATTAGTCCATCTATGTGCATGCATAAAATACATCTAGAAGAAGGTAGTAAACCTTCAAGAGAAAGGCAAAGAAGACTTAACCCACACATGGAAGAAGCCGTAAGAAAAGAAGTTCTTAAGCTCTTAGATGCGGGTATAATTTACCCTATATCAGATAGTAAATGGGTTAGTCCTGTTCAAGTAGTTCCTAAAAAGTCAGGAATTACGGTTGTTAAAAATGAGAAAGATGAATTAGTCCCTACAAGAACAATAACTGGATATAGAATGTGCATTGATTTGCGGAAATTAAATGCGGCAACCAGGAAAGACCACTTTCCTTTGCCATTTATTGATCAAATCCTTGAAAGACTAGCCGGTCATGAATATTATTGCTTTCTTGATGGTTTTTGGTTTACAATCAGATCCTGTTGCACCCAAGAAGACCAAGAGAAAACAACTTTTACATGTCCCTTTGGTACTTTTGCTTTTAGGAGAATGCCATTTGGATTATGTAATGCACCAGCTACTTTTCAAAGATGCATGATTTCTATATTTTCAGATTTAGTTGAAAGATGCGTTGAAGTTTTCATGGATGATTTTTCAGTGTTTGGAAATTCTTTTGATCACTGTTTAGAAAATCTAACATCAGTCCTGAAAAGATGTTGTGAAACAAATTTAACTTTAAGTTGGGAGAAAAGTCACTTCATGGTCAAACATGGAATTGTCTTAGGGCATGTTGTTTCAAATAAAGGCATTGAAGTTGATAAAGCTAAAATCGAAGTTATTTCACAACTACCCCCTCCCACTTCAGTTAAAGGTGTTAGAAGTTTTCTAGGGCATGCTGGTTTTTATCGAAGATTTATAAAAGATTTTTCCAAAATCTGTAAACCTCTATGTAATTTGTTAGCAAAAGATACATAATTTATTTTTGATAAAGAATGTTTAGAAGCTTTTAATTTATTGAAAGAAAAATTAACTACTGCCCCTATTTTATCCGGCCCTGATTGGTCACTTCCTTTTGAAATCATGTGTGATGCATCAGATTTCGCGATTGGAGCCGTGTTAGGACAAAGGGTAGATAGAAAGCCTCATGTGATCCACTATGCTAGTAGAACTCTAAATGATGCACAATTGAATTATACAACTATAGAAAAAGAGTTTTTAGCAGTAGTATATGCTTTAGAAAAATTTAGATCATATCTGTTAGGATCAAAGGTGATAATATTTTCTGATCATTCTGCATTAAAAATATATGTTAAGTAAGAAAGGTGCTAAACCAAGATTAATTAGATGGATGTTATTGTTACAAGAATTTGACATTACAATCAAAGATAAAAAGGGAACCGAGAATGTCGTAGCCGACCATTTGTCCAGATTGGAATTTTCACCCTTGCTTGAACGTCAATTTCTTGATGATCCTGTTCCCATAAATGATGATTTTCCTGATGAGCAACTTTTAGCAATTAAAGATTCAGACCCTTGGTATGCTGATTTTGTCAATTATTATGTGTCTGATATCATTAATCCTGATTTTGATCATTATGAAAATAAGAAATTTTTGGCGGAAACGAAAAATTATTTTTGGGAAGCACCACATTTATACAAAATTTGTTCAGATTCTTTAATAAGGAGATGTATTCCAGAAAAAGACCAACAAGGTATTATGGAATTCTGCCATGGATACTCTTGTGGAGGTCATTTTAGTGGAAACAAAACTGCTAGAAAAATTTTGCAATCAGGTTTATATTGGCCTACTGTTTTTAGAGATTGTGAATTGTTTTATAGAACATGTGATAAGTGTCAAAGAACAGGTGGAATAGGAAAGAGAAATGAAATGCCCTTGCATATTAATTTGGTTGTTGAAATCTTTGATGTTTGGGGTATTGATTTCATGGGTCCTTTTCTAGTGTCAAATAATTGTGAGTATATTTTGGTAGCGGTTGATTACGTATCTAAATGGATTGAAACATTAGCAACCAAGACAAATGATGGCAAAACAGTGGTTAAATTTGTAGAAGATTTGTTTGCTAGATATGGAGTACCTAAGGCCATAATAAGTGACCAAGGAACTCATTTTACCAATAAGTTGTTGAATAATGTCCTTAGGAAACATGGTGTAACTCACAAGTTAGCTACACCTTATCATCCTCAAACATCTGGCCAAGTAGAAGTTAGCAATAGACAAATAAAAGTAGTATTAGAAAAGACTGTTAGGCCTAATCGTAAGGATTGAGAATCTAAACTTAAGGATGCTTTATGGGCATACCGAACTGCTTTTAAAACCCCCATAGGAATGAGTCCATATAGAATGGTATATGGCAAAGCTTGCCACTTACCAGTTGAAATTGAGCATAAAGCCTATTGGGCTGTTAAAAAATTAAACTTAGATTTAACTCTGGCCGGAGAGGAAACATTGTTTCAATTGAATGAATTAGAGGAACATAGGTTGAATTCGTATGAGAATGCGAAAACATATAAAGAAAAGACAAAGAAATATCATGACATGGGGTTAGCCAACAAAATCTTTCATCCAGGGATGAAAGTATTACTTTTTAATTCTAGACTTAGGTTATTCCCCGGAAAGTTAAAATCTAAATGGTCTGGTCCCTTTATAATTGTACGAATTTATCCTCATGGAGATGTTGATATTCAAAACCCTAAAAATAATGAAATTTTGAAAGTTAATGGACACCGACTCAAGCCATACTTAGAGTCGATGTCAGTTGAACGAACAATTGAGTTAATTCGTTTGGATGACAGTGAACCACCCCGGGATTAGGCTTGCAGTTTGGTCGAGTCAAAGACGTTAAACAAAGGCGCCAAGTGGGAGGCAACCCACTAATTTGATTGTTATTTATTTTATAGTTAGTTTAAATATGTTATTCTCCGTTAAATTTATTTTTGGGACAATTAATTTTTAATTAAATATGCCAAAATTCAAGTTTGGGGGAGAAAAGCATCTTAATGTTATATTTATAAGTTACTAATATTTTAGTTTAGAGTTTTTGTTAAGTTTTTGCAATACAGGAAAGTATGAAACATAACGGAAGTTAACGGAAGGGCTAAACTGCAAAAACTGTTGAAAGTAAAGAAAGGAAATCAAGTGGGATCAATTCTGCCCACCTTGTGGACGCAAGGTGTGGGGGACCTTGCGACCGCAAGGTCCTTAGTAAATGCGAATATCGTGCATCGTACCGTCCGAACATGGGGAATCAGCGGAATATCAAACGGTTTGACTGACCACCTTGCGGTCGCAAGGTGTGGCAGACCTTACGACCGCAAGGTCCCCTTATTTAAGACAGTACCGGGATCAATTGCAGAATCACCAGAATTCCTTTTGCCCTCCTTCAAGCTGTGAAGCAACAGCCTCTTCCCTTCAAAAATCCGGTGAGAGTTCTAAAACTCGTCTCCTACTCCAAAGATCTCCTCCCTCTTTAAACTCTTCATCTTCTACACCTCTCCCACCAACCCCATTGCATTCCATGGAAGCTTGAAGAGGCCTTGAAGAAAAAGGAAGACAACACCATTGTTGCCGATGCCGCTCAAACTCCGGTTACTCTCTCCATTTAAAGCTGCAAACAAGTAATCCTAACCCCTTTCTTTAATTCTTACGTCAAAATTCTTGCATGCTAGGGTGTTAGATAGTTTTAACGTAGATAAAATTTTGCATGCTTTAGAATTTATTTTTAAAAATTCTAAAAACTTATTTTAACTGTTAAATCTTTAGTTTTTAATTTTGAATCAAACAAAATGTTTAGAAAGCGTAGAAATACCGGTGTTTCGTCCTCCCGCCCTGTTCAGGAGGAGGAACATAATTTTGACCACACCCGATTCGTATCCCATGAGGCCTCAGAAAAATATGCGGCCAAACTCTCCAAGTCCTTGGTTCCCGAGAGGGGATTCAAGGCTGAAGAATTTGGCCTCCGTCCAAACTTTACGGCCCGTAGGTGGGGGCGTTTGATCGACTCTCCGGAAAAGGCAGCCGTGGTGCCTATTGTCTGAGAGTTCTATGCCAATGGCAGCATTGGCATAGATGGGGGTGTATTAGACACCGTCAATGTTAGGGGCATTATAGTAGACTTTTCGCCCCAAAGCATTAACGAATATTTCGACACCTTCAACTTTGCGGTTGGTGCCGATAATTTTAGCACACACCTCCATCCCCCTATCCCTGTCGAGGTGGTCAATGCGACCATCACCCTCCCTGGTGTTGTATGGACCTATAACTGTAATCCACCCTTTGGTCCACGTACCATGGAGGAGTCCTTCCTTCTGAACACGGCCAAGCCCGTGTTCAAATTTGTTTGTGGTCGTCCCATGCCCTCTAGTCACCAACATACGGTGACTTGGGAGAGGGTTGTCTTGACCTACACCATTATGTCCGGTGGGTCTGTTGATGTTGGCCGTCTGATCAACGGCCAAATCAAGACCCTTATTAGAGGTGCCACGAATGCGGGGTTCGCGTTCCCGCATTTGATCACCGAGTTGTGTAGGAGGACAGGCGTGAGATGGCCCAGACACGCGGAGAGGCTTAAGCCCGGTCCGACCATTACTAGGGCCATTTTTTTTAGCACCACCAGCAGCCGAGAGTGAGGGTTCCTCACGAAGAGGAACCCGAAGAGGAGGAGGAGGACCCACTCGTGGAGATCTCCAACAGGTTGGAGGAAGCTGTCCTCCAAACTGATATGGTAAGTCAGCAGTTGGCACAAATGCGTGTCGACCAGACCGAATTTTTCGGTTGGGTTAACACTGTGGGACAAAATGTCTCAAATTATTATGGGCTGCCACCTGGCACGATCCCCGAGTTTCATCCTCATTCGTTATTTCCGCCCGACTCACCGTGAGTCGAGGCCCAAGTTCCATCCTCTTTCGTTAGGTGGACCTGCTATGTCCTTTTGATATTTGTCCTGCCCCATCAATCCTTTAATATGTTCCTCCATTTTGAGGACAAAATAGAAATTAAGTTGGGGGGGGGGATTCTAAGCTTAGAGTCTTAGCAGGTCCTAGCCTAAGGAGGAATGGAGTTGGGCTATGTTTCTAGGGTGAAGAAAAAATTCTTTTCTTGATGACCATTTAACTCTTCACCCTATTTTCCTGTTTTTAATTTTTTTTTATTTTCGGAGGTGTTGCCTTGACCAGAATACACTCACATTGGATGCTCGTGGGTTCCTCTTGCGGGTACCCACCATCAATTGAGTCATCGTCATCATCTCCAATTTTCTTTAAAAAAATCAAAAAATCAAAATAAAAAAAATAAAATATTTCAAAATTTTCATCCTCAAGTTTAGGTGTGGTAATGCTAGTCGTAGTCAATGAAGAGTTAATGCAATGAACCACATAACTAGTCAGTAGATCCCTCTGGTATTTACTTGATTTTGCGAAACTTTTACTTTTCTCCAAATTCTTCATGCACCCATACCAGTCATAATTATAGATTGATTAGAATAGTTTTATAAAGCTTATAGCACCTACTTCATTACAACAAGATATTCACAAGAATATGATGCATAGCTATTCGAACATAATTGTTGCATTAAATTGTGACTTAGGGTCAATTGCATGTTAGTTAGATCCCTTGGATTTTTCTCATTTATATATCTCAAGCACCCTTTCGAACCGTGTCTGCATGTTAGTCTCAATTGTCCCTACCATCTGTATTAGCGAATGCTTATGTGAAATCCAGTGATGCTAAACATTCAACCCCACAATTCACATAGTTGATATGATATTTTGTGTGTCTTACTTGCTTTAAAAACTACATAAGCATTTGGCATTAAGAAATGACTTAGGCCATCTTTGGATCGTTAGAGCCTAAATATTCCCTGACCTATACTAAAAATATCCCTAGTGTCCCCGTTGAGCCTAATGAAAAAGAATGGAGTGTGCTAAGCACACTATTTAAACCCCATTCGCCATCGTTTCTATTACCCACATTAACTTAACCCTAAAAGCCTATACACTTTTAGCCTACCCTTTGAGAGAGTAGGATGTGGGTGGGGAAATTGGTTTTGGAGGACCACTTCTTTTCAGTTAGGCTATTTTTCGGAAGACTTCTTCTTTCCGTTGTCAAAAAACAAAAAAACAAAAAAATAGAAAAAGAAAAGAAAAGAAAAATTATGTATCGACGAAAAATGAAATGGAAGAAGAAGAGTGTAACAAAGATTCAAATGGAAGCATAGCTTTCAAGAGAAAATATGTTAGAAAAAAACATGCTGATAAGAATGATGTGATAATTTTAGAAGTATATATTGCCCAAAACAAGTTTGGGGGGGGGGAAAGAAGAAAACTGAAAAGTAACGAAAAGCACCCCTACACTTGTGGTCTTTGCAGGTCCTAGCCTAAATAGGGAAAACTTCCTTTGCTTGGAAGTATGAGGGATAAAGGGTAGTCTTACCCTTTCACTTTGAATTCCAATCCCTTTCCATCATATCCCCCAACACCTTGGCCTTACATTACAAGCTAAATAAAGACCTAATGATCTTCTTGCCAATGCTTATGCTGTTTTTTAACTGTCAAGTGAGTCATATGGAATTGATCACACACTTCATGTTCATTATTATTCGCCCTAAAGCTCACTGTGTTAGCATAATCTTAGCTATTACAAGTCATTGGGATAGGAGAGCATTGTATGTCATACATAGAAGTGCATGGGATGGATGTATAAGTCTTTGAAATCCTTGGGACCTTTCTGTCTGTAATTGACCGGGTTTGGACGGTAGATCTCATAATTCTTAATGCATGATTTTCTATTAAACGTTGATTTTCATATGAATGTGGTGTTTAGCTTAATAAAACTGTTTTAGTTAAGATATTCTTTAAGACTGGTGATCACACACACACGGACAAATTAAAAGTAGTAGCAGTTTAAGAAAAGATCAGTTGGTTTTATGTGACTAAGCCTGCATATATGTGGTGAGCATCGAACTGAGACTGCTTTGCATACCACAATTCATAACTTGAGGGTGAAGCCAAAAAGATTTTTGTTTTAAGTTAGTTTTTATTTGCTTTTGTATTTATCAGTTTTTGTATTTATCTGCTTAGTCGAGTCACTCGAAAGAGTCTCCTTGAGTTTGTGGGTTTATAGAGGAGTGTAAATAGTGTCACCTTCCAAAAAGATTTTCATTTTTGTTATTTAGATGCTTCTGTATTTATAAGTGTTATTATTATTTACTCGTGGACGAGCAAAGTTTAAGTTTGGGGGTATTTGATTGATGTATTTTATACGTCGATTTTATATGCTTCTATGACTTAAATTATGCTATTTCACGAGGCTTTTGGCTACTGATATATGTTTTCGGTGAGTTTTGTAAGTTTCAGGGTTGTTAGTGAAAATATGCCAAACTCCAGGGTTTTCTGTGTAAATTCCAAAAAAGGGCCAAAGAGGAAAAATGAAGAAGAAACGAAGGCTGTCAGATCTGGAGACCTTGCGGACACAAGGTACCTCAGACCTTGCGACCGCAAGGTAGACAGTATGTGAAGAAGTCAGAAAATCAAAAGGCCAGAAATCTGGAGACCTTGCGGACGCAAGGTACTCAACACCTTGCGACCGCAAGGTGGTCAGAACGCGATATTTTCGTGTTTTCACACAGTGATTCGATTGGATTACAACTTCCGAGTATATATTGAAGTTGGATGCCGAGAAGGGGGAGAAGCTCTTAGGTAGATTTTAGATAGTTTTTAGATTGTATAACATAGTTAGATTTTGTGATTACAAGTATTGAAGATCAAATCATGTTTCCGATCATCTTCATGTGCTGTTCATTGTCTATGATGAACTAAATCATCCATAATCTAGGAGGTGGGAGGTAACTTGTATCAAATTTATGTTTTGATTCTTATATATGCTCATTCACTTCTTGTTGATTGTGGTGTGTATCAATCCCTATATTATTTTGCTTTGAACAAATGAATGTAATCGCAAATAATAAAGGCCTAGAGGTGCGGATAACTGCATGACCAATGTGCATATGTCGTACACTGGCTCACCATCACAATAAATTGGACCTATCGATGCACGAGAGTGATAAGTTCGGACCAGGTTCATACATGATCTAGGTGACAGATAGATCATAAATCTAGGTGACAGCTAGATTAAAGTTCTTGTGCTTAGGATAGAGAATGGATGAATATTGCGGGGATGGAGGCTGAACCAATAGTTCAACAGACTATATCTATCTTTAGTGAACGAACCCAAGAAATTGAATGATAATTATTGTGAATTAAACATAAAGGAGATTCAAGTGAAACCCAGAAAACTAGATTGCCAACCACCATAAGATCTTCATATCTGTAATTACTGCTAATTAGTTAAACATCTAAATATAAATAGTAGTTAGAATAAAATAAGTATAAAAACCCCTTTAGATTAATAATTTGCTATCAATAAATTGCATTGTTCGTGATCACTTGTCTCTGTGGGTTCGACCCTTGCTTCCAATACTATTCTATAATAGTCTTGTCCACTTGCAAGGAAAAGGATTAAATAAAACATCGATCAATGGCTGAGGAGTAGATGAGTGTCTAGCAGCGGCAGAGGAGCTGCTAGCAGACTTGTCACGTCTGCCAGCCTTCAGTTCATGTCGAATCCACTTGGCCTGAAGTTTTTCAGCCTCTTCTTCTGCCCTTGCCTTCTTTGTCTGAGCTGCTTCCTTCTGCTTCAACAGTCACTCAGACTCTGCAGCCAGATCCTTGGCTTCGCGGAGAATATCACGAGCAATGGTAGGGTCTCCTTGTCCCCATTTGGTCGCTGCAGAGCGAAATGCTTTATTGGCAGCATCATACGCGTCCATGTTGAAACGTGTGACAACCATTGGCGAGGGCTTGGCTATTTTTTCAAAAGAGATAATGGGTAGCCCTCGTTGCTACCTTCTTTTGTTCTCATAGTCCATATATTTCTTGAAGAAGGTGTCCGCCATTTGCTTATCTTTGGCCACAGCAATGAGTTCATCTTCTTAAACAGAAGATTTAATCTCTGGCGTATCCCGTAGAAGGGCGTTGATAAGTCGGACAAAGGGCCTTTTGAAATTGGGGCTCTCCTTCACTTTGTGAACGTAGTTCCGAAGCTCGTTGTAGATAATGGTGCCGTAGTTGAGCTGAGTCTTCAGATAGACAGCACTTGTGAGATTGAGTTGTTGAGTAGTGAACATATCATGGGCCCCGTTCTTGAACAGCAGACCTTTGTCCAACATATGGCTAGAACAGTAAACGTCCAAGGGAAAGACATTCCTCAACATTTTCCCTTGAGGTTCCCTTGGAGTATTTGGTCCCGTCATTGCTTCCCAGGCTCTGTCAGCCTCAGCAATGGATATCTCAAAGTCTCCGCCATATCGAACCCCGATGATTCTGGAAATAACTTTGGCAGAGATGAAGATAGGTCATCCTCGAATCCATCCACGCATCACAGACGGAGTCTTGGGGTCGATAACCATTCGCTGATAGAATTCTTCAGGGAAGAGGATGCTATAGTTTTCGTCATGTAGGCAGAAGAGCGGTAGAATCTCTGACTCGTTCATATCCTCGCATGCTTTGGCCCTTGAGTAGAGAGAGAAAATCTGAGAGAGAGGGTTCATAAAGTTTTGGAAAGGGCGGTTCAAAGTCTACTTAAAGAAGAGAAAAAAAATTGAGTGAAAAGTTGTAACTTAAGATATTTTCAACGTAATTCAAAAAATGACTTTTAACCCTTTGCCTTCTTAGAAAACATTTTCCGCTTTAATATGCAGTATAATTGAAGTACTAACCTAGTAGAAGCGAAGAGCTTAAGTCTGCCGTTAGATAGCAAGTTAAGTCTGTTAGTTAGTAGTAGTTTAAGTCTGCCGATATGAAAGAAAACTTGAAAATAGAAATTAAGCTGTAGGATCAATCATACCAAGATTTCTCCTTAAATAAGCAAACCTGGTTGCATCCAGTGGTTTGGTGAGAATATCAGCCAATTGATTTTCAGTTGGAACGTATTCCAGACTGATGTTACCTTTTTCCACATGATCTTTGAGGAAGTGATAACGGATATCAATGTGCTTTGTCTTTGATTGCATCACTGGATTCTTTGAGACTGAAATTATAGAAGTGTTGTCACACATAATGGGATAATTTGCAGTCTTGATGTTGTAGTCCACTAGTTGTTGTTTCATCCATAGTAGTTGAGAGCAACAGCTGCTGGCATCAATGTATTTTGCCTCAGTGGTAGAGTTTGCAACTGAACCTTGCTTCTTGCATAACCATGAGACAAGTCTATTTCCTAGAAATTGACACGTCCCACTGGTGCTTCTTCTGCTCACTTTGCAGGCTGCATAGTCTGCATCTGAGTACCCAACTAGATCGAAGTTGTTGCGTTTTGAATACCAGATACCCAGATTTGTAGTTGTTGAAACATATCTGATGATACATTTGGCAGCAAGCAAATGTGATTCCTTTGGATCTGCTTGAAATCTAGCACAAACACAAACAACAAACATTATATCAGGTCTACTGGCAGTAACGTAAAGAAGTGAACCTATGATTCCTCGATACTCACATTCTCTTGCTTTCCCTTTTCATCTTTGTTAAGATGGCAGTCGGTAGACATTGGAGTCTTGAATCCTTTAGCTGAATCAAGACCAAATTTCTTGATGAGTTCCTTTGCATATTTGGTTTGGCTGATGAAGATCCCGTCGGAAGTCTGTTGAATCTGAAGTCCTAGAAAGTAGGTGAACTCTCCCATCATGCTCATCTCGAACTTGCTTTGCATCAGCTTATCGAATCTTTTACACAGGCTTTGATTTGTAGATCCAAAGATAATGTCGTCCACGTAGATTTGTACTAGTCTTTGTGCTCTAGGATGAACAGAGTTGTGTCTATTCTTCCTCTCACGAATCCTTGTTTAATTAAGAACTTGGATATAGTTTCATACCAAGCTCTGGGAGCTTGTTTCAGGCCGTAGAGTGCTTTCTTGAGTCGGTACACTTGATCCTGTTTGTCTTGGATGACAAAACATGGAGGTTGTTCAACATATACCGTTTCTTAAAGATCACCATTGAGAAAGACACTCTTTACATCCATCTGATATAGTTTGAAGTCCATGAACGAAGCATAGGCTAGAAAGAGTTTGATTGCCTCTAATCTAGCAACAGGAGCAAATGTTTCATCGAAGTCAATTCCTTCTTCTTGTCGGTAGCCTTGAGCAACCAATCTAGCTTTGTTTCTGGTGACGTTTCCATCTTCATCTCGCTTGTTCCGGAATACCCACTTGGTACCTATAACTGGATGGCCAGTAGGTCTTTGAACTAAGCTCCACACTTTGTATCTTTCAAACTGGTTCAGCTCTTCTTGCATAGTTTCAATCCAGTAATGGTCTTCGATAGCTTCATCAATCTTTTTTGGCTCAATTTCATACACAAATGCGAATGCAAACATAGTCTCATTTCGAACTCTATTTCTCGTACGAACTCCTGAGTTGAGATCACCAATGATTTGAGAGATGGGATGATCTCTTGTTTCAATAAAAACTGGAGGAAGATCATTTCTGGTGAGTTCTTCCCTTAACGAATCTAGAGAAGGTAGAGAAGGAGATTCATCAAAATCAGGTTCTGAAGAGATAGGATCTTCAATACCTTCATTTTCTGGTGAACAATAAGGGTGAGTGATCTGCAAAGGTGTTTGGGGTAGAACAGAAGAGATGGGTTCAGGGTCAACAAAAGGGTTGGAACTGGTACAACAGAGTTGAAGTCTGTCGGTGTAGGGTTAGCATAATTGGAAGGGTCTACAGTTGGAGGATTCTGAGGTGGAGTAGAAGTAGAAGCTTTATTTGTATATGTCTCAACATCATCAGAATCATCAGCAACGTTCGGAGCCTTTCGAGGCCCTAATAAATCATTTTCATCAAAAGTAACATGCACAGATTCTAAGATTTTCAAAGAAGTTTTGTTAAATATGCGAAATGCTTTTGAATGTTTGGAATAGCCCAGAAAAATTCCTTCGTCTGATTTTGAATCAATTTACCTCTGTATTCTTTTCCATTATATAGAATAAAACATTTATAGCCGAAGATTTTGAAAAATCCTATGTTTGGGGCTCTTCCTCTCCATATTTCATATGGGGTTTTGTTATGAAATTTGTTTACCAGGGATCCAGTCTAGGTAAAACATGCAGAGTTGACAGCTTCTGCCCAAAGGTACTTCAGAAGTCTTGCTTCTACCAGCATAGTTCTTGCTGCTTCAATGAGTGTTCTGTTCTTCCGTTCAGCTACACCATTTTGTTGAGGAGTTCCGGCAGCAGAGAAGTTGTGGCCGATCCTGTGGTCATCACAATATCTTTCGACACCGTTGTTCTTGAATTCGGTGTCGTTGTCTGATCTGATGTCACTAATGTCTTCAAGCTTTTGGGTTTGAAGTCTTCTGAATAGAGCGGTGACTAGATCATATGTCTCATCTTTTGAGGTCATTGTTTCGATCCAGGTGAACCTAGAGTAGTCATCAACTACTACAAATGTGTACTTGTCTCAAGAGATACTGACTGTAGTGATTGGTCCAAAGAGATCCATATGCAGAATTTGAAGAGGTCTGGTCGTAGACATGAAAGACTTTCTTTTGAAGGAAGACTTGGAAAGTTTTCCTAATTGGAAAGCTTTGCAACTTCTGTCATGGTCGGCAGACACCGTAGGTAGACCTTTGACAAGCTCATCTTTGGAGAGCTTGGAGAGGTACTTGAAGTTGAGGTGACTGAGACGCTTGTGCCAAAGCCAACTGTTGTCACGAATGTTGTTAGCAACTAGGCAAAGGCTGGAGGATCTCCCTAGTAGGTTTAAGTCCATGACATAGATGTTTCCTTGTCTATTGCCGGTCAGTAACGTTGAGCAGGATTCACGATCTTTGATGAGACATTGGTTGGAGGAGAATTAGCAGATGAGTCCTTTGTCGCAAAATTGGGATATGCTCAAAAGATTATGCTTTAAGCCGTTAACTAGAGAAACTTTGTTGATGGAGAGACTTCTTCTAGTGATTGAGTCATACCCAATTGTTTTCCCTCTTGTATTGTTGCCGAAAATCACCATATGACCTTTGGCTTCAGCTATATCTGAGAGTACACTTCTGTTCCCTGTCATGTGTCTTGAACAGCCACTATCAAGGTACTAGTTGTCCTTATCTTCTGAATTTATAGCCATGAAGCAGACCTGAAAAAGATCAAAGAAACAAGGTCCCCTTTATTTTCTTTTGGTTTCTGAGGATTAGCAACCTTTTGGAACCCATACCTGCCTAACCTTGAGAGAACTAGGTCTCTCAGATTTTGGTGTGAACCTTAGCAGGCATTCTGGGGCCAGATGGCCTAAACAGTTGCAAGAATGACAAAGATGAAAGTTCCATGGAGGATTGTGATTAGCTTTGGCTGTAGAGTGCTTGTGATTTTCCTTGTTCTTAACAGCAGTCTTGGGTTCAGCTAGCTTGTTGACGGTAGACTTAATTGGTTTCTGTTGAACCTTCCTTGTTTTGTTACCAGCAGACTTAGCCTTGGCTGGTCTGTTGTTAACCCTTTTAGGAGGATTTGGTAGAATACCTTTAAGTTTATTGTCAACAAATTTAGGTGCCTTGGCCATTTCATAGACAAACTTGATAGGTACCAGCAGAGATTTCGTAGGTCTACCGCCAGCATACTTTGCTTTGGCAGAGCTGATGTCGGTAGACTTTGATTTCTCTACCGTTCCTTTCTCAAGCATCTCATTAGAAGCAGTTTCTTTGGCTTTCCCTTTTGGGCCTTGGGGTAAACGTATGGTACATTAGTATAACCAAGTTCATGTTTACCCTTGTTTCCGAAGGTCTGTTTGGAAAAGGAGATATCATAAGCAGTCCCGGAGGTTTCACCTTTCTCAGTGACAGAAGAGTATGCCGAACTGGGCTCATCATTATAGCCTAAGCCAGATTTATTTCCATTAGACTTTTGGCTTGAAAGGATTCCTTCAAAGGTTTCCTTGGAGCTGTTCCAGGAGTCAATTGTCTTTTGCAAGGCAATCTTCTCAGGGTCAAGCCCTTTGATGTGCTCAGTAAGACAGTCGATTTTGTCACAAAGGAATTTGTTTTCTCCTTTTAGCTTGATACTTTCCTGTTGGCAGCTATTGAGAGTTTGAATCTCAGCTGCCAGCAGAGATTTCTCAGCAGCAAGCTTCTCATAGTTCTTAGCGAGTTTTACATAGGCTACTCTAAAGGAATTGAACTCTTCAAGCATTTGTTGATTATCCTTGAGCAGTTCTTTCTTACTGAAATTTTCACAGTTGATCTCACTCTTATCGAAGGGACTTAGTGAGATTTTGACTTCATGTTCAGAGTCATAGGTGGGACCTGAATCATGAGCTATTAAGCATATGTTAGCTTGCTCACAATCGTCCTCTTCCTCTTCTGAATCAGTCTCAAACCATGTAGCAACCTGCTTTTCTTCAATGTCTTCAGCCAGCAATATACCTTTATGTTTTTGAAATTTCTCATGTGGAGGTTTTTGGTATGCTTCGAATTTTGGTTTTGGACATTTAGAGGCGAAGTGACCAGGTTTTCTACAGTTATAACACACAAGCTCTTCGTTAGAAGAGCTTTCAGCAGTTTTTCTAAAAGGCTGCAGGTGTGTGTGTCCTTCCTTCCATATTTTGCAAACTTTTTGAAACGTTTTACAAACATAGCAAATTGTTCATCTGAAAGAAAATCGTTTTCACTGGAGGAAGTAGAAGGTTTGTTTTCAACTGCGGTTTCTTCTTGTACCATGGCAGGCAAGGACACAGTTCTGAACTATTTGTCCTGCTCTAGAGCTTGATTCACTTCGAGCTCATAAACCTTTAAACTTGTGTAAAGACTACGGAGAGTCATTTCGTTTAAGTTTTTAGATTCTTTCATGGCAGTGGTCTTAACATGCCACTGACTACCTAGAGAGCCTAGAAATCTCATATTCATTTTCTTTTTGTCATAAGTTTTACCAAGAGAAAAGCAGATATTTATTACCTCACTGAAGCGATCGTATGCATGTCTCAAGGTCTCCTTGGGATCCTTCTTGAAAGAATCGAATTGTTGGATGAAGGTGTATTTTCTGTTAGCTCTTATGACTTGGTCTCCTTCCAAGTATTCGACAAGAGCCTCCCACATTTCTTTTGCAGAAGTACACCGGATCACTTGTTGGTAAGTGATGGTGTCTAGTAAGCTAGTTATGATGTTGATGGCTTTGCTATCTAGCTCTACTAGCTTTCTATCGTCCTCTGTCTATTCAGATTCTTCTTTGGGTACTTCAGCAGGATTTCCAGTGATGGATGCTAGAAGATTTGCCTTCATTGGTACATGACGTCCTGCTAGTACGCATTTCCATAACCTGTTGTCAATAGAATTCATAAAACACATTACCTTATCCTTCCAAACATCGAAATGGCCTTCGTCCAATATTGGGACGTGGTTCATATTTGATGTAGGTAGCATGTAGTGTGTTTGTGTCATTGTATCGTGACTCTCAAGAGTTTAATCTTGGAAAAACTAGTTTTCGAAGAGTTCAACTCTGATACCAATTGTTAGTCCCAAAGGGCACAATAATAAGCTAGAAGGGGGGGGGGAGGTTGAATAACTTATTAGACACTTAAAACTTTTTGTATAAATTCCTAAAACAAGCACTTACAATCTATTGAAAAGATTGAGGTAGCGGAAGTCTTATAAGGAAGACAGTTCAAGTCTGCTAGTGGAACACTACCGGTAGACTTTGCTGAATACTCAAGTCTGCTGTTTGAAGCGATAAGTAAAATGATATGAAATAGTTTAAAGCAGTAAACAACAGTAATGAAAGAACACAAGCATTTTGAGATGGTTCGCACTATAAAGAGTGCTACGTCCACCACCAAGGCAGTCAACCTTGGATTTAAATGTGCACTATGTTTTCCACTAGTTCTATTACAAAGAATTCCAATGGATCGTATACAAAATATTTGACTTGTGTTTGGGGGTTGGGAATTGAATATCTGGACAAACATAATATTCAATGGTGCAGAAGAATAGTTAAAGAAACAACAATAAGAAACAAAAGATAAAGTGTTGATGCAGATCTTCTTGTTGTTGTTGAGGACTTCATTGATCAGTTTAAGATCTC
This sequence comes from Codonopsis lanceolata, assembly GCA_013146195.2. Taxonomy (NCBI): domain Eukaryota; kingdom Viridiplantae; phylum Streptophyta; class Magnoliopsida; order Asterales; family Campanulaceae; genus Codonopsis; species Codonopsis lanceolata. The sequence goes on along the minus strand of CM028379.1, from coordinate 43,886,378 downwards.
TTGAATGTACTGAGTATATAAGACTTGAAGTTGTTGGGAAGATTCAGAGCATTGTTTTCTTCAGTCTTTAATGGCAGGATTTGTAGCTGGGTCATTCTTGAGACCGTTTGGAAAAGACGAAGAGTAATAGCTCTATTAGGTTGAATGCATTAAATGCATGGAGCTAACTTTGTAGATTTCGTCTTCACTGATACTGAGCAGGGAATGGTGAAGAGTTGTTGCAGCAACTGGTAGGTGAGCAATCAGAGTTACAGACCTGCAATAGTTGGTACAGACTATAAGTGTCAGTCTGTTCACCTGCTCTGTCACTATTCAGGAGGTGAAAGTCTTCTTGCTTTTCGGAAAGCTGGACATGCGTGTCTGTGAAGTCAAGAGTTGATAGAAGATTGGTTTAATTCAAATTCAAACTGATAAAGGTCGAATTTAATTAATCCGCTAAAAGCTTGATGACTGGACACGTCATGCTTGAATAGGTGCAGACAAGGTCTGCCGCTGGATGTTGTAAGAGGTCTTCTGGTGAAGCCTACTGAAGTTTTCCGCTAAACCTGTGAAGCCTATAAACTATTCTAAGACAAAGTTCTATATACAGTTGTCACGCTAATTGATACGCAGCCCAATTAGCCACTAAGTATAGAACCTAATGTAATGTATGAACAGATGTAAATCAAGATACAAATGAGAAACAACAGGGGCAACATGGGCTGGATCTGGGCCGGGTGGACTTGGGTCTATATTAGAGAACCACAGGTCATCACTAGTGGAGGGAGCGACATGGCTCAACTAGGAAGCGACAACACAAGGATTACTAGCTTTCAAGAAAAGGTGCCGGCCTCCCCTTTGATTTCAGAATTTACTCCGGTGCCCCTGGTGTCTTCATTAAGGTTGCCGAAGGCCTTCCCTCTCCAGGATTTACATTTTGATCCTCTGTTAGTCCAATTAGCCTCCATTAGGCTCTGCTAGCTCTTCCTTTAATGTCCGTTAGCCCTTTTCTTCTATCAATTCAGTCCTCTGCTTTGCAAATGCTTAACAGAAGGCTAACAGACCTTGATCAAATGTCTTCAAACTTCAAGAATTGATTTGAATCTTCCCAATTTGCTATGAATTAATCCTTTAAAGCTTGAATTCATGCCCAAGTACCTTAAACACAATAAAATCATAATAAATGCAATTCTTTGGGCAAAATAAATACGAAAATCATATAAATTGAGAATAAAACATGGGGAAAAATATGTAAAATTATGAACTAATCATACGCGTGGTTCTTTGTAGAAGTTACTACTAGTTGTATTTTGTAGCCTTGGTTTTGGAAAGGACGATTGGAAAGTGAAGTTATATAAACTTCACTATGGGTAGTAAGACTTGTTGTTATTTATTTGATATTTGTACTTATTATTTTAGTACTTACTCCTTTGTGAGCCGACGGATGTTAGTCGAGCCATGTTTATATAATTATATATTTTCTATGCATCTCGAGTATGTATTGTATTGTTGGTTATGTTGTACTCCAGCATATATAGACGTAGAGTGTCTAGACTAGAGTTGTAGACTTAGTTTAATGTTGGGTTCTGGTTATAACGTCGCTGATGACTTGGTTTAATTATTATATATAATTGCATAGCAAGTGGTTTATTTGTACGTGCCTATTCTTGCGTCATGTGCTTTGAATTTTTGGTCTAAGAGATTTACTATCTCTTAGGTCGTGTTGTGTTTGGAACATGTTAGCTCAGGTGCCATTACGTTATTTGCTTCCGCATTTGTTGAGTCGTTGGCGTATCGCTGTTATAGCCTTACCCCTTTTGCTTGTTATTTGTGTGTTTTGGCAGCACGACCTAGGGATCTCGTATTGCGGTCTGGGTCGGGTCGTCACACCAGCGATGTAGGCCTCATACTCTGTGGTGTTGTTAGAGCATTCAAACTCTAATATGATGGTTAAAGGTGTGTGAGAGTCTGCTGGATTGATGCGTAGTATCCTTATGCCGAAGCCTCGTTTGTTGGCAACTCCATCAAAGAATAACTGTCATTTGGTGTTATGCTTTGTAATTTCAAAAATGCCTTCATCTGGGAAGTCTGGTTCCTCAACACTTTCTGTCTCTAATGGAAATTCTGCCATGTGGTCTGCAATTTTGCTCCCCTTTATAGACTTAAGGGTGGCATATATGATGTCAATTTCATTGAGAACGAAAGACCATTCAGCTATCCTGCTGGATATTGATGGTTTCCCAAAGATGTATTTTATTGGGTTCATTCAGGAGATAACTTTGACTGGCCGAGCTTATAAGTAGGCCTTGAGCCTTTGTGTCACCCAAACTACACCTGTGCAGCTTTTGTCCAAGGCTGAGTATCTAAGTTCAATGCCTTGCAGTTTTCTGCTTACGAAGTATATGGCATTCTCTTCATAGGAGTCTTTCTATTGCAGTGCGAGCATGGCTTCAACTGCAGTGTCTGTAACGGTGAGGTACAACAGTAGGGGTTTATGTGTATAAGGGGGAGCTAGTACTGGAGGACTAGCTAGGTATTCTTTGACTTTTTCAAAGGCGAGCTGGCACTTTGTGTCCCAAACTATGTCAGTATTTTCTGTAGTAATTTGAAGAATGCTCATACATGGATGTCAGTTGTCTAATGAAACAGCTAATGTACTGTAATCTGCCAAGGAAACCTTTGACTTTAGTCGGGGTCCTTAGTTGCGACATATCTGTAATGGCTTTCACTTTTACAGGTTCTATCTCAATTCCCTGCTCAGTTACCATGAAACCTAGCATTTTTCCTTTGGTGACTCCAATGGTGCATTTAGCAGGGTTGAGTTTTATCTGGTGCTTGCGTAACCTTTTGAAGAACTTACGAAGGTCACTAATGTGAGCACCATCTGTTTCATCTGAGTGAATGATCATTTCATCCACATACACTTTTATTTCCTTATGGATCATGTCATGGAAAAGGGTAGTAGCAGCTCTCTGATACGTAGCCCCAGCGTTTTTTAGCCTGAATGGCATAACTGTGTAGCAGTATGTCCCCTAAGGGGTGATAAAGGATGTTTTCTCCTGATCTGCTTTGGCCATTTTGATCTGGTTATATCCAAGCATGACATCTACACAAGATCTTACTTTGTGGGACGCTACAACGTCTACTACCATGTCAATGTTTGGTAGTGGGAAGTCATCTTTCGGAGATGCTTTGTTAAGGTCACGAAAGTCAATATAGATCTGAACCTTTCCATTGGGTTTCGGTACTGTTACAATATTGGATAGCCAGATTGGGTATTCAACCACCCGGATAAACTTAAGGTGTAGGTGTTTCATGATCTTTTCTTTAACTTAGAGAGACCATTCAGGCTTGATTTTGTGCAACTTTTGTTTCACTGGCTTAACGTGGTATGTCGGAATTCTGTGTTCAACTATGGCTGGATCCAATCTAGACATGTCTTCATATGACCATCCAAAAACATCTGTAAACTATGTCAGCAAACTGATCAAAGTTGTTATGTCATGCCCTTGCAGATTACTGTCTATTCGAACTTCTCTGATCTCATGGTCCAGCACCAGATTTATGATAAACAAGTCTTCTTCTATTGTTGTTGATCTGTGCTTTCCCTGTCACTTGACCAACTAGGCGAGCTCGATTAAATATTCTTTATTTTTTGGGTCTACTTTATTAAGTAATTCATTATTAACTGGTACAATTATGTTTTTATTATGTTCAATTAATTCATCTTTTAACAAATTGGCAACCAAGGAGTACATGCAAACATTAAGACTTTCATTAAAAGGGGAGGTTACGTAGTTGGATATTTCATCAAGGTTTTTGGGGGTAAGATCTTTGATATCGGTATCAGGAAGCGGGCTGGTAGGTGACCATTCCGTGGCATAAGGGATATAAGGGGGTATGGTGTATCTAAAATGATCAACTGGGCCCGCAGTAGTCAAGAGCGACCCTGTAGTGGTGTACCAATTCTGCAGTGGACTATCTGTGATAGCCACAAATTTTGCTAGTGGTTCGACATAGTCGGCACTTCTGTAGATTATTCCCAAGAAGTTATCTCCTCTGAAGTCATTGCCAAGCAATGCTAAAGCATAATCATTTTCGATTGCATTATTTTGAGGCAAGGGGTTATTCACTATGCTTGGTAATGGGTGAGGCTTTTCAATGACCTTATCATCAATGAGATTTTGTATGGCATCCCTGAGTAGGTAGCAATTGTCGGTGAGATGGCCGTTGCACTGATGATATTCACGGTATTGGGAATGTTTCCAAGTGTTGGGTAATGGGTTTGGAGGTTTGTAGTTCTCTAGAGGTTTTAGTACACCTTGTTTCTTTAGACCTTGTAGTATTAGGGACATAGGAGCATGCGATTCATCATACTGTCTGTTATTTCTTTTGAAGGATTTCCTGGAGTTCCCGTTGCTTTCATTGTTCCTTTCAACAATTTTAATAGTCTTATCCACCTCATATAACCATGGTACATTACCATAGGTTTGACTAGCAAAGTTGATTGGTGCCGTTGCAACAACATTAACTGCAGTCCATTCCAACAATAAATAGAAATAAAAACGGGAAAACTATTTATTCATATTATTACATTTTTGTCCTAATCCCCAAAATAAAATCGACAGAATAAAATAATATTTACATGTGGGGCATTTTACCAGCAGTAATGTAAATTACAAATGTTGGTTGCAAACACAAACAATAATATCAACAGAGTATGTACATTGTATTGTATTGACAAAGTAATTAATATTTTCAACACATATATATACATGTACAATATAAAAATCTAGACTGTATGTAAAAGCATATTAAGCATATAAAAATAATTCATTAACCCCAAAAAAGTTGAGTCTAGCCCTCATTTGTTTTTTTTAAACAATATTCCCAGCAGAGTCGTCACTGTGAGAACTCTGTTTCCAAACTCCAGTCGTTCGCCGTGAAAACGACGACGTGTCTCAAGAAACATCTGAGCGCATGTAATGTGTTCGGTCTCGTTATGGACTCTTAAATGTGTATATACAGAGTCGTCACTTCTATTTTAAGGTTAAATAGAGAAAAACCAATTATTCTAGAAAATATATGGATTCGGAGGCGAGGTTACGAGTTGGGAAGGGATTATGCACCCAACTCACCATTTCGGTCTCATTTTAGGGTTTAAAAATAAGTTAACATGCTTTTAAAGTATATAGTCTAGAAAAAAATATTTATTATATATATACATATAAAGTTGGTGAAGAGCACTATGGTTGTGCCACCTCACTACCTTTTGATAAAATCATCATTGTAAAACATACATGTAGAGACTTTAAAAACTTTTGGTTTTCTAGCCATTAACTAATAATAATACATAATAATAATTAATATGATACTGGGTATTAGTATTAGTATATATAACATATTTTATTGTCAATAGTAGAAGACTTATATTTAAAAACTTTTATAACTAACACTACTTCTAACCAATGTGAGATAAAACTCTTCAAGGTGGGACATTACTTCTAATGACTCACTTCTAACATCATACTCTAAGCCTTCATATCTTATTCATCCAAAACTTGATTTGGACAAATAAATACATCATTTCGATGCTCTTGCCGATTCTTTTTCACTAAAAAACACTATTTTTTTTAACAAATATTAAATTTTAAGTCATGATATCTTATTCATCTAAAACTTGATTTGGACAAATAAATATTTCATTTCGATGCTCTTATCGAGTAGAACACATTTGCGCAATTACCTGCGTCAACAAACAAATGACACATAAAGAAAATTGTGCCTCAAGTTGCACAATTTCTTTCACTAAAAACACTAATTTTTCAACAATAGAAGAGATGTATCCCACATTGGTTAGAAATTGATGTTGGTTTTAAAAATACTATTATTAAGTACCAATAGAAGTGATGTATCATACATTAGTTGGAAAGTGATGTTGGTTTTCAAAGTCATTTGATAAAAGACTTTAATCATTATTACCAATAGAATATGTATATCTCACATTTGTTAGAAAATGATGTTGATTTTAAATTATTTTATACTATTACCAATAAAAGAGATGTATAAAATATTGTTTTAAAAGAAAATGTTATATTTTAAAGTCTTTAGACTACAGATTTTTACTTTTACAAGATATGTATCTAACATTGGTTACAAAATATTATACTATTATTACCAATAGAAGAGATGTATCCCACATTGGTTAGAAATTGATATTGTTTTAAAAATAATATTATTAATTACTAATTGAAGAGATGTATCATACATTGATTAGAAAATGATGTTGGTTTTCAAAATCTTTCAACATTGCTAGCCTTACAACTACTTCTACAACTTTTTCTACAACTAAGCTTTGAAGAAGGGTAAAGTTGTCTTTGTTCAAAACATTTTTTCCCAATTCAAGGCTTAGTTGTAAAGAAAGTTGTAGGATTAGTGGTAAAGATATCATTTTCCAAAATCTTTTGATAAAAAACTTCTACCATTATTACCAATAGAAGATGTACACCTTAGATTGGTTAAAAAATGATATTGATTTTAAATTAATTTAGGTTATATATAAGACTTTTACTATTATTATAAATAATATATATATATATATATATATATATATATATATATATATATATATATATATATATATATATATATATTACTACTATTGGATACATTTTCAAAACTCTTTAATTAAATTATTACTACTATTATTATATTTATATTATAACCAATAGAAGAGATGTATCACATATTTTTTAGAAAGATATGTTAATTTCAAAAGTTTTTATATAAAATACTATTATTATTACTATAGAATAATGTATCCCACATTTGTTATAAATTATTGTTGATTTAAAAAATATTATTATTACAAATAGAAAAGATATATATATATATCATATGGTTAAAAATAGATGTTTGTTTTAAAAGTTTTTAAATATAAGAGTTTTACCATTGTTACCAATAGAAGATGTATATCTCACATTGGTTAGAAAGTGGTATTGATTTTAATTTTAGATAAAAGACTTTTACTATTATTATTAATAGAAGATATATCCTACATTGGTTAAAAAATGATGTTGGTTTTAAGTCTTTAGATAAAAGACTTTTAGTTTTATCATCAATATAATAGAAGAGATATATCCCACATTATTTAGAAATAGATGTTGGTTGTAAATTTTTTTAAGATAAAAGACTTCTACTATTATTATTAAATCAGGATATGTATCCCACATTGGTTAGAGAGTGATGTTGATTTTAAATGTTTACCATTATTAACAATAGAAGAGAAGTATTTCACATTAGTTATAAAAAATGATATTGATTTAAAATCTTTTTAGATGATGGATCTCACATTGATTACAAAGAATTGTATCTCACAATATTTAGAAATGAGTATTGGTTATAAAAGTCGTTAGATAAAATTATTTTTATATTATTACCAATAGAAAATATATCTCATATTGTTTTGAAATGAATGTTGGTTAAAAAATCTTTTATCTACTACTATTATTACTAATAGAAAATATTTTATACCACATGGTTAGAATGTAGTGTTGGTTCTAAAAGTTTTTAGATAAAAGACTTAAACTTTCTTTACCAATATAAATCGAAAAATAAGTGTCCTACATTGTTTAAAAATGAATTATGATTTTATAAGTTTTTAACACAAAGACTTCTAATATTATTATCAAGTTAGATGTTAATTTTAAAAGTCTCTAAATCAAATATTTTTACTATTATTACTAATACAAAATGTGTATATCACGTTAGTTAAAACTTATGTTAATTTTAAAAGTATTTAGGTAAAAAATTCGTTTAATATTAGTAACAATTAAAATTTTTTATTATAACCATGGAAGAGATTAATAATCTAATTATAATGTCCAAAAGTTATATTATTATTACATATATATATATATATATATATATATATATATATATATATATATATATATATATAGATATATCACACATTGTACCCGTGTGTAGCACGGGCTAAATAATTGGCAAAACACATCTTCGGGCCACTGTACTTTTCCAAAAATTGCAATTAGGCCACTGAGACGTCAAAATTTTCGAGATGGCCACTGTACCAGACTTATCTTGCATGGTAACCCATTGTTTGACGGACGTTACCTTTTGACGTTATCTTCGAGTGAAATACCCTTTTTACCCCTTAATGCCCTTGTTGAAGGAATTGCTGTTAGCTTCATTACCCATAATCTCCTCGGCCTTCCTTGTTAATTGCTCTCCAAAAAGGGAGAGATGAATCAAAGATCGCAATTTTATCTCTTTTGAACTTTTTCTCTCTAGATCCATCCAAGTAATGAACCGAACAATTAACGACGGGGGAGACCCGGCGTGCGTTGACGACGTGAAAATGAAGAAGGTCAAGGCGGCAGAGAATGAGGAGGAGGAGGCGGTGGTTGCAGAAATGGCGGAGTCTATTTTATTGGATGAGAATTTGCTGTTCGAGGTGTTGAAGCACGCAGATGCGTGCACCTTGGGCGATGCGACGTGCGTTAGCAAGCAATGGCATAGGACGGCGCATGATGAGCGTCTCTGGGAGCTGATATGTACACGCCACTGGGTGAATACCGGCTGTGGTAAACAACAGCTCCATTCCGTGGTCCTTCCGCTCAGCGGTTTCCACCGCTTGCACTCTCAATACTTGTGGCCACTCTCAAAGCCGTCGGCGGACCAGTTCGACACCGTCGTCGTCGTTTTCCGCTCCATCCACCCCAGCTTGGCCGTGCCTTCCGCCGCCGTCGCCGTCTCTCCTGTCGGCAAAGTCAACCGGTGCTGGAAAAACTCATTAGGGAAAGGACGGGGTTCATCTGTCGTTGTCTTTGCTCTCAATTCGTTACTACGAGAAGATGAGTTTCAGCAACCGAGGGAAATGAATCAACTAATCTATCAGCGAGGGCCAATTGGAGAGAAGTGGTTTAAAATTTACCTTCAGTTGGTGTTCTGACTATTTCTACTTTTGTTGCTTTGCAATTCGTCGTCTAGTTTGTGTTGAGATCGAAGTAGAGAGGGTGGGTGGGTCAAATATGTTATATGTATCCCTAACTAAGTTCTGTTATGATTAATTATTGTGTTCTTCAGATTCCTGCGCTACTTAGTATGCGTGTGTTGTAAATTGAAGTTGATTTGATTGATAATCTATTATTGTGTACTGGTAGGTAATGAAGCTAACCAACAATTCCTTCAACAAGGGCAGTAAGGGGTAACAAGGGTATTTCACTCGAAGATAACGTCAAAAGGCAACATCCGTCAAAAAATGGGTTACCATGCAAGATAAGTCTGGTACAGTGGCCATCCCGAAAATTTTGACGTCTCAGTGGCCTAATTGCAATTTTTGGGAAAGTACAGTGACCCGAAGGTGCGTTTTACCTAAATAATTAGTATAAAAGATAGAGAGGGAGATATACATAAACAGAATACGTAAGAAGGGAAGAGGAGATGACGACAATTTTTCCCTCCAGGATTAGTTGTCTAGCTGGAAATCCTACTCAACATTCATTAAGAGCATTTCAACCATTATTTGGAAAATTAAACCGCAAAATAGACGGAAGTTGTTAGTGTGTTCACGAAATTGAGTTGAAGAATCAAAATAAGAAATGTCAAAGTAGCTGGACCAAATCAACCTAAAGTGTAAAGTTCAGGGACAAAATTATATATTAAACCAAAATAAATTTATTGGTATGTATAAGTAATAACTAACAATATAAATAAAAATAATTAAATTAATTTTTGTATTATTTAAACCAAAATATCCAAAATAGTATTTAAACTAAACATCAAAATTAACAATAATAATAATAACTAAAATACAAAATAATTATTTAAACAAAAAAAAAAAAAAAGAAAAGAGGAGAGGAGAGGAAAAATAAGCAGAGAAATCTGTTGGAGATGTCTTAAACCCTAAAGCTTCCACATAGTCTACTGACCCAAAGCCCTAGCCCCCTTCTTCGTCCGTCTTCTCCAGAGAAATGGCCGCCGCAGCAGCCCGCCCTCTCGTCACAGTCCAAGCTTTGGAGTCGGACATGGCCACCGACGGCTCTTCCCTCCCTTTGCCTGATGTGATGAAGGCTTCAATCCGTCCCGACATCGTCAACTTCGTCCACTCTAACATGTCCAAAAACGCCCGCCAACCCTACGCCGTCTCTAAAAAGGCTGGCCACCAGACCTCCGCCGAATCCTGGGGTACCGGTCGTGCCGTATCTCGTATTCCTCGTGTTCCCGGTGGAGGTACTCACCGCGCTGGGCAGGGTGCTTTCGGAAACATGTGCCGTGGTGGTCGCATGTTCGCTCCGACTAAGATTTGGCGCCGTTGGCACAGGAGGATCAATGTCAATCAAAAGCGTTACGCCGTTGCTTCGGCTATCGCCGCATCTGCAGTCCCGTCGCTGGTCATGGCTCGCGGTCACAAAATCGAGTCCGTACCGGAGCTCCCCCTTGTCATTAGCGACTCTGCTGAGAGCGTTGAGAAGACGAATACCGCTATCAAGGTGTTGAAACAGATTGGCGCCTTTTCCGATGCTGAGAAGGCTAAGGACTCTGTGGGGATCCGTCCCGGAAAGGGTAAAATGCGCAACCGTCGATATATTTCCCGCAAGGGCCCACTGATTGTGTACGGTACTGAAGGTGCTAAGCTTGTGAAGGCGTTCAGGAACATTCCTGGTGTTGAGATTGCTAATGTTGAACGCCTCAATCTTTTGAAACTGGCTCCTGGTGGTCACCTTGGAAGGTTCATTATTTGGACCAAATCGGCTTTCGAGAAATTGGATTCAATCTACGGATCATTTGACAAGCCTTCTGAGAAGAAGAAGGGGTATGTGTTACCTAGGGCTAAGATGGTGAATGCTGACTTGGCCAGGATTATCAATTCGGATGAGGTTCAGTCCGTGGTTAGGCCAATCAAGAACGATGTGAAGAGGGCACCAATGAAGAAGAACCCACTGAAGAATTTGAACACTATGCTGAGGTTGAACCCATATGCTAAGACTGCAAGGAGGATGGCTCTGCTAGCTGAGGCTCAACGTGTCAAGTCAAAGAAGGAAAAGCTTGACCAGAAGAGGGAACCGATTTCTAAGGTAAACACTCTATTTCTTCTGAAAAAGGAATTAGTAAAACTGTACTACTGTCTTAATTCTTTTCTTGCACAGAATACCTACCCCGAACCAAAGTTTGTTCTTTTATTTGATTTATTTGCTTCTACCAATGTCAATTGTCAAGTTTCAGACTTTCAGTTGTTCTAATTTCATTTAGTTTGTTCACTGCTGTTCAGACTTTCTGCCACTTTGATTTATTTTTAGTTTGTTCACTGCTGTTATTGTTGAGTAACCTGTAAGGCAGTGGTATTTTTTAATTTAATTTCATGGAATTAGGGAAAGTGGAAACTCTCAGTCTCTCACAAAGAGCCAATGTCAATATGTCATTACTGATTTACTGGCTTACTGCCTTACTGGTGTGTGTAATGTTTGTGACTTTGTGTAATATTGTATTTGTGGTTAAGTTAAGTGGTTGGTGTTGGAAAATACACTGCTCATTTCTTGATGTTTTTGTGAATTGCCTTTTGTTGATATTATTTTGTTTTTTTGGGCACTATAACTATTCCTATACTCCTATAACTTGCTAATCTGCAATTGAAGTATTATTGCAAATACACTGCTCATTTCTCTTTCTGGCGATCATCTGTGGCTTTAGGTTTTGTTTTTAGTTTTTGTTTATGATCTTGATCTTGCTTGAAAGTTATAAATTCTGTAATTGACTTGAGTTTTTCTATCTTTTCTTGATCCCCTACCATTTTTTGCAGGAGGAGGCCACTGCAATAAAGGCTGCAAGTAAGTCATGGTACAAGACCATGATTTCTGACTCGGATTACACTGAGTTTGAGAACTTCACAAAGTGGCTAGGCGTTTCGCAGTGAGCTACTGCCTTTTACTTTTGTTCTAGTATCTTTTAGTTTCACATGCTCCTTAAAAAAATATTGAGTGGTATTACATGAAGTTGGGAACTGCTGGAGTTATTTTGTGTAGCTCGATATAGCTTTCGTAAGTCCTTTTTTATTTGTTAATTGTGCTTTGATTATAAATTTTTGTATCTGTTATCAATTTCCTTCATATTTGGCATTCCATCTCAGTTTGAATATTCGACTTTGATAAATTAAGCATTCCAGACATCATATACCATGATCTAGGGATAGCATATTTGGTGTTGATTCTTTAGTTACTTTTTTTCATTTGGCTTTACTTAAACATTTGTCTGCCAGTATTTCTTGATAACCAGAGAGTTTGTGCCTTTGTGGTTCTTTGTCAAGTGGTAGTTCTTGAGGTCTACTGTTTTTCTGGTTTTATTTATGTAATTTCCTCCAGTTCCTTCAATTATCAGGGTGTTTGACAGAAGATTTTGGAATAACTGATATTACAACCCAAACCCAATTTGATTCAAGCAAGCATGAATCAACTGTGTGTGTTTGCTTGATCACCTTCTTTGCCCCATAACAGCAAGGATAACTTCCTTCAATTATGTGTGAGAATAATTTTGGAATAACTAATATTAAAACCCAATTCAGAACTTGATTCAAAGGAATACCCAATTTTATTCGGTGCCCCTTTTTGGTCTGCAATTCCTCCCACTGCTCACAGAACACAACGGAATTTTGATATTTGGGCTTTCTTCAAATTTCTTCTTCAAAGTTTAAATACCCAAAAATAAAGAAATATTGAAACACACTGCATATAAATTATTACCTGATTAACTTTTGATATCATAAAAAGTTGCACAAATAGACACATACAGTAAAAAACACTGCATATAAATATTCAGGTTCATGTATGAGATTTGTTGGGTAACAATCACACACACAGATACAGTCAACACACTGCACATAAATGTTCATGTTCACATATAAGATTAATCATGTAACATATACACACATATTTAAGACAGGTGCTGTGAACCATAATCTTACATCTAAATTGTTACCTGACTAACTTCTACACAAACGAACAATTAAAAATAGGGTCAAATAAATTATGGAAATGTATGTGCATGTTCATAAAGAAGATTAAAAACTAATACAACAGTAACATCACAGTGGGTTGTGTCTTTGTGGTCTAAATTAAATCCACAGGGAATAGAGTCTGTGTATTGATATGTTTGACTGGCTCTTCGTCTGTCCATTGTGTATGTGTCTGTATTATTCAATTTCGTTTTTGTCTGTTTCGTGTCAATTGTGACTCCTCTTTCGTTTTTTTCATCTCAACTATAGCAATTTTATTTCGGGTCGAACAGGGAATCTCAAGTGTTTAGTGTGATACATCTGCCTTCCTTTTCTTTGAGGTCCAAGTCAAAGAAAACATTAAAGAATCCATTTGAATATGTGGTGGTGCATAGAAGACTTGCTTTTCGCCCAGTTTTCTTCCTTTTATGCCTAAGTAGGGTGGATCTGCACGAATAATCTGTTCATAGGAGTAAGCTCCTTCCATTTTCACATGAACCCTGTGGTTGATAATTCTTTCATCATTAACAATTAAAAAAAACTTTTTTGCAAGGTCCTGCAAAAAACAAGTAGATGGATGCATAGTTATGAAAGGCGAGCGCCTCTTCGCCTGAGGCAAGAGGCGAGGCAAGGCGAGGATATAGAAGCGAGGTTAGGCGATCGCCTTTCTCGCCTTTTGATGAGGCGAGAGGCAAGAAAAGGCAGACAAAGTCGTATATTCTAGAAAAACCCTAAAATATGACGTACTTTTTACTTTTTTAGGGTTTTAACTTTTAACCTAAAAAAGCTACTTACTGTCTTACCCCACGTGCCACTTTGACTATTAGGATTCCAATTAGAATCTTCAACTTCGAGGAGAGATACAAATAGCTTCTTCACCAACGGCTAAACAGAGACGGACGACAGTTCGTTTGTGACTGTCGACTCTGTTTGTGCTTTGGTCTACAAGAACAGCCTTTGCTCTTACACCCTCCCGTCCTCAACACTTCTGTCTTCAACAATCAGACAACCAGTCCTCAACACTTTCGTCCTCAACAAATAGCTTTCTCTTATTTTTGTGTGGCTAAATTACATGATAATTAGACTTCTTCCTGCTTCTTTTCTTCACTTTTTTTACTCTGTTTTGACTCTCTTTACACTATTGAGTCTTCAAGAAACATTTTACTGTCTCTTGTTTCTTTTTTTGGTTAAATTGACTTCTACTCTGCTTCTTCTTGATTTTTTAAACTCTGTTTCTGTTAACTTTGTTGTTGTTTTTTGTGTGTACTGTGTGTATTTATGAAATGAAAAACTATTTCTATCTTCTGATACACTGCCACAGGCCTACAAGCTACAGCTAATCAGTTTGTTTGGGTTATTATGCTTCTTTCACTCTGTTTGTGTATTAATGAAAAATAAAATACAACAATACTTACTCTTTTATTTTTCTAGTCACCGTCTTTTTTCCCTCAATAATGTCACTGTCATTTATTATTTTCATTTATAAATGTTTTGGATTATGTTACAATAAAATTAATATGTATATATATATATACTATTTTTCTTAATTTCTTGCCTTGTTCGCCATTCGGTAGCCCGCCTCGAAAATGGACCTCTGACCCGCCTCTTACCTTCTGCCTTTAATAACTATACTATTAAAGTTAACGTTATATATACTAAATATGGTCGAGCCATGGCTAATAGATCACGACCAGTTGCAGATTCTTGATATCCTTGAACCCACTAGTACCTCAGAGAAGATAGCCACAATACAGCGATGGCCGATGGCCGGTGCATGTTTCCTAAAGAAACAACCCCTTAGTTCTAGCCTCTTCAAGTTATGGCAGCCTTTTGATAACTCAAAAAGTCCTGCATCCGATTCCCCTGCCAAACCCAGAAGCGTTGATAACTCAAAAAGTCCTGCATCCAATTCCCCTGCCAAACCCAGAAGCATATCCGATTCACCCATGGAGTGGTGTAACCGCCCCAATCCTCCGGTGTGATTGGGTGTTGTCGCATAGCACATGGAAATGGTAATGTGCTTTTGTGTGATCCCTTCGAGCTCGTACCATTTTCAGGACACCAAAGAGACCGAGTTCTATGGAATCACACAGTCGAAAACCGGATCGGGCAATGGCATGCTAGTAGGGGGTGATGGACCAGCCTTGTGATCCTCCATGGTTGTAAATACCGATTGCTTCTTTGTAGTGGTGGGTATTGTAATCTATGAATGAATTTTTCTAGGGTTGGCTGACTGGTGAATTAGTCAAGTGAAGAATGGATCAGCAGGTGGATTTCCAGCAAAAACTTACCATAGAGACAAAATCAGAGGATATAATGGGGAGGGAAAATACTAAGTTTACCACCAAGATAACCACTCTGGTGATAACTTTGCCTTGAAGGCAAAGTGCATGTGAGGTGAATGTGCATCATAAAGATATAGTTGTTACCATAGTGGTAATCCTGGTGGTAAACCTAGCAAAGTTGAATGGGGAGGCACTTAAAGATCACTCCATCTTTGATCTGCTTTAATACTGCCATTGCGCCTTCAGGATCCAATGATAGCTTTGTGATTCAATATATCTAACAACAAATCAAATCAAATGGTTATTCATTTGAACTTAGCTTATTTATTGCAGCAAAAGTGTAGGAAAGACATTCTTACAGGTATTTTATCTAAGATGGATCCTTTCGACCTGATTCATCGTGTGTTAGTGAGTTGAATTGTAAAAGAATGTGATTTATAAGATGGTCTTACACGAGATTTTCTCATTTATTGTGACCATTATATTAAATTAATAAATACGCTCAAGTGGTTGAGGGCCCGGAGCACAAGGAAATCAAATTGCAAGGTTCATTAAAAAAAAATAACTACTTTGGCAAATTTCAAAAGCACCTATAAACCTAAAGATTAAACACACAAATAGATCATTAATTAAATACCTTAAGGTATTGAACAACATTGTGGCAAATGCCACCGGCTTTGATTATGATTTTAACATCACTAGATTGTGTGTCTGTACCTATGGCACGATGTTAGTACGGGAGCAGATTATTGGAGGCTCGTGTTTAAAGTATCCTAAATAAAATTCAACAAAAATATTGAGAAATAAGAGTGGGGGAGTTGGAGAGAGAGAGAGATGGGTAGTTGCACAACCGCCTTCGCGTATGTGAAGGTAGGTTTTAATCGTGACAGTAAGATTTCAATAAAAAAATAAATCTTAACCTTTAGATAGTTTTAGTCAATTACACATGTGTGAATATGAGCTCTATTTTATTAAAGATGGGGGGCCTAAAATCACACAAATTCAAAATTAAAACATAATACATACTCTCTCGGTCCATAAATTATCGTCTTGTGGACTTGGCGTACGATTTAAGAAAACTCATTTGACTAGATTATTAATATTAGTTTGATGTGTAATTTATTTTAAAGTTAATGTGTATGTGATTCATAATTAAAGTATAATGAAAAAGTAAGGGTAAAGTGGTAAAAGTGTTGTCCTAAAAAGGAAAGCTTCAAATAAGACAATTATTTTGAGATGGACGAAAGAAGAAATCATGACATTAATTTGGAGACGGAGAGAGTAATAAAATAAAATGGAATCAAACAAACATTAAAATAAGTTTAAAAAATTCAAAAAAATAAATACTCCCCCCGTCCCTAAATTATCGTCTTGGTGGATTTGGCGTACGATTTAAAAAAAACATATTTGATCGAATTATTAATATTAGTTTGATGTGTAGTTTACTTTAAAGTCCATGTGTATGTGACGCGCGATTAAAATATAATAAAAAAGTAAGAGTAAAGTAGTAAAAGTGTTGTCCTAAAAAGGAAAGTTTTAAATAAGACAATTATTTTGAGACAGGACGAAAAAGGAAAGCATGATAATAATTTAGGGACGGGGGAATAAAAAATTATTACCAAGGGCAGGGAGCTTGAAGGGTTGGATTTTGAGGGTGTTATTGATGTAGAATCTTATGTGACATTGAAATTTAATCAAGGTTGCTAACAAGAGTAATATTACGAATAGCTAAAGAGTATTTAAAATCTTGCGCCTAATGATGTGGAATTTGATGTGACATTGTGATAAGTTTGAATTTGAAGAACAAACTTGTTTATGAGTATAGGAAACAATGATGAAACTCAAAAGAGAGATTACATTTCTATTATCCTTTTCATCTAAATAAAAAACTTGAACAAGTAGCAGATGCAATGATATTTATATGACTGAGATAGCGCGCTCCTAACAGACTGCTGATCTCATCATTACATCAACCTTAGATCACACAAACTAACAAACTAGTTGCTATAGAGGTGCATTTGGACAGAATGACACTCGACACCCTTGTGTTTCACAAGTTCATGCCGTTGAATCCTCACTACTTTTGTCTTCAACCTTATCATCCTTATCATGACCCCCCCCCCTTCAAGCTAAAGGTATGAAAGAGGTTCAAAACATTTATCTTGGAGAGAAGCAACTTTAAAACATGAGAAGACAAAGCTTTAGTGAAGAGCATAATTTTATCCCTAATGAGATAACATTTGATCTCTATAATCGATAACATTTCAATAATAATATGTTTATCTAAAAATCTCCATTTCATAATATGTCAAGCTTCAACAATCAATTGTAATTCCGATATTCAAAACCACATGTTACAAAATTATATTTCCTCTAAGCAAGGAATATATTTACTGAACTGATAAACCATCGTTATCTCAAAGAGAATCCATAACTTCATTTGTGAATGTTATTCATATTCATCTCATGACTCAGAACAAATAAAGATATTTCCAACAAGTAATACAACATAACAATCAAGGTATAACCTAGACTCTTGGGTCATCTCTTCATCATTTGTTCAAACACATGGTGTTGAAGGAGATCATTTCTCAATCAGAACTCAGAAAACAGAATCGCGGTTCAATAGTGTAATTGTTAGTCTATTTTTGAACCGCGACTCATTAATTTTAGTGCATTAATTTTTGAACTGCAGTTCAATAGTGTAATTGCTAGTCTATTTTTGAACCGTGCTTCAATAGTGTAATTGCAAATGGTGGGGATATTCACACCCCATTACTCTTTACACCCCATTATTTTTTCACTTTATTCTCTACACCCCAGCTAAATACCTATTGTACCATTTTCCCCAACCAACCCAATTAATTACCACCAACCAAGTTAATTACATACCTACCCTCCCACCCCAAACACTACACTGCCGTTTGAAGAAAGGAAGAAGGAAGCAGCGCGAACTCCATCCCCCTTCATGCGCGCAATTCACTGGGAATTCAAAAAACAAATCAAACTCATTACTCTCATCTCACCCCTTACTCTCAGCAACAACAACAACAACAACATTCTGTTCAACAAACCTGAAGAAAGTGATCAACAATGTCTTCATCTATTGGTATGAATTTTCATCATCTTCTACATTTAAATACTAGTTTTAGGTCTAATTTAAATATCAAGTGTATGAAATGCATGAATTTGTATTGAATTTTCTCTAAAAAAAATGGTTTGATGAACACTCAATAGGCTGTTCATCTCAAGCTGGTCGAACACGCCATAGATTGTTCATCTCAAGCTGGCCGAACACTAAACAGGGCGTTCATCTCACTCTGGCCGGACAATCTTAAAGGTGTTCATCTCAGCCTAACCGAGAGCGACCCTATGGTGCTTCATCTCGGCTGGTCGAGCGACCTCCATCTGCTTCATCTCGGCTGGCCGAACGACCTCCGATCTGTTCATCTCACTCTAGCCAAACGACCTATGGTCTGTTCATCTCAGCCTGGCCGAACAGCCTATGGTCTGTTCATCTCACTTTTCAGACTTTGATATTGTTTTATTGGAACTATAACCTAATTATGATTTATTTTATTTGGTGTTTACAGGAAAAATGTTTAGAAACATTTATACAAGGAAAAAGGTGACGGCATCCGCCAGGAAAGAAATGGAACAAACACGCCAACAAGAACATGAGCAGGGGCAGGGGCAGGGGCAGGTTCATGAGCAGGGACAGGACGATGAGCAGTTCTAGTAGACTTTTGAGCATGAGCATTTTCAGTAGGGCCAGGAAGATGAGCATTTTCAGTAGGGCCAGAACCATTTTCAGTTTGAGCAGTCCCAGGGGCAGTTCCAGCAGACTTTTGAGCAGGATCAGGAGCCATTTCAGTTCGAGCAATCACAGGGGCAGTTTCAGCAGACTTATGAGCCTCAGATTGAGCGCGGATTTCCTGGTGGTCCGCGTGATACATCGTTGTTGACTTCATATGAGTCACACGTAGCTGTATATATTTGGGCTGGTAAAGAAGAGTATGGTATTCTAAAATGTCATCATAATCACACACAGAAGTTGCTTAATTGGGTCATTCCTAATGACGAAGATTGGAGGGTCTTTCGGGGTATGGTCAGGGGAAGAACGCTTAGTCGACTAAGGCAGGTATGCTATGCTGATGTGAATAAGGTTTTAGTTTCTGCTTTCGTGGAACGATGACATCTAGAGACTTAACACTTTCCATATGCCTTTCGGGGAGATGACCATTACTTTAGACGACGTGTTTTGTCTGTTCGGTCTTCCGATTGTGGGTGATCCATTATCTTGTGTTAGGGATGTTGATGCTTCATATGTGAGTGAGATGTTGGGAGTGTCACTTGAAGAGGTTTTTGAGGGCATGAGAAATAAGAGGGGGGCTTCGGTGACATTGGAGTGGCTACGTGTGATGTTTAATGATGATGTCACGTCTGAGGAGGAGTTTTGTGGCAACCCGCCCCGGGCCTGAGGTGGAACCGTGGGTTCCGCCCAAATAGGAGGGAAACAAGTAAACACATAAACATGCAAGGACTCAATTTAAGAAAACGACGTGATGCAACATTGGAGACGTAACACGCCTCGGCACGAAAATGTCGGAATTTTAAAAACATTTCCTGATATAACAGTTAAGCAATTAAACCAAGTCATCAGCGACACTACATGCCAGAACCCAAGCTAGAAGTTAATGGACAAGAATTAAATAGTAGCTAATAGGATGCTTAGCGGAAGACTTATACATAGTGAACTAATCAACATGATAACCAAAGCTCGGCTTACACATTGCCGGCATCAAAAGGATTACAAGTACTACAAGTGATAACACTACAAGTAGTTATATAAAAGAAACAAGTACAAGTTCTAAACACATTCCCAAGCATAGTCTAAATGACTTGCTTTAAAACCCGTCGTCCTTGCAAATTACAAAAGAAAGGAAGAGGACATCTAAACCACCTCTTCAACTGCAACGTCGGACCAAAAGAGGAATAAAGGAATCACGAACACTGCAAGCCTCAGCGAGAAGGACCTGCTTTGCTAGGATCTAAAGCAGTAAAGGGGAATGAGTAAGTTATAAAGACTTGTAAGCTATCAATCATGCATGTCATGACAATATGCAACATACAAGGCAAGATATCATCACATAAGCATATATATCATATATCGAAGATGCACATTGTTTCACATATGAGCTCGTAATTAAATCACATAGGATAAGGATATATGGAGAGCCGGTGCTGCTACGTAGTTCCTGCATACAAGTGTTATCTGGAATGTGAGGTGTCAGATGGTTGTGAATACATCGACCTTGCGAGGAGATGCTCGGGATAGACACCCCAATGCGCTCTAATGGTTACAACAAAGGAGGTACTTCCCCACTGCGGCCACAGTGGAGGCGTGTGTGAACAAAGACAAGTGTGCTAGTTGGACTCATGCAAATGCCAAGTAGTGTTTACTTAACATATTCTCAAGTAGAGAACAAGGTCGACAAGAGCGATCTCGTTCATGACAAGTAATTATTCTCATCAATAATCAAGTAGGATTGAGTTCGACAAGAGCGAACTCAACATGTCAAATAGGCATTCTATTACATGACATTTAAATTAAGCATTGTAATCAATCTAATTCAAGAGTCTAGAATTAATATTCTTAGTGAAACGTATTTAGAACGTCGTAGGGATTGATCATTGAGTCGGTATTGTTCAATGGCTCACTAAAATGGACTCCGTTGAGTCGTCTCTATAAATTCATCCAATAGAGTTTAAACGCTAAATGCATTCTAAACCCTTTTCTAAGTTCTCGTATATGATAGACTAGACCATTAATCCAAATAACAACCATAGTCAAGAATTATTATCAATTCATAATTTTTGAGACCTTAGAATCATAATTTCTAAGAGTTATTAAAAGTCAATGGTCCAAGAACAATAGTTATTGCAAATGAGGCATATAACACTTTTAATTCTAGACTTAGGACCAAAATAACAAGATGAACACATCATTCAAAAATCTTATAAACTCAAATCATCATCAAACATGGTATATATATGGTAGGAGCATGAGAATCATAAGAAAAAGGGGATATCATGGCATTTTTAGTATACATCCTAAGGGGAATCAATAGCTTACCTTACACCAAGGAAAAATATGAAATGAACAAAATCTAATCGGATAGAATTGTGCTCCTCGTCGATAGCTTCAATTTGGTGGTCTCGGATTGGCAATCGGAGTTCGGGAGCTCAAGTTATGAAGGAAACACACGCTAATCTCTCCTCACCATTCACAAACAAGAGCGTGGGAAGAGAGAGAGAAGCAATTTGCTGCAATGGGGGGTTTAATGGCTGATCACAAAGGTGGGAAGCTTATATATGACATGCAAATGTGGGTGGAAATTCACATGTCACATGGATGATGAGTGGAAATCTACATGTCTAATGGAGGATGAATGAGATTAGGTTTAAGTAGGGGTGACAATGTCTGGCACGGCACGTTAGCACGAACCAATAAGACACGATTATAAAACACGATTACAGAGACAAATGACACGATAAGCCCAGTACGACACGACACAACACGAAACACGACACGAAAGACATGAAATTGTTAATATATTCAAATTAATATTTATTGTTTTATTTATGATCAAATAAGATAGATAATATTAAAACACGATAATGAGGCACGAACACGACACGATAACACGAATTGCCACCCCTAGGTTTAAGCAAACTTAGTTAGGGTCTAATATAAGGAATTAGGGTCACTAAGGATGGGAGTTCAATGGGCTAAATGGGTCACCAAATCAGATTGGAGGAAAAATCCCGTATGGTGAAAAACTGGGCAAAGCGGTCGCATGGTTTGAGACCCATGCGAGCGCATCCACTGTTCATGGCAGAATTTCGTTTTTTGGTTGCTCTCAGCACCGTCCCGCGAGCCATGGTTCCAAAAACGATGCGAGCGCGTGGTTCAGGTCTCAGACATGGTCTAAACATGTCCTAAATGGTCTCAAACTCATGGGCAACCATTCTAAGGTGTAACCCAACTCAAAACAAGTCAGAAACACACCTGAACAACATCCGAAACAAGTTAAAACAAGGCTTGAATCATGTGACGAATGGCCAACGAATCAAACACAACTCAAACTAGAACAACTTGGACATGAACAAGGCTTGTTTAAACATGGATATGACTTGAATACTTGTCCTAGAACTCGATGAACATCTCGCAAGACGAAACACAAGCAATACAAGGAATGAAGGCAAACACTAAGACTCAAACGAAGCAACAAAGCTTCTAAACTTTCAACCAAGCATACTATGATCAAGATGAATATTATAAGTCATATATGAAAGGTAATAGAACTCTAACAAGACTTAGTTAAGTGCTAACATGTTAAGATGAACACTCAAAGCATTAACGACAAAGCATGCAACGCATAAAAGACATTCAAACGACTATGATCGTAACAAACCTAATGCAAGCATGATATGAACAATATGAACTCTCTAACATGTTAAGGCATACGTTAAGCATGTTATAATGATGTTATACAAGTAATGGGTTTGGGTTCTCACATCTTCCCCCACTTAAAGGAATTTAGTCCCTAAATTCTTACCGGAGTCATCAAATAGGAAAGGGTATCTCTCTCTCATATCAAGCTCGGTCTCCCACGTGGCTTCCTCAATATCATGATTCTTCCACAAGACCTTCACTAGCGGAATCCTCTTCGTTCTCAAGACTTGTTCCTTCGTATTAGAATCCTCATCGGCTTCTCATCATAAGAAAGGTCAGGTTCAATAGTAATCTCATCATATGTAAGGACATGTGACTCATCCTTCAAGTACTTGCGTAGCATCGAGACATGGAAGACATCATGAACATCCGATATAGAAGGTGGCAATGCTAACCGATACGCCAAAGATCCAATCCTCTCTAAGATCTCAAATGGTCCAATAAATCTAGGTGAAAGCTTACCTTTCTTCCCAAATCGCTTAGTACCGCGTCGAGGCGATACTTTCAAGAATACATAATCACCAACCTGAAACTCTAAGTCACGTCTCCGGTTGTCTGCGTAGCTTTTCTGTCTACTCTGAGTTGTAATCAATCTGTCTCTAATAAGTTTCACACTCTCAGCTGACTATTGTACCATCTCTGAATCCCAAAGCTTAGCTTCACCAACTTCATCCCAGCAAATCGACGAACAACACTTACGCTCATATAAAGCCTCATATGGCGCCATCTCAATATTGGACTGGTAATTGTTATTATACGCAAATTCAGCTAATGAAAAATGAGAATCCCAACTACCTTTGAAATCCATGGTACAGGCGCGCAATAAATCCTCCAATACCTGAATCAATATCTCAGACTGACCATCAGACTATGGGTGAAAAGCCGTACTGAAATTCAACTTCGTACCCAAAGCCTCCTGCAAAGAATGCCAAAATCTAGAAGTGAACTTGGGATCTCTATCAGAAACAATGCTAACCGGAATACCATGTAATCTCACGATATCCTGAATATACAACGCTGCCAACTGACTCAAACTATTAGTCATCGCAATAGGAATAAAATGTGAAGATTTTGTCAATCTATCCACAACAACCCAAACTTCATCAAAACCTGGGCGAGTACGTGACAATCTTGTCACAAAATCCATGGTGATATGCTCCCATTTCCACTCCGATACCTCAAGTGGTTGTAGTAAACCGGCAGGTCTCTTGTGTTCAGCCTTAACATGTTGACATGTCAAACATGTAGATACATACTTTGCAATTTCTCTCTTCATTCCATTACACCAGAACTGTCTCTTCAAATATATATACATTTTGGTACTCCCTGGATGTATAGTATACTTGGCCTTGTGAGCCTCATCAAGAACCATACGTTTAACTCCATCGGTAGAAGGAACGCAAACTCTACCTCGAAAAGTTAAAATGCCATCACTGTTAATAGCGAACTCAGGTGTCTTACTATCACCCAATCCATCAATAATCTTCCTCAACTCAGAATCGGTAGCTTGAGCCTTCTACAACTCAAACAATGCAGATGTAGCACGCACACTAGCAAAAATAACACTACGCTCACTCACAACCGGACTCCATTCACGGACATCCTCAAGCATCTTCCACTCCTTCATCATCAAGCAAGACATATACGCCTTCCTACTCAAGGCATCCGCAACAACGTTAGTTTTCCCCAGATGATATAAGATAGTGCAGTCATGATCCTTAAGCTTCTCCATCCATCGCCTCTATTGCATGTTCAACTCCTTTTTTGAAAAGAGATACTTCAAACTCTTATGGTCAGTGAATATCTCGAACTTAGCCCCATAAAGATAATGTTTCCACTTGTGAATCACAAATATAATAGCTGCCAACTCAAGGTCATGTGTCGGATAATTGTGCTCATAAGGTGATAACTTCCTCGAAGCATAAGTAATAACTCTCCTGTTCTGCATAAGTATGCAACCCAAGCCTTCTAATGAAGCGTCGCTATAAACAACAAAGTTCTCCGAGCCACTAAGCAATGCTAAGATATGAGCCGTAGTCAACCTCCTCTTCAACTCCTGAAAACTAGCATTGCACTTATCACTCCATATAAAAGAAGACTTCTTCTGTGTCATATTAGTCATTGGAGTAGCGATTTTCGAAAATCCCTCGATAAACCTACGGTAATAACCTGCCAAGCCCAAGAAACTACGGACTTCGGTTACCGTACTAGGCGTCTTCCAATTAGTAACCGCCTCAACCTTGGATGGATCCACTGCGATACTATCACTAGACACCACGTGCCCTAGAAAAGAAACCTGTTCTAGCCAGAAAGCACACTTACTGAATTTCGCATAAAGTTGCTTCTTTTGCAAGATAGAAAGAGCCTCTCTCAAGTGATTCTTATGTTCCTCTCGTGACTTGGAGTACACGAGAATGTCATCGATAAATACCACCACAAAGCAATCAAGGTATTCATGAAACACCCTATTCATTAAATCCATAAAGACTGCAGGCGCGTTTGTCAACCCAAACGGCATCACAACAAACTCATAATGGCTGTAACGCGTACGAAAAGCTGTCTTCAGGACATCCTCCGCCCGAACTCTCAAATGGTGATAGCCACTCCTCAAGTCAAACTTGGAATAGACAACTGAACCCCGAAGTTGATCAAAGAGATCATCAATATGTGGTAAGGGATACCTATTCTTGACAGTAACCTGGTTCAACTGTCGATAGTCTATACAAAGACGTAGACTACCATCCTTCTTCCTCACAAATAACACTGGTGCACCCCAAGGAGACACACTCGGTTTAATGAACTCCCTATCAAGAAGTTCCTGCAACTGTTCCTTCAACTCTTGTAACTTCACCGGAGCCATTCGGTAAGGTTCCCTAGAAATAGGCGAAGTCCCTGGCAATAGCTCAATACAAAACTCTAGCTCTCGGTTGGGAGGTAAAGTATACTCGGTAGAAAAGACATCAAGGAACTCATTAACTACTAGAATATCTTCTAACTTAGCAGTAGACATGCTAGTATCAAGTACACAAGCTAAATACCCCGTACACCCCCGTGATAAAAGTTGTCTAGCCCGCAAAGCAGAAATAATATGAACACCATTCATAGCATGATCACCCGAAAATACAAACTCCGGAATACCGGGCATGGCAAAAGTTACTCTCTTACGACGACAATCAACTAAAGCATGATGTACACATAGCCAATCCATACCAAGAATCACATCAAAGTCTCGAATAGACAATACTACCAAATGAGCATGCAAGACTTGATCATTAACAAGCACATCACATTCTCTATAGACCTCAGACGCCAACAAGCAATCACCTAACGGTGTAGACACCTCAAGCACATAAGGAAACTCGGCAGGCAATACACATAGATGCTCTAAGAAATGCGATGCAACATAAGAATGAGTAGACCCCGGATCTATAAGAACTCGAGCTTGATGACCAAGGCGAGAGAATACCTCGGTCCGCAGTAGACTTCGGGAACACCTCGGCGATCAAGCGAAAACACGAGCCTACGTCTTAGGGCGCCATCACTGTCCCTCTTGGACCCATTCTTTGAAGCCCGACCCCATGGGTGAGATGCTCTAGACTTAAGACAGTCTTTGAGCTGTTGACTAGGATCTCCACAACTAAGACACTACCAAGCCTGGTTCTACACTTCTCACTAGAATGTCCAATCTTGTTACAGAAAGAACAAATCAATGGTCCATTACCCTGAGTCTGTTGCCCCTGAGGAGTAGGAGCACCACTACCACGACTCTCAGATGGACGCCTATTCTGTCCATCAGATTGCTGCCTATTCTGACCACCATTGCGACGGTTGCCCTGATAGCCAGACCGATTCCCAGAAGACTGACCTCTACCGGTCGCCTGCAAAGACTGCTGCTGAGAAGCTTGCACAGAAGGCTTTTGCCTGTGCTCCTCAATGTCCCACTCAATCTCATAAGCACGATCCACCGCACTTCGGTAATCTGCCAACTGTAGAGATAACAACTGTTTCCTATACTCGGTCTTCAACCCTTTCACGAACCTATGGATCCTGTGTTTCTCATCCAGCGCCAGATGTGCACAATAACGGGATAACTCAGTAAATTTAGAAGAATACTGAGCTACAGACATAGATCCCTGCTCTATCTCTTGGAACTCTTTCTCTCTCCGCTGTCTAACCACATTAGGCACATAAGAAGCCCTGAACTCTGTCTTAAAGTTAGGCCACACCAGTGCCACTCGGTCCATCTCCCAACTAGCATGCAGAACTTCCCACCAATGATTGGCGGCTACCCTCAGCTTATAAACAACTAACACCACCTTCTCTTCATTCGTACAGTTTAGAGCTACAAAGATCTTCTTCAAATCTTCTAGCCATAACTCGGCTATACTAGCATCCACCTCTCCTTCAAAAGATCGAGGCTTCATCTTCAAGAACCTCTCTAGAACAACATTATTCCGTGCTCTAGCTTCCGGTGGTATAACATTACGTGGTGGCGATATTCTCGCCTCTGGTTTTGGGGGTGGTGGTGGAGGTACATTCTGACCGTGGCCAAGCTGAGCCATCTCGGTCATAAACTCCATCATGCGATGGTACATATCCGCCATCTGAGCATTCATATCAACTGGACCCTGTGGTGGAGGTGGCAACTTTGCCTCAGGCTCATCAGGAGCTCTCCTAGGTCTGCCTCTGCCTCGGCCTACACCAGCTCTTCTATGAACCACCATTAAATGCCAATAAGAATTCACTTGGCGTTAAAACATCACATAAGAAACTAACCCACCTAGGCTATGAAACCTATCCTGGCCGATAGCTAACCTATAAAACAGCTCTGATACCAACTATGGCGACCTGACCCGGGCCCGAGGTGGAACCGCGGGTCGGACCGCCCAAATAGGGGGGAAACAAGTAAACACATAAACATGAAAGGACTCAATTTAAGAAAACGACATGACGTAACATTGGAGACGTAACACGCCTCGGCACCAAAAGGTCAGAATTTTAAAAACATTTCCTGATATAATAGTTAAGCAATTATACCAAGTCATCGGTAACACTACATGCCGGAACCCAAGCTAGCAGTTAATGGACAAGAATTAAATAAGAGTTAATAGGATGCTCAGTGGAAGACTTATACGTAGTGAACTAATCAACATGATAACCAAAGCTCGGCTTACACATTGCCGGCATCAAAAGGATTACAAGTACTACAAGTGATAACACTACAAGTAGTTATATAAAAGAAACAAGTACAAGTTCTAAACACATTCCCAAGCATAGTCTAAATGACTTGCTTTAAAACCCGTCGTCCTTGCAAATTACAAAAGAAAGGAAGAGGACATCTAAACCACCTCTTCAACTGCAACGTCGGACCAAAAGAGGAATAAAGGAATCACGAACACTGCAAGCCTCAGCGAGAAGGACCTGCTTTGCTAGGATCTAAAGCAGTAAAGGGGAATGGGTAAGTCATAAAGACTTGTAAGCTATCAATCATGCATGTCATGACAATATACAACATACAAGACAAGATATCATCACATAAGCATATAGATCATATATCGAAGATGCACATTGTTTCACATAGGTGCTCGTAATTAAATCACATAGGATAAGGATATATGGAGAGCCGGTGTCGCTACGTAGTTCCTGTATACAAGCGTTATCTGGAATGTTAGGTGTCAGATGGTTGTGAATACATCGACCTTCCGAGGAGATGCCCGGGATAGACACACCAATGCGCTCTAATGGTTACAATAAAGGGGCTACTTCCCCACTGCGGCCACAGTGGAGGACTATGTGAACAAGGAAAAGTATGCTAGCTGGACTCATGCAAATGCCAAGTAGTGTTTACTTAACAAATTCTCAAGTAGAGAATAAGGTCGATAAGAGCGATTTCGTTCATGACAAATAATTATTCTCATCAATAATTAAGTAGGATTGAGTTCGACAAGAGCGGACTCAACATGTGAAATATGCATTATATTATATGACATTTAAATTAAGCATGGTATTCAATCCAATTCAAGAGTCTACAATTAATATTCTTAGTGAAACATATTTAGAACGTCGTAGGGATTGATCATTGAGCCGGTATTGTTCAATGGCTCTATAAAATGGACTCCGTTGAGTCGTCCGTATAAATTCATCCAATAGAGTTTAAACGCTAAATGCATTCTAAACCCTTTTCTAAGTTTTCGTATAGGATACACTAGGCCATTAATCCAAATAACAACCATATTCAAGAATTATCATCAATTCATAATTTATGAGACCTTAGAATCATAATTTCTAAAAGTTATTAGAAGTCAATGGTCAAAGAACAATAGTTATTCCAAATAAGACATAGAACACTTTTAATTCTACGCTTAGGACTAAAACAACAAGATTAACACATCATTCAAAAATCTTATAAACTCAAATCATCATCAAACATGGTATAGACATGGTAGGAGCATGATAATCATAAGAAAAAGGGGATAGCATGACATTTCTAGCATACATCATAAGGGGAATCAATAGCTTACTTTACACCAAGGAAAAATATGAAATGAACAAAATCTAATCGGATAGAATCGTGCTCCTCGTCGATAGCTTCAATTTGGTGGTCCCAGATTGGCAATCGGAGTTCGGGAGCTAAAGTTATGAAGGAAACACACACTAATATCCCCTCACCATTCACACACAAGAGCTTGGGAAGAGAGAGAAGAAATTTACTGCAATGGAGGGTTTAATGGCTGATCACAAAGGTGGGAAGCTTATATATGACATGCAAATGTGGGTGGAAATGCACAAGTCACATGGACGATGAGTGGAAATCCACATGTCTAATGAAGGATGAATGGGATTAGGCTTAAGCAAACTTACTTAGGGTCTAATATGAGGGATTAGGGTCATTAAGGATGGGGGTTCAATGGGCTAAATGGGCCACCAAATCATATTGGAGGAAAAATCCCGTTTGGTGAAAAACTGGGCAAAGCAGTCGCATGGTTTGAGACCCATGCGAGTGCATGCACTGTTCATGGCATAATTTCATTTTTTGGTTGCTCTCAGCACTGTCCAGTGAGCCATGGTTCCAAAAACGATGCGAGCGCATGGTTCAGGTCTCAAACATGGTCTAAACATGTCCTAAATGGTCTCAAACTCATGGGCAACCATTCTAAGGTGTAACCCAACTCAAAACAAGTCGGAAACACACCCGAACAACATCTGAAACAAGTTAAAACAAGGCTCGAATCATGTGATGAATGGCCAACGAATCAAACACGAATCAAATACAACTCAAACTAGAACAACTTGGGCATGAACAAGGCTTGTTTAAACATGGTTATGACTTGAATACTTGGCCTAGAACTCAATGAACATCTCGCAAGATGAAACACAAGCAATACAAGCAACGAAGGCAAACACTAAGACTCAAACGAAGCAACAAAGCTTCTAAACTTTCAACCATGCATATTATGATCAAGATGAATGTTATAAGTAATATATACAAGGTAATAGAACTCCAACAAGACTTAGTTAAGTGCTAACATGCTAAGATGAATACTAAAAGCATTAACGACAAAGCATGGAATGCATAGAAGACATTCAAAAGACTATGATTGTAACAAACCTAATGCAAGCATGATATGAACAATGTGAACTCTCTAACATGTTAAGGCGTATGCTAAGAATGTTATAATGATGTTATACAAGTAATGGGTTTGGGTTCTCACAAGTTTAGGGTGGGTTGTGCTGTGAGGGTGTACTTCTTATTGGTCTTGGGTTGCACGATATTTGCTGATAAGAGCGGGACCCGTGTACCTATTGCATACTTAGATTGGCTTGAGGATCTTCACAATCTAGATACTTATGCATAGCTGGTTCCATGACGTTACTTGAGGTAATAATTATAATTATTTTATACTTTTATGCTGTATTTACTAGTAAAGTTAAGATGTTTTATTTGATACTTTAATCTCTTAAAATGTATGTTTTATTGCTTTTAGGCGTGGATCTACTTGCGGTTTCCATATCTGAGGCCTCCACATAATGTTGATTACAAGTCCAGATACCCGCTTGCACGTAGGCGGATCCCGCATGGGAATCAGGGACGACGCGCTGACCGTTTGTTGGCATCATGTGAGCAGTTAGATAGACTGATGAGCTGTGATGTGAGTATACATATTTTTCTATCAATTTCAACAACTTTTTAATATTAGGTTTTGTATTGAAAGTTTTTGACTTTTTGTTGGTCTATTGTTTTAGGTTGACTGGCTTTCTTACAACTGTAAGGTCAGGGACCAGTTTGCATGGCATCAGATTGCCACGTATCTAGGATGCATACAGATGGGCTATATTGTTGAGCCATACCATCCAGACAGAGTCCTTCGACAGTTCGGGCATGTGCAAACGATTCCGAGGACAGCCATTGCTCCGAACTGCGGCTCTCGAGATAATTCGAAGGCCTTGCCTTTGTGGCTTAGTTTTGCTGGGCATTGGTTGACGTTAGATAGCCATTTCCTATTTGAAGAACGTCTCAATTGGCGTGCCCTACGTGTTTGGGATTGTGATCCTGGTTATTTAGTGGTACCAGAAGCGTTCGCATGTAGTTGTCGAGCCCTGTGGTAGACGATCCAGATACGTTAACACCAATACGATTGACGCCGTTGCAGCCAACTCAGATGACATGATATTGGGAGTTGTGAGGATTATGATTGATCCCACAGTGCGGCGCTGGAGATCTGGTAACTGATCTATACCATATGAGGAGTTGGGCTCATTGCTTGATAGAGTTCACATAGTTATCAACGGTCCAGCTGATGACACGGGACTGTCTCATAGGAGGCAATAGTGATCTGGACTATGTTTATGTTTTTTTAATGTTATGAATTGTAAAACAGTATTTAGTATTTTTTGTAGTTATGAAATTTTTAGCAAACCTTTCATGAATTTGTGTGGCTTGGCTTTAATGTTATTTTCTTAGCAACATAAAAGAAGCATTAGCAGACGACGAATATCATACATAATTTAAATACACATAACCTAAGCATCATTAAAGAGAGATAATTAGCCAAAATGGCACGTTCAAATACATGTTTTTAATATAATACAATCAAAACTACTCCAAATGTATACTATCAGAACTACTACCAACAACTCTAGCTGAGCCTACAGATTCACTATATGAAAGTTGTCGATTAATATAAAGTAATTTCCACGCATTAGCAGACGACGAGCAATTCTGGTCCAGACCCACGGCACAGCTGCTAAAGGGTAATCACGTAAAAAAACCTACAAATAAATTGAGATGCTGTCAATAAATAATTTAAACAAAATAATATGTCAATGTTATAAAGTAACCACAAATTAGAACAAAGAGTGTATGAGAGAGAGAGAGAGAGAGAGAGAGAGAGTATTATTCAGGATGAAGGATTCAGTAGTGAATGATAACTTCAGGCTACTCGGTATTTATAGCCGAGCAGCACACTTACAATTACAGCAACTTGCATTAACCATTGCAGCATTAACTATTTCGACCAATCCTATATACATCTACCTAGCCTATGCCTGTAAGCTAGTTTTGACTTTCATAACACTCCCCCTTGAATATAGCATTGTCATTTGAATAAGTGTGTCTCGTTAAAAACCTTTAAGCCAAAAACCCGGTAGGAAAAAATCGGACATAAGGAAAAAAGTACACAACTTAAATCTGAATTGTGTGCATGGGCTGTCTCTTTAAAAACCTTTTCATGGAAAACCCAGTGGGACAAAACATGATAAAGGGAAAAAGAGTACAACCATATATGCTCCCCCTTGAACTGACAAGGGTCAAGAGAAATCACCTTTGTAAATCTCGTAGATTTCGCATCCCAATATTGTGAACATGCTTTCTGAAGGTTGTAGTGGGAAGTGCCTTCGTAAATAAATCTGCAGCATTATCACTTGATCGAACATATTGGATGCTGACCTCTTTCTTCTTTTCAAGTTCTTGAGTGTATAAAAAGAGCTTCGGGGATATGTTTGGACTGTCACTTTTGATGTATCCTCTTTACTTTGGGCGACACATGCGGCATTGTCTTCAAATAATCTTGTCGGGTCTTTGTTGACGGGTAGTCAGTGGCATTTTGAATATCTTTGAGTCATAGATCGAAGCCATACACACTCTCGACTGGCTTCATGAAGTGCGATCATCTCAGCATGATTTGACGATGTAGCAACTAGCGTTTGCTTTTGAGAACGCCAAGAAATTGCAGTACCACCCATCGTGAAGACATAGCCGGTCTGTGATCTGGCCTTATGAGGATCAGACAAATAACCCGCATCTGCAAAACCAACCATTTCATCCTTTGATCCTTTGGGATAAAATAATCCCAAATCGATCGTCCCTTGAAGATAACGAAATATGTGCTTGATACCATTCCAGTGTCTCCGTGATGGAGATGAACTATATCTTGCCAATAGATTTGTAGCAAATGCTATATCGGTGTAGTACAATTAGCAAGGTACATGAAAGCTCCAATAGCACTTAAGTATGGTACTTCAGGACCAAGTATCTCTTCATTCTCTTCACAAGGACGAAATGGATCTTTTTCAACATTCAGTGATCTATTAATCATGGGGCTAGTGAGAGGGTTTGCCTTATCCATATAAAAGCGCTTCAAAACCCTTTTTGTGTAATTTGATTGGTGTACAAATTTTCCACTATGCAAGTGTTCTATTTGTAAACCAAGACAATATTTGGTCTGTCCAAGATCTTTCATTTCAAATTCTCCCTTTAGGTAATCAACTGCTTCTTGGATTTCCTTGGGAGTTCCAATGATATTCAGATCATCTACATAGACAGCGATAATAGCAAATCCAACTGTCGTATTCTTTATAAAGACACATGGACATAATTGATCATTCACATATCCGTCTTTTAACAAATGCTCACTTAAGCAATTATACCACATGCGCCGGATTGCTTTAATCCATACAGTGATCGTTGTAGTTTAATTGCACATAATTCTTTGGGCTTTGAGCTCAGTGCTTCAGGCACCTTGATTCCATCAGGAATTCTCATATAAATATCGGCATCTAATGACCCGTATAAATAAGCCGTTACAACATCCATGAGATGCATATCTAGATTTTTCGAAATCGATAAGCTGATTAGATATCTGAACGTAATAGCATCCATTACAGGAGAATACGTTTCTTCATAATCAATCTCAGGCCTTTGGGAAAAACCTTGTGCAACAAGGCGAGCCTTGTATCTCACAATCTCATTTTTCTCATTTCGCTTTCGAACAAAAATCCATCTGTATCCAATGGGTTTCACAGCTTCAGGTGTGAGAACGATAGATCCAAATACTTTTCGTTTATTCAACGAATTTAATTCAACCTTCATGGCATCTATCCATTTGATCTTGTCATGCCTCTTTTGACATTCAAATACGGATTTTGGTTCGGGATCTTCGGTCCGTCATTAATTTCTTGGGATACCGAATAAGAGAATATATCATCAATATTCTCCATTTCATCTCGGTTCCATATTTTTCCATTACACATGTAATTAATGGAAATCTCATGGTTATCGTTGCCTGCAGGGCTTACTAGATTTGCATGATCGTGTGTTTCTTCTGGAACAATTTCACGATCGTGTGTTTCTTCTGGAACACTTTCATGTGATTGGGGATTTTCAATCACTTTCTTTTTGCGAGGATTTTTATCCTTTGAACCAATGGGTCGTCCACGCTTCAGGCGTGTCTTAGATTCATTTGTCATTTTATCATTTGGTAGCCCTTTTGGTATTTCAATTCGGGCAGGAGCATTTATAGCAACTACATGTGACTTTGTCACTCTCTTTGTATCTATAAATGCATCTGGCAATTGATTTGCTACATTTTGTAAATGTATGATCTTTTGAACTTCCAGTTCACGTTGCTTTGTGGGAGGGTCAAGGTGCAATAACGATGATGTGCACCATTTGATCTCTCTTCCCACTTGTTTCCCCTCTTCACCTAAAGGTGGAAACTTGTCTTCATTAAAATGACAATCGGCAAAGCGTGCCGTAAAAACGTCACCCGTTTTTGGTTCAAGATATTTTATTATAGAAGGGATTCATACCCAACATATACTCCCAATCTCCTTTGTGGTCCCATCTTTGTGCGTTGTGGTGGAGCAATTGGTACATATACCGCACAACCAAAAACTCTTAGATGGGATAGATTCGGCTCTCGCCCGAATGCCAACTGTATTGGGGAGTACTTGTGATATGCACTTGGCCTGAGGCGAATCAGTGCGACTGCATGTAAAACAACATGACCCCATATAGAAGTAGGGAGCTTTGTTCTCATCATTAATGGTCTGGCAATAAGTTGAATACGTTTGATCAACGATTCAGCCAAACCATTTTGTGTATGAACATGAGCTACTGGATGTTCAACATCAATCCCTATTGCCATACAATAATCATTGAATGCTTGAGATGTAAATTCACCAGCATTATCAAGTCTAACTTTCTTGATCATATAATCTGGGAATTGTGCTCTCAGTTTGATTATTTGTGCAAGGAACTTGGCAAATGCCGTATTGCGAGTTGATAATAGACATACGTGCGACCATTTGCTAGAAGCATCAATTAATACCATAAAGTATTGGAATGGTCCACTTGGTGGATGGATAGGTCCACATATATCACCTTGAATTCGTTCCAAAAACGATGGTGATTCATATCCAACTTTAGTTGGTGATGGTCTAATTATCAACTTTCCTTGAGAACAAGCATCACAATGGAGTTCATTAGATTGAAAAATCTTCTGGTTTTTCAATGGATGACCACTAGAATTCTCAATAATTCTACGCATCATTATTGATCCTGGATGCCCCAATCGATCATGCCAAGCTTTAAATGTTTCAATAAACTTCAGGTTTACTGTAGAATATGATTCAAATATTCTTATGATTGTACTATACAATCCAGATGATAGAGATGACAATTTTTCCAATATACACTTGCTTCGGAAGTGTTTGAGGTAATCAAAGATATTCATCATTCCCTTATTCATAGTCTCAATATGATATCCATTCAGACGAATGTCTTTGAAACTTAACAAGTTTCTTTGAGACTTAGGAGAGAACAATGCATTATTTATCATGAATTTCGTGCCTCCAGGCATTAGGAAAATTGCTTTGCCAAATCCTTCAATTATTTTGGCATTACCAGATATAGTGTTGACATTAGCATTGTCAATTTTGAGATAAGAAAAATATTTCTTATCTTTAAGTATGGTATGCGTAGTAGCGTATGCGCAAGACATAAATCTCCTCCTTGGATTTTGGATTCAAACATATTTGTGATCTATTTCAATATGAGAGAAAGAAAAATAAGATGAATAAATATGATAACACATTGAATGCAAAATACATATATAAACTTTATTGTAAACATGCTAGTATACATAGGAAAAACAGATAATATTCCTACATAACAACATGTTACTTTTTCCACAACTTTTATCTCAAACTCGGACCATAGCTTCATTCCTATGTTAATTTATTGTTCATGACCAATATCATCACTAATGGTATTGGTCATGTCGACGTTGGCCATATCACCAAAATCAAAATGAAGATCTTCAGGATCATTTTCAAGGAAATTTGTCTCAACATTTTTTCCTTTTTGTGATCTCTCATAAAGATCAACTAGATGTTTCGCCGTTCGGCATGTGCGTGCCCAGTGGCCTGTCATGCCACACCTAAAACATGAACTTTCTTCATTGTTTTGTCGCACATTTTGCCCACTCGAAGAGTTGTTTCTATCATCATCTCTGTTCCACTTCAGGTGGCGAGAGGAATTTCCATTATATGGATGATGATGATGACGATAGTTATTTCTTCCACGGCCTCTTCCTCGGCCTTGATTTCGACCATGACCCCGGCCTTGTCCATGATTTCCTTGGCCTCGACCACGACCGCGACCACGACCACTACCACGCCCACGCTCTTGGCCTTCATCATACATAGTCCCATTCGCAGGAATGGAATGGGGTGAACAGATTGGACGAGATTCATGATTTTTCATTAGAATCTCATTATTTTGTTCAGCTACAAGGAGGCAAGAGATCAATTCGGAGTACCTTTTAAAACCCTTTTCTCGATATTGCTGCTGCAGGAGCATATTCGAGGCATGAAATGTGGAGAATGTCTTCTCCAACATATCATATTCAGTGATGGTTTCCCCACATAATTTCAACTGTGAGGTTATTTTATACATCATAGAACTATATTCATTGATGGTTTTAAAATCTTGTAGGCGGATATGAATCCAATCATAGTGTGCTTTTGGGAGAATGACCGTTTTCAAATGGTCATATCTTTCGTTCAAACTTTCCCAAAAGACGAGTGGATCATTAACCGTGAGGTACTCCATCTTTAGGTCTTCGTGGACGTGGTGTCGTAGGAAAATCATGGCCTGAGCCGGTGTTGATTACTTATCCATTCATTATTACTTTGTTGGATAGTATTTTCGAGGCTTGGCGGCGGGTGGGTTTCGACATCTATTTTCCAAGACATATAATTTTTCCCAGTTATGTCCAGCCTTTCAAATTCGAGCTTAGCGATGTTTGCCATTTGTGAAGAAAAAACTATAAAAATGAAACATATATATTAATAAAATTATGACATGAAATTTTATTCATATGATAATCAGTACATGTTAAAATGTATGTTGAAAGCTATTGTAACTGCTAACAGGACATACATGATACAAAGATAGGTAATAAAAATCTGAAAATCGTTTGGA
Organism: Codonopsis lanceolata; assembly: GCA_013146195.2. Taxonomy (NCBI): domain Eukaryota; kingdom Viridiplantae; phylum Streptophyta; class Magnoliopsida; order Asterales; family Campanulaceae; genus Codonopsis; species Codonopsis lanceolata. The sequence goes on along the minus strand of CM028379.1, from coordinate 43,848,822 downwards.
GGGTATTCAGCAACAAAAACCAATGCGGTGCACACAATAACAAGTATGATAATAATCATCAACATTGGAGGAAACATTTTGTAGAAGAAGATATGGTATTGAGAGTTTGTAAGGAGGTAGTAAAAATGTGAGTAATCTATTAAGATGTTGTTGTATATATGGAGAAAAAAATGACCATTTATGACCGTTAACTAGCCGTTTATTACCGTTGGAGGAGAGAGATAAAATCAGTAAACTAGCCGTTAACTAGCCGTTAGAGGAGAGGGGTAAAAATGTAAAAATTCTGATTTAATAGAATTGCATTTATATTATGAATAAATATAAATCTTATTAGGAGCAATAAATTGATCATAAATAAAATAACTCTGCATGAATATTTTTCAGTCAACTTTATACAGCTATTATATAGCATACATATATATTCACGCCACGCTACTCAGCAAGCCTTTCTGTGGGTGTTTGAAAGTCAGTAATAAATATATATGTATATAAAGTTATTCATATATAGAATTGAAATATATGTATATTTATAAATATTCAGTTTATAGCTTGGGGTTATTTCCGCACAAGCATCAACGAACATATATATTATGCGTTAAATAATAAATTATTATTTCGTCATCTCACCATATATTATCGACGGTGGCTCAGCCAACCTTTTCTTAATAATGGTGATATACGATATATATTGAAGTAAACCAGAGACATAAAATAAAGAATATATCGGTAGAAAATTTTACCGTTTGGGATTGTTAAGAGTAGAACAATCGTGTTGATAACGTGTTATAAAGTAACCACAAATTAGAACAAAGAGTGTATGAGAGAAAGAGAGAAGG
>CM028379.1:43793458-43847886 GCA_013146195.2 Codonopsis lanceolata | reverse complement strand
TGCGTGAAGAGCGCTTTCCTCTTTTTTGAGGATCGGCTCCTCCTCAGCAGAGAGATCTTCTTTTACGTTTTGTGAGTGGTGGAGGGCTTGAGTTGTGGCTGCTTGAGAAGCAACCTTGGCAGCCCGGCTTCCTTGGAAACTTCTTGCTGGTGCTTTGGCCATGAAGGAGTCACGGTTGTCTCGGGATTGATTACGATAACTTTAAGTGGAGGGGGTTCAAGGTATGGGCGATGACGAGAGGGTGAAAGACCTTGAACTCTCTTCTTTCTTCGGCTTGAGGGGGTGTTAATGATGAAGGTCTTTGGTAAAAGCTGGATGGATTCTGACTTTCTTCTTCTCAAAGGCAAAGATGTGGGTATGAAGTTTAGTGTTTGGCCAGAAGAAGAGTGTTGAGAAGAGCGAACAAAGATTAAACGCTTAGCAGAGAACCTTTTTGCTTCCCGGCGTCACAGCATCACGGCGGCTCAAATAGAATCGTACTTGCCCGGTTAGTCGAAGGTTCGGGATAATGACGGCAGGCGTGTACTCAATTGATGCGAGAGTCATAATGTCATGGGTGCCGTTCTTGAAGATCGAGACTCTTGTCGAAAAGATGGTGATGAAGTAGGCGTCATCTTCAAATAAAGTCCTCTTCATCTTGGCGGCCCTCGCCAGTGTTCTCCCCACGCATGTAAGACCAAGCGTGGCCTTTTCGGCATCGATCGGAGAGGTAGGGCCATCGAATTCCACGCCAATAATTTTGGCAATCACAAGCGATAAGAGTGGATGGCGGTCGACAACGGCGATGATGGAAGACCTTGATTCATTGATTGTAGCCTTCTGGAAAAATTCTTCCGCGAGAAGATAGCTGAAATCTTCATCCTCCAGCATGAACAGAGGCAAAATGCCTGACTGGTTCAGGTCATCCACTATCTTTACCCCAGAAGCGTAAGCACGAACAGATGGTTCGTCGATGCACATCCCCGGATGGTACATAGTGGGGGGCAGAGTTGGAATCTCAAGAGTTGGATTAGGAGTGCACGTTCGGGAGCAGCGATGAAGAAGAAGAAGTTCCACCTAAAACATTTGAAAATTAGGGCAAAAACTCAAGAACTCTAAATATTAACAAAGTATAGCATTAAGCCTAGAAATTTCTAGACAACTCATGAGATGTCATATCAATGAATATTACTCGAGAATCTTGAAATCGATGGTATATGAACAGTAATATGTAGATAATGCCAGTAATAAACAGTAAATCTTGAAGTTCTAAGAGATATAGAGCAAGGAGTCACATGAACAGGCAACAATGGTGTAATTATAGACAAAAGTGTGTAAATTTGTGCGTACACTGTGAAAACTGAGCTAGGGTTAGAAATTTCTTACCATTGCAGAAGATTCGCAGAAGAAGAAGATGAAAAGGAAGTAAATCTGCAGAATCAACTAACGAACAGGGCGAAGGAACCAGAAATTCTTAGAGAAGAAAAGTTTTAGAGAGAGAGAATAGCAAGAGACAGGTTTTGTGAAATGAAATTTTTGGCGGTTGAGGGTTTATAAGTGAAAGGGCGTGCCGTCATCATAGAGACTTGTGAAATGTCATTAAGTCGGGCGCGCCTTTTGGATGACAAGACTTAATGAATGACGGCTTTTAGGAAAGAGAAAAGTACTTTTTCATAAATTATCTCAACCAATTTTGAAATCAGTCCCTCACAATTTTCATAAACAACCCTATAAAACTGAGAGTTTAGAAAGCTTGCATTTTTCTCACAGTGACTTTATAAATTCTTGATTTTATTTTTAAAAGTAATAAGTCTGCTTAAGAGAAATTTTCAAGTCTGCTTAAAAGAAATTTTCAAGTCTGCTTAAAAAATTAATTTTGAAATTTCAAAATTTTATAATGAAATATTAATTTTAAATTAAAATTAAATTTAAGCAGTTGGGTCAAGCATACCAAGCTCTCCCCTGAGATAAGCAAACCTGTCTGCTTCTAGAGCTTTGGTGAAGATGTCTGCCAGTTGATGGTCAGTTGAAATGTACTTCATGCTAATGTTTCTCTTTTCTACATTGTCCCTTAGAAAGTGATATCGAACATCGATATGTTTTGTCTTGGAGTGCATCACGGGATTGTATGTGATAGAGATTGCTGAGGTGTTATCACACATGATTGGGCGATCGCTACTTTGATGTCGTAGTCTACCAAGCTGTTTGATCCATAGTAGTTGGCAGCTACCAGCCTATGTACTCGGTGGTGGAGTTGGAAACCGATGCTTGTTTCTTGCTAGCCCAGGAGACAAGTCTATCTCCTAGAAATTGACATGTTCCACTGGTGCTTTTTCTATCGATTTGACAACCAGCATAGTCGGCATCTGAGTAACCAACCAGGTTGAAAGAAGATTCCCTTGGATACCAGATACCTAAGTTGGTGGTATCTGACACATACTTAATGATTCTTTTGGCTGCAAGAAGATGTGACTCACGAGGGTCTGCTTGAAATCTAGCACATACCCCAACAGCATACACTATGTCAGGTCTGCTGGCGGTGAGGTAAAGTAGAGATCCGATTATCCCCCTATAGTGGGTGATATCAACTTTCTTTCCTTGTAAGTCTTTTGTAAGTTTACATTTAGCAGCCATTGGTGTATCAAAGGTGTTTTTCCAATCCAAACTTTTTAACAAGATCTTTAGCATACTTGGATTGGTGATAAATATTCCTTTGTTGGATTGTTGAATTTGAAGACCGGGGAAGAATGTGAGTTCTCCCATCATGCTCATTTGAAATTTGCGGTCACCATGAGCGTTTCAAAATGCTTGCACAGCCTCTCATTGGTAGATCCGAAGATAATATCATCAACGTAAATTTGTACCAGCAGAGAGTGTCCTTTGTGCTTGAGAATGAAGAGAGTGGTGTCTATCTTTCCTCGCACGAATCCTTGTTCCACCAAGAATTTGGATAGAGTTTCATACCAGGCCCGAGGAGCTTGCTTAAGACCATAGAGAGCCTTCTTAAGCTTGTAGACATGAGTTTCTTTTCCTTTCTCCACAAAGCCTGGAGGTTGAGCAACGTAGACCGTTTCTTGAAGATCACCATTTAGAAATGCGCTCTTAACATCCATTTGATACAGCACAAAGTCCTTGTATGTAGCATAGGCTAAGAAGATTCTGATAGCTTCCAATCTTGCTACTGGAGCAAACGTTTCATCGTAGTCAATTCCTTCTTCTTGACGATATCCTTGTGCAACGAGTCTCGCTTTGTTTCTCACTATGTTCCCATCCTCATCCTTCTTGTTTCTGAACACCCATTTTGTGCCAATGACAGTATGATCATCAGGCTTTGGGACTAGCTTCCATACTTGGCATCGTTCAAATTGTCTTGAAGTTCTTCTTGCATGGCTTCCGACCAACTTGGATCTTGAAGAGCTTCTTCGATCTTCTTTGGCTCTTTTTCGAGACAAATGCACGGCACGTAACATACATTCATTTTGGAAGATCTTCTGGTTCGTACTCCAACATGAATGTCACCAATGATTTGAGAGATTGGATGGTCTTTACATGTTCTTGTGATAGCAGGAATGTGATGAGTTGCTGATGTTTCTTCATGACAAGGTTCAGAAGGAAGGCTAGAAGGGAGATCAGCTGTGTCTTGATGAGTGTTCTGTTCAGAATTTGGTTCATAGGTTAGTTGAGGAATAGGATTTTCAGATTCAGAAACAAAGGGTTCTGGAATTGAGTTTTCTTGAGCAGGGGCGAAGTCTTCTGATGACCCGTTTGATAAGAAGTGATGGTCAGGAATATTTGATTGAGTTGCTGGTGAAGGATTAGGTATATGAGAGGTTGATGGTTGGGAGGTACCTGTCTCAACATTAAAAAAGTCATCAGCAACATTTGGAGCCACGTGTGGCTCTAATAAATCAAATTCATCAAATGAGACATGAACAGATTCAACTATTTTTAATGATCTTTTGTTGAAAACCCTGTAAGCTTTGGAGTGTAAAGCATAACCAAAAAATACACCTTCATCTGCTTTATGATCAAATTTGCCTCTGTAGTCATTACCATTGTAGACTACAAAACACTTGCGTACGAAGATTTTAAAAATCCAATGTTTGGGGTTTTACCTCTCCAAAGTTCATAGGGTGTTTTCTGGTGAAATTTGTTGATCAACGATCTGTTACGAGTGAAGCGTGTGTTGTTTGGGCAATTTGCTTGGGCAGCCCGAAGTGAACTTTGCTTCAGCGAGCATAGTTTTAGCAGCTTCGATAAGTGTTCTGTTTTTCCTTTCTGCAACACCATTCTGTTGTTCAGAGGTTGCACCAGAAATGTTATTAGAGAATCCTAGCCCAGATTTATCTGTTGAGGGCTTCTGATCTTCAAGAATTTGATCAAAGACTGCCGTTGAGTTATTCCATGAGTTAATGGTTTTTTGCAACTCTTCTTTCTCAGTAGATAACTCTTTGGCATGATCAATAAGGCAAGCAACCTTTTCATTGAGAAACTTGTGTTCTCTTCTTTTAACTTGATACTTTCTGGACTCCATGGAGAGTTTTTAACTCGGCTTCCAACATGGATTTCTCGGTTCAGCTTCTCATGACTTTTAGCTAACTTAACATAGGCCTTTCTAAATTCATTGAATTCCTCTAGCATGTCTTGAGCATCCTTGAGGATTTCTTCTTTTGAAGGCTCTTCAGAGATTGTTCTATGTTAGCTTGAAAAGGAGAGTATCTAACTTCACTATCTGAGTCATATGTGGGAGGTGACTCTAGAGCAACGAGGCAAATGTGTGCCTGCTCAGGTGAGTCATCACTATCATCCTCGTCAGAATCAGTTTCAAACCAAGTGGATACATGGTTTTCTTCTAAGTCCTCACTAAGACCTTTATGTTTAGAGAATGATTTAGAAGGTCTCCTTTATAGGCTTCATATTTTGGCTTAGGACATTTAGAAGCAAAGTGACTGTGTTTCTGCAATTGTAGCAAACTAACTCATTATTGTGTGAGTTTTCACAGACTTTCGAAAGTCTGGTTTGCTTCCTTCTTTTGTTAAATTTTGAGAACTTTTGAAACTTCTTAACGAACATGGCAAATTGCTCGTCGAAAGAATTTCATTCTCATTTGAAGAAGTAGATGGTTTATTTTCTTGGGCAGAATTTCTGAGAGATAGCGCGAAAGGAAGGAAGTTTAAAATGTTTGTCTGTTCTTGAGCTTGAAGTAATTCTTGCTCATAGACTGTTAGACTCGCATACAAACTTCTGAGGTGCATGGAGTTCAAGTGTTTGGACTCTTTTATTGTAGTGGTTTTAACATGCCACAAACTTCCTAAAGAAGCTAAAAATCTCATATTTACCTCTTTAACACTATATTCCTTTCTAAAGAGTAGCAACGCTTACTACCTCACAAAATCTGTCAGGCTTGCTGAGAGTCTCCTTAGGATCTTTACGAATGAATCGAATTGTTGAATGTAGTTGTACTTCTGTTGTCTCGGTGGGTAGATCTCCTTCAAGATATTCCACAAGGCTTCCCACATCTCCTTAGCGGTTTTGCATCGATGATTTGTTGATATGTGCTTGTGTCGGCAGTGGATATGATATGAATAGCCTTCTTGTCGAGTTCAACGAGCCTCCTTTCTTCTGCGTCCATTCGTTCATGGATTTAGGTATCTCGGGAGGACCAGCTACTTCGGCAAGTAGATTGGGTTTCATTGGAATATAAGGACTGTTAGAACACATTGCCACAACCGATTATCAATAGAGTTCATATATCTCATAACTTTATCTTTCCATACTTCAAAGTGGCCTTCGTCAATATTGGGCGTGGCTGGTATTTGAAGTAGGCAACATATAGTGAGCCATAGGATCTATTCTCAAGAGGTTAAGCTTGGAAAAATGATTTTTCAAAGAATGAAGCTCTGATACCAATTGTTGGTCCCAAAATAGGCTCAATCTAGGCTAGAAGGGGGGTTGAATAGCCTAGTTATGTTTTTATAAAAACTTTTAAGTAAACACTTCTTAATGATTTCTTGAGAAGTTTAAATAGAAGTGTTTAGGCAGCGGAAAACAAAGTAAATTCTGAAATATCAAGAGTGATGTTTAGGTAGTGCAGAATCTGGAACAAATAAGCACAAGCAACTTAATAAGAGTAATAAGAACAGTTCGAACAGCACACAGGAATTTGAAGTGGTTCGTACTGTGAATAGTACTACATCCACTACCAAAGTGTTTAGCTTTGGATTTTAAAAGTGCACTTGTTTATCCACTAGGTTTATGATTTAGATCTCTAATGGATCGTGTACAAAATGAGTTTTTAACCAAGTGTATAAAGGTGAGAGAAACAATCAATGATTAATTGTTATCTTCACGTGCAGAATTAAAGAACAGTTTAAAGACAAACTAAATGAAGCTGAAAGCTAATTTAAGATGGCAGATCTGCAGCTTCAGAAAGTTTGGTGAAGTGTTAGTCCTTGTCCTTTTGATCTCTTGAATGCTTGAATGTTGAAGATGAAGCTTGAGAGTTTAATGCGCAAGAGTTGTTCTTCAGATCTTCAAGACTTGAATAAATACTAGGAAGAGATCTTTGGACCGTTGGACTGAAACAGGGTGAACTGTGTCCAACGTTCTTTTGCATTGAATGCAATTCGGCGCTTTGGAAGATGTAACAGCCACAGTCATCAGAGATGCAGTGTGCAGAGTAGACATTCCCAATTTGAGTAAAGTTTCAGATTGCAGGCTCTGCAGCTTGGAAAGTCTTCTTAGCCAAAACGGGTAATGTCTTCAGTCTTCAGTTTTCAGGAAACAGTCTGGACAGTTGTCAGTCATGCAGAGTTGACTTCTTGAAAGTGAAATCTGATCAAGACATAATGACTAGATATTTTCGAAAATATCTAAAGAGGTGTACACGTGTCATATCTTGCAATTTGGCCAAATTTGATTTTCCGGTCTTTGAGCAGACTTCAAAGTCTGCTGGTCCTTCAAGGCTGCTGTAGAAGCTTTTGCAAAACCGCGCCTAGACTAACACTTAAACGGTTCTAAAAAAGCACATTGATTCTAAGACAGTTGCCACACTAATCGGTACGCAGACCTTTTAGCCACTATATACTAGAATCAGAGGATGACTCAACCAAATCTAAAATTAGGAATCAACACGTGCAAAACTTTACTTCATAACGTTTCCCACGCAAAGGGACAAATGTAGTAGGGGTTATGCCACGTCACTCCATGTGATTGCCATGTAATTACCTAGTTTCCCCAAATTAAGACCTATCGTACGAGAACGTACTAGGCTCCAGGAAATAGCCTAAAGGGGGGCCGAGGTTGAGTGCTTTTAGCCTAAGGGTAATGATGCCCAGACCTCTACGGCGGCACCCCGGCTTTATTAATGGTCTCCACGAGCAAACTGGCCGAAGGTCAAAACGCTTCGTCAGGATGACATCTTGCCTGACCCTATGAGAATCGAATTGGCCCTAGAGCTCCGATCTATGAATATTATGGTTCTGAGGAATTAACTCTATGCCTAAGGTAAGGGGCAACAACTTACATCTAGCACTTACATCCCTCAGGGATGACTCGGCTTAGGGCACTACCGGGCGATCTACTCTAAGTGCAACGGAAGGTCTAGGGTCCCTGAACCCCGAAAGGCCAAGCCGGTTTTTGGGAACCTTGGGGTTATTGGTTTGGTGGTTGAAGTCAAGAGAAAGTTTCACCCGTTGTATGCGTGCGATACCACGCACGTGCGACGCGTGTGACCTATTCACTAAGAGAGAAAGAGCTGATTGTGGTCCCTACTTATGGGACACTTGTCTTATGATCATTGCATGATCAATAGGATGATGACACCTAGCTGGGAATATTCCCTGTGTCATCCTACATTCACTATAAATAGAGGTGAAAACCTCATTTTCAAGGATCAATAATCATTTGATAGAATTCACTTGATTAAGAACCTAGTGAGTACTAGAGAGAGAACTCTCTGGCATCAACCTTTGCCCTCTTTCTTTTTGTTTGATCAGTCTTGGCTTCCACCCCGATCCTACACTCTTTGAGGTTCTTTGATAACAACGTGTCACGCCTAACTCTTTACCCCAACACACATCACACCCTCCGGGACACACACATTCTACATTTGGCGACTCTACTGGGGAGGTATTCACGTTGAGTCATGCCTCCAAAGAGAACCAACAGGACGGCGAGCCAGACTGGAAACAATGACAATGTTGACGAAGTTAGTTATCGAGATGAGACGATGCCACCGCTCATTGAGGCAATGGTGGCAGGAGAAAATGAGGCTCCGCCGAAGGATACAGTGATCATCTCTTAGACGTACCTCACTCAGCTTCTTCAGAATTACTCAACCATGGTATCTCAGCTCGCGGCTCGGCCTGTAGCTCCTGGAGCCTCAGGTTCGGGAACCATGGCCAATAAGCAAACAGCAGCAAAAACGCAAGAAGTTACCCCGCCCGTGTTACTGTGCCCAGAAGCAACTTTCAGAAGCAATTATTCTGCCCGAACCGCAGCAGCAGCAAAAAGACTCCCTCTCCTGGAAGGACAGAGCGAACACACCCATGCTCTTAAAGGTGAGCCTTTAAGGGTTTTTATTATAAAAATGTTATTTTCATCCGACCCTATGTAAAAAAATTATAAGTTGTTGTGCTGTCCGGATTTATGTAGAAAATAACATTAAAAAGAGTCATTATTATGACCAAATATTTTTAAATGTATTTGTAATTACTGGAAGGAGGTGGCTGCAAGTCTGTAAATAATGTAGACACGGATATATTTTCTTTGAATGCTTTATTTATTTGCTAGAAAAATATAATAAAAGCATACTTTAGCCAAAAACTATTTTGAGACCGAAAGGGCGAGTTGGGTGCCTAGCACCTTCCCAACTCGTAACTTAGCCTCCGAACCCTTTTTACAAACTCTGGTTTATTTTTTGTTTTTCTTTGTTTCCCCTTAAAATAAAGATGACGACTCTGTTAAAATATTTTGGATCACAGTGAGACCCGCAACATCTTTTTCTTGCACTTTCCCGTTTTCCTCTAAACAAGGGACGATGAGAATGAAAAGGGTGATGCATTTCATGTATCTTGTTTTCCCCTAAACAAAGGGAGGATGAGATACGGGGACCCCAAAGCACTCATAGAAATCCAAAATAACCCTAAGGTCATGGTGAGGCTCGCAACATCCTTTTTTTGCACTTTCTCGTTTTCCCCTAAACAAGGGACGATGGGAATGAAAAGGGTGATGCATTTTCTGTGCCTTGTCTTCCCCTAAACAAGGGAGGGTGAGATACGGAGAAATCCCAGGCACTCATAATGACCTAAGGCAATTTTTCGAAAAGTCCATAGTGAGGCAGGACATGTTTCCACGCGCCCTCGCAACATCCTTTTTTTGCACTTTTCCGTTTTCCCCTAAATAAGGGACGATGAGAATGAAAAGGGTGATGCATTTTCTGTATTTTATTTTCCCCTAAACAAGGGAGGGTGAGATATGGAGAAATCCAAATCTCTCATAATGGACCAAAGCTCACTCAAGTAACCGAGACGTATTCAACGCGCTTTTTGACAACATTCATTCTGCACTTTTAATTTTGTCTTCCCCTAAACAAGAGAGGATGGAATGGAAAGAGTGATGTCCTTCCGCATGTCGCGTTCTCCTAAAAAAGGGAGTGCGGGGCAGCGGGAGAATGATCCGGGCACCCACAGTGGCGACTCTGCTGGAGACGTCGTTTTTATTTTAAATAAAAATGGAGGGCTAAACTCAGTTTTTCAGAAAAAGAATTTTTTTTTTAGTTTCTGGCTAAAATATGCTTGTTATATTTCTTTAGCATTTCAAATATTGCGTTCCTATATATCTGTGTATATATTTGTGGATATGATCCTCCATCTTGCAGCAGTTTCGTTCCGGTTACCATTACAGGCATATTTTTTTAAAAAAAGCAAAAAATAATATATAATAAATTTTCGGGCAGCATAACAAGAGGGCTGAGGCTTTATTTTTATTATTGCTTTATTCCTACCTTATATTATTGTTTCTACGTGCTTTATTTTTATCGCACAAAATATGTACATTTTATTTCAGTCTGTCATTTTATTTTGGGGACTAGGACAAATATGTAATTAATATGAATAGATAGATTCCCCACTTTTATTTCTATTTCTTGATGTGATTGGTTGTTTGCTTGCGCTCAAACTAAAAAAGCCGAGAAAATCCACAAATAACAGCAAGACATACCATATCTGTTTTATTTCCTGCTTTATATCTGGGAAAAAAAACAAATTTTACTGCTTTCTAAATGCTGCACACACGCGCACACATGTAGATATATTCCGAATTGCAACCCTACACCATGGTCAGCCTACCCCCTGCATCAGCCAACGTTAATTGCATATAGATTCTCAAGACACTTCATGGACCGATCGGTTTTTACATCTCCGAATCATTGGTCAGCCCCTGTGCAAAAAAGAAATAATACAAAAAAAAAAAAAATATATATATATATATGTATATATATATATATATATATATATATATATATCAAAAATATATATAAAAAAAGAAAGAAAAAGAAAAAAAAGAGATATAAATAAAAAATATACACATGGACTGACTGATTATTTTCTAATGTTCGACTTAGACCATGTTGAATGGTGGATCCCGAAAAGAGTATAGGTCATTCGCCCGAGATTAGTCCAATCTTGGGGAGTCGAAAAGCAGGTGGAATACGAAGGTCCTATACTTTGGAGAAAGAATCCACTATTCCAGGAATAGTTCTAAGACTGTCAAAACAAAGCGGGTGCTTGTCCGATCAATTGTAGGGAAAATGAATAATAAAGGGCAGAATCAGTGCAGGTGGAATACGAAGGTCCTATATTTTGGAGAAAGAATCCACTATTCCAGGAATAGTCCTGAGACTGTCAAAACAAAGTGGGTGCTTGTCCGATCAATTGTAGGGAAAATGAATAATAGGTGGTTACTTTCAAACCCTTTTTCCTCAAAAACCTGGCCCGAGTTTGGAAAGACATAAATAGTACTGGTCGGTTGGTACAGGATACATGCACAGAGGTCAGATCAGAAAGTATTGGGGTCAGATCAGAAAAGGGCAGAATCAGTGCAGAGGGTACAGATCTGAGCAGAATGGCAGCTGAAAATGAGCAGTCTGCAATGGGTACAGATATAGGGGCTTCAGGGTACGCTCCGACTCCGGCTATGCAACAATGGCTAGATCAAAATTTGGGTGCACAGGTTGATCACATAATGAGCCAGATGGATAATTTTGTACAAAGTTTAAAACCCAGTGGTGAGAGAACCTCTTTCTCTGTAGTCCCTCAAGAAGCATCAACTTCCCATGTTCCTCCAAACCCAAACCCTCAGCCAACGATCAACCCACGAAATACCCCCATTACCCCAAATCCAAATCCCCCACCTAATCCTTATTATCCAAATATTAACCCTTTCTCATCCTTCCCTCCATACCCTTTTCCAAGCACCAATCCCCCCAGAATCCAAATGACCTTCCTTTCCCCATCACCAATCCACTCCAAAATAGCCCACATATGGACCCAAGAAACTATAATCAGCCAGGTCAAGTAACCACCTATTTACCTTTTAATGATCTTGGTCGCTAACCGAGACCGCCAATAACCCACCTACCCAAAATCCTTATCCAACCCAAAATCCTTACCCAACCCAAAATCCTAATCCTACCCAAAATCCTTATCCTACCCAAAATCCTTATCCAACCCAAAATCTTACCCAAAACCCTTACCCAATACAACAGCCAGAAATTAACCCATCTTTTCCTAATCCTACTAGAATATACCAAAACCCAACTCCCCCTTCCACCAAAATGGAGGCTGACATGGAGAAGTTGAAAAATATGATGCTCAAGGTTCTGAACAAAGGAGAATTTTCTACACGGGCATTAGCACTACAACCTTCAGCAGTACTACCTTCAAAATTTAAAATGCCCGACATAGAAAAATTCGATGGGACTGCATGCCCTATCTCTCACTTAAAATCCTACTCCATTGGCTTGCAATCAATGGGGGCTAGATTTGAAGCCATGACCTCTAATTTCCATCTTACCTTAATAGGGGCTGCCAAGCAATGACTAATGTTGTCAGACAATAGCACTATGGGTATTTGGGACCAAATAGCTTAAGGGTTCCTAGAAAGATACAAGGACAATACTATCCCTGAGAATAAAAGAGACCTTGAGTCGTACACCCAAAGGGAAAAAGAAACTTGTGCTGAATTTGCAGTCAGATGGAAAAGAAAGCTAGCCCAGACGTTCGACAGACCTGATCCGGCTGAGTCATCTAGGATGTTCATTAAGAATCTCCAGTCTATTTACCTGGAACTTATGCGGTATCTCCTCTATAGAAATTTCAAAGAAATAATGGAGATAGGAGCCCGTATCGATGAAGATATACAGACTGGGCAATTAAAAGTCAATACGCCCTCCAACTCTTTCCGATGCTCTAAAGGAAAGGCAGCCGCATCAGGACCAGCCGTCAATATGGTAGGAAATGCATCAACCAATTTTCCTACCCAAAACTATAACAATGTTCCATGGTCCTACGGATCAGATAGGTCTGTCAACGTAGTGGGAGGGAACAATGGCCCGAACAGGAATTTCAAGAATCAGAATAGAGGAAACCTGTACTATGATGAACTGCAAGCTCCTCAGTCTGTAATACTGCAAGGACTAATGGCACAGGGAGTGCTAAAGCCCTTGGAAAATTATAAGCCACCAAATCCTCTGCCCAACACATGGAATCATGCTCAGTACTGTGAATATCATCGCTGCAGTAGTCACCTCACCGACAAATGCTATGTGCTCAGAAACGCTATCCAGGACCTAATAGATGATAAGGTTATTGAAAAGCCTCCCCCTAGACCAAATATAGTCAATAACCCTCTACCTCAAATCAATATGATTGAGGTTGATGAAAAAATCTGTGTACCTAGTTCGAAATAAATAAACATCCCTTACCGTATATCATTGTTCCCTTCTGTAGACACCCCAATTTCATACCCCAGGTATGTGACATGACATAAAATATCAAGACCTGTTAAAACATTAACAAATGTCAAGTTACAGAGTCAAAAGTGCAAAAGGACAAAGCAGGATGCGCAAAAGAGTGAAACGCAGGGTTCAAAGTGCAAAATTTGGAAACTATGGAAAAGATGGCACCACCCACATGAAAAGTGGGCATGGCGCCCCAAAAGGGCTTGGTGGCGCCAAGAAAGGCCTTCCCGGCTCCCAGGTTCTGCTACAGTTGCCGTAAAGTTCAAATCTCTCTGCGGCTGGTACAAGCGGCTGATGCTTAATGAAGAAAAATTAATTCCCTCAGTGTCCTCAATCCAGCCTATAAATAGAGGCCTTGGGGTCCGCCTTCAACACATAATTTCAGTGATAAAAATTCTCCGCGTTCTCGTTACACTGGAGAAATAGAGAGCGAAGTGAGATAATGAGCGATCACCTCAAAAGCCTCGAAACCCTGTCAAACCTCCTCCAAACACAAAACCAACCGGTAGAAGTGAGCCTTAGCACCCCAGCTAGGTATCCACCCTATTTCCCCGGTCCAAAAATCGTGGAAAGAGCAGTTGCTCTGCCCGATTTAAAAGGACAAATTAGCCAGAAATAAGCCGTTATTCTGCCTGATTTTAGCCTACCTCAAGCAAACACAACAACCAAAATAAACAGTTACTCTGCCCAAATCCCAAGGCCGAAAGTAACTTTCAGAAGCAGTCACTCTGCCCGAATTCACACAACACACAACAACAACAACAAAAAGACTCCCTCTCCCTGAAGGACAGAGCGAGCACACCCTAAGCCGTCAGTAAGTTTTATTTTAAATTTTTTATTTGTAAAAGTATTATTTCCAATCCGGCCCAATGTAGATATATAAGCAGTTGTGCTGCCCGGATTTAGTTAGGAAATAGTACTAAATAGAGCCATTATTATGGACAAATATTTTCAAGTATATTTATAATTATTTGTAAAGAGACAGTTGCAAGTCTGTAAATAATGTAGACAAATGGATGTATTTGTAGGCAGTTAATGTTTTATTTATCTGTTAAATAAATATAACAAAAAGCATACTTTAGAAAAAAAACTGTTTTTGAGACCGAAAGGGCGAGTGTGGTGCCTAGCACCTTCCCAACTCGTAACTTAGCCTCCGGACCCGCTTTCTATTATCTCTGGTTTTCTTTTTGGTTTTGCTTTATTTATTCCTCAAAATAAAGATGGCGACTCTAAAACATTTTGGATCCAGTGGGGCCTCGCAACATCTTTCCTTGCACTTTTCCGTTTCCCCTAAAAAAGGGAAAAAGGGAATGGAAATGTAATGTATTCCAATGTCCTGGTATCCCCTAAAAAAGGGATAACTTGACGTAGAAAACCCAAAGCACCCATAGTGATCCACGATAGGCCATAAGGCTATTTTCATAAAATCCATAGTGGGGGCGCTGCAACATTCCTTCCTTGCACTTTCCTGCTTTCCCCTAAAAAAGGGAGAATGAGAATGGAAATGTGATGCATTCATATATCCTGGTATCCCCTAAAAAATGGATAACATGACATAGAAAACCCAAAACTCCCATATTGGATCAAAATCCACTAAAGGCCACTGAGGCGCATTCAAACGCGCTACTCTGACAGCACTCCTCTCGCACTTTTGATTTCGTCCTCCCCTAAAAAAAGGGAGGGTGGAATGAGAGCAGTGGATGTCACCGCATCCGCACGTACGCGCACCCCTATCCAAGGGCGCGCGGGGTGCGGGAGCATCGTTTCCCGGGAACCCGCAGTGGCGACTCTGCTGGGGAGATCGTTTTTATTTTAAATAAAAATGGAGGGCTAGACTCATTAACCAAAACTTGTTTTTCTTTTGTTTCTGGCTAAAGTATGCTTGTTATATTAATTTAAACACTTGAATATTACGTTCCTTTAACATCCGTGTTTATATTTGTAGATATGATCCTCCATCTTGCAGTAGTGTCTTTCGAATCACTATTACGGATATACTTGAAAATATTCGTATTTTTCAAAAAAAAAATATAATTTAATAATATATATATATATATATATATGCAATTTTTTATGTGCAATAATTTCCAGGCAGCACAACACAAGGGTCGGGGCTTTATTCTTAATATTGCTTCATTTTCGATCCTATATATTATTTTATTCTGCTTTATTTTCATTCCGCAAAAAAAAAAAAAAAAAAATATATATATATATATATATATATATATATATATGCATTCATTCTGTCATTTTATTTTGGGGATTAGGACCTATTTGTAATTAATAGGAATAGATAGATTCCCCACTTTTCCTTCTATTTCTTGACGGTATGCTTGCTTGATCGCGCTCAAACTAAAAAAGCCGAGAAAATCCACAAATAACAGCAAGACAGGCCATATCAGTTTTATTTTTTGTTTCTGTATCTAAAAAAAAAAATTTTTTTACTTTTGTAGATACCGCACACACGCACACATGCATATAAATATATTTTGAACTGCTACCCTACACCATGACAAGCCTACCCACTGTATAAGCCAACGTTAGACTGCATGTAGATTCTCAGGACACTTCAAAGACCGATCGATTTTTGCATTTTAAATTGTGGGTCAGCCCCTGTCAAAAAAAATGTGCGCAAGTCAAAAAAAAATTGTGCAAGTCAAAAACAAAATCTGCACAAGTCAAAAAAAAAAAAAACAATACACTGGGGCTGATTTATTATTTTCTAATGTTCGACCTAGACCATTTCGAATGGTGGATCCCGAAAAGAGTATAGGCCTTTCGCCTGGGATCAGTCCGATCTCGGGGAGTCGAAAGGCAGGTGGAATACGTTGGTCCTATACTCTGGAGAAAGAATCCATTGTTCTAGGAAAAGTCCTGAGACTGTCAAAATTAGGCAGGTGCCTATCCGGTCAATTTGTAGGGAAAATAATAAATACTAAAATATACTAATAAAAGCACGCTGTACTCCAAGCCCGGAAAGCCTTCAGCCAGCCTTCCGATACATCCAAAACCATTCTCCTCAGAAACCTGGCCCGAATCTGGAAAGGCAGAGATAGTACTGGCCAATTGATACGGGAAACAAGTGCAGAAATCAGATCAGAAGGTATCAGAAACAGATCAGATAAGGGCAGAAACAGTTCGATCAGAGGGTACAGATCTAGGTAGTATGGCAGCAGAAAGTGAGTAGTCCGCTATGGGTACAGATACAGGGGCTCCGGGGTACACTCCGACTCCGACAATGCAGCAGTGGCTAGACCAAAATTTGGGTGCACAGGCTGATCATATAATGAGCCAAATGGCTAATCTGTTACAAAGTTTGAAATCCAGTGGTGAGGTAATTTCTTCCCCTACAGTCCCACAAGAAGCATCAACCTCACATGTACCTTCAAACCCAAACCTTCAGCCAAACACAAATCCACCAAATACTGCCATCACTCCAAATCCTAACCCTCCACCAACTCCCTACTACCCAAATATCAACCCTTACTCATCCTACCCTCCATACCCTCTCCCAAACACCAATATTCCCCAGAGTCCAAGTGACCTCCCTTTTCCCATAATCAACCCGCTCCAAAACAGCCCACATATGGACCCCCAAGGCTTTAACCCGTCAGGCCAAATTACTACCTGCATACCTTCCAATGATCATGGCCACCTAGCTGAAACCGTCAATAATCCACCAGCTCAGAATCCTTATACTACCCATAATCCACCAGTTTATATTGCCCAAAATCCACCAGCTTATACTGCCCAGAATCCTCCAGCTTATACTGCCCAAAACCCACCAGCTTATACTGCCCAAAATCCCTATCTAGTCCAGAATCCTTATTCTGCCCAAAATTCCTATCCTGCCCAAAATCCCTATCCAGTCCAGAATCCTTATTCTGCCCAAAATTCCTATCCTGCCCAAAATCCCTATCCAGTCCAGAATCCATATCCAGCCCAAAATCCCCATCCTGCCCAAAATCCTTATCATGCCCAAAATCCATATCCAACCCAGAATCCTTATGCTGCCCAAAATCCACCAACCCAAAATCCTTACCTGATACCTCAGCCAGAAAGTAATTCAGCCTTCCCTAATCCTACCAGCATATACCAAAACCCGACTCCCCCAGCCACCAAAAATGGAGGCCAACATGGAAAACATGAAAAACATGATGCTCAAACTTCTGAATAACCGGAGAGACAACTTTTTGGGTATGATAGATGGAGACACTGATGATGAAAGGCTCCCTGTTGATTTCAAGCTTATTACTAATAAGCCTCTGCAGAATTGGTATACTACGACCGGCCCGCTCTTGACTCCCGCAGACCTGGTGGACCGCTTTGGATATACTATCCCCCTTCCTTCCCCTAGCTTTACGGATTGGTCATCTATCGATCCGCTCCCTAAAGTTGAGGATCCCAAACCCCAGGTCCTCAATAATGTCATAAACCCTGTGCAGTTTGCTAATAATGATAATCTGAATGTCTTTGCTTATTCCTTAGTTGCACCTACATTAAAAGACACATTAAATAACAATAATAATGAGTCATTTAATGAAATGGATCCAAAAGATAAAAAATATTTGCTTGAGCTTGTAAAGTCAGTTGAGCAACAGGAACAACATCACTCATCAGGAGCAGCTGAAGACTTGTCCATCATCAATCTGGGGCTGAACAATCAAGTCAAAGAAATCAAAATCGGCAACTACCTGCAAGGCTCTTAAAGGGTAGCGCTCATTAAGCAGAAGCTCCGCCGAATCAAACCAGAATGGTCACTACAAGTCAAAGAAGAAATTATGAAGCAGCTCCATGTCAACTTGATTCGGGTAGTTGAATACCCGATCTGGCTGTCCAATATAGTGATTGTTCCCAAGCCCAACGGGAAGGTCCGGATCTGCGTAGACTTTCGCGACCTCAACAAAGGGTCGCCCAAAGATGACTTCCCGCTACCCAATATTGATATTGTGGTAGATGCAGTTGCTGCTCATAAAATAAGATCCTTCGTCGACGGCATGCTGGGCTACAATCAAATTAAAAAGGCAGCAGAGGACCAACAGAAAACCTCATTCACTACTCCTTGGGGGACCTATTGCTACACTGTCATGCCATTTGGGCTCAAAAATGTCGGGGCTACTTATCAAAGGGCTGCCACCACTCTCTTCCACGACATGATCCACAAGGAGATCGAGGTCTACGTCGACAACATGATCGTACATTCCAGCGACGCCAACAGTGCCCATATCAAAGACCTTCGAAAGTTCTTTGAAAGGTTAAGAAAGCATCTGATGAAACTTAACCCCACCAAATGCACATTTGGGGTCACCAAAGCCAAAGTCCTGGGATTCTTAGTGACCAAGCAGGGCATCGAGATCGAGCCAGCAAAAATCAAAGCTATTATAGAGATGCCACAGCCAAAAACTCCGACAGAAGTCAAAGGCTTCCTAGGCCGACTACAGTATATCAGCCGCTTCATCAGACAACTGACAACCACATGTGGGCCCCTCTTCAAGCTCCTAAAGAAAAATACTGACCAAGTTTGGGACGAGAAATGCCAGCTAGCCTTCGAAAAAAATAAAAGCCTACCTTACCAACCCACCTGTGCTAGCTCCACCCCATACACATAAACCTCTCCTCATATACCTAACCGTCACAGACACATCAGTAGGGGCTATGCTCGCCCAAGAAAAGAAAGACTCCTACATCGAAAATGCCATATACTTCATAAGTAGGAAGCTGCAAGGAAGCGAGCTGAATTATTCGGCATTGGAGAAAAGTTGCGCCGGCCTAGTCTGGACAACTCAAAGGCTCAAAACTTATCTGCAAGGACGATCCATCAAGCTCATATCCAGGATGGACCCTATAAAGTACATCTTCGGCAAGCCATCACTTTCCAGCCGACTGGCCAAGTGGTCCTTCCTTCTCAACGAGTTTGACATAACATATGTCATGCTCAAATCTATCAAAGGCAGCGTAATTGCAGATCACTTAGCCGATATACCTCTAAAAACCGAAGATGCAACTGAGCCCAGCTTCCCAGACGAAGGTGTCCCGGAAATCACTGACCACGACACCAGCTGGCAGATGTTCTTTGACGGAGCTGCAAACAAAAGAGGCTTTGGCATAGGAATCTTGCTCATCGATCCGGCAGATTCCCACACTCCACTGGCCATAAGATTGGAGTTTGAGTGCTCAAACAACACATCTGAGTATGAAGCTTGTATTGCTGGCCTAGAAGAGGCTCTCCAAAGGAAAGCCAAAAATCTCGAAGTCTATGGAGACTCTGCTCTAATCATAAACCAAGTTGGAGGAAAATGGAAAACCCAAGATCCTCGGCTGCAACTTTATCATGCCAAATTGACAGCACTTGCCGCTCGGTTTGATTCTATCTCATTCCACTACTTGCCGCGGGATAGAAATCAATTTGCCGATGCACTGGCCACTCTAGCATCACTACTCCAAATTCTCGCAGAAACCCAAGTCCAACCCTTTGTAGTCGGGAAGAAAGTCACGCCGGCATACTGCTTCAAAATTAATGCAGCCCCTGAAGCAGAACACGAGCCCTGGTATGCTGATATCCTAAAACTGCTTTAGGAAGGAATCTATCCTCCCAGCCTAGATAAGAGAGGAAGGGTCTCTCTACGAAGGTGGGCATCACAATTTGTATTCAGCGGTGGCAGCTTATATAAGAGGCACTTTCAAGGCCTCAATCTTTTATGCGTCGATCAGGCCAAAGCGGAGCAAATCATGGACCAACTCCACGGTGGTACCTGCGGACCCCACATGAATGGCCATATGCTATCCAAGAAAGTTATCCGGCAGGGGTACTATTGGAGCACGCTTGAAACCGATTGCATTCGGTGGGTGCGACATTGCGACAAGTGCCAACGTTTTGCAAATCTGCAACACGTGCCCCCGTACATCCTATACAACTCCATAGCCCCCTGGCCCTTCTCAACATGAGGAATCGACGTTATAGGCCAAATTCACCCGAAGGGGTCCAATGGCCATGAATACGTCCTAGTAGCTATCGACTACTTTACAAAGTGGGTGAAAGCCTCTTCCTACAAAATCCTGAATGCTTGCAAGGTGTCCGAATTCATCCGGACCAACATTATATATCGCTACGGAGTGCCTTTCGAGATAATCTCCGACAACGGTACGCAATTTGAAGGGGACGTGAACCGTCTACTCGACGAATTCAAAATCCAAAGACACAAATTGTCCCCTTACCAGCCGCAAGCCAATGGTGCCGTTGAAGCAGCCAACAAGACACTGGAAAACATTATCAGGAAAATGGCTGACACAGGAAGAGACTGGCCAGAAAAGTTGCCACTAGCCCTCTGGGGCTATCGCACCTCAGTTCGTACACCCACCGGGGCTACCCCCTATTCTCTAGCATACGGCATGAAGGTAGTGCTGCCTATTGAAGTTGAAGTACCATGATTAAGAGTAATGATGGAATCTGACATAGCAGAGGTCGACTGGGTCAGAGGGCGATTTGAAGAATTAGCCTTGATCGATGAACGGCGTTTACTAGCCCTAGAACACACTCGAGCCTATTGATCGATGTATTTTATACGTCGATTTTGTATACTTATGTGACTTAAATTATGCTATTTCACGAGTCTTTTGTGTACTAATGTATGTTTTCGGTGAGTTTTGTAAGTTTCAGGATTATTGGGAAAATACGCGAAACTCCAGGGTTTTAAGTGCAAATTACAAGGAAGAGAAAAATTGAAGAAAAGCAAAGACTGCACAAACTGGACACCTTGCGGACGCAAGGTGCCTCAGACCTTGCGACCGCAAGGTAGGCAGTATAGGCCCCCGAAGTCAGCTATCAAAGAATCAAAAGCCACCGTCGGAGACCTTGCGGACGCAAGGTATCCAAAGGCACCGCAAGGTAGGCGTGCGACCTTTTCAGATTTTCACACAGTCATTCGATCCAATCACAACTCCCGAGTATATATAGAAGTCAGGTGCCGAGCCTAAGCATAAGGAGGACGGCTGGAAGCTCTCTTTACATAGATTTTAGGTAGTTTTAGATTGTATAACATAGTTAGGTTTTGTAATTTCAAGTATTGAAGATCAAATCATGTCTTCCATCATCTTCATGTGTTGTTCATCGTCTATGATGAACTAAATCATCCCTAATCTAGGAGGTGGGAGGTAACTTGTATCGAATTTATGTTTTGATTCATATATATATGTCTATTCAATGCTTGTTGATTGTGTTGTTTATCAACCCCTATATTGTTTTGCTTTGAACAAATGAATGTAATCGCAAATAATAAAGGCTTAGAGGTGCGGATAACTGCATGACCGAGTGCATATGTCGTACACTGGCTCACCAACACAATAAATTGGACCTATCGAAGCACGAGAGTGATAAGTTAGGACCAGGTTCTTACATGATCTAGGTGACAGATAGATCATAAATCTAGGTGACAGCTAGATTGATAGTTCCTGTGCTTAGGATATAGAATGGGTGAATTTTATGGGATGGAGGCTGAACCAATTGTTCAACAGACTATATCTATTTTTAGTGAACGAACCCAAGCCATTGAATGACATTTTTATGAATTGAACATAAAGGAGATATAAGTGAAACCCAGAATCCTAGATTTCCACTCACCATAAGATCTTCATATCTGTTATTACTGTCTAATTAGTTAAACATCTATAACTAGTAATTTAGAGTAGAATTAAACATAAAAACCCCCTTAGGTTAATAATTTGCTATCTATAATCGCACTGTTCGTGATCACTTGTCTCTGTGGGTTCGACCCTTGCTTCCGAGTCTATTCTATAATAGTCTTGTACACTTGCAAGGAAATAGATAAAATAAAACATCGATCAAGTTTTTGGCGCCGTTGCCGGGGACAAGCTAGTTCACGTAGTTAGTTTGTAGGTAGCGTAGTTTTTAATTTAATTTAGTTTTTAGTTTAATTTTCTGTTTTTATAAAAAAAAATACAAAAAGATTTTATTTTATTTTACTTTAATAGTTATTTGCTTTTAAATTGCTTTAATTTATTTGTAAGATCCCGATTCCCGGTTAGCTTGAATTGCGTGCAATGCTCGCATTTCTTCTTTGGTTGATTGCTCGTTTGGTTGTGAGAGAGTCTAAATGTGTATGAGAGACCACATTAAGACTAAAACACTTTTAAGAGATGTCATATAGTGGTTGACTTGTTAAAGTCAAAAGTCGTAACCCGACGATAGTCGAAATGCGACGCGATTGAGAGTTTATTCGGGTTTTGTGTTCTTGACCTCGATTTGGTTCCAGATCTTTACATGATGATTAAATAACATGTTTAGATGTATTAGACTTCTAGTTGGATGTATTCCATAAGTCTCGTGAAGTTTTGACGCCTCGAGAATAGCAATTCTCCTTATCGCGTAGTTTGAGATTGAGCCGGGCGAACGTCTCGTCTTTCGGGAGCCTATTTCCCCTTATCTGTTGTTCATCATCTGAGAGGAATTCAGGCCTATTTTGTAGCCCTTATAGGTGTTTACAATCATGGGTTGTTGCCCGACGGTTTGTGGTTTCATTCGACGTTTCGATAGCAAGTTGTTACGTCTTGCGTCGGTTTTGCCCCGGTTGTTTCGGGTGTTGTTTATGGGAGTTTAGACCTACTTTAAAAGTAGTTTGAGAGTTGGATGGATTAGTTTAATGTTTGAGGACTTTAAGGGTTCAATTGTGAGCCATTTTGAAGCTTTAAGGCTCGAGGATGCATGCGGGAGAGTCCGAGGCCGAGCAAGCAAACAAGAAAATTTGAAGAGCTATTTTAGGGGACCATGCGCTCGCTTCAAGGAGACACCATGCGACCGCATGGTGTCCTGTCCCTGGTACGGGAATTTTTGCTTGTTTCACCCATTTGCCTATCTTAACCCTACCCAAACCCAATCTAAACCACACCTAAACCCTCCTAACTAACCTAAGACTTGTCCTAATCATCTATTGGAGTTTTAGAGGTGGATTAAGTTGGATAATTAAAGAGAACTAACCCCACCCACCTAAACTAAACCCATTTAGTTTCTAACACTTATAAGCCTCCAACACTTCACTAAAGCCTCTCATATTCAGCCATACCTCACCAAAAACGTGGGAGAGCTTGAGAGAGGAGATTTCTAGGGTTCTTGAGGGTTCTACCTTGGAGGCCAAAGCTTGGGACCTTCTTCCCCCAATCTACACCATAGTTTTGAAGAGGAGGTCAAGGAGAACAACACCCACCACCAATATTTCGGGATTGAACCTTGAGAGGGCTGAACCAAGGTAAGTTTCTACCTCTCTTCCTCCTTCTTTTGGCCCCATTGACCCTAGGGAAAACAATCATCTTGCTAAGTGAGGTCAATGGGTGCAATTTCTAGGGTTGTTAGAGATGCCATGAACCCTAGGTTTTCAAATGTTGATGTAGTTGGGATGAACCTATGTGAGACCTTGATTAGTATGAAATTCATATGCTAAATGGTCTATTAAACCTTGTTATGTGAATTGTTCATGTGGGTTGAGCTTGATTGGTAAAGATTCTTGGAAGGGGATTTTACCCAAATTATGATTTGGCTTAATAAACTTAGTTGTAAGCTTGATTAATATGTCATACATGTATAGTGTAGTATATTAATCCGGGTTGTGTGATTTAATGTTGTTTTGAAGAGTATGATTGGTAAGGTGACTTAAAGGAAATTATGCACAAATTGGCAAATTTGTTCTATGTCACATTGATAAATGTTTTGTTGGGTTTATGTGAGTTAAACGAACTTGGGAATATGGCTATTGATGTTAGTTGCGAATATAGAGGTTATTGAGAACCATGGCTTCTATGCCCTAAATTTTGGAAAGTGTAAATTGGACTCAACGGAGTCATTATAAGTTCGATAATGTGCTAAACGAGCTTGGGTTGAAATCCTACGACGATTGGATTTCGTTTGATTAATGTTGTGAAATGCTTAGTCTCCAAACTTTAAATGAAATTTTAATTACGATAAACTTTATGGATTTTTAGTCTTGGGAATTAAGCCCGAACGACTATTGGGATTTGGTTGTGAACTTTAATGAATTATTACGGTGTGGAGTTACGAAGCCCATAAAAAATGAAATGTGTTAGTAAGACTCAACGGAGTCGTTTTAAGGCCCATAAAATGATGAAAAGCCTTGGGTTGAAACCCTACAATGTTTGGGTTTGTTTGGGTTATGAATATGCACACCGGGGTTTTTGGTTTGTGTCCAATGGAGACACTCATGGTATGGAGACTCATTAGAAATATGTTTTGAGCATGCTTGTTAGAGCATGGACATTTGAGACCAACATATGGTCACGTGTATATGTAAGAGAAGATTAAGAAAGAATTCTCTCCTTAAGGATTTTGGTTGCGTGCTTATGAAAGCACTTGTGAGAAGTGACTACAGAGTAGTCATGATGTTTTGAGTATGAGGTTGGTGTTATCGATCATGTGTGACGATTAGGACTATGATTGAGTCCGGTGTACTTAAAATAAAGACTAAAATAATAAGTCTTGAATTGTGGATATTCTGAGGCTAGCGTAGTAGTCTTGGTTTGGTTTGAGTTGAGGATTATGGAAGACCTCACATTATATTTTATTAAGCTTGTAAGCTATGCTTGAATGGGTTAATGACTTGAGGAATAATGAATACCTCAATAAAGTAGTTCTTGAACTAAACTTGTAAGTTAGTTGAACACAATGGTTATATGCAAATATATGCGTTGTTCATGATGTTTGGTAGAGCATTATGTCCTACTTGATTTTATGCAATTATATGCATGGTTTATGAGATTTCGTAGAGCATTATGTCCTACATGGTTATATGCAAATATGTGCATGGATTATGGGATTTTGTGGAGCATTATGCCCTATTTGTTTATGTGCAATTATGTGCATGGTTTAGGAGTTGTTGTAGAGCATTATGTCCTACATGATTTAATGAGCCCGATAATAATGAATTTGGTCTCATTGGTTTAGACAAGTAAATATCTACTTGAACGTTTGGTTTAAAGTCCAGCTGGCGGGTTTTGGTTGTTGTGTCGGCAATGGGACGATTCATAGCCTTTGGGAACAATCGCTACGAATCGTTGCATTGGGTCCTTTTTCTCCTCACTATTTGGCCAATAGTGGGATGTGATCTCGAGTTATGCCATCTAGCCTGACATCGAGCTCTCATTTCTCATCCTAGGTTGGATGAATGTAACGAGTACTCATTAAGGGAAACTGATGAGTTGTGATTATTTGGGGAGGAAACCCCAGGGCATGTTTGATTGGGTATGGAGCCCGGATCATGGTTGAGATTGGATCTCATGGTAAGTTGGTTGGGTTTGGAACCCGGATTTGATGGTAACAGTTCGATTTACATTTACTGTTACACATGTTTATTTATGAGCATTTATATGAAAAATAATATGCTACTTGATTTATGTGAGTTTATGTGCTTTAAAAATTAAGTACATGTTTCATGATGGTATACTAGCATGATACCATGATTTTATATGTTTATGCATTTATGCCATGCCATGTCATAATATGCCACATGTTGCATTTAGAAACTTACTGGGTCATTATGACTCACTCCGTGTGATTGTTTTCCCTAGTGTGTGCAGTGATCCCGTTAGTACGTGCAGCGGCTTCGGATAACGACTTTTAGCAGGTGGTCTTCCAAGTCAAAAGCTTGGAGTTATTTATTATTATGTTGTATTTTTTGTGAGGCTCGAATGTAAAGTTATGTAGACTTTACTTGGATAGATTATAGTATTATATTATGGTTGTGTATTTGGGAGCCGGTTGTATTGCCGAGCATTTGTACCCTTAGTATTTATTTCCTTTGTCGTTTCGAGCATGCGTGGCTCGTTTACTCTAGTTGTGGTATATTGTTGTTCCTACCTCTGATAGTTTTAGTCGTGAGGTTTGGTTGGTGGTTTAGTATTGATTATATGGTTATAGTGAATTGTTCCTCCGGCATGTTATAGCCGTTGAGTGTTGTTTATCAGGTTGGGATTTTGTCTGTTGCCGGCCTTGGTTGCCGAGGGTTTGTTGTGCGTGTCTAATGTTGCGTCACGCGCGTCGAATTTTTGGGCCGAGAGATTTACTATCTCTTTGGTTGTTTTCATTCAGGAGCTTGATAGCTCGGGTCCCATTATGGTTTTGCTTCCGCAGGTTTTAGGTTTTGATTTTCTTGTATTGCCGTTATGGCTTTACCTTCCTGTTTTGAGCTTGTTGGCTCGTCTTTTGACTCGCACCATTATGCTTAGCAGGTGTTTGTCTGTCTCCTAGTTTGTTCTGATGGCACGACCTTGGGATCTCGTATTGAGATCCGGGTCGGGTCGTCACATTATTTGCATGCAAGGTCGTAGATCTTTAAATCCTGAATTGGTAGACTTAGACCAAGAGATAAATATTGTTAAAAGATACCAAAGATATTTTGAAAATCTAGCTTTCGAGCTTGATAATCAAGACCAACTGAATCGAGAGGATCCTCTGGTTGATCCTACAATGGAAGATAATAACAATAATCGTAATCCTGAAAACCTAGTTGACCCAGTCAATAGGAATCAAAGACAAGAAGAGCCTGCAAGAAGAAATATGGAAGTAGTAGTAAATCAAAGAACTATTAATGACTTTAGTAGACCTTCATTAAATGTGGTGACATCATGTCTAGTCTTGCCAGATGCTGTTAGGAATTTTGAGTTAAAATGACATTATTTTAATGCCATACCATCTTTTCATGGAATGCCCAATGAAGATCATGTCAGTTTCTTAAGAGAATATGAATACATGATGAGTACTTTTCCTTTAGGAGGGTTGACTGAAGATCAAATTAAAATGAAATATTTTCCCAGTGCATTAAAAGAATTGGCAAAGAGATGGTTTATGAACCTAACACCAAACAGTGTTTTTACTTGGGCACAATTATATGATTTGTTTATGAGCAAATTTTACAAACATGCATCTCTTACAGAGTATAGAAAACAAATCATGTCATTCCAAAATGAACCAGGTGAAACATTCCATGAGTCATGGGATAGATTTAAAAATCTGCTTATTATGTGTCCTCATCATAATTTGGCTCAACATGTGTTAGTGCTTCAATTTTATCATGGTCTTTCGCCAGGTTTACAAACTATGGTTGATAGTGCAGCTGGTGGTTCTATAAATAGAATGACACCAGAAGCACTAGAAGAATTATTTGAGATGCTAAGTATTAATTCCCAACAGAAAAGTGCTAGAGGTAAAAATAGGAGCCTATATCAATTACAAGATAATTCAAATACACAAGCTCAATTTGAAAATTGGCAAACTCAAGAAGCATGTGCTCTATGTGGATTATATTCTCATGCTACTAATTTTTGTCCGTCAAGTGCTATGTATTCTGAACAGGCTAATGCTATGAATATGTATCCTCAAAGGCCAAGGAATGATCCCTATTCAAATACATATAATCCTGGTTGGAGGAATCATCCTAACTTTTCTTGGGGAGGAAATAAGCCTTTGCAACCTCAACAATTCCAACCTCAACCACCACAACCTCCACAGTTGCCAAATCAAAATCAGTTGAGAATTGAAGAAGTTCCCAAGCAAGAAGTAGCTAGTAAAGGTCAAGCAGCTTTGATGAAGTACATGCTTGAAGAAATTGAAAATCTGAAGAAACATATTGAAAGTTCTGAAGCAAATAAAAGAGAAGAAGGGAAGTTCCTAGTCAAACGAGCAAGCTAAGTCAATCACCGTCCTGCGAAGTGGTAAGGTGATAGGTGAAGAGGTAAGTGATCCTGATCCTTCTTCCAATATGCATGCTACAGTAGAAAATTCTGAAAAAGTAATAGAGAAAGAAATTGAAAAAGAAAAAGATAGTGATAAAGTGATTGATGACTTAAGTAATCAAGAGGTAGAAAAAGAAAAAGAAGTAGAAGTAGAGTTAGAGGTTCCAAATAAGGAACAAGAAAAAGAAGAAGAAATTCAAAATAAAGATAATACAGTTGAAGAAGATAAAGAGTTAGATCAAGAAGAAGAGGAACCTTATGTGGCTCCACCACCATATGTTCCTCAATTCCGTTCAAGAAGACTTATGAAAAACCGAATGGACAAACAATTCACGGAAATTTATAATATGTTATCCAAAGTAAATGTTAATTTACCTTTGCTTAATGTTATTAAAAATATTCCAGCTTATGCAAAGTTTTTCAAAGATCTTCACTCTAAGAAACACAAGTTTGAAAACAACGAAAAGATTGTTGTTTAAAGCGTTAGTTACGTTTTACAACCCGAATTACCACCTAAGTTGAAAGACCGGTAGCTTTAATATCCAAGTCTCCTTGGGAAGCTCTAAAAAGATGAAAGCAATGCTAGATTTAGGAGCAAGTATTAACTTGATGCCTTTCTCGGTCTATAAACAATTAGGTTTAGGAGAACTAAAACCCACTAATATGCAATTACAATTAGCTGATCGCTCAGTTAAATATCCCTTGGGTATAGTGGAAGATATCCTAGTTCAGGTTGATAAATTAATCATACCAGTAGACTTTGTGGTTCTAGAGATGGAAAGGAAGATATGTACCAATAATGAAGTCCCAATATTGTTAGGCAGACCATTTATGGCAACTGCTAATACAATGATTAATGTGAAAAATGGTAAACTCACAATGTCAGTCCTAGGTGAAACAGTTGAAATTTCTGTGTTTGATGCTATGAATAGACCTAGTGACATGAGTGCCTGTTTTTCAATAGATGAGATTGAGAAATTAACAATCGAGACTTTTGAAAAGAGGAAGAGTATGAGAGAGATAGATTTATTGTCTATGATGATAGCCCTATTCCTCCCATAAAAATTGACATTGAGGAAATTGAAAGAGAAATAGAGGAAGAAGAAAGATTAGAAAAAGAAAAGCTAGAAGCTAGTAAAAAGAAAGATGAAAAAGAAATAAAGGTAGAATCAGAAAATAATTCTGATGAGTCAGAGAAAGTAGTTGAAGAAAGTTATGAAATCAAAGAAGATGAAGTAGAGATTCTAAAATCTCTCTTTGAAGAAATTGAGATAAAAGATATTGAGATAGAAGATATTAAGGAAGAAAAGCAAGAAGAGAATAATGAGGCTAAAATAAAAGAAACTATTAAAGTAGAAAATTCTGAATTTATGCCTTCCATTAATTCTCCCAAAGTCGAAAATTAAAGCCATTACCATCCCACTTAAAATATGCATTTTAGGGAAGGTAACACTTTGCCTGTTATTATAGCAGCCGACTTAACAGAAGAACAAGAAGCAAGTTTGTTAAAAGTCTTATGGACACATAGAGAAGCTTTAGGATGGTCCTTAGCTGACCTAAAAGGAATTAGTCCCTCTATGTGTATGCATAAAATACATTTAGAAGAAGGTAGTAAACCTTCTAGAGAAAGACAGAGAAGACTTAACCCACACATGGAAGAAGCTGTTAGGAAAGAAGTTCTTAAGCTCTTAGATGCGGGTATAATTTACCCTATATCAGATAGTAAATGGGTTAGTCCTGTTCAAGTAGTTCCTAAGAAATCAGGAATTACTGTTGTTAAAAATGATAAAGATGAATTAGTTCCTACAAGGACTATAACTGGTTATAGAATGTGTATCGATTTGCGTAAATTAAATGCGGCAACTAGGAAAGACCACTTTCCTTTACCATTTATTGACCAAATTCTTGAAAGATTAGCAGGTCATGAATATTATTGCTTTCTTGATGGTTTTTCTGGATATAATCGGATCCTGTTGCACCTGAAGACCAAGAGAAAACAACCTTTACATGTCCCTTTGGTACTTTTGCTTTTAGGAGAATGCCTTTTGGGTTGTGTAATGCACCAGCTACTTTTCAAAGATGCATGATTTCTATATTTTCAGATTTAGTTGAAAGATGCGTAGAAGTTTTCATGGATGATTTTTCAGTTTTCGGAAATTCTTTTGATCACTGTTTAGAAAACCTTACATCGTCTCGAAAAGATCTTTGCGAAACTAATTTAACTTTAAGTTGGGAGAAAAGTCACTTCATGGTAAAACATGGAATTGTCTTAGGGCATGTTGTTTCAAATAAAGGAATTGAAGTTGACAAAGCTAAAATTGAAGTTATTTCACAACTACCCCCTCCCACTTCAGTTAAAGGAGTTCGAAGTTTTCTTGGCCATGCTGGTTTTTATCGAAGATTTATAAAAGACTTCCAAAATCTGTAAACCTCTATGTAATTTACTAGCAAAAGATACAGAGTTTATCTTTGATGAAGAATGTTTAGAAGCTTTTAATTTATTAAAAGAAAAGTTAACTACTGCCCCAATTTTATCCGGCCCTGATTGGTCACTCCCTTTTGAAATCATGTGTGATGCATCAGATTTTGCAATTGGAGCCGTGTTAGGACAAAGGGTAGATAGAAAGCCTCATGTGATCCATTATGCTAGTAGAACTCTGAATGATGCTCAATTGAATTATACCACTACTGAAAAGGAATTTTTAGCAGTAGTATATGCTTTAGAAAAATTTAGATCATATTTGCTAGGATCAAAGGTGATAATCTTTTCTGATCATTCTGCATTGAAATATCTCTTAAGTAAGAAGGATGCTAAACCAAGATTAATTAGATGGATGTTATTGTTACAAGAATTTGACATAACTATCAAGGATAAAAAAGGAACCGAGAATGTTGTAGCCGACCATTTGTCTAGATTAGAATTTTCACCCTTGCTTGAACGTCAATTTCTTGATGACCCTGTCCCCATTAATGATAATTTTCCTGATGAACAACTCCTGACCATTAAAGATTCTGACCCTTGGTATGCTGACTTTGTCAACTATTATGTGTCTGATATCATTAATCTGGATTTTGATCACTACGAAAAGAAGAAATTTTTGGCGGAAACGAAAAATTATTTTTGGGAAGCTCCTCACTTATATAAGATTTGTTCTGATTCTCTGATAAGAAGATGTATTCCAGAAAAAGACCAACAAGGTATCATGGAATTCTGCCATGGATATTCTTGTGGAGGTCATTTTAGTGGTAATAAAACTGCTCGTAAAATTTTGCAATCAGGTCTGTATTGGCCTACGGTTTTTAGAGATTGTGAACTGTTTTACAGAACATGTGATAAATGCCAAAGAACAGGTGGTATAGGAAAGAGAAGGAACCACCATTGTTGCCGTTGAAGATCAAGCTCCACTCTGGCTCATTCACTCAATTAAGGCTGCAAACAAGTAATCCTAACACCCTCTTTAAATACATACGTAATTATTTGCATGCTAGGGTGCTAGATATTTTTAACGTAGATATATTTTTGCATGCTTTAGAATAAATTTTTATTTTTTTTAAATTTTAAAACACATTTTTATTTGATAAACTTTTTAGTTTTTAAAATTTTATTTCAAACAAAATGTTTAGAAAGCGTAGAAATACCGACTCTTCATCCTCCGTCCCTGCTCAGGAGGAGGAACATAATTTTGACATCACCCGCTTCGTGTCCTACGAAGCATCAGAGAAGTACACCGACAAACTCTCCAAGTCCTTGGTGCCCGAAAGGGGATTTAAGGCTGAAGATTTTGGTATCCGTCCTGCTCTGATGGCTCGTAGGTGGGGACGTTTGTTAGATTCTCCGGCTAAGGACGTCGTAGTCCCCATTGTCCGAGAATTCTACGCCAATGGCGACATTGGCATGGATGGCGGTGTGCTAGACACCGTTAATGTTAGGGGCACTGTAGTTGATTTTTCGGCCCAAAGCATTAACACCCATTTAGGCACCTCCAACTTTGCGGTTGGTGCCGATAATTTTAGCACACACCTCCACCCCCGTATCCCTGTCGAGGTGGTGAATGCTGTCATTGCTCTCCCTGGTGTGGAGTGGTCCTATAACCGTAACCCACCTCACGGACCACGCACCATGAGAGAGTCCTTCCTCCAAGACACGGCCAAGCCCGTGTATAAATTTGTTTGTGGCCGTCTCATGCCCTCAAGTCACCAAAACACGGTGAATTGGGAGAGGGCTGTCTTGACCTACACCATCATGACTGGTGGGTCTATTGATGTTGGCCGTTTGATCAACGGCCAAATCAAGACCCTTATTAGAGGTAGGACGAATGCGGGGTTCGCGTTCCCGCATTTGATTACTGACTTGTGTAGGGGGGCAAATGTGAGAATGCCCAAACACGCTGAGAGGCTGAAGGCTGGTCCGGTCATTACTAGGGCCATTTTGTTTGAACATCACCAGCAGCCGAGAGTGAGGGTTCCTCAAGAGGAGGAACCCGAAGAAGAGGAAGAGGACCCGCTCGTTGGGATCTCCAACAGGTTGGAGGCAGCTGTCCTCCAAACTGATATGGTGAGTCAGCAATTGGCACAAATGCGTGCACCATGAAATTTTTAAATTTGGGTTAACACCGTGGGACATAATGTCTCAAATCATTATGGACTGCCACCAGGCACGATCCCCGAGTTTCGTCCTCATTCGTTATCTCCGCCCGACTCACCTTGAGTCGAGGCCCAAGTTCCGTCCTCGTTCGTTAGGTGGACCCGCTATGTCCTTTTGATATTTGTCCTACCCCATCAATCCTCTCATATGTTCCTCTATTTTGAGGACAAAATAGAACTTAAGTTTGGGGGGATTTAAAACTTTAGGTCTTAGCAGGTCCCAGCCTAACGAAGAATGGAGTTGGGCTATGTCGTTAGGGTGAAAGAGAATTGCTTTATTTGATGATCATTTAACTCTTCACCCTATTTTTCCTGTTTTTATTTTTTCTGATTTTCGGAGGTGTTGCCTTGACCAGAATACACTTACATTGGATACTCGTGGGTTCCTCTTATGGGGACCCATCATCAATTGTGTCATCGTCATCACCTCCAATTTTCGCAATTTCTTAGAAAAATATATTTAAAAAAAAAAAAAATATATTTAAATTCAAAATATTCATCCTCGAGTTTAGGTGTGGTAATGCTAGTCGTAGTCCATGAGGAGATTAGTGCAATGAACCGCATAGTTAGTCCGTAGATCCCCCTGGAATTTACTTAATTTTGCGAAACTTTTACTTTTCTCCAAATTCTTCATGCACTCACACCAGTCATAACTATGGATTGATTAGAATAGTTTTATAAAGTTTATAACACCTATTTCACTTCAACAAGATATGCACAAGAATATGATGCATAGCCATTCGAACATGATTGTTGCATTAAATTGTAACTTAGGGTCAATTGCATGTTAGTTAGATCCCTTGGATTTTTCTCATTTATATATCTCAAGCACACTTTCGAACCGTGTCTGCATGTTAGTCTCAATTGTCCCTACCATCTGTCTTAGCGAATGCTTATGTAAAATCCAGTGATGCTAAACATTCAACCCCAATTCCCATAGTTGATATGATATTTTGTGTTGTCTTACTTGCTTTAAATACTATGTGAGCATTTGGCATTAAGAAATGATTTAGGCCATCTTTGGATCGTTAGAGCCTAAATATTCCCTGACCTATACTAAATATATCCCTAGTGTCCCCTTTGAGCCTAATGAAAAAGAATGGAGTGTGCTAAGCACACTATTTAAACCCCCATTCGCCATCGTTTCTTTACCCACATTAACTTAACCCTAAAAGCCTATACACTTTTAGCCTACCCTTTGAGAGAGTAAGTTTGGGTGGGAAATTGATTTTAGGAGGACCATTTCTTTTCAGTTAGGCTATTTTTCATAAGGCTTCTTATTTCCGTCGTCGAAAA
The DNA here is from genome assembly GCA_013146195.2 of Codonopsis lanceolata. NCBI lineage: Eukaryota > Viridiplantae > Streptophyta > Magnoliopsida > Asterales > Campanulaceae > Codonopsis > Codonopsis lanceolata. Next base: position 43,814,195 of record CM028379.1, on the reverse strand, counting down.
AAATAATAAAAATGTGTCGACGAAAAATGAAACGGAAGAAGAAGAGGATAAATAAAAGATTCAAATGAAAGCATAGCTTTCAAGAGAAAATATGTTAGAAAAATTGTGCTGATTAGAATGTGATATTTTTAGAAAAATTTCAGTGCCCAAAACAAGTTTGGGGGGGGGGGGAAAGAAAAGTAACAAAAAGCACCCCTCCACTTGTGGTCTTTGCAGGTCCTAGCCTAAATAGGGAAAACTTCCTTTTGCTTGGAAGTATGAGGGATAAAGGGTAGTCTTACTCTCTCACTTTGAATTCCAATCCCTTTCCATCAAATCCCCCAACACCTTGGCCTTACATTACAAACTTATAAAGTCCTAATGATCTTCTTGCCAATGCTTATGTTGTTTTTACTGTCAAGTGAGTAACATGAAATTGATCACACACTTCATAATCATTATTGTTCACCTTAAAGCTCACTGTGTTAGCATAATCTTAGCTATTACAAGTCATTGGGATAGGAGAGCATTGTATGTCATACATAGAAGTGCATGGGATGGATGTATAAATCTTTTGAATCCTTGGGACCTTTCTGTCTATAATTGACTGGGTTTGGATGGTAGATCTCATACTTCTTAAGGCTGGTGATCACACACACTGTTTTAGTTCAATAAAACTCTTTTAGTTAAGATATTCTTTAAGACTGGTGATCACACACACACGGAGAAATTGAAAGTAGTAGCAGTATTAAGAAAAGACTGGTTGGTTTTCTATGACTAAGCCTGCATATATGTGGTGAGCACCTAACTGAGATTATATGCATGCCTTACACTTATAACTTGAGGATGAAACCAAAAAGATTTTACATTTTAATTATGTTTTATTTGTAGTTTTATTATTTATCTGTTTTTGTATTTATCTGCATAGTCGAGTCACTCGAAAGAGTCTCCTTGAGTTTGTGGGTTTATAGAAGAGTGTAAATAGTGTCACTCTCACAAAAAGATTTTAATTTTTGTTAATTATATGCTTTTGTATTTATAAGTTTATTTGTTTACTCGTGGACGAGCAAAGTTCAAGTTTGGGGGTATTTGATCGATGTATTTTATACGTTGATTTTATATACTTCTGTGACTTAAATTATGCTATCTCACGAGTCTTTTGTGTACTAATGTATGTTTTCGGTGAGTTTTGTAAGTTTCAGGATTATTGGGAAAATACGCGAAACTCCAGGGTTTTAAGTGTAAATTACAAGGAAGAGAAAAATTGAAGAAAAAAAGACACAAATCGACACCTTGCGGACGCAGGTGCCTCGCACTTGCGACCGCAAGGTAGGCGATATAGGCCCCAAGTCGGCTATCAAAGAATCAAAAGCCACCCACACGGAGACCTTGCGACGCAAGGTATCCAGACCGCAAGGTAGGCGAAATGCGACCTTTTCGGATTTTCACAGTCATTCGATCCAATCACAACTCCCGAGTATATATAGAAGTCAGATGCCGAGCCTAAGCATAAGGAGGACGGCTGGAAGCTCTCTTTACATAGATTTTAGGTAGTTTTAGATTGTATAACATAGTTAGGTTTTGTAATTTCAAGTATTGAAGATCAAATCATGTCTTCCATCATCTTCATGTGTTGTTCATCGTCTATGATGAACTAAATCATCCCTAATCTAGGAGGTGGGAGGTAACTTGTATCGAATTTATGTTTTGATTCATATATATATGTCTATTCAATGCTTGTTGATTGTGTTGTTTATCAACCCCTATATTATTTTGCTTTGAACAAATGAATGTAATCGCAAATAATAAAGGCTTAGAGGTGCGGATACCGCATGACCAAGTGCATATGTCGTACATCGGGCTCACCAACACAATAAATTGGACCTATCGAAGCACGAGAGTGATAAGTTAGGACCAGGTTCTTACATGATCTAGGTGACAGATAGATCATAAATCTAGGTGACAGATAGATTGATAGTTCCTGTGCTTAGGATATAGAATGGGTGAATTTTGCAGGGATGGAGGCTGAACCAATTGTTCAACAGACTATATCTATTTTTAGTGAACGAACCCAAGCCATTGAATGACATTTTTATGAATTGAACATAAAGGAGATATAAGTGAAACCCAGAATCCTAGATTTCCACTCACCATAAGATCTTCATATCTGTTATTACTGTCTAATTAGTTAAACATCTATAACTAGTAATTTAGAGTAGAATTAAACATAAAAACCCCCCTTAGGTTAATAATTTGCTATCTATAATCGCACTGTTCGTGATCACTTGTCTCTGTGGGTTTGACCCTTGCTTCCGAGTCTATTCTATAATAGTCTTGTACACTTGCAAGGAAATAGATAAAATAAAACATCGATCACCTATCAAAGGCGCATTGCCCAGGCATTCAACAAAAAATTAAAAGGCCGCAACATCCAGGTTGAAGATCTGGTACTTTAAGAAAAACCCCCTAGTTATGTTGACACTAGGGGAAAATGGAAATCTCCGTGGATGGGACCGTATATTGTCAAAGAGATCCGGTCAGGAGGTGTCGTACTCCTCACGAACCAAGAAGGAGCGGACCTTGTTCAGCCCTTCAATCTTGACAAGCTCAAAAGGTACTATGCTTGAGCCAATCCATCTGGCAAAGTGCTTCCCTCTCCAGCTCGCTAGGTTGAAAACCCGAAAGGGCGGCCTAGGCAAAAGTTAGAGCAAAAATAAAAAATAATAATAATAAAAACAATAAAAAGGAGAAATAAGGGCTCGCTAGGTTGAAAACCCGAAAGGGCGGCCTAGGCAAAAGTTAGAGCATACATATAAAAAAAATGGAAAATCAGGAGAAAAAGGGGAGGGAAGGCACTCTTTGAATCCTTAGCATCCTACCCCCAGACTTCAGCATGCAAAGGGCTCGACTGATAAAAGAAAGAGAAAAAGCACGACAGAAGCTCACATTAAAACACTAAAATATAATATTACAGGTCCTAAGGTGCAACTTAGGAATTTTTATTAATACATTTACATTATGCATTATGCCTGCTCATATATACCTTTGCCTATACCCCCGCTTGTTCCCCCAAAATTATCCTTCATTTGCAGCTTCAGCCCCAGAGTGGTCCATCAGTGCCTGCGGCGTCCGCCCAGCCGGGCCCATGTACTTCTTCTGCAAAGCACAGAAAAGACTCAGTCTCATCAGAACGAGAAGCACCAGAAGTGTCCCCGTCCTATTCATTATCCGCACTACCGTTGCCCTAAAATAGCCAGATGATTTGGATTCCGATCATTCACTGCTGCCCTGTCTGATTTGCAAAGAAAAACACAGGGGCTATGAGAATAGCCTTATGCGAAGAATAGCCCTGCAACAATTATATGGCCAAGAACAAGAGGAGGTAACTGACTTTTCCTCTCCCCGCATATTATTAAAAAAACAAGAAGAAAAAAAAAGAAAGGGAAGCCCGCTCGAGCCCGAAGGTATATTCTTTAAAATTCGTTTCTAAAATACAACATGCCATTACCCATTAGATATCGGTATAGCTTTGCTTTGTGCGTGCGTTTTGAGTCTGTATTTTATTTATTTATTTATTTTGCATCATGTAAAATTATATTGCATTACATAATCCATGTTTGTACAGATTTTAGATTTAAAAAAAAAAAAGAAAAATTGGAAGAGGGGAAAATGTATGTACAAAAAAAAATGAAAGAAATAGAAAAGAAACTCTCTCGTCAGCAATGGAGGAAAGCTGAAGCAGAAAAGAGAAAGAAATGAAGGCTGCTCCTTCATCCCGTGAGACAAAAAGAGGAGAATTTGAGATTTTCAACTTTTCCCCCTCCAAGCAACTCATAATCAGCATTTAAGTCCTCAAAATTCCAAAGTTGCAAAATGGCCCCTAAAACTTAACAGAAAGTTAACAAAAGTAATTTTGTTAACCAAATTCGACGGCCTTTCATCCCAAGAACAAGGAAAGCTCATGTCTCCAGTGAGTCAGCCGCAAGACAAGCATAAAAGTTAGAAAATTCGGCGGCAAAGGTAAGCCCCATTCTTTTTTGTAAAAATAAAGTAAAAAAAAAAACATCAAAGAAAGAAAAGAAAAAAAAGGAAAATAAAAAATAAAGTCATGAAGAAAATCAAAAAAAAAAAAAGAAAAGAAGAAAAAAAGAGATCCCAGCATGAAAAGCCAGAACTGCAGAAATAGCCAAATCAGCTGAACCAACAGCGGCAGTCAAAAGCATGAAAAGTAAGAAAGGTAAGATTTGCTTGTTCTACCTTCAAAAAATAAAAGAAAAATCTTTTTCAAAAAGTTTTTGTTCAAAAGAAAAAAAAGAAGAAAAAAAAGAGGCCTAAAAACAAAAAAAACAAAAAAAAAAAGAAGGAAGAAGAAAAGAAAAATCATTGTCGTATCCAACAGATTTTGGTCAGTTGGATACAATTTTCGAAAAATTTGAAGAACGTTCTTTATCATATTCGATGTCGGGTATTTATCGGTCGAATACAGTTTTCGAAAATCTGAAGGTCTTCTTATTGTGTTTGAAAACAAGGTATTTGACCAGCCAAACATAATTTTGAAACTGCCTCTTAACATATTTCAACGACAGGTATTTGTCGGTTGAAGTATGGTTTTCGAAAAACACAAAAATCTTCATATCGTATTTGACAACGGTTTCGGACCGGAAGAATACGGCTTTTCGAAAAACATGAAAATCTTTTTTTCGTTTGTGGTCTCGGATGGGTCTTTGACCCAAAAAGCACAACATGCTCGTTGGTTGTTCGTCTTGCTTGAGGCCGAACTACGTTTGGTCCGATTCCTTTTATTAAGGGATACGTAGGCAGCCTAAATTAATAGGTCCGACCATCAGAGCACTTAATTCGCATATCTGCTTAAAAACTGCGATAACCTGCTATAACTGACTAAAAATGTCTAGGATATGGAGGTTTGTTTCATTATAAATTGCTTGCATTATAATTGCTACCTGTTGCATCTTTCTCCCTCGTTTTATAATTGAACGAAATTGGAGAGTCTATTTCTTATCAACGATGTTCGTCTACTCAGTAAGCTGCGGGATACCCGTAGACTCCATCGTTGAGGGGCTTTGTAGACACACTAATTTCGTACCCCAGGTATGTGACATGACATAAAATATCAAGACCTGTTAAAACATTAACAAATGTCAAGTTACAGGGTCAAAAGTGCAAAAGGACAAAGCAGGATGTGCAAAAGAGTGAAATCCAGGGTTCAAAGTGCAAAATTTGTAAACTATGGAAAAGATGGCACCACCCACATGAAAAGTGGGCATGGCACCCAAAAAGGGCTTGGTGGCGCCAAGAAAGGCCTTCCTGGCTCCCAGGTTCTGCTACAGTTGCCGTAAAGCTCAAATCTCTCTGCGACTGGTACAAGCGGCTGATGCTTAATGAAGAAAAATTAATTCCCTCAGTGTCCTCAATCCAGCCTATAAATAGAGGCCTTGGGGTCCGCCTTCAACACATAATTTCAGCGATAAAAATTCTCCGCGTTCTCGTTACGCTGGAGAAATAGAGAGCGAAGTGAGATAGTGAGCGATCACCTCAAAAGCCTCGAAACCCTGCCAAACCTCCTCCAAACACAAAACCAACTGGTAGAAGTGAGCCTTAGCCCCCCAGCTAGGTATCCACCCTATTTCCCCGGTCCAAAAATCGTGGAATGACAACAACCAAAATAAACAGTTGCTCTGCCCGATTTAAAAGGCCAAATCAGCCAGAAATAAGCCATTATTCTGCCCGATTTCAGCCTACCTCAAGCAAACACAACAACCAAAATAAACAGTTACTCTGCCCAAATCCCAAGGCCGAAAGTAACTTTCAGAAGCAGACACTCTGCCCGAATTCACACAACACACAACAACAACAACAACAACAACAACAAAAAGACTCCCTCTCCCTGAAGGACAGAGCGAGCACACCCTAGGCCGTCAGTAAGTTTTATTTTAAAGTTTTTATTTGTAAAAGTATTATTTCCAATCTGGCACAATGTAGATATATAAGTAGTTGTGCTGCCCGGATTTAGTTAGGAAATAGTACTAAATAGAGCCATTATTATGGCAAAATATTTTCAAGTATATTTGTAATTATTTGTAAAGAGACAGTTGCAAGTCTGTAAATAATGTAGACAAATGGATGTATTTGTAGGCAGTTAATGCTTTATTTATCTGTTAAATAAATATAACAAAAAGCATACTTTAGCCAAAAACTGTTTTTGAGACCGAAAGGGCGAGTTGGGTGCCTAGCACCTTCCCAATTCGTAACTTAGCCTCCGGACCCGCTTTCTATTATCTCTGGTTTTATTTTTGGTTTTGCTTTATTTATTCCTCAAAATAAAGATGGCGACTCTAAAACATTTTGGATCCTGTGGGGCCTCGCAACATCTTTCCTTGCACTTTTCCGTTTTCCCCTAAAAAAAGGAAAATGGGAATGGAAAGGTGATGTATTCCTATGTCCTGGTATCCCCTAAAAAAGGGATAATTTGACGTAGAAAACCCAAAGCACCCATAGTGATCCAAGATAGGCCATAAAGCTATTTTCATAAAATCCATAGTGGGGGCGCTGCAACATTCCTTCCTTGCACTTTCCTGCTTTCCCCTAAAAAAGGGAGAATGGGAATGGAAAGGTGATGCATTCCTATATCCTGGTATCCCCTAAAAAAGAGATAACTTGACATAGAAAACCCAAAGCTCCCATATTGGATCAAAATCCACTAAAGGCCACCGAGGCGCATTCAAACGCGCTACTCTGACAGCACTCCTCTCGCACTTTTGATTTCGTCCTCCCCTGAAAAAGGGAGGGTGGAACGAGAGCAGTGGATGTCATCGCATCCGCACGTACACGCACCCCTATCCAAGGGCGCGCGGGGCGCGGGAGCACCGTTTCCCGGGAACCCACACCTTCTCTCCATCTTCATCCATAAAAGAACCTAGTTGTAATATGCTCTCTTGGGACACTATCCTGGGTAGCCAAAATACCTGTAACATTGAAAAAGCCACTTGGATCAGTGGGGATGTCAGTCACCTTACTAGATCTTGCCGAGCCTACAAACCAAACCAAGAAAGGGGTGACCACTCCAACAAAGATCAAGAAACAGATACTGGGCTAAAACGGTGGAAGATATTTTGCTAGCTCAGATGAAGAAAACTCAGGCGAACATATCTATCTGGGGATTGCTTTGTGCTTCCAAAAGTCATCGTGATACGTTGGCTAAATCTTTGAGTCAAGCAGTCATTCCTATTGAAACCTCCCCAAATGTGCTCACTCAAATGATCGGAAACATACACTTTGAAAATGTGATTATGTTTACTGATCTGGATCTGCCTAGGGAAGGAACCAACCACATTGATGCTCTTCATATCACTATGGGGGTCATGGAAAAAAGGGTTCCCTGAGTTCTGATAGATAATGGCTCTTCTTTGAATGTATGTCCCGCAAGCACTTTAGCCAAATTGGGAACAAAAATATCAGAGCTTGCTCCTTCATCCCAGACAGTAAGGGCATACGACAACACTAGTCGATGTGTCCTAGGGGTGGTCACTTTAATGATGACTATTGGGCCATTAACCATGCCAGTAAAATTCCAAGTCTTGGACATACCCGCCACTTTCAGCCTATTGCTGGGACGCCCTTGGATCCATGGGGTAAAGGGGGTAGCCTCCTCGCTGCATCAACGTGTCAAATTCATCCATGATTATCATATAGTAATCATTTTGGCTGATAAGATCGTGGAAAACAAAGAAAACGAGGACATCCAAATCCTCGAGATAGAGCATGATGACACGGGTATATTCCTCAGTGGCTTTGAGGTTATCCCCCAAGCTAGAGTCAATGTCATTGAATATGGGCGAGAAACTGACATCACAAGGATGAAAACTACATCCCTAGGAAACATGGTCCCTTTAAACATGTATCGAAAAATGAATTATATGTCTGGCCTGGGTCTCAGTAGAAATCAGCAGGGACTTGTTAATTTAGTCCAAGATGAACTCAAGGAATGTATCCCTCCTTTTGGTCTAGGATACAAACCTACTCCAGCTGAAATAGACGCAGTCATGAAACAAAAACGTGAGAAAATCAAGGCAGAAAGAGAAAGGCGTCCTTTCAAATATCCTCCCATCCAATCATATAGAAAAACCCTTAATGGGTACTTTATAAGGAAAGGAGAAACAGAAGCATATCTCATGTTTCCTGAACCCTGGCTAGACTAAAATGGGAAAAGACACCCTGGTTGGGAGATCTTTGAAGATGTCAGTCTCACCACAGATAAAATTGAATAGGTTACCCTGGAGCCCCGTAGCACTGCATATAAAACTATCACAATTGAAAATACTTGGTTTATAGACCAAGATGATTATGCTCTAGCCCTGTTAGATGATGAATGTCTGGAAGACAATTTCTTGGGTATGATAGATAGAGGCACTAATTATGAAAAGCTCTCTGCTGAGTTCGAGTCTATTACTGATAAGCCTCTGCAAAATTGGTATACCACGAGCGACCCACTCGTGACAACCGTAGATCTGGTGGACCGCTTCGGATATACTGTTCCCCATCATTCCTTTAGCTTTACGGATTGGTCATCTACTGATCCGCTCCCTAAAATTGAGGATCTCAATCCCCAGGTCCTCAATAATGTAAATAACACTATACAGTTTGCTATTAATGAGAATCTAGATGTCTTTGCTTATTCCTTAGCTGCACCTTCATTAAAAGACCTATTAATTAATTTTAATAATGAGTCATTTGATGAAATGAACCCAAAAGATAAAAATTACTTGCTTGAGCTCGTAAAGTCACTCGAGCTCCAGGAAAAACATCAATCAGCAGCAAATGAATACTTATCTACCATCAATCTGGGGCTGAACAATGAAACCAAAGAAGTCAAAATCGGCAGCTACCTACAAGGCCCTGAAAGGGTAGCACTTATTGAACACTCGACAATTGTTCGGCAATAGAAGTTTTTCAGATCAGGATAGAAACTATTCTCTTGATTCTAGCACTGGTAGTTTTGGAGATTCAAATTAGTTTGTACTTTTTAGAACTTGTTAGTACTTTCTTCCGTTATTTAGTGTCTTTCTCTTTTGTTATCTTCTCTATTATACTGCATCTCTTCTGTTATTTTCTCTTATTTTTGCATGCAACTGTTCTTCAAAATTGATTCTTATTGCTTGCAACCATTAAGGAGGAGAGTTATATGACATATACGTATAACTTTAGGAGGAGAGTGTAAAAAGAGTGATAACATTCCTATCATAAAGAGGAGAGTTGACTTAACTAAATTCCAAATGAACACACACACCAACAAATGTGATATTTCACCCTAAGCTGATTCTTAGTGAATCATGCTCAGCCTTTGTGGCACTTCTGTTGAAAACCTTGTTCAAAACAAAAGCTCTGTTAAGTCTTACTTTTCACAGAGATCCTTTACCTTCAACAGAAATAAAAAGTTTTTCAAAAAATTGATTTTTCAAAAATTAATTTTCAAAAAATTGGTATTACAAGCAATCCTTATTGAACTCCTTCAAATACATACATTTACTTAAGGATTTGCTACTTTTTCTTGCCAAAAAAAGCTTTCAGTCTATAAAAATTTATGTGCAAGCAAGACAAACAAAACCTTTTAGATCCTGTCCAAAACTCTTTCAAAAATCTTAAAGTGATCTAAATTGTTTTAACTATTGCATTACATGTTCAGTACTTTGATTTATTGAGTCTGTAATAGCAATAGTAGACTATACCAAAGCCATCGCTTATGTAATTATCAACATAGGACATGTCTTGAGATAAAATGATCATTCATTGTGGACATGCTATTACTATATTTGATAAAATGCTTTAATGCTTTGTATATGTCATTTTGTAATGGTTCCAAGCAAATAGGAGGAGATTGTTGGAATATGCTTCTTGGTAATTTAATTATCACCTTGCATATTCTATATGTTGATTTGCTTGCCCCCATTACAAGTGAATCGTCACAATTGGCTAAAAGGTCTGCGTATCGGTTAGCGTGGCAACTTGTATGATATCACATAGGTCTTAGATTAGGTGTAACCTGATCTAGTCTAACCTTCCTACATGATGATTAAAACAGACCAGCACTTCAGATGCACTTAGCACCGGAAGACCTGCAGTTATGTCAAAAGCCTTCAGTGATAAAGATCAGAATATCATTAAGACTCATCTCCGGCAGACATGATACAAGTTAAACTGCTCGCACCGGTAGACATCAGTTCTCCTGAATCGGAAGACTTGTTTCCACTGGCTTGAAGCATTCCACCGGCATACTTTAAAATCTGCACGTGCTACAGAGAAAAGTTAAGAAACTGCACAAATCAAGAGAAATACGTTCATGCCTCAAAAAGCCTGACATACTTAAAGCTACAAGATTTTCTCTCACTCAAGTAGTTTGTTAAAGTCAAAAAGCATTTACTTTATTGAACAGACCACCTGACAGTGCAACAGACATCAGACCTACTCTTCAGAGACTTATCAACATAGTCTGACAGACAACGAGTTCCAAGATCTCTGACTAAATCTACGCTCCAAACAATCAAAGATCTTATGAACAAAGATCTATATCCGAAAGTCTTCAACCATTACATCTCCAACGGATTGAAATCTTCGAGTCTTCATCTCTCAACGATCATATTGACTCTCGCCTCTATAAATCCTCTCTTTTGCTCTATAAACAGAAGTGACAGTGTAAGCGACATCTAAGATAATCAAACGATACACTGTGAGCAACGAGTAACTCAATCTACTCAAAGAAAAAGAAATCTTCAAAGAGATCGTCTTCACCAATGTATCTCTGATTTCTACACAGATTGTAGTAAACTCATCCAGATCTTAGAAAAACACCCTCAGTGGATTGCTAGGAAGAAAAGCTTGGAAAAGAGAAGAGACTGATCAGAAACTTCAATAGACAGAGATCAAGATCTGAAGATTGATGTTAGATAATGTCTGAAGAAAATGAAGAGATGTCTGTAGATATTGCATTCATATCTTCAGATTTGTATCCCAATACAAATGCTCTTGATTGTGCAATAATCAATCATCATGGAAGGTCGAGTGTTTTACACTCACTCGTTCAGATATATCTTTATATCTGAATGACCTTGAAAATCCCTCCTTCTCATGACAGTTTCTTGGTTTCGTCTCCTATTGTCCTTTGCATCTTAAAGATCATTGAATGGATAATTAAGTAAGGATTGAGACTTAGGAAGACAAAGCCAGAAAACTGGACATAGACTATTTCGATTGATGTAATATGTAATTTATCTTTGAATAAACTCATATGTTCTTGCTAATACTTTATCTCTCAGTAGTTATATATCTATGAGCTTTTTATAAATGATTTATCTTTAGAAAAGGCATTCTCTAATTGATTTCCTAAAACCTGCATTTGATAGAAGTTTCAAGTGTGCTGTTGTTCTGAACATATATTTATTTACAGCCACTTCTGACTTCTCCAAATCATAGCCTCTTTACCTTCCGCTATACAAGCCTTTTATCAGGCTTTTGATTTGTCTAAGCAATTTATCGGCAGAGTTGTTACTTCTGCTTAGAGTAAGTCTACCGATAGCCTCTACCGGCAGACATACTCAACTTGATAAATTGTAATTTCCAACTAAACTATGCTTTATGTATATCCAAAAGAAAAGTTTTTAAATTGACATTATATGCTATTCACCCCCCCCCTCTAGCCTATTTGAGCATTATTGTGGACCAACAATTGGTATCAGAGCAAGGCTCTTCTAGCTTCATGCCAAGACTAACCTCCTGAGAGTTGCGATCCTCAATTGCTCGGCTCAAATGCATGTCAAAAGAAAACTTGTTTTATTCTTTAAAAACTTTTGACAAGGATTTCAATTTGAGATAAATGTTTTTGAAAAATATACTTATTTTGAAAAATTATTTTGTTTTCAAAAATATCATGAGATAGAAGATTATCATGTTGATTGTGAGATAATTATACATATGACATATATATATATATATATATATATATATATATATATATATATCAATTGGCACTATGAATAACTATTTCCAGATGAAAATTTTTCAGATGGATGCTTCAATTGAAAGGACTTCTGATTCAAGCTCTCTTGACATAAGGCTAACGATTGAAATCAATCCAACACCTTCTCGAGAGGAAATTTTCTTTCTGAAACTCCACTATGAAAGAATTTCAAAAGGATTCATATCTATTCTTTTGAAAAAGGTTAAGAGTCAAAAACTCTATATCATGAAACATTGATTGATCCCTCTGTTATATGATATTTAGTTTCTGGGAACTTGGCCCATGTTTCAAAGACTTATTTGAATCTAAGAAAACATGAATCAAAAATCTTACAAGTTGTTTGCAAAGGAAATCTACTCTTTAGACAACATCGACTACAGATTTATCAGCTCAGATTCAAAAAGACTTTGTCTGAAGAACATCTATCTCGATCCAGATAACTGTCAAAAAGGTACATCCCTTGTCTTGTGCCCCTTCTTTCAAATCTTTATCTTTGAACAAAAAGACCAAGGGAGAAGGAGAAATTCAAGATCCAGTCTTTCCTTCTCACTGATCTTCTTGAAATACTTGTTCCAGTATCTAGGTTTTTCTGGAGTTTCCTAAAGCTCACAAAATGTTGCTAATGATCTTCTTGATTCTCATTCAGGAATGTGTATTCTTGTAACCTGCAGACTATGTTCTCTCTTCAAAAGGGATCGAAGCGCATATTCTACTAGTGAGGAGGAGCCAACTGCAGAACTTGGTATCATTCAAGTACCGATACCGCTGTTACTTCTGTTGTTGCTTCAATTTTATAAGAAACATTTTGCTCTCCCCCATTTTTATTTCGTTCTCTATGCCGATGAAACTTATGGTCAATCCTTCCAGAAGTCAAGGCATTCCAAAGGAAAAACTTGTTGTAATACTCTTCATTCAATTGGTATATGCATACCTCAATGTCTGTTGTTCCATCCTTATACAGCAAACCTTCTTGTCTGCAAAACCTATCAATTCTTCCTATCCTAGCAGACTTCATCCCTGCTGACCTCTTTCATCAGCTGACCCTTACCTATGCCAACTACCCTGTCATTCATTCTTTCGACAATGGCATACCTAAATATCTAGTTTGCTGATCATCCATCAATGAATGATATCATCCAATCAATTGATATCCTTCATACAATCAATTGATATTCTCCAACAATTGATTGATTTGCCTCAGCTCTCAAATATCAGTAAACTTCCACCTTTCTTGAACACATTATTCAATACAGTATAAAAGCTATTCAATAGCTATCATCTTTCGTGTGTTCAAAAGACTGATAACCTCGCATAAAACTTTTAATTGGTATCAGCAGATTTTCATCATTGCTGCATACTTCCTTAAAAGTTATCAGTTGCACCGGCAGACCTTTATGTCTGCTGGTCAAATCTGAACTGCAGACTTTCACCTCTGCCGTTCACAATTTCTTGAACTGTAGACCTCCATCTCTGCCATTCACACTCTTGCATAGCACTCTTCACACTCTACTGGAACTAATCATCAAAATTAGTTTCAGACCTCTTACTGCTGATCAACCTTGTGTAAGGATATCTTTGACATAAAAATTTGAGGAATGATTGATTGTTTTTCAAATAAAATTTCAAAAATCTTTCTAAAATGGTTTTCGAAACATTTCCTCTAGTAAACAAAGAACACAAAAATATTAACTGTTTTGCAAAAACAATTTTGAAATAATTCTTTCAAAATATTTTTGAAATGATTTCTGTTCAAAAATTCTATAGATTTGGGAGATTGCTGAGGATTTTGTAGATGATTCATAATGCCCCGTAAATTATCTATTAGGATATCTGGAATATTTAAACCCTATCATATTTCCTAAATATATTTTTACGAAATTTATTCCATTAGTTTTGCTCATCGATATCAACACAAATTCATTTCAATACCCTATGCCTTCATTTAATCTACGTCTTCATCCACTGGTATTGAAATCCTCGATTTAAGTCTCTAATTTGTCCAAATACATATTCCCTAGAAGACTTAATTATCGCAATCATGAATCGCCGCCTCTCCAATAAAAACGTCCACACAATTGAGCTTCGAAATGATTACTTCGCCGGTTCTCATTTCAGTCTGTTAAAGCTCTTTTAAGGACACTCAAACGACGGTTCTTGAAAAGTGTGTTCTTCCCGCTCAGAAAGTACTGAATATATATACACTACTATTTTTTATTAATCTCCATCGTTACCCAAATCAATCTATACGATTAATTATTAGTGCATATTTCTTTCTCTTGAGAAATTCTTCATGGCCGCTTCTTCTTCCAACAGCGTCTCTAGCCTAAACGCTCCCCCTGAATCCTCTTTCGTCACGAAAGTAGGTCGTGAATCCTACATTCTTGGTCGAACGATTCAAAGAGAACAATTTCTCCTTGAAAATACTGTTGGCGCAAAGATTTTAGATCTTTTCCACAGTTCTGGACTCGTCTACATCCTTTCGTTTCGCGAAGAATTCTACAGCCTTCGGCTGGTCAACGAATTCTACTCAAGGATGCACCTGACAAGAGATGGCAAAAGCCTCCACGGTCGCATTCGAGGTACTGATCTCGTCCTCAATGCCGACAGCCTTTCTAGAATCTTCAACCTTCCCTCTGCTGGCCCTGACTCCATCAATGATTCTGTTCTCAACGAATCATGGCTTCACCGTACTGGCTACCACTCTCGAGATGATTACAGTACATGGGATATTTTCAACTACCCCTTGGACATGTACTGTGTTTGTGAAATTCTGAGTCAATGCCTTCTGTTTCATGAACCAGGCTCAGGAAGTGACTGTGGCGACCCGACCCGGATTCCGGAACGGAATCCCAACGTCACGTCGCAAGGACAAGGCAAGAAGAGGACAAGCACTTATAAAATAATAGTGCGAGTCGGACAGTCGAGCTAACAAGCTCTAGACAAGAACAAGAAGCCGTACTAAAAACACGTATCAATTTTCGAGGATGCGGAAATGACAATGAAAAGTAGTCCCGAGCTATGAAGCTCGAAACCAAGGCCAAAGATACCCAGAGAGACATAAATTTCACGAAGGAAAGAAAAAACTTCGCGTGCGCAACAATGCGCATTTGGACAACCATCGGCACTCCAGGCCGGCATTTCAGCAAGGAACCAACCTGATAAAACACTTACCCACGGCTAAAGCATACCGGGGTTAACCAACAATAATAATAACAACTAGGATAGAGAAAAGCCCAAAGCTCTTTGCGTGCAGGATACAACGAATATAAAAACCAAGGCTATGAGCAACGACACAACACGTCGGCCCAAAGGAGAACCAAATCAAAACCCAAATATTCTACCCGACTGTAAAGTCTAAATAACCTTACAAAACAACGAGCTCACAAGAATAAAATATTATGAAACACAAGTCAGGGGTACTAGATGAGATAGGAGTCCTCAAGTTACTACTCGGAAACATCGACTATTACAATCACGAACACACGTACTAAGCTCGAGCTGTCGATCAACTGTGTCCGCTACAGTCACGTACTATGCGTCCTTAATATGACTTCCGAACTGCAACTAGAAAACAAAGTACGGGGTGAGTCATAATGACCCAGTACGTTACTACTAAACAATACAACATAATTTGAATATTGCTATAAGAGGAAATGTTAACGTGTTACTACGAAGACCCCGTAAGTCGGGTTGTACTGTATGAAAACCGGTCCTTTACCAGTCTACCGAGATGAATCAGGGTGAATCCCCTGTTCACAAACAGTCAAACAAGTCAGGAAGCAAGGCACAAGAATAATCATGATTATGGATGTATATCTATTCGTAGGACATCCCAAGTCTCTCATAGAACAATTAAATAGAAGTATACATATTTATAAATATACATATACCGAGTCCCTCATAGGATTATCAAGTGTGGTATGTAAATTCATTTATGTACCAAACAATCCATTCATGGAAGTTTATCATGTAAGGATATGCCTATCTACAATTATATACATACGAAGACAATCAGGGTAAATCAAGTAGGAGTATGTATATCTACATATATATACATATGCAGGAAATCAGGGGGAAATCAAGTAGGAGTATGTATATCTACGTATATACGTATCATACAATCCACATGCCTATCATGAAAGTCAAGCGATCAAGAACAAGTACATATAGGCATTTAGTTTACATATTCATGATAGCACTTTGTTTTCACAAATGCTAGAAGAAATCCACATATAAGAGGATAGGATATAAATCTGGTGCCGCCATGTAGCTCCTGCAAGATAAACTGTTAACAGGAACGTGCTGTCGTATGTACGAGATGGTACATCGACCCAGGATAGTATTAGTCCAAGCGCCCTAATGGTTACACAAGGTACTCTTCTCCAAAGTGATCAAGAATGGAGGGGTTTGCACGTTTCTGGTTCGGCAACCCATCACTATCACGAATCTCATGATTCGTAACGGTAGACGAATTGTCAACCAGGGAAGACAAGGCAAGACAAGACAGGTATGCCAGGCAAGACAGGCAAGACAAGACAGGTAAGACAGACAAGACAGGCAAGCCAGGCAAGACAGGCAAGACAAGACAGGTATGCCAGGCAAGACAGGCAAGACAAGACAGGTATGCCAGGCAAGACAGGCAAGCCTGGCAAGACAGGCAAGACAAGACAGGTATGACAGCTGGACTTATCGGGGAAAACAAGTAATATTTACTTATTTAAGAAATCAAGCAAGGACGAGCACAGTAATAGCGGTCTCATTCAAGTCAAGTGGGCATGTTATTCTTTTACAGCTAGAAATCAAGCATGAGCATGAATTAAATTAAGAATCTCGAAACTAGTATTCTAGTTAAACGGATTTCAAGCGTTGTAGGGGTTTATCGTGGAGTCGGTATTGTTAAATGACTCACTAGCATCGACTCCGTCGAGTCATTTCTATAATTCCAGTCAAATAGAGTTTGAACACTATATGTGTTCCAAGACTCCTTTCTAGGTTCTTGTTTACGGCAGGGTTAAGTTCTCGTTTCATTTAGGAACCTTAGTTCAAATTTACTAAGTCAAGTATAAAAGGTGGAAACCTAAGTTGATTATTGTCCAACTGAGTTTAGATCAAATTCAAGTTCGAAATTCCATTTGTTACTAGAATCATAAATCACAGCACGTTGATACTCAATAGGAAGATAATTGTGACGATAAGACACACAATGTGCTTAAAGTCATAATCTCAAGTAGACATAGAAGTTCATGCATCATTCACAACCCAATCTCATCAAGCTCAGTTCTATAGAATCATAAGATATATATATATAACATTATAAAATCCTCTCGAGGTTCCCTTTAAGAACTAAAGATCAAGTATGCACTTCTGGAAGAACAGGAGACTGAAGACTACTCAAGGTTCATCAATTAACCATGTTATGGTATTTCATAAGTCCATTACCACACACAGATGATTATTCAGCCATCTTTACGACAACTCAAGATGCTCATCATAGAGGTTACTAAGGCATACACGGTTCGAATATCCTCCCTAAGGAAGAATGGTCCCGAAGAAATCCCGGATTTTCCAAAGATGATAACAAGGTTCCCAAGTAAAGTCACATATTACATTCCTACCAATCTTGGGACTTCATTAAAAGTCCAATAGTATTATTGGTTCTAGTTCATAATTGAACCCATTCAATACGTCTGTCATTCGAGTTACGCATTCTCGACTCACACATAAACCACCCAAGGATTAGCGATAGTTTCGCACTCAAACATCATTCAAGAGACTCAATTAGAGTCCTAAGCCAAGAATCAATCTTATTATCAATTTAGTCTCACCCGAGCAATTCTCATAATTTCGCAATTGGGATTCAATGAACACAAGGAGATATAGGAATTTATCCTAAGATTCAAATAACAAATTTTATAATTAATTGACTTCATTTGGGTCAAACTACAAAGTTCCAAATTTCTATTTCGAGGCATAATTTCGGGATTCATAATTTATCCGGGTTTCTAACCCAACAACAATCAATCTTAAATCATAATAATTCCAATATACACAATAAACCCATTCGGTTTCAACCCTAACCAAAATCTATCGATATCCATGGAAACATATCATTTTGACATGTATAACAACAATAAATCACAAGGAACAAGTCTCTAACAATTAATCATCAAGATGCTTGTAGAGAGAGAAGCTAGGGCTTAAGCAACGTACCTCAATCGAGCCACAAACTTCTAGGATGTGGAAGACAAACCGAGGGGAAAGACTCTACTCGGCGAGGGCTTGTGATGGCGGTCGCGCTCGACAATCCAATGGCCGGAACTCCGGGAATCGTCAATTCTCCCATGGAAGCTCCTCCTCCCTCTCTCTCTAAAACTCACGGTTGAAGAAGGAAAATGAGGGAGGAAGAGGAAGGAATTGGGTTATAAAGGGTGAGGGATGACCATCCTACCCTTCCAAGCTGTGGACAAGGCAAAGGGAGGGTTTAAAATGGGGGTAGTATAGGTTTTTCACACCAAAAATCAAAAGCAGGGAAAGAAATCCCGTAACAACATTCCTCGAAGTGAGGCGGGCGCCTCACTCCCCTCCATGCGGCCGCCTGGCCCTACTTCTGCACAAGGGTTGCTCTCAGTACTTGAGGCGGGCGCCTCACTCCATGCGAGGCGGGCGCCTCGGCTCCTGAACCTCCAAAACTTGGTCTAAACTTGATCTAAATGATCCCAAACTTATGGGCAACCATTCTAAGGTCTAACCCAACTCAAAACAAGTCTAAAACACACCGAACAACTCCCGAAACAACTCGGAGGCAGAACCGAAGGGGTGCAACAACGTGCAGGACCGACTAATGAACTCGAAATCAAGCGAGCAATGAAAGGAGACTTTTAAGGCAAGTCTAAGGGCTAATGAAGAAGCTTAAATACTTGTAGGAAGTTGGATAACAACTAGGGAAATAAGAATCCCAAAGGAGAGGCGATGCACGCGACTCGATTCCCGAACTACGCGATAGAGACGAACGCTATCTCCAAAGCTTCGAAATCATCGATAGGCTTAAGGAACACCTCCAACTTGAAGTCTAGCACATCTAAACATGTTAACAAACCATCTTAAAGAGGTCTAGGACCCAAACCGAGTCACGAACACAAAACGGAAGTAAACCCTCAATCGCGTCGCATTCCGACTATCGTCGAGTCACGACTTGTAACTTTAACTAGTTAAGGTCTATGGAACATATGGAACTAATATATTGGCTCCTATACAGCCTTCTGTATTAATCAAGGTTCTTACCTCAAGTCGAGTAAGCGAGGTTACGGTTGAGCGACACGCAAGGCAATAAGGTCAATTACGAAGGTTCGTTCTGGTCTTACATCCTCACCTCCTTAAAAGAATTCGTCCCACGAATTCACAATCTGATCACCAAGGTTCAATACTATAGCTTACGATGAAGTCAAAAGGAAACCACCTTAGTGTGTCTCAAACACGAGGAAAAGAAATACTTAAATATCCTCTCCAATCAATTCCAAAGTCGAGTCATCTTGACTCTTTAAACTTGGGGATTCAAGGACATTATCAAGGCTTACAAAGTTCCAACAAGCGTGGACATTGAGGTGAAAATTCCTCTTCATCAGCTAATCAAGTAATTCTTTTGCTGGTGCAATAGTTGCGCCGAGTTGAATTTGTAACCAACATCCCAACAAAGAGTTTTCCGGCTAATTAAATTATTCGGTCACGACACTTTGAATCTCACAGGGTTTAACGCCTTTACACTAAAATCAAGTAGAGCGGTAACTCATTTGATCAAGTCTCAAGATTCTTTTTCATTCATGGCATGATTTCAATATACATGTTGCACATATTTGCACAAGCAAAACAAGATACCACTTTCAATTTATTCCATTTGGTAGGGTTCGGTCAATTCTATATCATATAATACGTTCTAGTTCTCAGCGAAGACCTCTTGATAATCAAGTCGGGGGCCTGAAGTGACTTCAAAGCTTTCGTCGTTTAGGATGCGAGGGGTTGCAAAACACATCATAGCATCCTTCATCAAGGTCTCATGCACATATAATATAATTACATATAGGCATGGCAATCAATATCATGTACATAGCATATTAATCTATTATGCGGGTATACCAAGTATGGAATATTCATACACTTAACAATCTATTTACGATAGATAAAGCATGTTACACCACGTTAATACTCTTATTAACATTATTAGCAACAAGTAAACACAATAACTTATGCATCCTAGGTAGCAATTGGTTACTAACTAGTAGACTTCATCACTATGGGTCAAGCGATTATGCTTGGTTGACAACCAATTCAAATGAAATCGCGGGGTCACTGCTTGGGTTACTCACAAGTCTCATTATGGAGTCGGGACAATATTCCCTCTGAGTAGTCCTCTCATACCGAGGAAATGTAGTTATCGGGAAGAATATTCAATTCTATAATACTAAACAATACTGAGGACTCATGGTCAAAGTATTATCATGTCTATATATCTATAGTGATTTTGGAATACAACACGCATTACGGGAGGCTTATCCTTCGTTCAAGAAAGCGTATAACAACGATCAAAGGCATTAGCAACACCGCGGCGATCACTCTTGAAATCGACAACTTTGAGTTTATCGGCTAACCCATACGGGCAAGAAATGATAGTTCCACAAGGTAACATCATATTCGTGAGTATAAGCTGCAACTTAAAGGCAATACGAGGAAAAATAA
>CM028379.1:43604323-43793358 GCA_013146195.2 Codonopsis lanceolata | reverse complement strand
TCCTTGTTATGTAAAAACTAAACAAAACTCTCCTAAACTAAAAATTATTAGTAACATATAAATACAACACTAAGATGTTTTTTCTCCCAAACTTGAATTTGGTTTAATTAAAAAATTAAATGTCCAAAAATTAAATTTAACGGAGAAAAGCATATTTAAACTAACTATAAAACAAATAAACATTCAAAATAGTGGGTTGCCTCCCACTTAGCGCGCCTTTTGTTTAACGCTTTTGCTCGACCAAACCGCAAGCCTAATCTCGGTGGTTCATTGTCACCAAACGGATTAACTCAATTGTTCGCTCAACCGACATCGGCTCAAAATATGGCTTGAGCTCTGGTCCATTCACTTTAAACACTTCATTATTTTTAGGGTTTTGAATATCAACATTCCATGAGGATAAATTGTATTATTAAAAAGGACCGCACCATTTTAGATTTTAACTTTCCGGGAATAGCCCTTAATCTTGAATTAAAAGTAATACTTTCATGCACCGATGAAACATTTTGTTGGCTAACCCATGTCATGATATTTTTGGTCTTTTTCTTTATATGTTTTGCATATTCAAATTATATTCTTTCTAACTCATTTAACTGAAACAATCTTTCTTCTCCGGCCAATGTTAAATCTAAATTCAATTCTTTAACGCCCAATAGGCTTTATGCTCAATTTCAACGGGCCATATACCATATATGGATGTGTCTTAGTCCCATGCCCATAAAGCATCCTTGAGTTTAGATTCCCAATCTTTACGATTAGGCCTACCATTTTTCTAACACCGCTTTTATTTGCCTATTGCTTACTTCTACTTGTCCGATGTTTGTGGATGATAAGGTGTAGCTAACTTGTGAGTTACACCATGCTTTCTAAGAACATTTAACAACTTATTGGTAAAATGAGTTCCTTGGTCACTTATTATGGCCTTAGGGACTCCATATCTAGCAAATAAATCCTCTACAAACTTAACTACTGTTTTTCCATCATTAGTCTTGGTTGCTAATGCTTCTATCCATTTAGAAACATAATCTGCTACTAGAATATACTCACAATTATTTGACAATTGAGAAGGGACCCATAAAATCAATACCCCAAACATCAAAAATTTCAACTACTAAATTAATATGTAGGGCATCTCGCTTCTCTTTCCTATTCCACTGCTCTTTGACATTTATCACATGTTCTATAAAACAGTTCACAATCTCTAAAAACAAGAGGCCAACATGCACTGATTGCAAAATTTTCCGAGCAGCTTTGTTACCACTAAATGACCTCCACAAGAATATCCATGGCAAATTCCATGATACCTTGTTGGTCTTTTTTCGAATACATCTTCTTATTAAAGAATCGAGAACAAATTTTGTATAAATGAGGAGCTTCCCAAAAATAATTTTTAGTTTCCGCCAAAATTTCTTCTTTCGTAATGATCAAACTGATTAATGATATCGCACACATAGTTGACAAAAATCAGCATACCAAGGGTCAATCTTTAATGGCCAAGAGTTGTTCATCGTAAAAATATCATTTATGGGACAGGTCATCAAGAAATTGACGCTCAGCAAGGGTGAAAATTCTAACCTAGACAAATGGTCGGCATACATTCTCGTTCCCTTTTATCCTTGATAGTAATGTCAAATTCTTGTAACAATAACATCCATCTAATTAATCTTGGTTTAGCATCCTTCTTACTTAATGATATTTCAATGCGTAATGATCGAAAAATTATCACCTTTGATCCTAGCGATATGATCTAAATTTTTCTAAAGCATATACTACGCTAAAAATTCCTTTTCAAGAGTGGTATAATTCAATTGAGCATCATTTAGAGTTCTACTAGCATAATGGATCACATGAGGCTTTCTATCTACCCTTTGTCCTAACACGGCTCAATCGATGCAAATCGATGCATCACACATGATTTCAAAAGGAAGTGACCAATCAGGGCCGGATAAAATTGGGGCAGTAGTTAACTTTTCTTTTAATAAATTAAAAGCTTCTAAACATTCTTTATCAAAAATAAATTATGTATCTTTTGCTAGCAAATTACATAGAGGTTTATAGATTTTGGAAAAATCTTTTATAAATCTTCGAAAAACCAAGATGGCCAAGAAAACTTCGAACTCCTTTAACTGAAGGGTAGTTGTGAAATAACTTCGATTTTAGCTTTGTCAACTTCAATGCCTTTATTTGAAACAACATGCCCTAAGACAATTCCATGTTTTACCATGAAGTGACTTTTCTCCCAACTTAAAGTTAAATTAGTTTCTCAAAGATCTTTTAGACGATGTAAGGTTTTCTAAACAGTGATCAAAAGAATTTTCAAAAACTAAAAATCGTCCATGAAAACTTCTACGCATCTTTCAACTAAATTGAAAATATAGAAATCATGCATCTTTGAAAAGTAGCGGTGCATTACACAATCCAAAAGGCATTCTCCTAAAAGCAAAAGTACCAAAGGGACATGTAAAAGTTGTTTCTCTGGTCTGCAACAGGATCCGATTATATCCGTAAAACCATCAAGAAAGCAATAATATTCATGACCGGCTAGTCTTTCAAGAATTTGGTCAATAAATGGCAAAGGAAAGTGATCTTTCCTAGTTGCCGATTTTACGCAAATCGATACACATTCTATAACCCGTTATGGTCCTTGTAGGGACTAATTCATCTTTCTCATTTTTAACGACTGTAATTCCCGACTTTTTAGGAACTACTTGGACAGGACTAACCCATTTACTATCTGATATAGGGTAAATTATACCCGCATCTAAGAGCTTAAGAACTTCTTTCCTAACAGCTTCTTCCATGTGTGGGTTAAGTCTCTTTGCCTTTCTCTTGAAGGTTTACTACCTTCTTCTAGATGTATTTTATGCATGCACATAGAGGGACTAATTCCTTTTAAATCGCCTAAAGACCATCCTAAAGCTTCTATGTGTCCATAAAACTTTTAACAAACTAGCTTTGTTTTCCGTTAAGTCGGCTGCTATAATAACAAGTGTTTACCTTCCCTAAAATGCATATTTTAAATGGGGTAATGGCTTTAATTCGACTTTGGGAGAATTAATGGATGGCATAAATTCGAATTTTCTACTTTTATAGTTTCTTTTATTTTAGCCTCATTATTCTCTTCTTGCTTTTCTTCTTATTTTCTTCCTCAAGATTATCTATCTCAATTTCTTCAAAGAGAGATTTGAATCTCTACTTCATCTTCTTTAATTTCATAACTTTCTTCTACTTTTTTCCAATTCATCAGAACTTATTTTTGATTCTATTTTTATTTCTTTACCTTCTTCCTCTTTCTTTTCACTAGCTTCTAACTTTTCTTTCTCTAATCTTTCCTCTTCTTATTTCTCTTTCAATTTCCTCAATGTCAATTTTTATGGGAGGGATAGGGCTATCATCATAGACAATAAATCTATCTCTCTCATAATCTTCCTCTTCTTCAAAAGTTTCGGTTGATAATTTTCAATCTCATCTATTGAAAAAGACACTATGTCACTAGGTCTATTCATAGCATCAAACACGAAATTTCAACGTTTCACCTAGGACCGACATTGTGAGTTTACCATTTTTCACATTAATCATTGTATTGGCAGGTTGCCATAAATGGTCTCGCCTAACAATATTGGGACTTCATTATTAGTGCATATCTTCCTTTCCATCTCTAGAACCACAAAGTCAACGGTATGATTAATTTATCAACTTTGAACTAGGATATCTTCCACTATACCCAAAGGATATTTAACCGAACGATCGCCTAATTGTAATTGCATAGTAGTGGGTTTTAGTTCTCCTAAACCTAACTGTTTATAGACCGCAAAAGGCATCAAATTAATACTTGCTCCTAAATCTAGCATTGCTTTCATCTTTTTAGAGCTTCCCAAGGAGACTTGGATATTAAAACTACCGGGGTCTTTCAACTTAGGTGGTAATTCGGGTTGTAAAACGTAACTTACGTTTTCTTTCGTAAACAACAATCTTTTCATTGTTTTCAAACTTGTGTTTCTTAGAGTGAAGATCTTTGAAAAACTTTGCATAAGCTGGAATATTTTTAATAACATTAAGCAAAGGTAAATTAACATTTACTTTGGATAACATATTATAAATTTCCGTGAATTGTTTGTCCATTCGGTTTTTCATAAGTCTTCTTGAACGGAATTGGAGGAACATAGGTGGTGGAGCCATATAAGGTTCCTCTTCTTCTTGATCCAACTCTTTTTCAACTTCAATTGTATTATCTTTATTTTGAATTTTTTTCTTGTTCCTTATTTGGAACATCTACTTCTACTTCTCTTCTTTTACTTAAGTCATTAATCTCTTTATTATTATTTTCTATTCTTTTTTCGATTTCTTTTTCAATTACCTTTTCGTAATTTTCTATCAGTGAAGCATATTAGAAGAAGGATCAGATCACTTACCTCTTCACCTATCACCTTACCGCCGCAAGACGGTGATTGACTTGGCTTGCTCGGTTTGACTAGGAACTTCCCTTCTTCTCTTTATCAACTTCTGAATTTGCAATGTGTTTCTTTAGATTTTCAATTTCTTCAAGCATGTACTTCATCAAAGCTGCTTGTCCTTTACTAGCTACTTCTTGCTTGGGAACTTCTTCAATTCTCAACTGATTTTGATTTGGCAACTGGGGAGGTTGTGGTGGTTGAGGTTGGAACTGTTGAGGTTGCAAAGGCTTATTTCCTCCCCAAGAAAAGTTAGGATGATTCCTCCAACCAGGATTATATGTGTTTGAATAGGGATCATTCCTTGGCCTGAGGGTACATATTCATAGCATTAGCCTGTTCAGAATACATAGCACTTGACGGACAAAAATTAGTAGCATGAGAATATAATCCACATAAGGCACATGCTTCTTGAATTTGCCAATTTTCAAATTGAGCTTGTGTATTTGAATTATCTTGCAATTGATATAGGCTCCTATTTTTACCTCTAGCACTTTTACATTTGGGAATTAATACTTAGCATCTCAAATAATTCTTCTAGTGCTTACGGTGTCATTCTATTAATAGAACCACCACCTGCACTATCAACCATAGTTTGTAAGCTTGGCGGCGAAAGACCATGATAAAATTGAAGCACTAACACATGTTGAGCCAAATTATGATGAGGACACATAATAAGCGTATTTTTAAATCTATCCCATGACTCATGGAATGTTTCACCTGGTTCATTTTGGAATGACATGATTTGTTTTCTATACTCAGTAAGAGATGCATGTTTGTAAAATTTACTCATAAACAAATCATATAATTGTGCCCAAGTATAAACACTATTTGGTGTTAGGTTCATAAACCATCTCTTTGCCAATTCTTTTAATGCACTGGGAAAATATTTCATTTTGATTTGATCTTCGATCCAACCCTCCTAAAGGAAAAGTACTCATCATGTATTCATATTCTCTTAAGAAATCGACAGATCTTCATGGGGCATCCCATGAAAAGATGGTATGGCATTAAAATAATGACCTTTTAACTCAAAATTCCTAACAAAGATCGGCAAGACTAAACATGATGTCACAACATTTAATGAAGGTCTACTAAAGTCATTAATAGTTCTTTGATTTATCACTACTTCCATATTTCTTCTTGCAGGCTCTTCTTCTCTTTGATTCCTATTGACTGGGTCAACTAGGTTTTCAGGATTACGATTATTGTTATTTTCTTCCATTGTAGGATCTACCAGAGGATCCTCTTGATTCAATTGGTCTTGATTATCAAACTCGGAAGCTAAATTTTCAAAAACTTCTTGATATCTTCTAACAATATTTATATCTTGATTTAAGTCTACCAATTTAGGATTCAAAGATCTACTAGTGCATAAAAATAAATTAAAGCAATTTAAAACAACTAACTATTAAAATAAAATAAAATAAAATCTTTTTGTATTTTTATTTTTATGAAAAATGAAAATTAAACTAAAAACTAAATTAAATTAAAAACTACGCTACCAACAAACTAACTACGTGAACTAGCTTGTCCCGCAACGGCGCCAAAAACTTGATCGATGTTTTAATTAATCTTTTTCCTTGCAAGTGAACAAGACTATTATAGAATAGTATTGGAAGCAAGGGTCGAACCCACAGAGACAAGTGATCACGAACAGTGCAATTATTGATAGCAAATTATTAACCTAAGGGGGGGTTTTATGTTTAATTCTACTCTAAATACTATTTATAGATGTTTAACTAATTAGACAGTAATAACAGATATGAAGATCTTATGGTGGGTGGCAATCTAGGATTCTGGGTTTCACTTATATCTCCTTTATGTTCAATTCATAATAATGTCATTCAATGTCTTGGGTTCGCTCACTAAAATAGATATAGTCTGTTGAACAATTGGTTCACCTCCATCCCATAAAATTCATCCATTCTATATCCTAAGCACGAGATAATCTAGTTGTCACCTAGATTTATGATCTATCGTCACCTAGATCATGTAAGAACACGGTCCTAACTTATCACTCTCGTGCATCGATAGGTCCAATTTATTGTGTTGGTGAGCCAGTGTACGACATATGCACTTGGTCATGCAGTTATCCGCACCTCTAAGCCTTTATTATTTGCGATTACATTCATTTGTTCAAAACAAAATAATATAGGGGTTGATAAACAACACATAGCTTCAATTACCCCAAAATTGGGAATCTATAGTAAAGAGTCAACGGAGTCGACTCTAGGGAAGATTTGAACATGTTGAACACTAATTTCAATCCCTACGAAGTTTGGACACCGTTTGATTGGGTTTAATCAAATATAAGTTTGGCCTAATTGTTTGCAAACAAGTTGTTATGCATGATTGGTTTTGAGCAATTAATTGTCTTGACGTGATTTATGGTAGAGATTAATAACCTACTTGGTCGGATGAGTTCGCTCTTGTCGAATTCGATCCTTATTTGTTTATGACGACTAAATATCTACTTGTGCATCACATTGAGTCCAACTGGCATTATTTGGCTTGTTCTATACGTCAGGGTGGGACGATGCATCGCCTTCACGAATTGTGAGATTCGTGCTCGCTATGGATCGCTGCACCTGGGACCTCACACACGCCTCCACTGTGGGCCGCAGTGGGGAAGTAGCCTGATCGATGTTTTAATTAATCTTTTTCCTTGCAAGTGAACAAGACTATTATAGAATAGTATTGGAAGCAAGGGTCGAACCCACAGAGACAAGTGATCACAAACAGTGCAATTATTGATAGCAAATTATTAACCTAAGGGGGGTTTTTATGTTTAATTCTACTCTAACTACTATTTATAGATGTTTAACTAATTAGACAGTAATAACAGATATGAAGATCTTATGGTGGGTGGCAATCTAGGATTCTGGGTTTCACTTATATCTCCTTTATGTTCAATTCATAATAATGTCATTCAATGTCTTGGGTTCGTTCACTAAAAATAGATATAGTCTGTTGAACAATTGGTTCACCTCCATCCCCTAAAATTCATCCATTCTATATCCTAAGCACAGAACTTAATCTAGCCACTTAGATTTATGATCTATCTGTCACCTAGATCATGTAAGAACCCTGGTCCTAACTTATCACTCTCGTGCATCGATAGGTCCAATTTATTGTGTTGGTGAGCCGATTAATACGACATATGCACTTGGTCATGCAGTTATCCGCACCTCTAAGCCTTTATTATTTGCGATTACATTCATTTGTTCAAAGCAAAATAATATAGGGGTTGATAAACAACACAATCAACAAGCATTGAATGAACATAAATAAGAATCAAAACATAAATTCGATACAAGTTACCTCCCACCTCCTAGATCAAAGATGATTTAGTTCATCATAGACAATGAACAGCACATGGAGATGATTGGATACATGATTTGATTTCAAATACTTGAAATTACAAAACCTAACTATGTTATACAATCTAAAAACTACCTAAAATCTATTAAAGAGAGCTTCCAGCCGTCCTCTCTATGCTTTGGCTCGGCATCTGGCTTCTATATATACTCGGGAGTTGTACTTCAATCGAATGACTGTGTGAAAATCCGAATAAGTCGCATTCTGACCACCTTGCGGTCGCAAGGTGCTGGGTACCTTGCGTCCGCAAGGTCTCCGGTGTGGGTGGCCGTGTGATTTCTTGGTTTCTGGCTCAAGGACCCGTACTGCCTACCTTGCGGTCGCAAGGTCTGAGGCACCTTGCGTCCGCAAGGTGTCCAGTGTTGACAGCTTTCATTCTTTCTTCATTTTTCCATTTTGGCCCTTCTTGAAATTTGCGCTTAAAACCTTGGAGTTTCGCATATTTTCACTAATAACCCTGAAACTTACAAAACTCACCGAAAACATATATTAGTAACCAAAAGCCTCGTGAAATAGCATAATTTAAGTCATAGAAGCATATAAAATCGACGTATAAAATACATCGATCATAGCCCCTTTGCCGTATCAATACGTGCACCATTGGCTTGCTATTTACACCGAGTAGGTTCTCGGTACAAGTCGATGAATTCACAAAACATCGATGGCACGAACCAGTTAACAAAGTTTATTGCAGGAGCTACGTAGCGGCCGTGCCTATATCATATCCTACCTGAATGATTTATTTTCCGCACTTACGTGAATAATGTGCTAAGTGCTATATGATGATCATGTACACCATAATTGTGATAAATGCCATGCTATAACATGAACATGCATTTTTAGTAACTTACTAAGTCTTTATGACTTACCCTATTTGTTTGTTTTGTTTTCCTTAGATCCGAGCCAAGGAGACGGTTCTCGCTAGATTCGTCGTACTCGCGTTTGGCTTCTTGTGAGCTCAAGGTTGCTCTTTTGGGACTTTTGTAGTTAGACTTTTATTTTGACAAGGACGATGGGAAGCAAGTCACTTAGACTTGTCTTGGGATTTTGTTGTTGTAGTATAACTTAAATACTTAATACTTATAATCTTTTGTATGCCGACTTATATGTCGAGCTTGTTTATATATTATTGGTTCACTACAACTTCTTCCGCTTAAACTCTTTTAAAGTATTATTGTTGTTGTCTCCGGCATGTTGTGGCCGTTGAGGATATTATTATGCATGTGTTATAATTGTAGGAGTAGTTGTTGGGTTCCGACTGTAACGTCGCCGATGATTTGTTTATTTTAAGTTATTTTCTGGCAAAAGTGTAGCCGAGTTGTTATTTGTATGCGATGTTGCGCCACGTGAATTTTATAATCCTACTTGCGCATGCTTGTATCTTATATCTTGTATTACTTGGACGGCACGACTTGGGATTCCGCATTGGGGTCCGGGTCGGGTCGTCACAGCAAGTATATACAAGAATCCCGAAATTGCTACATTGTTCGGGTTCTGTACCCGAACATTTATCATTATGTTCGGTTTGTACACCCGAACATTTGTGAATATGTTCGGTTTGTACACCCGAACATATATGAAATTTTATGTTTTATTTATTTATTTATTTATTTAAGGGTTTGTATCATTGACCATGTTGTACCTATATTGTGTTTTACTTTATACTTGCAGGGAAGACAACAAAGGCTCTTAGGTTTGGGAGTTAAAAAACAACAACCCCCCTCCAGGGAAAGACCAACGGCCGCCAATAGACAAGCACAACAATTACAACGTGACAAATATTTACAAGAAAAAAAAGATGAGGCCTTACGGGTAAATAAATACCGCGTACACCTTGACGATTTTCAGTTGCATAATCAAGAACAACAACAACCGTCTGAAGAGGAAGAGGAAGAGAAGAAGGAGAGGGAAGTGGACGAGGACGAGGACGAGGACGAGGACGATGACGATGACGAGGACGAGGAAGAGGAAGAGGAAGAGGAAGAGGAAGAGGCAAAGGAAGATGAAGATGAAAATGAAGATGAAGAGGACGATGAAGTGGAGGTTGATGGATGTGGACCAAATATAAAGACATTGTTAATCACATACGCCGACCATGTCGCTGCAGATGTATGATTGGGTCATGAGAGAGGGGTTCTAAGATGTATTGGCCATACATCGAAAATACGGGATTGGGATACTCCACTTTTAGAGTCTGCTCGTTATTTCAAGACGACTACCCGTCTAACAAACTTGAGAGAAATTACCCAGGTCCATTTTGATGAAGTGAATAAACCATTAATTAGCGCTTTTGTGGAAAGATGGCATCCAGAGACCAATAATTTTCATATGTCATTTGGTGAAATGTCAATTACCTTAGAAGATGCCCATTGTATCCTTGATCTTCCAATCCGAGGGATGCCAGTTCTATCTAAAGGCAAGTTGACAAAGGAACGTGTTTGTCATCTTTTGGGAGTTTCTCGTCTGCAATTGGAGGATGGGATGCGGGGAGTCAGGGGTTCATTGGTTAGACTTGAGTGGTTCCGTCAAACATTTATGCCAAACACAACATCTGATGATGAGCATATAGTGGAGTATGCAGTGAGGGCATATTTGTTATTCATGATGGGTTGTAGTATTTTTACTGATAAGAGTGGAACCCGAGTTAGTATTGACTACCTCGAGTGACTAGCTGATCTACAGGATGCCTCCACATATGCATGGGGAGCTGCTACGCTGGCTTACTTATATAGGGAGTTGGGGAAAGCTTCCAGAGCCAAAACACAACAGATCGCAGGATCGTTAACATTATTGGAGGTAATAAGTAATAACATACCTTTTATTTTGTTTTGTGGTATATTAAAAACATATTGTTTATATTTGTTTATTAATTGTTGTAGCATGACTTTTTTAAAATTTAAAATTGGATTTCATGCAGGCATGGATAAACGAATATTTTCCATGTTTTAGGCCTCCACATAATGTGGACTATAGAAAGAGGCAGCCTGTTGCACAACGGTGGAAACCGGCAGGAAATCAAGGGTCATCACGGAGCGATTACAGGCTATTCGTGAACAAATTGACTCTTTGAGATTCTGTGATGTGAGTATTGACCAAGCTACTTTTTTATGTTGTTTTTTTAGTAGTTTTGGAATAAATTGCAACTTGTTATACTGTTCTAGGTTGAGTGGCTTGCGTACGATGCGAGTGTTAGGGAAAGCTTTCCATTTGACCAAGTTGCCTTCTATTGTGGATGTATATGTATGGACACCATAGTTGAGCCATACCATCCAGAGAGATTTTTGAGGCAATTTGGGTTTATACAAACAATTCCAACAACGCCAATTGCTCACGACACTCCCAATAGAGGGCTTGCAAAGGACCGAGCTATGGGTTGACGCTTGCAAGATTGTGGAACATGCTTAACACATATATTTTATTAGATGACGATCTTGGTCCCAGGTACCGACAACCTTGTCAGTATGAACCTGGTTATCTCACGTGGTTCAGGCAACATTCTCATCCACTTGTCCAGAACCCTACTAACATATCAAGACATATTACCACGGCGGTCCCTCTTACCGCGGATATGTATAAGTACATGGTCAAAGAAGCACGTCGTATTACAATGTCATTCTCAGATCAATGGAGGCAAGGAGATATGAGCATTCCATATGAGTCTTTGGGGAATTTACTTGTTAGAGTGAATTGTACACTATATGGTGTACCTTACGAAGAACCCCCCCCCCCCAATATTATGGCTTAATCCACTAGACAGGAAGGGTCATCTCGTCGGAGGCAACGTTGATGTTTGTACTCATGATATTGATACTTAATCTATTGTCACTATATTAACTATTTGTACTAATGATAATGATACTTAATCTATTGTCACTGTATTAACTATTTGTACTCATGATAGAGCAAAAAAAATCATGGTAGATCAAAAATAAGTCATGGTAGAGCAAAATAAGTCATGGTAGATCAAAAAAAAGTCATGGTCGATCAAAACAAGCCATGGTATATCAAAAAAAAAGTCATGGTATAGCAAAATAAGTCATGGTAGATCAAAATAAGTCATCGTAGATAAAAAAGTCATGGTAGATCAAAATAAGTCATGGTAGAGCGAAAAAAGTCATGATAGATCAAAATAAGTCATGGTAGAAAAAAAAAGTCATGGTAGAGCAAAATAAGTAATGGTAGATCAAAAAAAGTCATGGTAGATCAAAAAAAGTCATGGTAGAGCAAAATAAGTCATGGTAGATCAAAAAAAGCCATGGTAGATCAAAATAAGTCATGGTAGAGCAAAATAAGTCATGGTAGATCAAAAAAAGTCATGGTAGATCAGAAAAAGTCATGGTAGAGCAAAATAAGTCATAGTAGATCAAAAAAAAGTCATGGTATATCAAAAAAAGTCATGGTAGAGCAAAAAATGTCATGGTAAATCAAAAAAAAGTCATGATAGATCAAAATATGACATTGTAGATCAAAAAAAAGTCATGGTAGAGAAAACTAAGTCATGGTAGATCAAAATAAGTCATCGTAGAACAAAAAAAGTCATGGTAGATCAAAATAAGTCATGATAGAACAAAAAAATTCATGGTCGATCAAAATAAGTCATGATAGATCAAAAAAAGTTATGGTAGAGCAAAATAAGTAATGGTAGATCAAAAAAAGTTATAGTAGATCAAAAAAAGTCATGGTAGAGCAAAATAAGCTATGGTAGATCAAACAAAGTCATGGTAGATCAAAATAAGTCATGGTAGAGCAAAATAAGTTATGGTAGATCAAAATAAGTCATGGTAGAGCAAAAAATGTCATGGTAGAGCAAAATACGTAATGGTAGATCAAAAAAAGTCATGGTAGATAAAAAAAAAGTCATGATAGAGCAAAATAAGTCATTGTAGATCAAAAAAAGTCATGGTATATCAAAAAAAGTCATGGAAGATCAAAATAAAACATGGTAGATCAAAAAAAGTCATGGTAGAGAAAAATAAGTCATGCTAGATCAAAATATGTCATCGTAGATAAAAAAAAGTCATGGTAGATCAAAATAAGTCATGGTAGATCAAAAAAGTCATGGTAGAGCAAAATACGTAATGGTAGATCAAAAAAAGTCATGGTAGATCACAAAAAGTCATGGTAGAGCAAAATAAGTCGTGATAGATAAAAAAAAATCATGGTAGATCAAAAAAAGTCATGATAGATCAAAATAAGTCATGGTAGAGGAAAATAAGTCATGGTAGATCAAAAAAAGTTATGGTAGATCAAAAAATGTCATGGTAAAGCAAAATAATTCATGTTAGATGAAAAAAAGTCATGGTAGATCAAAAAATATTATGGTAAAGCAAAAAAGTCATGTTAGATGAAAAAAAATCATGGTTGATAAAAAAAAAGTCATGGTAGATTAAAAAAAGTCATGGTAGAGTAAAATAAGTCATGGTAGATAAAAAAAACATGGTAGATCAAAATAAGTCATGATAGATCAAAAAAAGTCATGGTAGATAAAAAAAAGTCATTGTAGATTAAAAAAAAGTAATGGTAGAGCAAAATAACTAATGGTAGATTAAAAAAAGTCATGGTAGATCAAAAAAAAGTCATGATAGAGCAAAAAAAGTCATGGTAGATTAAAAAAAGTCATGGTAGATCAAAAAAAGTCATGTTAGATCAGAAAAAGTTATGGTAGAGCAAAATAAGTTATGGTAGATTAAAAAAAAGTCATTGCAGAGCAAAAAAAGTCATGGTAGATCAAAAAAAGTCATGGTAGAGCAAAATAAGTCATGTCAAATGAAAAAAGTCATGATTGATCAAAAAAAGTCATGATAGATCAAAAAAACGTCATGGTAGATCAAAAAAAGTCATGGTAGATTTAAAAAGTCATAGTAGATCAAAATAAGCCATGGTAGATCAAAATAAGCCCTGGTAGAGCAAAAAAGTCATGGTAGGTCAAAAAAAGTCATGGTAGATCAAAATAAGTCATGGTAGATCAAAAAAAGTTATGGTAGATCAAAATAAGCCATGGTAGAGTAAAATAAGTCATGGTAGATCAAAAAAAGTCATGGTAGATCAAAAAAAGTCATGGTAGAGCAAAATAAGTAATATTAGATAAAAAAAAATCTTGGTACATAAAAAAAAGTCATGGTAGAGCAAAATAAGTCATTGTAGATCAAAAAAAGTCATGGTAGATCAAAAAAAATCATGGTAGATCAAAACGTTCGGCTATCGTACCCGAACATTTAATATCATGTTCGGGTATAGAACCTGAACATTATTGTTCCTGTTCGGCCATGTGACCCGAACTTTTATACAATGTTTTTTTACTTGTTGGTGCAACTTCAACACCTCCATATCCAATTATATTAAGCATATATGTGTATCTGGAAACATAACACAATAAAACAATCAACACTTGTTGGTGCAAGTCCAACATTTCAAACTGTTACTACACAACAGATACACTAAAGCTGATTTATAGAATTTACAATTTAAAAGTTAATTACATTTGCACAAACTATACATTTCAAGGAGAATTTTATTATAAATATTACATTTCAAGGAGAATATCCAGGGATCAAAGTTATCACAAAAAGTATCAATTATAAACTTTTCCCTCCACTTTGGAACTCCTTTGACATTGACTTCGGCTGGGGATTTATCGAGCATCAAATACTCGATATACTTTAGTGCAAGTATCCCACAGTCACCCCCGTAACATATTCAAAACATAAAGTAGATATCGAGACAAATAAACATATAATATAAAATAGATCAATAAGATTACTCACGACTTCAACTGTTTGGGTATTGTGGTATCCCGACCACAAGTAAGTTTTTGGCCAAAGTTCAGTCCAGCCAGTTCCGCAATGTGTAGGATCATCAACAAAAAAGGCTTGATTTCTTTCTTAAGATCCTTTGCTGCTATAACACTTCTATCTGAATCATATATGATGATCCTCACATCTTTTATGCGGAGGTCTCCAACAATCCAATGATCACATATACAGATTAGAAAGTAAACATGACTACATTCAGTCCACGCTTTGCCAAACCACTCAACACCCTCATATCTTTCCCATTTACTTGTCGCACACTGATGAGGACATCCCCAACAATGTCAACAACTCAAAAGAGAGA
Source organism: Codonopsis lanceolata (assembly GCA_013146195.2). Lineage (NCBI taxonomy): Eukaryota > Viridiplantae > Streptophyta > Magnoliopsida > Asterales > Campanulaceae > Codonopsis > Codonopsis lanceolata. Next base: position 43,778,413 of record CM028379.1, on the reverse strand, counting down.
ACGATTTACTCACAGGGAGATGATGAGATCATGTCAAGCCTAAGTCCATGTCAAAATCAAATGTTGATCAAGCATGGAAAGTTCGTGATTGATAAAGAAACCAAGTGCCCAAGAAATCAAATTAACTCTTTAAGAGGCGTGGAATATGCTTGGAAGATTCAAGGGTTCTATACAAACTTGATTCGTTGGTTCATTGGAGATTCGGGCTACTATAATAGATACTCGACGAGTCAAAAGAGGCTGGTGAGTGTGATTCAGAACAAGAAGATCGCGAGGCTGACATTCTGGAGACCTTGCGGACACAAGGTTACCATAGGCTTGCGACTGCAAGGCCTTGATATTTTCGGACTGACTTTCTGCAGACCTTGCGGACGCAAGGTGCCAAAAGGCTTGCGGCCGCAAGGGTCCCCGAACCAGCTATTTTGTGCTGAATCAGCTTTTAAACAGTTCATTACGGAAAAGGAAGCCTTTAAAAGGGTCCCCACATGTTCAGATATGACTTGGGGAGCTTTTAATAACTATTGGAAGACTTTTGGGGCCAAAATGCAATTTTGAAAAATAGGCTCATGTAGAAAAACGGGATTGTTAGGGTTTTCATTATTTTAGCTATTTTTAGGGTTTCTTTTTCTCCAAGTATTAGGGTTTACTTGTAGCTTATAAATAGGCCTTTTCCTTTCATTGTAAAACAGTTTAAGTTTTAATTGATTTAAGATAATATAGTTTTGAGTGTTTTCTTCGAAACCTCCTTGTTCTTCATGAACTTATGAATACTTCGGTGTGATTCCGTTGTGTTCGAATTCTAATTTATCAATAGGAATTCCATACCTATTGTGACGTTATTCACAATACTTAGGTTCTTTAATTGCAACGATTGCGGGTTGTGACTGTACATGCCAAGGTTCTTTTCGTGCTAATTGTTGGGTCGAGGTGTCACCCCCGCAAACATCCTTCGATCCTAAGCTTCCGCCGCGTAAGTAAATCGTTCTTCAACGAAGCCTTCCGAGAAGATCGTATCACACACTCTAACATACCTAATGATACCTCGTTCATTTCCATTTGATTTTGACTTACAAAATGCGAATATTGGGTGGTCACTAGCATATGAAATGACGAATCCATAATACACCGGTCATTTTGTCTTCCAAATGACATGGGATATGTTGCCATTCTCATCCGCATAAGAATCAAGACCAGATCCACATGCTGAAATTTTCAATAGTACCAAGTTTTAGGATCACACAATAACTAAAAATAATCAAGTAATACTTGCAAGCAAGTAATTAATTAACTTACTTTGTCTGATAGATATGCTTTGGGTTTTGAAAAAATCCAAACCATCTTTTGTTGTACTTAAATCCACGATGTATAACAAAATTGTTGTGGACAAAAATAAGTAACTAAGACGTTTAATAATGATAACAATAAATAAAAACTTTACTTAATAAATCTACTTGAATATTCTCACTTTTCATCCGTAACACTTAGCCAATCCATCATCAATTGTTCCTTTCCCGCATCAATCTCAAGGCAATCGTTTGGTATATCTCCATCTACAAATACCCTCGCCAATTGTAGAGAATTAATGGGATCAGGTAGCATCGTTGTGTAGGGAGAAGACGCGTGGACTGATGGTTTTTTACCCCTCTTCTCTCTCGTCTGCAACATATTTGCAGACTTGACCTCTTTCCTTTTTGTACCCTTACCTTTTCCCCTCCGATAAACGAAATCAATGTCCTTGACCCTTGCCAACATCTTGGTCACACTTTCGGTAGTGGGAGGGACAAGTATGGTAGTGGGAGACGAAGAGGAAATCGGAGGAGGAAGGGGAAGGGGAATGAAAAATGTGCTAGTAGGAGAGGCAGTGGTAGTGGGAGGGACAAGTATGGTAGTGAGAGAGGAAGAAGTAGTGGGAGTGAGAATTATAGTAGTGGCAGATGGTATGGTAGTGGGAGAGGCAAAAGTACTGGGAAAGGGAAGTGTGGTAATGGTAGTGACATGAGAAATTGTGGCAGTAATGGGAAGGGGAGAGGTAAGTGTGGTGGTGGCGGTGACAGGGGGAGGGGGGAAATGGAGTGTGAGTAGGAGTCCACATCCTATTTTCATCGCGGGAGAATGGTGCATGTTCCCTCAATTCCTCTATCATTGTCATTGCATTACACTGCCATTTAAAACAAAATTAAGTAAGTAGGTAAAAACGAATAAATATCACAAATACTTACTCAAAACCATAACAAATTTTTTTTACCACTTTTTCATCCAAAGAGGAGACCTCATCCCTCAAACCACATATTTGAATGCTTTGTTGATCAATCTTTTGGTTAAACTCCCACAACGTATCAAGAATGGAAATAAGCATCACATTAGAAGAAGTCGTTGCAGGAGTTTCACCACGTCGTGACCGGACTGGAGAGGAGTTGCGTGGTGGCGATCGTTCGGCTTCATCGTTGCGTGGTGGAGAAGGTTGGGCTTCATCGTTTCTAGAATTTTCAGCCTCAACATCAAATGATGTTGCCCAAACTTCGCCAAAACGCTACTGGAATTCAAGAATGTAAGGCTCATTTAGTTCGGCCACCATCGGGGTCAATGGAACAAGAACACCATCCTGGCAACTGATAAAAAACAACTTCATTAATCAACAACTATACAAACAAAATTAAATTTTAATCAACTATCACAAAAATTGAAAACATTTACCCAATTTACATCCAATTTTTCAAATATTTCATGGAACTTTAGATTTTTTTTTCGACTCCCATTTGCACATTCTTGAAAGAATGACCACATCATCATCAGATCTAATGGTTGAGGGTTGAAATAGATCTCGAAATCCATTAAATTCACCAAACATCTCAAATGCCCAAACCTACAAATAAGTTACATTTTAGAAACATCAAATAGTTAGCTAATCAATATAAATTTTAGAATATTTCAAATTACAATTGCTTACCTGTAATGCAGAACATAAGCCATAGCATACATTCGTAGTTGTATGCGTTTTTTTCTCAGCAATATTTTTAATCAAATTTATAAGGTACAAATATGACCTTGTCCCCCATGGATACATGTTAAACAACTCCAAATCATCCACAAATACAATATCCAAAACAAGCATGTCAATTGAAGTATTCGTTTCCTTAGCTCTCAATACAGACTCATATATAAAGGCTAAGCCCAATTTATATTTATCATCCATATTATCTGCATTGTCAAATACTGTTTTCAAAACTGATTTCTTCACTGCACTCCGTACCATTATATATTCATTGACCAACCTCTTCATAATTGGAATTTGTTCCGAACAATCTTCTTTTAATCCAGCAGATAAGCCGGTGATTAAGGTGTAGTCAGATAATGAAAATCTTATATTTTTCCCACCTATATGAAACCATAGCTCATCTTTTCTGTCGGTGGGTGACTGAATCAAGAACATAGCAAGTACATGGAACAACACATTGCTCCTCTTAATATTTCTATTGATGGTACATAGTTTTCCAAACGCAGAATTCCTAAACAATTCTTTGTGTAGATCGTCAAGATTTGAATAGACATAATCAACTACTTTCAGATCTTCTCTGCAACTGATCTTCGCATCGTACCTTCATCCTTTTGGGTTAAATACAATGCCATTTTATCTGTATTAGAAACATAAAACATTAAATATGAATTAAAACACAAACATATCACTCGTAACTAAAATTGAATCTATATTAGAAACACGAAATATTAAATATTAATTAAAACACAAACACAAAAATTGAGTAATGTTCGGTCCAGACCACTGAAAATTCTAAGGAATGTTCGGTTACCTTTCCTGAACATTACTATGAATGTTCGGTGGTCTGGACCGAACATTACTATTCCATTGTTTTTTTAAACAATGTTCATCACTTCTATATTAAATTGACTATTAGTTGAGTAAAATTAATAAAAAATGAGACTATAATAGTCAAAGTATACATGGTTATGACTAATTTTCATCATAATTGATAAAAAATTGAGTTGGTCAATTATGAATGATGAAAATAACCTTAAACCTTAAATTAAAATAAAATTATAACAATGTAATGTAAGCTTACTTTGATGATGAGAAACTTAGGGTTGAGTTTGCCTTTGAAAATACTAATTTGATCAACGTGATTAGGAGGTCGAGTTCGCATGCTATCAACGTTCAATTAATCGACTTCTTGTTTAAAGGTAATGAATGCAGAAAGGCGGGAACTACTAACAATTTAAGGTGGTTGATCAAAAGATCAATGGTCGAGTAAGATTGAGTTAATCGACCGTATTATATAAGGTATTTAAAGGGTAAGATCGAGTAAGGTCGAGTTGCTCGATCATGTTGATCGACTGTATTATATACGTCATTTAAGGTATTTTAAAGAGTCAATGGTTTAGTAAGGTCGAGTTGATCGACCATACAGTCGAGTTGATCGATCATTGATCGACCATTAATCAACCTTAAATCTTGAGGGAATTTTTATTTGTTTATAAATTGACTGTTTCAATGATCATAAAAATATAATACATCCAACATAAGACTGTGCTTGATAATTTCCACCGTTGGAAATTGAGTTGTAGTTAACTCGACTCCGTTTAAGTAACCAAAACATTTTTGTTTTGGCTTTGGTACCAACTAATGTACTGCTCAATTTCTTTCTCGTTAACATCCCATAAATATTTGTAGCCAATTTCTTTTTGATTAGGCGGAAGTTGTTCTTTCTGGGCAATTTCGGGCCGTCCCTTCCAAGTTCCATACATTTGCCCTTTCCCTCTCGTTGTACGCATACTGACGGAACAGATTCAGAAAGCTCCGGACGGAAGGTGGAACTCAACCAACCATGTCCGGTTCGGATCCTCAAAAGCTAATCAGCAGAGCGGATAAGCTGTTAGTATCAATAAATTCTCTATCCCTCCCGCGCGCACACACACATTTTTGTCGATGAGAGTAGAACCTGTTCTTTTCACTTATAACCTCGGTGATGATTATTGCATTTTCATTGAATTTTGAGTTGTGAGGATCGACTAGAGTTTTAATTGATCTAAGCATTAGGCATGACGGAGCGGTATTAAACTGCAGATCACATGTTTGATACCTGAACGATAAATTATATTTTTTAATATCGTTGAAGATTAATTTGACAAATTTTGGCAAGGTGTGATCATCTGATTACTTAGTTCATGATGAACAAACAAATTTGTTGCGAGAGATGACCACAGTTGATACTCTAGAAACCCTAGATTGGTTTCTCAAGAAATTTAATTAATAGAGTATAATTTCTAGAAACCCTACATTTATAGTCTCATTTTGAATTTTCTTGGTCAACTTGATTAAAGTTTGACCAAAGATTTATAATAATTTATTAAGTCATATGAAACTCTAAAAATTGTTACAAGTAGTATTCTTAATATTGTAGCATTGGTTGAAATTTCATTATACAAGATATAATAAATGTATGACTTTCTAATTAGGAAAGGGGACTATTTTTGATTGCAGTTGTCTTTTTTATGATTGCAAATCTATGAACCACCTTAAAACTGATAAGTATATCGAGTTCCAGTCAGCCGGATTCAACGGTATTACAAAGCTTTGGATGTAGCTTTGCTGCTGTTATGACAGCGTGAAACTTGTGGCTACTGCAGTATGCAGTGAAGTCTTAATCGGAGATGGAAATTTGTATTTGTTACATTGACAATTCTTCTATATTAGTTTATTTTAGTATAGTATGACTTAAAAGGCAAGAAGCTCATTCAAAGAAATTTATTGGGGTGATTCCCTTGCACCTATCTGAAATTTGCTTTGATCATGTGAGTTGTATTCTTTATCATGAAATGTTGGTATTTTCTTCTTTGTTGGGGAATTTAAGAATCAAAACTTTCAAAATGCATTTAAGGCCAAAGATTTTGGAGTTTGAGGGGACTATGAAAGGACCCAAAGGAAATGTTAAGCACTGGTGGATGAAGTGCTTGCTTGTAAGGTAGAAGATTTTGGTGGTCTAATGGACAATGAAAGGACCAAATCAAAATGTTCGGTTGTGATGGATGAAGTGCCAATTCGGTCTACAATTTTCTCGCACATTTTTGCTCAAAATGAGCTAGAACAGCAGTGGTATCTTGCAACTTAAAACCCATAGTTACGAAATAGGTTTTGTAGTCTAATTATGTTCTTAAAAGTCGCATTATGATGGAGTGTTTTATTCGGACACACTTTTGGAAGTTGGGCTGGTATTTGTGGTTGGTTAAAATCAAAGAAAGTCACTATGGTTGGGTCTGTTTAGTGATGGTTAAATGATACTTCGTTCGTCTTCAAATGAGTATCGTTTTTTGAATTTTGTTTGTCCCAACATGAGTTTCTTTTTACTATGAAGTAAATTCATGTCTGCAACGTGTAAATTTGTTTGATTCATAGCATACAAAATGCTACATTCTACATATTTTTAAGGTATAAAATTCAAGTATATTGTGCTTTAAAATTTAATGTTCATCAACCAATCAAATGCCTTGAAATAAAACATTAATCAATTTAATGCCAAAAAATTGAATGTTTGTCTACAAAATCTAATGTAGTTAATATGTGATAAAAAATTAATATGGTTGCATTTCAGAGCAAATTCTTATCAAACAACTTTTTTTAGATCGTTTGTGTAAAAAACGAAATTACTCGTGAATCAAAATTTTATATTTAATCTCTTAAAGAGGGAACCTCCATAGTGGTCAGCTGCCATTTTTTCACCTATTGTCATTTAGGAAGTTACTTTTCTTGAAGTACATTCCACCTCCTATGTAAGTCCATATGTCTTAAGCACTTAGCCTATTTTTGTTGCCAGTCCTCTTTTTTTCCTTTCTCTTAAGAAGGATAATAGTGCCAAGAAAGGCTATAGAAAGCTATACAATGTTGCACTTGGTGGGACATCACAAATAGAAGAAGACAATATAGATGAGAAACAAAACCAAATTCAGGATAAGGCAGCAAGCCAATCCTTGTTGAAGTCTGTCAGAGACCCGGAGCAAGCCCTGTGATGGCCCGAAAGGCCTTACTCCATAGAGGCTAAAAACTTTGCGCTCCCACGTCAATCCTGATCCTGGAATTCCGCTCGGTACAGGTGCACCATAGAACTGAATAGAAGTGAAATTCCCTAAGAACCCTGCTTCCTTAGCTGAGCCAATCCCTTTCATTTTCTGAGAAAGTGAGTTAATCATAAATCTGAGCCACTTCTCATTACAAATGGAGAACGAAGAGGCCCACAAACCCCAAGCCCACCTCCTTAGAGTTATCTTGCATACTCATATCACAAACATCTCTGCTTAAGGCTTTAAGGGTTGTCTAGGTTGCCTATAATCATTGGTGTTGAGCTTCCCGGTAATAAAGGGCTAGTCAAAAGCTTTAAGTTTAGTGGGAATGTTAGCACATCAAATGATACTCCCTTAGTTCCAAGCAAAGAGTCCATGTTTGAAAAATCTCTTAATTATGAGATATATTAGTATACTTGGAGTTGGTCATAATTACAAAAATATTTGAGCTTAAGCAAGATGCTTATATCACACATGCAAATCCAAGTTGAAAGGTGATGGAAATTGTGGGAATACTTTTTGAAAGTGGGTTTTGTAAGTGGAACATCCAAAAATGGCAAGGGGTGGGAGAGATGGCACAAGGGCACTCACGCAAAAGACCTTGAGGTACTTGGATCCAATCCCCATGCAAACAAGGGGTCACACTTAAAAAAATCCAAAAATGGAATTGTGGACTCTTTCCATGGAATTGAAGGGAGTATTATTGAGGGAAAAATACATGGGGTCATGGGAATGAGAAAGCAAACCATACTTGCATTGACATGAATAAACCACAGACCTATTTAGCTTCAAGATACCTCTATCTGCAAAGATGCCATGAGAACAAGGGCCAGGTAATGGAATCTAAGATAAAAATTCGCTAGTCTCTATCATTTAGATTCTGAGAAAATGGAAATCCTTGGAATACAAACTCTCCATCCTTGTAGGAAAATCAGAAATAGTAGACCTATATTGGAGGGGTATCCCAGAAATGCAACATCAGATTTGCTGTGCCTTGTTTTTTTTGGTGTGATGCCTCCTCTACTTCGTTAGATATAAAAGCATCATTTAATAAACATCCTACCATGGGAAGCTACTTTTGAGGCAATTCTTACGGGAGACAATCTAAGGCAGCGAGGGAAAGTTTATGTATATTGATGTTATATGTGTAGAGAGAATAGCAAGAGTTGAATCATACTCTGCTACATTGTCCGGTAATGCTGGAGCTTTGGTCTATGGTGTTTGCGTTGTTCAATATCAAATTGGTGATACCCAGAACAGTAAAAGATCTCCTTATGTGTTGGTCGATGTTCAAATGTAGAAGGAGTAATCCTATTTGGGAGGCTGCTCCTGTGGGCATTTGGTGGATCATTTGGAGCGAGAGAAACAGTAGAGCTTTTGATAATGTAGCGCGGTCGATGGAGCTATTGAAGACCTCTCTTTCATTGGTGTTCTGAGTCAGATCATGCTAACAATTCTTGTGTGGATTTTGTGAATAGCTTTAGCCATGTGTAATTAGTTGGTGTATACGGCCTGTGTACAAAGGACACGTCACCTTTTTTGGCGCTCTTTTATCTAATATAATCTTTTATTTATCAAAATAAATAAATGAACAACCCACCATGTTTCCAGAGTTTGGAACGTCTTGCTGAAAAGTTCTCCATTATTGTATTTTCTTCAGCCAAAAGAAAATTAAACTTTAATTGCCATACCTTTTTGTGTTCATACTATCCCGAATTGTTTGTTTGTTTATTTGCGGGGATGAAAATTTTATTTGTTAAGCGTATTAAATATATACAGTGTCATTATAAGATACGTCCGCTTCGCTGTTCTGTTATATCTGATTTCTTTTTCTTGCATTTTCTTATAGAACAAAACTCAGTATGACAAGGTGGAGTGCTGATTGGAAGAGTGCCACTCAGTTGTATGAGCAAGCTGGTAGCAAGTTTCGTCATGCTTTTAGTAACTTTTCATTATTTGAATGCTTCTTTGTAATGTTTTTAGAAAAATAGATGCATAACCAGTCTACTATTTACAAAGGTTTCCTTGTTGCTTCTAGCTAATGGATTTAGACTTGCCAAAGATTATGAGGGAGCAAAAGCATCATTTGAGAGAGCTTCAAAAGGACAAGAAATGCTCTCTTCGTATCCATGTTTTGCTTTACTATTGTTGCTTATCCACTTAAGAATCTTTTCTATGGCCGATTGATTTAACCTTGACAAGAAAATATACCCTGGGATGCTGCTAAGCATATGGAATCTGCAGCGGCTTCAGCCAAGGAATTAGGCAAGTGGAGTGAAGTTGCTGACTTCTATAGACGGGCTTCTGAATTATACATCGAATGTGGGAGGTCACAACCTGCATCAGATGCAATTGCAAAAGGTGCTCGGTAGGCATCTTTGTTACCTGCTTTATCTTGGCCTTGAATTTTACATTCTTCTATATCAATGTTTTTCTCATTGACTCTGCCTGTGTTACTTATTTTAGGAGTATGTTGAGAACAAAATTTGAAACAATTCTAGTTTAGGTTCGTGTGTCAGTAATATTTACCCTCTTTATCTTGGCCTTGAATTTTACATTCTTCTATATCAATGTTTTTCTCATTGACTCTGTCTGTGTTACTTATTTTAGTAGTATGTTGAGAACTAAATCTGAAACAATTCTAGTTTAGGTTTGTGTCTCAGTAATATTGATATCCGCTATGAGTTTATATAATATGCCATTCACGAACTGTCCTCGTAAAATTTACTAGATTTGGCTACAAAGCATTTCAGCACTAGTAGTTGTGCTAAGGATTGCTGAATTTTTCCAAATTTTATCATTGTGCTAGTGCCTCGTATTCTTTAGTGGCTTTTGATATGTAAAATTGCAATAGTGCAGTGAAATTCTTGTGCTATTCGAACCATTCCTCAAACCAGCTTGAGGACTAGTTATTTTGTAGTTAAGGGTGATGGAGAAAAATCTCTGTAGGTAGAACAGATTGCTAAAGCTATTCCGGACAGTCTGTAAAGATATTCTAGCATGATTTCATTGAAGATATTCCCTGCCCTTCCTTTTGACCGATTTCATCTGGAAGGCTAAATTTCCTTCTAAAATTATATTCTTTTTTTGTTGGGTGTAATTCTTATGGAGCTTACAATATTAGGCAAGGGAGATGACCTAGAAACAGCGTCAATTCCGGTTGTTTGTGATGCAGGAAAACACTAAGGCAGCATCAACAACAGAAAAGAATCTGACAGAAACAATAAAAGATGCACCATCATTACCTTTTTTGTAACGAAGACGTTTTATAATATTCCTCCCGTGTACATGGGACGCGTCACCTATTTTGGCGCTTTCATTATATATATATATATATATACTCCCTTTGTTCCACACAAAGAGTCCACCTTTGAAAAGTAAATAATTAAGGAATATATTAACGATATATTAATGTCCTTGGAGTTGGTCATAATTATAAAAATACTTGATCACAACCAATATGATTACAACACAAGTGGAGGGTAAAGTTAAAATATAATGGAAATTGTAAACATAATTTTTTAAAGTGGAATTTTTATGTGAAACATCCCAAAATAGTATAGTGGACTCTTTGCGTGGAACGGAACAAGTATATAATATCAAAAAAAGAAGAAGACGCGAGGGCTCTTATCAATCCCAAGAGGTCTAAATTTTCAGTAATGTTAAAGAAGAATAATAAACGGATGCTGCTGTAGTATTTATAAGACAGCAATAAGTTATTGTTGCCCTAAATGAAGAAAAGACACAAATACCCTTCACTTAAATGAACCACGAAATCCGATGTAAAAGAAACTAAAACTCTAATAGTTCAATAAAAACTAAATAAAACAATAATTCAGTAACTTAAGGCCTTGTTTAGGGTCAATCCCCTCGGGTGGAAAGAATTTGATTCATGGGAAAAGATCTTGATGAACTCGGCATACATCTCTCTTTCTATCTTCTTCAGCTCCTCTTTACCAATCCACGCACTATCACTTGCAGCTTTTCGTAACCACTTGACCAAGAACCTGTTACACACGTTGCTAACGTAGCTCTGTTGAGACTTCACGTCTTTGACATCCAATATTACTTCAATAACTTCTGGAACTGCTTGGGAAGTTGATGAGCTTGAATTTCGACTGCTACAGCTTCTTTATCAAACCCACTATAGGCATACAAGTGACAAGTCTGATACATTGAAAATTGGACTAATATGCAGTTTAGGAGGTAGCTCTATTAAATGAGCATTGGGGCTCATCTTCTTGAACACCTTGCACGGACCACTCCCTTTGGAAATCTATCTCGCCTTAATATACATGCACCATGTCACCTTCTTCGAATCCTTAGCTCGACGATGTTGGTTTGCTGAAGCCACATAAGATTCATTGCTTTCCTTGTTGACTACCTTCACTTCCTCGTGTATTATGCGAATATGCTCAGCAAAAGACTTAGCCTTTTCACTAGTTTGCAGCTCTTGTGGGAGTGCTACCAAGTCCAAAACAATCTGTGGCTTAAGATGACGATATACTGCCTCATACAAAGTCTTCTTAATTTTCGTGTTCGTGGAATTATTGTAGGCAAATTCAGCTTGTGGTATGATCATAGTTATTAAAGGTGAAAGGTGAGAGGCAGGTGAGAGGTTCCTTTTAGAGGCTGGCGATCGAAAGGCGAGCAATGCGACAAATTAGAAAAAAATAGTATGTACATTTATTTATATTATTGTTAACGAATTCCATAGCATGTCGGAATGAGAATACTATATGAAATTAAAACATATAATACCAACAAGTCAACAACACAAATTAAATAGAAAGAAAAAACAAAGTATGAGTATCTATGACTACTATCTCTAATTAAATAGAAATTAAGTATCATTATTGTCACTAATTAAACATGTTAATTTTACATATATAAATGGATAATGTGTTTGATGACTAGCTCTTGTTATAACATTTTCTTTGATTTTGTGTTCTGTTTTGTTTTTTTCTTTTCCACAGGGCTTTGGAAGAGGATGGCAAGGAAAATATCAAGCGGATGAATCTATATCAAGCTGCTGCAACAAATGAAGAGGATAAAGCTTGTGCAAAAGTATGGGATCTTGAAGAGGATGGCCTCTTAAGGAAAATCATGGCCTTTGATCTGAAAAGTTAATGTATATAACGTGCTGCAACAAATGTCTACATAAAGCTTGAAAAGTATGGGATCTCCTCTTAGAACTCATGCCATCTGAAAAGTTAATGTATATAACCTAGAGCTGTCGGATGGGCCGGGCCAGTCCGGCCCAAGCCCATCGGGCTTTACTTGGTAGCGGACTGGGCCGGGCCTAAACAATAACGGGCCTAATAAAAGTCAAGCCCAACCCATGTGCACTTCGGGCCTCTGGGCCAAAAAAAACTGTTTTTTTAATTCAAAAACACTCATAAAATTAACTAACAAAAATTATATGACACATCAAAACTTCATACACACACTTACTTACTAATCGAACTTACACAATTACAAAGCAAAAGTGCAAAAAACACATCAAAAATTCAATAACATATATATTCTTAACCACAAATCTGCTAAATAGTTCTTAAATCTTAACCAAAAGAAATTAGCTAAATAGTTTTTGACACAATTTTTTTAAATACTAAAAAGTAAATAGTTTATCAAACACAATTACAAATTGTCTAAATTTAAATGTCATTCACTCAACAATCTTCAATTTTTATCAAGAACATTGGAATCTTCCTTTGACAATTGTATTTCTTCAACTTCTTGTGCAATTGAATCTGCAAAAAAAAATATAGATAAATAAATATGGAAGAAAAATAAAATCAATAACTAAAATTAAAGGTTATATATGGTACAAAACTATTATCTCCATGATCATTGATCAACAAGGAATTAAACCTGTAAGCTGTATGCATGGAGGACAACTGTAGGTGTTTGTTTCGATGAGAAAATATTCCTTTTCGAACCATCCCAGACAACTCTATCCTCCCCCATACCCATCCATACCCATCCATACATCATAAATCTGAATGGAGAGAACTTTTTTCTATGCGGGTAGGAAATTGTTCGAAATTCATAGATGGAAGGAGAAGAGTGGAGATTTGTTTCGATTCCAGGAGAGATCCAGAGGTAGACTTCATGAGATAGTGATCTTCAGCCACGAGTTGAGCTGGGTTTGCGAGTATCTGGAGAAGGCGTCTCAGTCTAATGGTGCTTTTTGGAGACAGAGGCAAGGGAAGTCGAGGGTCATTTTGTTGGCAAGTGAGTCTAATAGATCGGGGAAATTTTTCAGAATCGCAGTTAAGGGTCCAGGGAGACAGAAATCGATCTGTATCCCTGAAGGAGCTGCAGGTTCTGGGTGGAGCTGGGTGGTGGGCAAGATACGTAGGTTTGCAGGTTTCGTTTCTGCCATACCCAAGCAAGCAACTAAGTCTTACAAGGAAGCAGCGGAGTTTCAGCCTTGGCCAGATTTGGTGTCTTGTGTTAGGAATTCAGAGTTCAGTGATGGAGAAGTTATTAAGGTGGAACCCAACTCCTGTAAAGGGGCTATTTCGTTTTTGGAGAGATGTTTGGTGGGGAGGGTGGGGGATCAGGCTGGACCTACTCCGAACTTAGACGAGTTACAGAGGTGGGTTAATCAAAGGTGGAAAACGGCAGGTGGCGTTGATGTTAAAGTAATGGCTGAGAAGCTCTTCTTCTTTATTTTTCCATCTAGGGAAGAAGCGGGAAGATTTCTGGTTCATTCTCCGTGGCTTTTTGATTCGCAATACCTTTTTTTGGAAAGATGGAGCCCGTTTTCCTGCAGTTATCGAGAAGGTTCAAGACCCACTTCGGTGTGGATTCGAGTGGTGGGTTTACCTTATCACCTTTGGGGTAGCAAGGTCTTTTGAGCCATTGGAGATCTGTGTGGAGGATTCATTGATGCCGATTATGAGACGAAGAATAAGTTGGAACTGAGGTGGGCCAGAATCTTAGTTCATGCTAGATCAAAGATCCCGGCTTCGATCATTGTAGAAGAAGGTGTGAATTCTTTCGAGATCCCTGTTTGGGCGGAGAAGTTAGTTGACGGCCGGAGTTGGTGTGGGGAGGGGAGTCGAGGCGGAGGAGGGCCGGAGAAGACCAAGTCAGGTAGCGTTAAGGGTGGAGGAACGCATGTTCAGAAAAAGCTGGTGTGGCGTCAGAAACAGGTCGATGCAGAAGGGGGCAGAGACAGCACGGTAAAAGGCACGTGGGAAGGCAGCACGTCAAAGTCAAATTCAAATTTTAAACCGGTGGAGGCTGATGTTGTAGATAATGGAGAGAATGGATTTCAATCCAAAGTGGGCCTTCGTGTGACGGATCATTCAGAATTGGAAGTAGGGTTTTGTGGGCCGTCTCCTGCCCAAAGCCCAGTTGAATTTTTGTTACACCCTGAGTTACAGCAAGCCCAAGACGGCTTTTTTAAAGAGGTTGCTAAGGGTGGGCCGAAGGACATTAGGGACAAGATTAATTCTGCGGGTGGATTTGGGCTGCCTTCACTTATAGATGGGGCAGAAGCCCAAATTGGTCAAGGTAGACATCAGGCAGACGGGGTATTTTTAGGAGCGGCCAGTATCGCTAAGGGTGGACCGATAGAGTCGATGGAGACGAAGAATCGAGACAAGAGTTATGGCGACTGCGTTGACTTTTCGAACTCGGAGTCTGGGGTCAAAGAGGCAGAAGTGTCTCGTCGTCAAGATGAGCGTAGTGGGTCGACTTCGAAGAGGAAGTTTATCGTAAAGACTGTTTCAGAGTCGATTCCGACTGTTCTTAATTGAGCAGAATCTTCGGACTGTTCGAGGATGGCTGATTCTGAGGAATTTCTGGAGTGGGTGTTCAGCCGCGAGCTTCGACATAGTAGCGTCAGCGGGGGTAAGCACGAGGATCGATTTCTTTCTGAGGATTGGGCAGTTGCTGGAGGATATTTGGTGGGTGAGAGAGCTTCGCATTCCGTCGAGGCAGGTAGGGGTATTGCAGCGAAGCCTCTGAATGTGTGGAATTCTGGGTTCGAGCAGATGTCATCTTTAGAAAGGTTGGAGGAGGGGCAGTCAGTGGAGGAAGGAGAACCTATCTCCTGCACCCCGATCAACATTTTTCGGCCTGAAGATAATTGTGAAGTGGAGTACCTCACAGATAAAGAGATGGAGGAGGATATTTCGTTATGGGTTAAAAAAAAGGCTTTAGGAGTCGGAAAGGCATTGGGGGTGGCTGGATCAGGTTATGAAGACCAGATACTGGCTCTTCTTCTAGACATCGAAAAAAAGTGGAGAACATCAGGGGGTGGCAGCGCAAAGAGACAGAACAATACTAGGGAGAAAGGAAAGAGGGAACTTAAACAATTATGCAGTAGTCTCAATGCGGATTTGTTTGCTTGCCGGGGAGGGGGAGATAGAAGGAGGAAAAAAATAGTTTAATATGCATATAAAAATTGTGTCTTGGAACGTGTGGGGTCTTAATGATGTAAATAAAAGAATGCTGATAAAAGGTTTAATCAGAAGATGGAATCCGTCTATTGTTTGTTTACAGGAAACTAAATTGGAAAAGGTTGATGTGAGGATTATTGATAGTATTTGGTGTGCTAGAAAGGTGGACTGGGTGCATTTAGACTCAGTTGGTGCAGCTGGGGGGATTTTAGTGATGTGGGACAGAAGTGTTGTGTCGAAAGCTGATTCAGTGCTGGGAGAATTCTCAGTCTCTTGCCTTCTGAAAAATCTGGATGAGAGTAAAGAGTGGCTCTTTACCGGGTTTATGGGCCTTGCAATAATGCTATTAGGGAGAGATTTTGGACAGAACTCAGTAATACTAAGGCAAGATGGAATGTGCCTTGGTGTGTGGGGGGTGACTTCAATGTAGTTAGATTTCCTCATGAACGCTCCAGAGCTCGCATCTATTCTAGAGAAATGATGAAGTTCAATGATTTTGTCAATGAGATGGAGTTAGTGGATCTTGCTTTGGTAGGGGGGGACTTTACGTGGTTTAGAAATGGGGAGCGTCATCAATTCTCGAGGATTGATAGATTCTTAATTTCTGGAGATTGGGAAGGCTGTTTTGGTAGTTCTGTGCAGTCCTGCCTTCTGAGATTAACTTCTGATCATGTGCCGTTGCTTTTTGAGTGCGATGGTGGTTCTAAAGGGAGAACTCCTTTTCGATTTGAGAATATGTGGTTAAAGGAGCCTGGGTTTTTGGATTGGGTTAAGGATAGGTGGGATTCTTATTCGGTGACGGGCGATCCAAGCTTCAGATTAGCTAGAAAATTGAAGTTACTCAAGGAGGATTTAAAAGTTTGGAATAGAGAAATCTTCGGTAAGGTGGAGATTAAAATCAAATCAATTGCAGATGAGATTTGCAGACTGGATGAGAAAGTGGGGGTTGGTACTTTGTCTGAGGAAGAAGAACTCCGTAGGGTGCGTTAAATCAAGAATTGAAGGGCCTTCTTATTCGGGAAGAAATCTGTTGGCGCCAAAAGTCGCGGATTCAGTGGTTAAAGGAGAGAGATAACAACACTAAATTCTTCCACAGGATGGCAAAAATGCGTGGAGCTGCGAATAAAATCAGATCTGTCCAGATCGACGGTGTGCTTAGAGGATGAGGCGATATTAAGGTGGGCATCTCGGATTTTTTAGGCGTCCGTTTGAAGAAAGTGGGGGTTGGAGACCAAACTTGGATGGTGTGGGCTTTGACAATATCGGTCTTGATGATGCGGCAGCCTTGGAGCGTCCCTTTTCGATTGAGGAAGTGGTAGCAGTGCTTCGCAAGATGGAGGGGGATAAAGCCCCAGGTCCCGATGGGTTTTCTATGGCTTTTTTTCAGCATTGTTGGGAGGTGATCAAAGGGGACATTATGGAGGTTTTTCAGTCTTTCCATTCTAGTTTGAGATTTGAGAAAAGCCTTAATCTTTGCGTTCATAGCCTTGATTCCGAAAAAGAGTGGTGCCACAGATTTGAGAGATTTTCGTCCGATAAGTTTGGTGGGTGGCATATACAAGTTGCTATCCAAAGTGCTAGCCCAAAGAATGAAGAGGGTTATGGGTAGTATCATTTCGGTGTCGCAACATGCTTTTGTGAAGGATAGACAGATTATGGACGCGTCCTTTATAGCCAATGAAGCTGTGGATGATAGGTTGAGAAGCGGGGTTCCAGGGTTGTTGTGTAAGTTGGATATAGAGAAAGCTTATGATAATGTGAACTGGGATTTCTTGTTATATATGTTGGAAAGAATGGGTTTTGGTCTCAAGTGGATTCAATGGGTCCGATTTTGTATTTCTACGGTTCGCTTCTCAGTTTTGGTGAATGGAGAACCATCGGGATTTTTCCCTAGTTCGAGAGGCTTGCGTCAAGGAGATCCTTTGTCCCCATTTTTGTTTATTGTGGTCATGGAGGCTCTTAGTAGGATGTTAGAGAGGGCAGTGCAGGCAGGACTTTTAAGTGGCTTTAAGGTGGGGAGGAGAGGGGAGAGGGAGGTGTCGATTTCCCATCTTCTCTTTGCAGATGATACATTAGTTTTTTGTGGGGCAGATAAGGCTCAGTTGGGAAATCTCCGATTAGTTCTATTATTTTTTCAAGCAGTTTCCGGCCTACGCTTCAACATTTCTAAGAGTGAAATTATTCTGTAGGAGGGGTGGAGAATGTTGGGGAGCTAGTGCATTCTTTGGTTGTAAGTCTGTGTTCTTCCTACTTCCTATCTTGGGCTTCCTATTGGTGCACAGGCAAAGAGCAGAGCGTTATGGAATCCAGTGGTAGTGCGGTTTGAGAAGAGATTGGCAGGGTGGAAGCGTCAACTTCTGTCCAAGGGGGGGAGATTAGTCTTGATCAAGAACACTCTTGCTAATTTACCAACTTATTTCTTATCTCTCTTTGTGATTCCTGCCACAATTAGGCAAAGATTAGAAAAGTTGGAAAGAGATTTTTTGTGGGAGGGTCAATCAGATGTGCATAAGTTTCACTTAGTGAATTGGGATAAGGTGTGTTCGAGGGTTCAGGAGGGGGTCGAATATCGAGAAAAATCAAATTATTTAATGAGGCTTTGCTGGGGAAATGGTTGTGGCGATATCTCACAAACAAGGAGGCTTTGTGGAGGGAAGTGGTGGTTTGCAAGTATGGGGAGGGGGGTCACTGTTGGTTTCCTAACGAGGTCAATTCGTCTTATGGGGTGGGAGTCTGGCGAGGTATAAGGAAGGGGTGGAATTCTTTTGAAAGATTCATTGCTTTTGAGGTTGGTAATGGGGCCTCGGTGAGGTTTTGGGAGGATAGATGGTGTGGGGATATTCGCTTGAGGGAGGCGTTTCAGAACCTATTTGAGCTATCCACGAATAAGGATTGTAAAGTTAGCTCTATATTATCTTGGGTGGAGGGTAAGCCTATCTGGAATCCTTTGTTCAGAAGGAATTTTCATGACTGGGAGTTAGAGTCAGTTGTGCAGCTTTTAAGGATGCTTCAAGAGCAGAAAACAGACAGGCCGACGGACAAGGTGGTTTGGAAAGACTCAGGGGGCTCTCTTTTCTCAGTTAGCTCGTATTATTTAAAGCTTCTCAATGGTGGCAGTACTTCTTTTCCGTGGAGAGCAGTATGGAGGATCAAAGCCCCTAAGAGAGTGGCTTTTTTCATGTGGGAAGCGACTCATGAAGCTATTCTAACCGGGGACAATTTGCGAAAGCGTAACATGGTTTTTGTTAATAGATGCTATATGTGTAAGGCTGGCGCGGAGAGTGTAAATCATTTACTTCTTCATTGCCAAGTGGCTTTAGAACTTTGGAGTTATGTGCTGAGTATGTTTAATATGTCTTGGGTCATGCCAAGTTCGATCATCGACCATGTCAGAGGTTGGAATAGGGGTTATTTGAAGAAGAGGAATAGTATATGGGGGACAGCTCTTTTGGGGGTGTGTTGGATTCTATGGAAGGAAAGGAACCATAGGGCTTTCGACAACGTGGAAATGTCAGTCCCGGAGCTGAAGAATTTGCTGATTCGTACTATTCAGTTTTGGAGCTCCGTGGATGATCACTCTCTTCCTAGATTATAGCTTTTGTAGATCTTGTATATAGTACAGATTTAGGTTAATCTTTGGGTTGGTATACGGCTAGTGTACAAAGGACGCATCACCTCTTTTGATGCTTGTTATTTAATATATTATTTACTTATCAAAAAAAAAGCTGTATGCATGGAGGAAACACAGCACGCTTGTTTTTTACACCCATTATTTACATTATTAATAGTGATCCAATGGTTGACAAGTCAGATCAATAAGTGATGCATGACAATTGTATTTTTTTAATTTTAATTTTTTAATTTTCCGTTTACAAAAACTTACATATGTTGTACGTTGCTTGAAAAATACGTATGTCTGTTTAAAAGTTAGAACATACAATTTGTTTTCAAATTAACCAACTGGTCTAAACAATCGATGCAAAAAAATAAAATAAAAGGTCTGTGCTTTCTCCTTCATGCCTAACTAATGCTCCAAAAATCAGTCTTGAGTGTTAGTCTTTGATCTCAGAATATCTGGTGAGTGGGTGTGAATAAAGAGCCTTACAGAGTTATAGGACCACAAAATTAAGTGTCCCAAAAAAGGAAAAAGATTCAGAACCCTCATAAAAATTTCCCTAAAGCTTCAACATAATCAATACATTCTCCTCTCTCTCTCTCTCAAGTCTCAATTTAACAAACACCAAACAACAGTTCTCAATTAAAACTCAACTCAACTCAGACTTATATAAAAATATTTTCTCATCATGCAATTCGGTCCAATCAGCTCATAGTCTCATACCAATTACCAGTGAACATTAAACAAGAAGAAAAATTAATCAAAAATGGGAACTCTACAAATGCACGGACAGCTTTTGGGTTTGTGTTCTTTTTGCCTTTTTGATCGATTTTTTCTCAAAATGTGCTTAAACAGAAACATATATGAAAAGCCCACTGTAACTCTGTAAGTACTTGTGTCTGTGACTGTGTGTGACGCCATGGCTGTGGAGTGTGGAGGCGAGGCGGCGACGGTCCGGCAGATGGGCAGCGGCGGCGAGAAGAGAGAGATTAGATTGAGCCTTGAAGACGACGAGGAGACGAAACGAAGACACGAAGTGACGGAGTCGGAGAGTCGGGAGAGATGAGAGATCAGATCACCGAGCCATTTTGGAAAGAAAAAGTAGATCTGAAATTTTGAATATCTGATTAGATTTTCTGTCTAGCTGGAAGAACATATTTTCTTAATAAGAAAGATTTTCTACCGAAGAATCTTAACAGCCTCCCAATGTGTACTCCGCGGAGAGGACATAAACCGACTTACTACACTAACTACAAATGCAATATCGCAAGATAATTCAATTTCCCAACAAGCCGTCGATACTTCTTTCGTTCAGCAAAGCTTTCACCCCCTTTTCCCCCCTTGAGCTGTAAGTTTCGTATTTGGATCCATATGAGTCTCAGAAGGCTTTGCTCCCAACATGCTTTCTTGACTTAACAAGTCACGCACATACTTTTTCTGGGACAAGAAGATGCCTTGCTTGCACCGGACAACCTCAATCCCTAGAAAGTATTTCAAATTACCAAGATCCTTCGTTTGAAACCTTTCCTGAACCCTTTGGAACCCTTTGAATGCACTAATACCTGCACTATTACTTCCTGTAATTATAATATCATCCACATAGGCAACCAATAAAATGATTCCTTGAGCACTCTGTACTAATAGAATACCGATAAATCTCCCAAACCATGCACGCGGAGATTGTTTTAACCCATATAATGACCGCTTTATTCTGCAAACCAACCCAGACTCCCCCCCCCTCCCCCTGAACAACAAACCCCGGAGGTTGCTCCATATAAACCACTTTGTGTAAGTAACCATGAAGAAATGCATTTTTGACATATAAACGGGCCAATGAGAGGATGCACCAAGAGAGATAAGTAATCGAACAGAGGTAAGTTTAGCAACCAGAGAGAAAGTGTCAGTATAATCAACCCCATATGTGTGTGCATACCCATTTGCAACAAGACAAGCCTTAAGGCGAGCCAAGGAACCATCCGATTAACCTTAACAACATATCAGCCAATAGCATGTTTACATGATGGCAATGAAACCAAATCCCAAGATTGATTGTGTGTAAGGGCATTCATTTCCTCGTCCATAGATGCCTTCGAGCCACAGACATAGACTTGGGAATAGAATGAGACTCAAGGACACTAACAAATGCACAAAGATCATGAGATAAACCATTATAACTTACAAAGTTAGAAATATGATGTAACGTACTTCTACGTTTACCTTTTCTTAGGGCAACAAGAATATCAAGATCAGAAGGTACCTTAATGAGAGGCTGATCGGGCGATGGAGGTAGGACTTGCTCAGCTGGAGCTGGAGTAGGAGGCATATTCCCTTGAGAGCACGTACGTCGGGTGTAAACCTATTGAATAGGAGGATGGGTATCTCGTGGGTAGGAAAAGACGCGGACTCCACAACTCGATAGATTAGAAAGTCATCATCGGGACAGACTCAACGAGAGGATAAAAGGACATAGACTCATGAAAAGTAACATCAACAGAAACCAAATATCGATTCAAGTTAGGAGAGAAACATCGATATCCTTTCTGAATACGAGAATAACCAAAAAAGATACTTTTGAGTGCCTTAGGATCTAACTTGGTGACAGTAGGACGATGATCACGAACAAAGACTACACACCCGAATATCTTAGGAGACACCGTGAATAGAGACTTGGATGGAAACAAGACTCGATGAGGAATGGCTCAGAAGATGGTATACGGTTTGTTAGATGATAAACAGTTAACCCTATTTAGGAACATGCATCTGAAAAGAAAGGATGCGAGCAACCTCGAGGAGGTGACGATTTTTTCGCTCAGTAACACCATTTTGCTGAGGTGTATTAGTACAAGATGATTGGTGGAGCATGTCATGAGCAGTCATAAATTTTGGAGTAAACAGTGGAGAAATATTCTTGTCATAGTTCTCAAAGGCGAGTGCCTTTGGCGCTTGAGGCAAGAGGTGAGGCTGTAGCGCCTCATGTGTTCGAGGTGAGGCGATGTGCGTGAGGCAACGAAAAGGCGACGCCTTTGGCGCCTTTTTGAAAGGCGAGAGGCGGCGAAAAGGCGCTCACTTCAGTTTTCTAACTTAAAAAAATATTTTTGAAACTATTTTTGGCCTTTTTTTTTTGTATGTTTTAGAATTCAAAAAATAAATAAAAGGTGGACTTGTCAAGATAGCACAATTTGGTCCGACATTCGTGTCCGCATGTGCGGGCACACGAGGAAGCCGGCCCAAGGTAAATTGGATCTTGATTCGCACCCTCCCCCCATGCGGGCGCGGGAGGGATAGTTCTTTTTATACAAGCTTACCCAACACAAGGGAGCCTTTGTATATAAATCATTCAAACCTTTCATATTTTTGCAATGTGGGATAACCCACTTCCAACACTTCCAAATTCCAATGCCATACTTTAAACCTTTATAACTTACTCATCCGAAATCCGAATTGAACAAATAAATATAGTATTCTTATGTATTCATGGAGAAGAACATAATTCCACAATTACCCTAGTTATTATATAGGTGGCTATAAAATAAATTAGTGCCTCAAAGCCCCAATTTACTTCACTTAAAAACGCTAGTTTCCCAACACTTAGTTTCATGTATTATGCTCACTTATAACATGTTTTGTTGATATTTGTTAAGTTATATACTTATATGTATTTTTTCTTAGTATTTGTTTTTGTGAGCGCTTTTTTAGCGCCTCGCCTCAAATTTAGACCTATCGCCTTTTTTGCGCCTCTCGACTTTGACAACTATGATTCTTGTGCATTATCACTGCGAAAATATTTGACAGGCACACCAAATTAAGTTGTAACGCAGAAAAAATATCAAACAACTTAGAACGATGTCTCATTAAATAAATCCAAGTAAGACGAAAATAATCATCCACAAAAGTAACAAAATACCTATAACCTAACTTTGAGACAATAGGACTAGGTCCCTAAATGCCGGAATGGACTACATCAAATGGGGCATGCGCCCGTTTATTAACCCTAGAAAGATATGACATGCGATGATGATTTGCCAACTGACGAGCGTTACATCCAAAAGCTAGTAGAGATGAAAAATCTGGACACAATTTCTTGAGACTCGACATAGACGGATGACCCAAACAACAATGGATTTGAAACGGGGACAAAGAGGCACTCAAACAAGCAACTGGTGTAGATGGAGCTTTAAAGAATTAAAGTCCCCCAGACTTTTATCCTCTACCAATAATCTTTTTTGTCACATGATCTTGAAAGATACAATGAGTGGGAAAAAATGAGACATCACAGTTATGATCACGGGTAAACTTACTAATAGACAGCAAATTGAATGGAAAACCAAGAATTTATAACACGAAGAATAATGAAAGAGAGGACGTTTGACTATTATCACCCTGGCCCTTAACAGAAGCAATAGACCCATTGGCTACAGTAACACTTGGTAATGTCGAAGAGGGAATGAAGGAAGAAAAAATACCCCTGTTGCCACTCAGATTGTCAGAAGAACTAGAGTCAATAACCCTGTTGGGACTCAGATTGTCAGAAGAACCAAAGTCAATAACCCATTTACAATTAGAGGAAGAAACACATGGTTTGGGTTAAGTAGCGAAGACAAAGAAGCCTGCTATCGTGAGTCATCCGTATGACCTTACCCTCAATAGGTTGAGACAGTGTTAGAGGCAACATGGGCAGTTTTGGACTCCGTAGTCTCCGTATTCCCTGATGTCGACATTTAAAAATTAACCAGCAATAAAACGGAACCAAACAGACCAGTACAGTACACTAACCAAGCCAAAAAACCCACCAAAACGTCTCTAATCTGGAAACCAACCTTGGACTATGGATCTACTAGGGCAGGCGACCTGATCTGTGACACTCTGGTGGCAAAATTCCGGCCACGCCTCGGCGCGTAGGGCGCGTGTGGTGTCGTCTGGCGACCTCTGATGACGGTGACTGGACAGACGAAGTCACCTAGTCTGGGTGACACCACCCCCGTATGATGTGACCTTCAAAAACATGGCGCACCCTCCTCGGCGACTCAAACGCAAGGCTGACGATTCAAGCTTGACAAACCATCGGCAATCATGGAAAAAAAAGAAAAAAAAAGAAGATTCTTGGAGAATAATCAGCACAAGAGATTATTAGGATTCCGGCTCTAATACCATGTTAATGTAAAGAGAAAGGAGAAGGTGGAAGAGAATTGAAGAGAAGAGAAGCCGTAACCTAATTTCGGTTAGGCAAGACGTATATGTATGTTTATGATAATACATTATACATCAAGACCTCTAAACATATATCTTAAACTAAATAGACCCTCAATACTTCTAATAATTTTTATGTCTTCCTTTACTTTCAAGGTATACAGATGCAGCAACTTTTCTTTTGAGATGGGGCCTAGCAGCTGACAAGTGCAATGCTCAACATAGCCAGTGCAAGGTGCATAGTGTGTTATGTTAACTTTTCCATTTTTCAGCGTCCTCTTCCTCTTTAAGGTCAATTTCCCCTCCAACCTTTGTTAAAAAAAGAAAAGAAAAAGTAATTAGTTTTTGTGGGACAGACAGTCCATTATTTTAAGATTTTTCAAGCTTGCATTGAGTGCAGCTACTACTCAGGGAAAGTGTTTTGTGTCAAAATGAAAGAGGTTCTGTTATTCAGAAAGTATTTAAGCATGTCTTATTTTGGTGTAGGCATATCTTAGTGCAATCATCGTGTATCTTTATGCCCATGACTTCAAGCAAGCAGAGAAGTGCTACAATGACTGTTGTCAGTAAGTTCAATATTTCTTACCGCACAACTCTATTTCTGACATTGAATGTTGTAACCAACGCCTTCATTATACACTTGAGGCAAATGTATTTGGCATGCAATAGGCTATATTTGGCAGGAAATGACTTTCAATGTATGTATATATATATGTGTGTGTTTAAAGAAAATCAATCTATGTATTTCATAAGAGGATCATAAAGTTTAATCTGGGTTATGAATTCCTTTTTTTCTATCTTCTACCATTTCTCTATCCATTATACTATATGTGTTAGATATATATTTGAGTTGAGCTTAGTTAATAAGTTAGTAACAGGCCTTGGGCCGTAATATTAAATATTAGTACTGGCTATGTCTTGGTCAGATTGAATTGAGTAGACATTGAGTAGACCAGAAGATCTCTCCCTCTCCTTTTGACTTTTTCTCTTTCTTTCAATTTGTTTCTCCTTTGCATATTTCTTCGGTGTTGTACACTAACATGGTATCAAAGCTATAAATACTGATACATGCATAACAAGAAAGAAGGAAATTAGAAAGCTAGCTTGCTGACAGTTTGCTTGTAGCCGTAACCTTTTGTCTTTGAATGGGTGCCTATAAACAAACTTGTTAATGGTCTGCGTGCCATATAGTCTAAGGCAACTCTCTTAAGTCAGCATAAAATGGATAAAATTAGAATGCTAGAGAACCTATCAGAGTCTATCAGCAGACCTTGCTATGCGAAGTCAAGGGATGCCTACTCGATCTCTCCAAAGGGGCTAATCAAGAGGATTTGAAATTCACCTTATCTCTTCTGACATGGATTGCTAAACAGGATTACCCCCAGAGATCCCATTTCGTATCCACTCACCTTATTGACTTCAAAACATTAACCTGTGTGTCATGTCATGGAACCAGTTAATGTGGTTTTCATGTAATAGGCAAGTTTCAGAGAAGGACATTCTGAAGCAACTTTGTGCCTTGCCATTCTTAACAAAGATTGCAGTGAAGGTCTTTTGATAAAAGTCAGAGGTTGCTCAACCAATAGAAGTGATTAATGAAATAGGGGGAGGTAGATGGGCTGATTGGGTTTTCCTGGAGGCAGAAGGATCTGCTGGAGGCCATCTCATCATGTGGGACAAGCGGGCAGTGGTGAAAATGGCAGTAGAAAAAGGGACTTTCTCAGTGTCTTGCTTGTTGAAAATGGTAGAAAATGATGAGTTATGGGTCTTTTCTGGAGTTTACGGACATTGCTCAGAAGCTATTCGCAAATCCTTATGACAAGAATTGAAGTCGGTTAGATTGAAATGGCAAGACCCCTGGCATATAGGAGGGGTCTTCAATGTTTCTGCCCCCATTTCTAAACCAAGTAAAGTCTCCACCTAGCAGATTCAGATCCACCAGCTCCGCTTCATTTATGAAGTTATTAAAATATACCATAGCCTGAGAAATTTCAGCGACTTTACTCAGACTTGTCTCCCTAGAGTAGTGTCAGATCATGTTCCGTTATTTTTTTTGATAAATAAAATATATATTAATAACAAAACCGGCAAAGAAGGAGCCGCATCCTATATACACAGGAGGAGCCGTCTCATTTTCCGACCCAGACTCGTCAACTGATATACCCTTGCCCCCTTCCCCTTTGCCTTCTTCGAAAGACCAGAACCTTCCTCTCCATCGATATCGACAACTTCCATATATATCGCTTCGCTATTCTCAGTTTGTGACTTGGTTCGATCTTTGTTCTGGATATCGGGTCTGAAATCGCCACCTTCATTTGGCAGAAAATCTTTGGGTTGACATGACAAGTTAGAGCCCAGCTCTGATGGGTATGACCCAAATATTTTCCTCCTACCACCTCCTGACTAGCTTCAACACCCCTTTATCTTTTTTCTGAGATTTCTTCCGGGCCACCCAAATGAATTTACATGTTTCTCAAACCGACCCTTAGGCCCAAGCTTCTTTTTACCTTGGCCCCCAGCTCGAGAGCCCACACCTGATTCTTTTGAACCTTGACCCTGAGACAACATTTCGTCTATATGAATTGTTTTTGAAATTCAAATCTCTGCCGTCCCACGTGCCTTCATCGATTTCTCTATGCAAAGGTTCTCGATTCTGCTTCTCCACCTGATTACTCCGTGCGTGAAACTCACCCATCTTCTTCCTCACTTCTGCCGTAGCCCCTGCATGACCACCGACCAACCCTTGAATCACCACCTGGCCACTTATACTGGCAAAATGAAGCCGTCTCTGGCCAAATGGGGATTGTATACCTCCAATTACCAACACCGATTTTCACGTTTGCTGGCATCTCCTCTGTTTATCAAACAAGGATGCATGCCCATTTAATATTCCTCCAATGTTTTGTATCATCGTCTACTAAAATGAAACCTCCACATAGGCCAATCTCACGAAAGACGCTATCTCCCCACAGATGTAAAGGCAGCCCCAGTGCCCGAATCCAAGCTTCAATAGGTTTTCGATTGTCCCTATGACTGCAGCCCACTAGATCCCATCTATCCAAGAACAATGGAGCCTCATTTACCGTCCAGTTCTTCTCACTCAAGATGCGATACACTTCCTCCTTCGAAGGGAAAACAAAAGGAAAATACTAACCATTTATCTCAAATACTTGCACTCCTCTGGCTGTCTTCCACCTTGCTTCCACCCAATTTGGAATCTCCGATTTTAGTGGTAAAGGGTAGTCTAGCAGACCCACCCTTCCTACCAAACATCTCTCTAAAAACTTCAGATTTCCACCAAATGAATTCTCCTCTACCCTAAAATCCTCTTCTGACCTGTCCTTACTGGGTATGACTTTAAGCTCTAAATCCGGCCATGGGGGTATAACAGCCACCTCCTTGAAGGTTCTGTTGTCGACTTTGTTCTCAAATGCAGGTCCCTTTCCTTCATTTCCCCCGTACTTCCTCTCTGTATTCTTCGAGGGCACAAAACGCCTAATATTACCTGCCACCATTTCCCATCCCCCATTCAAAGATATCGCAGGGATGCAAATCCTTTTTGCTTTCCCCTTACCTTTTTACAGAAATACTGAAGAAGGGCCCATAGCCCATTGAAGTTCTCCTCCTTTGCAATCCCCACCTCTCGCCATTTTCCGTTTCACTTCTTCCAAAAGACTCCCCTGAACTTGGAAGCCTTGATCAACCAGTCGGCGACCCATAAAGCTTCACTAACGGAGAGGACCACCTCATGAAAATGGCCCTTATACCTCTCTAAGAATTGAAAACAACTGTAATTAATATCCCCAATCTTGACAAACTTCAAACGACTTCCTACCGGCTTGAAAGAAAGTCCTCTCCATAAACGAAGAGGTTCAGATTGGAAGCCTCAATTTACGATTCAGCCGCAGTTCCTAAAGAGGGTTTACTGTAGGTGTCTGATTGAACATGCATGACACTAGTCTGTTACCATGCTGCCCTGCGTGTTCATATTGCCTGTGCGCTGCCTGCAAGATTGCCAGACATCTGCCAGCCTGCCACTTGCCTTGCGCGCATACACTCCTGCTCCCAGCCTGCCCGCATGCATGCTTGCACGAGTGTCGTTTGCTTGCTGCCTTTGTTGCTTTGCGCTGCAATGTCCGCATGCTGGACTGAGCCTTGCTTCAAGCCCTGGACGCTCACTTGCTGTCCAGTCCATTAGTGCCAATGTTGTCAAGAGTCAAGTTGACAAACATCCTGTTGCCCCTCTTTCCCAGCCAGCAGGGCTACTTGCCCAAGGTTGCTGCACATCTCGAGTATCACCTGTGCATAAAAGAGCCACTTGGCTCGAAGGTTTCTGCTTTTAGTTTGTGTTGCTTAGCTTACTATGTATCTTATGCCTTATGGAATTTCTGCCTATTGGAAGTATGAGTCTAGGACTATTTTAACGTCTGTCTCTATCATTTCAGTGGATGTTCTAGGTGCATATCCACAGGGGTCTTAATCCGTTCTCGAACCTTTATACCAGTTGCCTTTAGTAGCACCTGTAGTTTTTTTTTGTGCTTGTTAGCTTTAGCTTGTTATCATCTGCTCCGTGCTGTAAAATTACTTTCCCATGCTATATCAACAGTGTGTTGATGTACACAACGACACAGGGCAGACTTTTATTCCCCCACAAAACTCCCACCATAGGGAAAGGGGGTCAACTTCCCCCCCCACTCCCCAAATTAGGAGCACAAGTCCTCTTATCATAATTCATGAAGTTGAAAATGATTAGAACTTCTCTCTTTGAAGAGTCATTAAGCATTTGTGAGGTGCTACTACAAAATTCCTATTTACTGACTAAGAATGCTTGGGGACAATCACTCGAGAATTTATCAAAAACTGGGCGTTCATAGAACTGATTAACTTGTGCTATATACGTTTTGGTACGTACTCATCTAAATGCTTAAGTTACTAGAGAGAGGCCCTAACAGTATATATCATGTTTTAACACTCCCCTTCACGTGCAACACCCACTCAGACTAGAAAAGATAGAAGCAACATGCATCCCCAGGTGCATCACCAACCAAACAGAGTACCAGTTTGTGCACCAGCAATAGTGGTGGAAACATCTGTAAGTGGATGTCTCGAACCCAACAACGGTTAGTGGGTGACTCAAACCTGAGACCTTGCCAAACATAGCTTTGTTACCATGTTAAGTTTAGCTGTATAAGAATGATCTAAAAGCCTAAGTTGCTATTAAGAGGTTGCAATAACATATATTACGCAAACCTTGTCTTTGACACCTGTGGTGAATTATATTCTATCGCTCATTTATATGTATATAAAATTCAACTGAATTTCCATTTGGCTATGTTCGCAGGATTGATGCTTTTTTGAGTAGTGATCAGAATCGTTGTGCCAGTAAACTTCTTTCTGCATATACAGACGGTGATGTTGAAGAAATTAAACGTGTCGCTCAGTCAAGCACTATATCCAATCTCGATCACATGGTAAATCATAAAGCATTTGAATCCTATTGTTGCTAGCAAGTTCATTGGTGTGTGTCTTCTCTGTAAAAACTGAGTTTGGATGGATTGTGGTGGTACTGATCAGAATTATGACTTGTTTACGCAAATATGAACACGCTTGGTCACTCATAAAACAATGTTGTTTTCAAAAAAGTTGAATTCATTGGAATTATATTCATTTGTAGGTGCTTCATTGGTTTGCCTTCCCATGGTGAAAAAGAGGGTTTGGATGGATTGTCGTGTGTGTGACAGTTGACTTGTGTGCAGAAGTGTGAGTCACCTTGATCACTCTCAAGATCATGTATCGTTCTGCAAAAAGGATTCCAAGTTATTAGCATTTGTACTTGTGGAAGTGCTTTAAGCCACTGCAGCATGTGTATAGGCTGGAAATATGTTAGCACTTGATTTCCCCCCGGGCATGTTGGACTAAAATAGAAACTGGGATTTTATTTTTGACTATGTTTTCACTGTCACAGTGAATAGTGATAATAACGTCTTCCATTGACCGGGTTGAAATCTTTAAGCCACATCACAAAAGGAGTTGGAGTCCCGAGAGCACACAGTTAAAAGAATTTCATTGTGGCTATAGCTATGTTAACTTCATTTGAGCCAGCAGCATAGGAACTAGCAAAAGCAAAAAATATTAGGTTCCTTTTAGTCCTTTGGCATTCCTCCTGTATAGATCCCATTAACTTTGGAACATATGTGATGAGCTTTAAATGAGAACTTGGTATAACAGCAGCGAAACAATCTCTAAGATGGCTGGTTGTGAGGGAATTTCAATGGCTTGGTCAAGAAAGAATGGGTTTTTTAGGAATCTACTAGTTTGAGGCTCTGTTGATAAAAGAGTCAACAGTTTACAGGCTGTTCAAGGTGTACTAAATTTGAAACTTGGACTCTTCGTTTTGCCACAAGTACCCATGCGACACAAGACAACATGGAGATGGGTCTTGCAGCTGGACGCCTATATTTAGTGTCAGATCCTACATTTTTGGCAAGTCAAACACCTACTCCTATGCCCATACCCCAATCTCAAAGCAGAGTCATTGCAGGAGAGACGAACCGCATGCAAGAACAATAATTTAGCCAAGAAGCTGCTAGTTTGATTGTCCTGGTTGAGATGATTGGAACTTGGGACTGAAAGAAAGGGTGTTCGGATCAGGTTACTGTAAAATTATAGAAATTTAAGAAACATGAAGATAACTTGGATTCACTTCTAGATCCCTGTGAACATTGTGCACAAGGTTCTTACAGTTTGCACCCAAGAAAATTGCATCATGCAAGAGAACATAGCATAATTTCTGCTACAGATTCTTATAGTTGATCTGTATGCTGTGATGAGATGGTTACAGGAAATAAATAGGCATAAAATATCCTTTACTCCAAGAGGACTGAGATCCTAGATTGGGGCGACCTAATTTAATGTTGTCTGAATCAGCCTCTAAGAAAAGCATTATAATACAATAGTTGGACTCATGAGGGAGCAGTTTGTTAGATGCAAGTAGAATCTTTCTTAGTAAAGAACTCTCATGACTTGTTCAGGATGATGATTTCATTCCTTGTCCCCCCCCCCCCTCCTAAGGGGGGCATGAGAAGGGATCAGACCTCACACTCGCCCCATCTCTACCATTGGCCACCCCCTTAGAGGCGATTTCGTTCCTCCTTGGTCATGATATAAATCAAGAAATGTAATCAAAGTAAACAAAGCTTCAAGAGCGACCAATAAAGGGTTGAAGTAGCTGTATCATGAAACAAGCTAGCCACTCATACAGTCCATATTTGTTACTATAAGCTATCTTCCATCCAATTCTGGCCTTTATTTATTTGTATTTGGAGACACTGAATCTTTGGTTCACTTCTTGAAAACATCCTATAACCAGTCGGCATATCCAACATATTGTTGACTTGAGGAATAGGAAATGAATATTTTGTGGTAGGCTTGTTAATAGCTCAACTGTCTACACACGAGGGAAGTTCAATCTCTTATTGGTGCAAGTGAAGACAGGGACATATATGGACTCAAGCTCACATGAATTAACCCATTAGACAGAGGCTCTTCCACGTCACTATAGCGCTGCATTTCCCTGAGGTTCCAGTGATATGCTAGATTTTTATGCAAGGGCGACACCAGGGAAGTTCAATCTCTTATTGGTGCAAGTGAAGACAGGGACATATATGGACTCAAGCTCACATGAATTAACCCATTAGACAGAGGCTCTTCCACGTCACTATAGCGCTGCATTTCCCTGAGGTTCCAGTGATATGCTAGATTTTTATGCAAGGGCGACACCAGCACAAAGTCTATCTTATGCTCCGTGCTATAGTAATGGGAAGTTCATTGGCAGCTCTATAGGTGCTACAGAAGGAAATTTGGACAATAGCTAGTTACATCTGGAGGTAAATTAGACTTGCTAGCAGCTGTTTTCTCCTTAACATTCTTTAGCACCACTCGACCCACCTCTAAGAAAGGGATTCTTAGAAAGTATATAAGCAGTCCACACCGACCACTTTTGATAATCTACACTCCTTAAGAATAGGCTTATTAAAAAGTATATGAAAGTTCTGGCCTTGCTTATAACCGCATATTTGGTGATGGTTCTTGATATTTTTGATGTTGTTTCTAAGTAGTCCTTGCGGAGGGGCAACTTTGTAATGATAGCGCCGATGAATAGTTTGGCGTTACATGTAGTACCACGAGAGAGCGGACTATCTGGTGGATAGCTAGAGTCTTTAACCCTTGTAAGTTCTAAAATTCTCCCCAACAGATCTA
Organism: Codonopsis lanceolata; assembly: GCA_013146195.2. Taxonomy (NCBI): domain Eukaryota; kingdom Viridiplantae; phylum Streptophyta; class Magnoliopsida; order Asterales; family Campanulaceae; genus Codonopsis; species Codonopsis lanceolata. Next base: position 43,745,866 of record CM028379.1, on the reverse strand, counting down.
GACAACTTCCAAAACACTTGGGATCTGCTTCTTACTTACCTCTTTATATCAACATAGTTTCTTATAATTGCTAAAACTTGTAGTTTCAGTTTAGTCAAGTAGTTTGTTTTTCGCATGAGGTTGATAGATTTGGTAACTGCATTCATGTCATCAGCTTTTGCGAGCCCATATAGATTTGGCAAGTGCATTCACCTTTATCAATTTGTGAAGCCCATTGCAATGTTTGACAATCAGCATCCACATCCTGATGATTCAAAAATTGGGTATAGAATGTGGGGATCTATAGCATTTCCAATGGGTCGAAGCAACTCAAGTTCACGGACTGAATATATAATAGTATATGTTGTTGTAATATCTATATATATATATATATATATATATATATATATATATATATATATATATATATATATATATATTTATATTTGTTTACTTGTATGTATGTAAGTACCTTTTTCGAGTGGCAAGTTGGTCATGTCTAACTGAAATTAATTTTGCTGCAGATAATCAGGCTTGCAAGGAAGCTGCCTACTGGTGATGTGAGCGGAATGAAATCTGATGCAGCTGAGGACCAGGGAGATCCACTGGATGAAGACGATCTCACTTAGCTCTTCTCTTTGCCACGGAGTTGGAAGTGCTTCCATGTGTCTATGCAATGAATATATACAGGCAAAGTCGGATCAATACTACGTTTGGGGTGCACTTTTTCATGTTACTGAACTTTCTGATTTGGAAAAAGAAGAAAATGGTATTTACATGCCTAGCAGATATTGTGTTTGCACTCGTGTATAATGTTACAGCAACCGTGGCATAAAGAACTGGAGCAAAAACTTAGGAAAGATTGTGTTATGAGTATTTTCTATAAGACGGATCCCTCTTACCTTGCCATTGTGTATTGGTGGGCTGAGCTGTGAAAGAGTGAGACTCTGTCTTATAAATTATGATCCGTAAATCTCTCCCCATAGCAATTTGTAGGTGTATTTGTCACTGGGTATGATAACCTTGTATTTTCATGCCTTAGTTTCTATGGCCTTCTTTCTTTCCCATGTTCGTTCCCCAGTCTTTCACCAGCTCATTGGCAACTGGAAATAGAAGTACGAGTAAGACAAGAAAGTAATTAAAAATCTTGGCTTCTTCCCATTCCTCTCAAAAATTACTTGACCTAGATATATCTCTAAACTCATCTTCACCTTCATTTTTTTTAAAAAAAAAGGGGGGGGGGGAGTGCAACACGAGGACTTGTCCACCCAATGGGTCACCCATTTTCACCTTCATTTTCACCTCCATCTCGTCGTTGTTCCTTGTATGGCTTTTTTTGGTAAGAGCATGTCTTTTTCCTTTTCCACAGATCACTGGAGGCTGTTATGGTGCTGTCATTTTGACTTGTAACTCGTATTTCTTCTCAGCATTTTTTGTGTACTGGTTCACCGGTGGGCTCGCGTAGAATTTTCGGTGCTGGATTTGCTCTTGTATGCCTTCTAGGTTCATCATATTTTCTCTTTATTGAGTCGAGTGCACAGTGAAGTATTACCAACTACACTTCTTTGCTTCTCCCATCCTTGCCCTTGTACAATGTCAATGATATTTGCATGATCCTAAATAAAATTCGAAGCTTATTTATTACTCCATTTGTTCAAGATTATCATAATATATTACAGGCTTGCGATACAGTTTGAGACCCATTTCCTGAAGTAGATTACGGAGGCATAAAAGTTATGCTAATGTGGAAGCAACGACCTTCTATTTAGCCTTCGTGGAAGACCGGGCTACGAACCGTTGTTTCTTCGAACTCCAAGTGATTAGTGTCCAACCAAGAAAAACAACCTGATCCATTTTTGAAGTGTAGTCATCTTTATTTCCAGCCCAATCAGCATCCGAGAAGGCATGGAGAACAAGAGAAGAATCACGAAAAATCGTAATTCCTTTATCCAAGACCCAGCTAGATATCGAAACATGCATTTTAATGCTAGCCAATGAGTGCTGCGTGGCTTGTTCATAAACTGAGACAACTTGTTTACTACAAACGCAACATCCGGACGTGTGAGAGTTAGATATTGAAGACTCCCTGCAGTAGCTCGATAATTTGTCGGATTATCAAGGAGATCATCGGACTGATAAGAGAGAGAAGCACTGACAAGGGTGGGGGCTGGTTTTCCATTGATCATCTTTGTACGTTCAAGAAGGTGAAGGATGTATTTGTTTTGACAAAGAAATAGTCCTGTTGGAGTTGGAATAACATCAACTCCAAGGAAGTAAGACAAAGTATGACAAGAGTGGCAATAAATCTGTTAAGAATCATGGCTTGGAGAACAATATCATCAACATAAACAATAAGATAAATTGGAGAAGATTCATGATGATGAATGAATAGAGAGGCATCCACAATTGATCTCGTAAATCTAGAGCTAGTGAGAAAAGTGGCAAATTCTGTGTACCAAGCACGAAGAGCTTGCTTAAGACCATAAATTGCCTTCTTGAGTTTACAGACATAGTTCGGAAAAGCCTTGTCAGGGAACCTGGGTTGTTGAAACATGAATACTTCATCATGTAGTGTGCCATTTAAGAAAGCACTATTAATGTCAAGCTGCATAAGGTGCCATTGATTTGTCACAGCAAGACTCAATAAAGTGCGAATGGTAGCGAGTTTAAAAAGTATCTGTATAGTCAATACTGGGTCGTTGTTGAAAACCTTTAGCAACTAGTCTAGTACGATTGATGAGCCCAAGATTTTCACGAATTTTCCTGGGAATTTTCTTCTATTTTGTGCTATTTTTGAGTTAATTATATATTGAAAATATTATTATCCATGTATTTGTGCTTAATGTAGGTTTCTATGCATAATCAAGCAGTTATATGGTGTTTAGCATGAAGTTTAAGGCAATTCCAGGCTTTAAAGTTGAATTGGAAATTATTTGGTCAAAATTCGTTAAGTCTGTTAAGTATTCCAAGGCAATTCAGGCTTAACGAAGGCTAACAATACTAACAGAGGACTAAATTGAGAGACCTGGGCAGGGAAGGAAAGCGGCGCTAACTCCAAGAAATGCATGGGCACCGAAGCAATTTCTAGATTCTTCGCTTATGCGTTGTCAGTTCCCTACTGGCGCCACGTGTCGCCGTCTGCTGCTTCAGCCCAGCCACAACCCGCGTGTTCTCCTTGATGAATCCGAGTCACTCGCGTTTTATTCGGCCCACCTGCCCGCCTCTCCAGCCCACCTCCTCTCTCAACCACGACCCATTTATCCACGGGTTAACCCGCGAGCCCCAGCCTAGTTTATCCCATACCCCAGCGTGCTCCAACCACCTTATTTCTTCCCATTAAGCCCCCATTTCTCCCTTGTGCTTCCTAATTTGCCCCTGGCAGCTTGTGCCTCTTTGCTGCCTTCTTCATATATCTCCCACCCTTCATTTTTTTTTGAGAACCAAGTCCCCATTAGGGGCTGTTAGCCCTAAATGGGGCACCACCCCCATTTCCACCAAAAATTCATCATTTCTTCCATTAATTGATCACCATTGAAGGTTTGAAGCTTCAAATCAAGAGCCAACGAAGCATCTACAAATGATTTCAACCCGGGATTCGTTCTTTATTTGGTTTAATTCTTTCAACCTATCTTTTAAGATAATTGTTATAATTTCTTGGGTTGATTAATTTTGTTAATGATGAATTGGTTTATGGTTAAATTATTTATGGAAATGTAATTATTTTTCTATGTCCAATATAGTGCTTTAATTTAATATATATCTAAATTTAGTACACATCCATGTTAGGTTATTATTTTGTGAACTTAGTGCTTTTAATTAATTTTATCAATAATTAAATGATTTTAGAAATATTTAAGATCCGCGAGAGCTACCTTCATATTTCTTACCAATCAATTTAATAGTTGGTATTTTGTGACACACACCGATAGCCATTGTGAGATTAGGTTTGAAACGCGATTGAACCACCTTAACCATTCGCGAGGTCGGAGAGGTTAGGGTTGACTATAAGATGCGAGAGCCCGCAGTTAACCAATTTTATTTGTCTCAGCTACCAACATGATATGTAGAAAAATATAGAGAATTTCTTTTCGCAAAGTATTACCCATGTGCTTGGTTATTATTGTGTGCTCTTCATGCTTTTAATGGCGTAACGAACCATTAGATGATCACTAGAATTATAGGATAAGATGCGAGAGCCCGTCCTATTAATTCTAAAAATCACAATAATTGTTTACGTTACGTGAGACCAAGAGGAGATCGTGCGTAGATAGTCATTGGGTGCCTGTTTTGATATGCGACCATTTTCTCATATGTTATAAGAAGCGAGAGCCTGTAGCTAGGAGTTGTAGCTAGATTTTCTATACATTGCGAGAGCCCGTAGTGAATACTAAAGTACGCCCGACTACCAAGACTTGAGTTAAAGAAAAACAAAAAAAGGATTAAATTAAACACCGGCTAGACTAGAAATAATGCACTCCTATCTTTTTCTCTTGATTTGTTGCTGTCAAACTACCTCCGCAGTAGTGTAGATTTAATTGTTTTCTTAGATTTTTTTTATATTTTTAGGTTTTAATTCATTTTCTTTTCGCTCAAATATAATTAGTTAGCCTAATTTTGGTACTTAGTCGGAGTGAGAATTACGTACATTCCCTGTGGGATCGATAACTCGCACTTAGATACACCTTATTACTTGATACGGTCGAGTATTTTTGCCCGAGTTGCGTTTTTGCACACATCAAGTTTTTAGTGTCGTTGCAAGAGAATGATTTAATTTTTGCTCCTATATGCTAATATCGATACCAAGCGAAGCTGATTGTATTTTGAACATCTTTTTTTTAGTTAGTTTACTTGCTTTTGTATTTATATGGTTTGTATATTGAGTCGCTTTTCGAAGCCCTCCCAAGTTTGTGGGTTTGTAGAGAGGTATACATAGTGTCCCCACACAAAAAAGATTTTCTTTTCTTTTTATTCCATAATTGCGTTCCAACTTTTTTCTTTTGAGCTTGATTTGATACAGGGGTTAAGCGTTTTCATAGTATGAGGTTGCTTGTGGAGATTCATGGAGTGAATCTTTTCGACCCGAATTTCATAAGAAATCAACTTTGAGAGAATTTTCTTTCCTTTCATTCTCCTTTTATTTTAAGTTTAGGAGTATGGTTTGCTTAGTGAACTTTGAAAATTCTGAAAATCTTGAGCTTTATACGCCTCAAATTATTTATGCTTTGATCATTCGCCTCTCCATTTTGGCGTTCTTTGAGTTTTGCTTGCATTATTTTCTTGGATTCAATTTTGAGATTATTATATGCATAGTTGAGGATATGTTTGTGATTCATGTGGTAGCGTCACCTCATTCATGATGGATAATGCCCAAGTTGTTGATTGAAATATTTTTATGCTTTGCTTTAGTGATGATTGTGCACGTCTAAGAGTACCATATTGTGATTCTAAATGCCGAGAGTTATAGTTTGATGATTAAAAGCTTGGTTTGGGTATGTGTGTATGACAAGAGCATGATAAATGCCATCTTTGGACCGTTTGAGTCTTTCTCTATCCTACCCATTTATTTCACATAAATCCTTAGTGTCCCCGTTGAGCTCATATAAAGAATGACGTGTGCCTAGAGTACACAATGATCCCCATTCGAATTTATTTCTTATACCTGCATTATCTTATCCCGTGAACCTATACACTTTTGCTATCACCCTTCAAGAGAGCATGATTTGAAATGAATTATTTTATTTTTGTATTCTTGTTGGGAAGTGTATGGCTTCATGAAAGGTTTTGTGCTTATTGTTGTTGATGTTGGGAATTTGAAAATTGTTGTTGAATGGTGGTGAAAAAAAAATGTAAAGAAAAGAAAAGAGCCCCCTTGGAAAGCAATGAAAAAGAAAAAAAAAAGTCAAGAGTGGTCACAAAAGAAAAAAAAGAAGCCATTGTTCTCCATTTTCTCAAGGAGAGATAAGGGTGAAGCTTAATTGTTTGTGGTAGTTGAGACATTTTGTTCAACCAAAAGTTTAAAGTTTAAGGGGTTGTTGAAGTAATGTTATAATATTTGAGGAGTTATATATGTTTTCATGAAGTAAGTCATAATGTGAAGATTTCAAATTCCTTGCTCTGTTGACTTGCTATCATATCCTTCATTTGTAGCCCAAACCTTGGCCGAACATTACAAGTGTTATAAAGTCCTATTGATATTGTCATGCCATGTGTTCTTGCCTTGCCTTGACAAAAAATTAGTTGATGACTCTTTCGGTTTGACTCGCATTTGGTATCTCAGTTGACCGTTCAGTCTAAACTAGAGCATTGCTACTTTTGGATAAAAAAATGTTTTATGGTATGAATAATTGTTTGAAGATTGTTTGCTAGCTTATGAATCAATTCATACCTCAATTGTGCATTTTTTAAATCTTAGGGTTGATTTCTTTAATGGTAATGCTTGTGGGATTTTAATTGAGTGCCGCCTTCATTTCATATTGTTCTCGAGCTTTTTCATAATTCATTTTCTTTGCTCGGGATGATCAAAGTTTATGTTTACGGGTGTGATGAGCCCAAGATTTCCACGAATTTTCCCAGGAATGTTTTTTAATTTTGTGCTATTTTTGAGTTAATTATGCTTTGGAAATATTATTATTTGTGTATAATGTAGGTTTCCATGCATAATCAAGCAGTTATAAGGTGTTTAGCACGAAGTTCGAGGTAATTCCGGGCTTTAAAGTTTAATTGGGAATTATTTGGTCAAAGTCAGTTAAGTATTCCAAGGCAATTCAGGCTTAACGGAGGCTAACAGCACTAACAGAGGACTAAATTAAGAGACCTGGGCAGGGAAGGAAAGCGCCAACTCCAAGAAATGCAGGGGCACCGGAGCAATTTCCAGATTCTTCGCTTATGCGTTGTCAGTTTCCTGCTGGCGCCACATGTTGCCGTCTGTCGCTTCAGCCCAGCCACGACGCGCTTGTTTTCCTTGATGGATCCATGTCACCCTATGCGTTCCCAGGACTGCGCCCGCGCCCCGCGCGCCCTTGGATAGGGGTGCGCGTATGTGCGGATGCGGGACACTACTGCTCTCATTCTACCCTCCCTTGTTTAGGGGAAGACGAAATTAAAAGTGCGAGAGGAGTGCTGTTTAAGATAGCACGTTTGAATACGTCTCGGTAACTTTCAGTGGATTTTTGGTCCAATATGGGAGCTTTGAGTTTTCTACATCAAGTTATCCCTTGTTTAGGGGATACCAGGATGTAGAAATACATTACCCTTTCATTCCAATTCTCCCTTTTTTACGGGAAAGCGGAAAAGTGCAAGAAAGGAGTGTTGCGAGACCCCACTATGGATTTTATGAAAATAGCCTTATGGCCTATTTCAGATCACTATGGGTGCTTTTGGCTTCCTGCATCAAGTTATCCCTTGTTTAGGGGATATCAGGATATAGGAATACATGACCTTTTCATTCCCATTCTCCCTTTTTTTTAAGGGAAAAACAGAAAAGTGCAAGAAAAGATGTTGTGATGCCCCACTAGATCCAAAATGTTTTATAGAGTCGCCATCTTTATTTTGAGGAAGAAATAAAGCAAAACCAAAAAAGAAAACCAGAGATTGTAAAAACGGGTTTGGAGGCTAAGTTACGAGTTGGGAAGGTGCTAGGCACCCAACTCGCCCTTTCGGTCTCAAAAATAGTTTTTGGCTAAAATATACTTTTTGTTATATTTATTTAGCAAATAAATAAAGCATTAAAAGACAGGAAATAAAAACAAATACATCCGCGGTTACATTATTTACGGACTTGCAGCCATCTCCTTACAATAGTTACAAATACATTTAAAAATATTTGGCCATAATAACAGCTCTTTTACATAGTATTTCCTAACTAAATCCGGGCAGCACAACGGCTTATATTTTTTTACATTGGACCGGATTTGAAAATAACTTTTATAAAAGAAATGCTTTTAAAGGTTTTTACCTTTCAGAGCGGGGTGTGCTCGCTCTGTCTTTCTCGAGAAAGGGAGACTTTTTATGCTGCTGCTGCGGTGGTTTGGGCAGAGTAACGACTTATTTTTGGTGGGTTTGGCCTATTTATTTGGGCAGAATAACGACTTATTTTGGTGGTTTTGGCCTATTTACTCGGGCAAAGTAATGGCTTATTTTGAGGTTTTTGGATCGGGGAAATAGGGTGGATACCTAACTAGAGGGCTAGGGATCACTTTGACCGGTTGGATTTAGGTTTGGCGGAGTTTTGGCAGGGTTTCAAGGCTTTATAGGAGGATCACTCCCTATGTCACTTCGCTCTCTATTTCTTCAGCGTAACAGCTACGCGAAGAGTTTTTGGGGAGGAAAGGGGTGTCTGAAAGTGAACCCCGAAGGCTCTATTTATAGCCTGGGAAGAGGACACATCCGAGATTACAATTTCCCTCTTTAGGCTTCAGCCGATTGTACAGAACGCCGAAAAATTTGCACATTACGCGAATTGTAGCTGTCATGTAGCACTTGGGAGAACACTGTAGCTTAAACTGGGTGCCACCCATAAGCAAACTGGGCGCCACCCCCATTTCTTCCATGGGTGGCGCCAACTTTGAAAGTTAGGCTCCTTTTTGGTACTTTGCCCCCTACATTTCACTGTTGATGCATCATGCTTTTTCCTTTTGCATTTTCAACCTTGTAACTTGACATTTGTTAAGATTTAACAGGTCTTGATATTTTATTTCAATGTTACATACCAGGGGTACGAAATTGGGGTGTTTACAGAGCCCCTCAACGATGGAGTCTACGGGTAACTCGAGGCTTACTGAGTAGACGAACATCGTTGATAAACAATAGACTCTCCAATTTCATGCAATTATAATAGGAGAGAAATGCAACAGGTAACAGTTATAATGCAACATTTTATAATGCTAACCAAACTCCATAGCCTAGACATATTTAGTCGGTTATAGCAGGTTATCGTAGTTCTTAAGCAGATATGCAATAAAATGCTCTAATGGTCGGACCTACTAGTGTAGGCTGCCTACGTATCCCTTAATAAAGGAACTCAGACCAAAATGTAGTTCAGCCCAAAAGCTAAACTGTCATGCATGCGACGGTCGTGCCTATCGAAATAGGCTGCCTACGTATCCTTATACAAGGAATCAGACCGAAACGTAGTTCACCCTACCGGGGATTAAGTGTTGCGGTACTAATAAACAAGTGCTGCGGTGCAAGTGCTGTGATGCTAAACAAACAAGTGCTGCAATGCTATCAAACAAGTGCTGCAAAGCTTATCAAACGAGTGCCGCAAAGGTATTTATCAAGTGTCGCGATGGTCGCGCCTATCGAAATAGGCTGCCTACGTATCCTTATACAAGGAATCAGACCAATCGTAGTTCGCCTGCTGCTGGGCGGAATGTAATGTCTCCTTAGGAATGCAGCCTTTGTCGGAGAACAAAACCTTTCCCTCTGATCCGGGGTTGCGTGCCCCTTAAGGGAAAGTTTCCAACACAGCAATCGATGCCTGGAATGCATTGTCTCCTCAGGAACGCAGCCTTCGTCGGAGAACAAAGCCTTTCCCTCGCTCCGGGGTTGCCTGCCCCTCTAGGGAAAGTTTTCCAAACATCACACAAATGTACAGAAAAAGAAAATACTTTCCTTTCATTACCCTTGCTTGCCCTTGTGGCAATCTGCCGTTGTTGCTGCTTTGCTGCTCTTGCTGCACTTGCTATTTCATGCTGCTCTTTTGCTGCACTTGCTATTTCATACTGCTCTTTTCTTTGCACTTGGGGATTTTTCTCTTCTAGCTTCCGCTTTCTTTGAAATCTTTTCCCCCTTTTTCGCTATATTTTCGGCTTTAGCTGGAAAATCTTTCTCTATGCTGCTGCATTTTTCTTTTCTTTTTGCTACTCCTTCTAACCTTGGCTAGAAATTTTCTTTTCTCTGCTGCTACATTTTCTGGTTCCAGCTGGAATTTCCGTTTTTTCTTGCTGCTGCATTTCCTTTTTGCTGCATTTTCTAGCTTTAGCCGAAAATTTCTTCTTTTGCCGCCGCATTTTCTTTTGTTGCATGCACTTATTTTCTTTTTGCATTTTTCTTTTCTTTGCATGCATTTTCCCTCTCTCTTTTTTTTTGTTTTTTGTTTTTTCTATTTTTTTTTGTTTTTTTGCACTTTTTTTCCTTTTTTTGTTTTGCACTTTTTGGAGCACTCCTGACTCTGCTAATAATGCTCATGCATGCAATATTTATGCTAAAATGATGCAATTTGGTGATGATGCATGAAATTTATGCAATTTATTTTTGTGATGCATAATTGAACTAGTGGTCACTATTTGACCATACAATCCATGATTTATATTATTAATGCAATTGGAGCTATATGCTGAATATTAATTTTATATGCTATATACTTATGAAACGGACTTTTCGGAATATAATGTAATTTTTTTTCAGGCATATTTTCGGACGCATTTTCGGATGAATGTAAGACAAAACAGATATATTTTATGCCATAAAATTCACTTTTCATGCATGCCTATGCTGCAGGGACGTAATAAATGCCATGAGAATATTTTCTTTTCGTGATTGGTGGCATTTTATTTTTATTTTTCCTCAAAATGCAACTATTCAGGCACTAAATGCAAATGATGAATGCATATATTTTTTTATTTGATGCAAATGCAATGTAGAAAAATTATGGGATGCTTGCTAACATGATGCATGAGCATTTTTTATTTTATCATGGATGCGAAAATGCAAAATGCAGTATATACTTTTAAATGCAAAGTATACACTTTTTATAATGCCTAAAATGCCAAACTGCATATTTAAAAACAAAAAAGATGCATTTTTTTATTATTTATTTTTTTATTTATGCATGGATGCCAAATGCTTATTATATACCCTTTTTTTTGCAAGAATTTATTCAAATATTTATTATGCAATGCAATACAATTTTATATGATGCAATAAATTAAAAATACAGACTCAAAACGCACACACAAAGTAAAGCTATACCTATACCTATATCTAATGGGTAATGGCACGCTGTATATCAGAAACGGATTTTAAAAGAATATACCTTCGAGCTCGAGCAGGCTTTTCTGATGATATGCGGGGAGGAAAAGATAGCCGCCTCCTCCTGTTCTCGGTCATATAATTGCTGCAGGGCTACATTTGGCATAAGGCTATTCTCATAGCCCCTGCGTTTTTCTTCGCAATCAGACAGGGCAGCAGTGAATGGTCGGAACCCAAGTCGTCTGGTTATTTCAGGACAACGACAATGCGGATAATGAATAGGACGAGGACACTTCTGGTGCTTCTCATTCTGATGAGACTGTGCCTTTTCTGTGCCTTGCAGAAGAAGTATATGAGCCCGGTTGGGCGGACGCCGCAGGCACTGATGGACTGCTCCGGGGTTTAAGTTGCAAATGAATGAATATTGGGGGGAACAAAAGGGGGTAGGTGTAGCAAAATATTATGTACAGGCAAATAATGCATAATCTAAATTTCGTTAGCAATTATTCCTAAGTTGCACCTTAGAACCTTGTAATATTATATTTTAGTGTTTTATATGTGAGCTTTTTGTCGTGGTTTTTCTTTTTCCTTTGTCAGTCGAGCCCCTCGTATGCTGGAGACTGGAGGTAGGATGTCGAGGATTCAAATGGTGCCTTCCCTCTCCTTTTTCTCTTGATTTGATTTTTTTATATGCTCTAATTTTTGCCTAGGCCGCCCTTTCGGGTTTTCAACCTAGCGAGCCCTTATTTCTCCTTTTATTGTTTTTTTATATGCTCTAATTTTTGCCTAGGCCGCCCTTTTGGGTTTTCAACCTAGCGAGCTGGAGAGGGAAGCACCTGCCAGATAGATTAGCTCAAGCATAATACCTTTTGAGCTTGTCGAGGTTGAAGGGTTGAACAAGATCTTCTCCTTCTTGGTTCGTGAGGAGTACGGCACCTCCTGACTGGATCTCTTTGACAATATACGGTCCTATCCACAGAGATTTCCATTTTCCCCTAGTATCAACATAACTAGGGGGTTTTGTCTCGAAGTAGGAGGTCCCCGACTTGGATGTCGTGGCCTTTGACTTTTTTATTGAAGGCCCGTGCTATGCGCCTTTGATATGCTCGGGTATGTTCTAGGGCTAGCAAGCGTCGTTCATCAATTAGGGCTAATTCTTCCAATCGCCCTTTGACCCAGTCAATTTCTATTATGCCAGATTCCATCATCACTCTTAATGATGGTATTTCAACTTCTATTGGCAATACCGCTTCCATGCCATATGCTAGAGAATAGGGGGTAGCCCCAGTGGGTGTGCGGACCGAAGTGCGATAGCCCTAAAGGGCTAATGATAATTCTTCAGGCCAGTCTCTTCCTGTGTCAGCCATTTTTCTGATAATATTTTCTAGTGTTTTGTTGGCTGCTTCAACGGCACCGTTGGCTTGCGGTCGGTAGGGGGAGGATTTATGCCTTTGGATTTTGAACTCGTCGAGCAGACGATTCACGTTCCCTTCAAAATGCCTGCCGTTGTCGGAGATTATTTCGAAAGGCACTTCGTATCGATATATGATGTTGGTCCGGATGAACTCGGACACCTTTCGAGCATTTAGGATTTTATAGGAAGATGCTTTCACCCACTTTGTAAAGTAGTCGACAGCTACCAGGACGTACTCATGGCCATTGGATCCCTTTGGGTGAATTTGGCCTATGACGTCGATTCCCCAAGTTGAGAAGGGCCAGGGAGCTGTGGAGTTATATAGACGTGTTGCGGCTGGCATTTGTTGCAATGACGCACCCACCGAATGCAACCGGTTTCAAGCGTGCTCCAATAGTACCCCTGCCGGATAACTTTCTTGGACAACATATGGCCATTCATGTGGGGCCCACAGGTACCATCATGCAGTTGATCCATGATTTGCTCAGCTTTGGCCTGATCGACACATAATAAATTAAGGCCTTGATATTGCCTTTTATATATGCTGCCACTGCTGAGTACAAATTATGTGGCCCACCTCCGCAAGGAGACTTTCCCTCTTTTGTCCAGGTCGGGAGGATAGATTCCTTTCTGAAGCAGATTTAGGATATCAGAATACCAAGGCTCGTGATCTACTTCAGGGGCTGCGCTAATTTTGAAGCAGTATGCCAGAGTGACATTCTTCCCAACTACAAAAGGTTGGACTTGGGTTTCTGTGGGAATTTGGACTAGCGATTCCAGAGTGGCCAATACATCGACAAATTGATTTCTATCTCGCGACAGATAGTGGAATGAGATAGAATCAAATCGGGCAGCAAGTGCTGTTAGTTTGGCATGATAGAGTTGCAGCCGGGGATCCTGGGTCCTTCATTTCCCTCCGACCTGGTTTATGATCAGGGCAGAGTTTCCATATACTTCGAGATCTTTTGCTCCCCTTTGGAGAGCTTCTTCTAGGCCAGCAATACAGGCTTCATATTCCACCGTGTTATTTGAGCACTCGAACTCCAACCTTATGGCCAGTGGAGTATGAAAATCGGCTGGGTCTATGAGCAAGATTCCTATGCCAATACCTCTTTTATTTGCGGCTCCGTCAAAGAACATCTGCCAGCTGGTGTCATGGTCAGTGATTTCCAAAATACCTTCATCTGGGAAGCCAGGCTCAGTTGCATCTTCGGCTTTTAAGGGCAGATCGGCTAAGTGGTCTGCAATTACACTGCCTTTGATGGATTTGAGTGTCACATAAGTTATGTCAAACTCGTTGAGAAGAAAGGACCACTCGGCTAGTCAACTGGAAAGTGATGGCTTGCCGAAGATGTACTTTATAGGATCCATCCTGGAAATGAGCTTGATGGATTGCCCTTGCAGATAGGTTTTGAGCCTTTGTGTGGCCTAGACTAGGACAGTGCAGCTTTTCTCTAGCGCTGAGTAATTTTGCTCGCTTCCTTGCAGCTTCCTACTTATGAAGTAGATGTCATTTTCAATGTAGGAATTTTCTTTTTCTTGGGCGAGCATAGCCCCTACTGACGTGTCTGTGACGGTTAAATATAGGAGGAACGGTTTATGTGTATGGGGCGGAGCTAGCACATGGGGATTGGTAAGGTAGGCTTTTATTTTTTTGAAGGCTAGTTGACATTTTTCGTCCCAGACTTGGTCAGTATTTTCTTTAGGAGTTTGAAGAGGGGCTCACATGTAGAGGTCAGCTGTCTAATGAAACGGCTGATATACTGCAATCGGCCTTGGAAGCCTTTAACTTCAGTTGGAGTTTCCAGCTGCGGCATCTCTAGGATGGCTTTAATCTTTGCTGGCTCGATCTCGATGCCCTGCTCAGTCACTATGAATCCCATGACCTTGCCTTTGGTAACCCCAAATATGCATTTGGTGGGGTTAAGTTTCATCTGGTGCTTCCTCAACCTTTCGAAGAACTTTAGAAGGTCTTTGATATGAGCACCATTGGCGTTGCTAGAGTGCACGATCATGTCATCGACATAGACCTTGATCTCCTTATGGATCATGTCGTGGAAGAGGGTGGTGGCAGCCCTTTGATAAGTAGCCCCAGCATTTTTCAGCCCAAATGGCATGACATTATAGCAATAAGTCCCCCAAGGAGTAGTAAATGAGGTCTTCTCTTGGTCCTCTGCTGCCATTTTAATTTGATTGTAGCCCAGCATGCCGTCGATGAAGGATCTGACTTTGTGAGCAGCAACGACGTCTACCACAATATCAATATTGGATAGAGGGAAGTCATCTTTGGGCGACACCTTGTTGAGGTCGCGGAAGTCTACACAGATCCGAACCTTCCCGTTGGGCTTGGGAACGGTCACTATGTTGCACAGCCAGATCGGGTATTCTACTACCCAAATGAAATTGATGCACAGCTGCTTCATGATTTCTTTAACTTGTAATGACCATTCCGGCTTAATCCGGAGGAGCTTTTGCTTAACTGGCCGAGCATCCGGATATATAGGGATCCTGTGTTCGACTATGGCTGTCTAGCCCGGGCATATCTTCGTAGGACCATGCGAAGATATCTACGAACTCTTTGAGGAGATCAATGAGTGCTACCCTTTTAGAGCCTTGCAGGTAGCTGCCGATTTTGATTTCTTTTATTTCATTGTTCAGCCCCAGATTGATGGTGCACTAGTCTTCAGTTGCTGCTGATGAATGATGATGTTCCTGGTGCTCAACTGACTTTACAAGCTCAAGCAAATAATTTTTATCTTTTGGGTCCATTTTATCAAATGACTCATTATTATAGTTATTTAATGCGTCTTTCAATGTAGGTGCAACTAAGGAATAAGCAAAGACATTCAGATTATCATTGAAAGCAAACTGTACAGGGTTTATTACATTATTGAGGACCTGGGGTTTGAGATCCTCAACTTTAGGGAGCGGATCGGTAGATGACCAATCTATAAAGCTAGGGGAAGAAATAGGGATAGTATATCCGAAGCGGTCCACCATATCTGCGGGCGTCAAAAGCGGGCCGGTCGTAGTATACCAGTTCTACAGAGGCTTATCGACAATAAGCTCAAACTCAGTAGGGAGCCTTTCATAGTCAGTGCCTCCGTCTATCATACCCAGGAAGCTGTCGCTTGGTCTTTGCCAGAGTGATCACCTCTTTCCAGGTTTGGTTGGTAGGCTCGGTGATGAGGACATCCCCAACATCAATGCCTCAACACCGATGCCGACAACTAGTGGACTAGTCACAAGAGCTAGAGCCAAGAAAATCCGTGAAGAAGTCAATGGCATGGTTCGTGAGACAATGGAGATGGAAGAACGAGTAATGAGCCATGAAGAGAAGGCCCTAAAGGGTCAAAGGAAGCTGGTGAACGTGATCCAAGTCAAGAGGGACGATTGCATGCCTTGTTATTACACGGGCAACTTGCTGGAAGGCTTGCGGACGCAAGGTCAACATAGGCTTACGGCCGCAAGGTGTGTTACTTTTCCGGACTGAGTTTCTGGAGACCTTGCGGACGCAAGGTGTCAAGGGGCTTGCGGTCGCAAGGTCCGCCGACATGCCGTTTTACTGCTTTGAAAATTAGGGTTTTCTGTCAAACTTTACCCTAATTCCTTAGTACGAGTTTGCACGTTAGTTTAGGTATAAATAGGGGTTTTCTTTCTATTGAAAAACAACTTTGAGTATTATTATTTTGTGAGTTTATCAAAACTTATTGGTTCTTCTTGAACTATTGAGAATATACAGGTGTGAAGCTTGTGTGTTCAATCTTGACTTATCAATTGATTCTTCCATATCAATTGTGGCGTCTATCACTATACTTAGGTTCTTCAATTGCTATGATTGCGGGTTGCGGCTGTGCATGCCAAGGTTCTTTTCGTGCTAATTGCTGGGTCGAGGTGTCACCCCCGCGAAACATCCTTCGATCCTAAGTTTCCGCCGCATGAGTAAATCGTTCTTCAACGAAGCCTTCCGAGAAGGTCGTATCATTTTGGTATCAGAGCAAAGGTTCGTCCATAATCTATCCTGTCTTTAATTGTTCTTAATTAGTTACCTGTTTCTTTTTCTTCTTCCTTCGAACTAGGATCATCAATCCTACGTTTGTTCGTCATATTTTTGTTTTATTTGTTCTTTCAAACCCTAAAATCTTCTAGGGTTATAAACTTAAAAAAATTACTGTTATTCTTTTGCTGCTACTAAGCTTGGCAGACTAAAAAAAAAAAGAGTACAAATCTCCGGACAAAAAAAAAGTGGAGAAAAGGAAAGAGGACATTACCGGTGACTGAATCGAAAATTGAGATTGTGATAAAAAAAAATTTATTACTGTTCACGTTACTGTTCATCCGTACAGTTTGGGCAGATTTTTTCGGACAGCTTTCAAAAAAAAAATATATCTATATTATTTCGAATCAAAATAGTGGATTCAAAAATTGAATATTCTGATCAAAAGATTTCTAAACGTTGTGCGTCTTCGTTTCTTCAAATTTCTTACTCTTGAATTAATTCTCTATACGTTATCAATTGTTGAGTCTTGTGTTGAACTGCCACTTGATTTGCACTTGTTAATACTTGATAGTTCTTTTAGAACCCTAAAGTTTTGATTTGAGTGATAAAATCTTTTGTGTGATACAAGAGTGAAGAGATACACGTAAGGGAGTTTTGTGAGGAATTAAAAATGGCAAATGATAATAAATTGTTCATGGAAGCCATGATGGCTAAGATGGAAAAGATGATGAGGGAAGAAAGGGAGGAGATGCATGAGGTGATGGGTAAGATGAGTGAGGAGTTTAATGAGAAACTTGACGTGATAGGTAATGCAAGTAAGAGTCAAAGTCCAGTTGAACCTAGAGAAATACCCAAACGTAATCTAGAGGAAGAGTTCGGTGGAGAGGATTGGGACTCAAATGATAGGAGAGACAGGAATAGATGGGGAGGAAATAGAGAAGATAATAATATAAATGGGATAAAATTGAAGGTGCCTACTTTCACGGGTAAAAATGATCCAGACCTATACCTAGAATGGGAGATGAAAATGGAGAGAATCTTTGGGTGCCATAACTATACCGACTTGAAGAAAGTCAAACTAGCCGCCATTGAATTTTCCGACTATGCTGCGGCGGTTTGGTGGGAAAAGATGAGGGTGGATAGAGAGAGATATAGGGAACCTCAAGTTGAGACTTGGGAGGAGATGAAAAGAGTTATGAGGAGACGGTTCATACCATCTCATTATTATAGGGACCTACACCAAAGACTACAAACCTTGAGGCAAGGTACTAAGAGTGTAGAGGAGTACTACAAGGAGATGAAGGTTGCTATGATTAGAGCACACATAGAGGAGGATAGTGAGGCAACCATGGCCCGCTTTCTAATGGGGTTAAATAAGGAGATTTCCAATGTAGTGGAGTTGCAAACGTATGTAGACATTAATGAAGTAGTTCAAAAGTCCATTAAGGTAGAGCAACAACACAAGAGGAGGGGTAATGCACGGGTTTTCCCTAACTCTAATTGGAAGCTTAATTATGGAAATCAAAGGGAAGATAAAACTGTTGTGAAGTCTAGGTTTGAAACACCAAAGGTTACGACATCTACACCTACTTCTACTTCAAAACCCGAACACACTAAAACCAAGACAAGAGACATTTGATGTTACAAGTGTCAAGGTATGGGGCACTTTGCCAATGAGTGTGTGAACAAGAAGGTGTTGGTTATGAGGGAGAATGGAGAGTTCTCATTCGAGGATGAGGAGGAGGCGTGTTCACAAATACCGCCTTTAGAGGAGGTTGAGGAGGAAGTAGTAGATAGGGTGAGTTTGGTGACTAGGAGGGTAATGAATGTCCAAGCTAGAGAGGAGGATGGGACTTTGCAAAGGGAGAACATATTTCATACTCGTTGTCAAGTGAAGGGTAGGAATTGTGGAGTAATCATAGACGGGGGTAGTTGCACTAACGTGGCTAGTACTACCATGGTTACGAAATTAGAGTTACCTTTGATTCGACATCCGAAGCCATATAAATTGCAATGGTTGAATGATAGTGGAGAGGTGAAGGTGAATAAGCAAGTGATAGTGCAATTCAAGATAGGAAGATATGAGGATGAGGTGATATGTGATGTGGTACCTATGCAGGCGAGTCATATGTTGCTAGGGAGGCCTTGGCAATTTGATAGGAGAGTTCACCATGATGGGTACACAAACAAGTACTCATTTGTTTTCAACAACAAAAATATTATACTTGCACCACTTACTCCAAAGCAAGTGTATGAAGATCAGCTTAGTATACAAAAGAGTGCGACTTGTGAGGAAAAGAAGATAAAGACAAAAGAAGACGAACAAAATGAGAGATTGAGAGAAAACAAGAGTGAGGGGCCGGCTGAAAACATGAGAGCTAGTAGTGAGATAGTCGGGCAAAAGGAGAGCAAAGTGAGCAATAAAAATATAAAAGAGATAAATGAGGGGAAAAACCAAGAGCGAAAAGATAAGAGTTTCTATGCTAGGGCAAGTGAGGTTAAAAAGGCAATGTTTCTTAACAGGCCCATGATCGTACTTATGTATCGAGAGGCATATTTGAGTACTAACGATGATTTACTTAATTCTTTGCCTAGTTGTATATCTTATGTCATACAGATTCATGAGGACGCGTTTCCTGAAGAGATTCCGAGTGGGTTACCTCCAGTTAGAGGTATTGAACATCAGATCGATTTTGTACTTGGCGCATCGATTCCTAACCGACCAGCCTATAGAAGTAATCCCGAGGAAACTAAGGAGCTTCAAAGACAAGTTGATAGCTCTTAATCAAAGGACAAATAAAGGAAAGTATGAGTCCTTGTGCAGTACCAGTCTTGTTGGTACCAAAGAAAGATGGATCTTGGAGGATGTGCGTGGATTGTCGAGCTATAAATAACATCACGGTAAAGTATCGCTTTCCCATTCCTAGACTAGAGGATATGCTTGATGAATTTCATGGTGCTCGATATTTTACGAAACTTGATTTAAAACAAGGATACCATCAGATTAGGATTAAAGAGGGAGATGAGTGGAAAACTGCTTTTAAATCTAAACATGGATTGTATGAATGGTTAGTCATGCCTTTTGGGTTAACTAGCGCACCTAGTACTTTTATGAGATTAATGAACCACATCTTACGTGCATACATTGGTATATTTGTAGTAGTATACTTTGATGACATTTTAATATATAGTAAAGACTTGGATGAGCATGTTAATCATTTGAAATCTGTTTTAGATGTTTTGCGAAAAGAAAAGTTATTTGCTAATCTTAAAAAGTGTACTTTTTGCACGGATAGTCTGGTTTTCCTTGGTTTTGTCGTTAGTTCACAGGGTATTCAAGTTGATGAAGAAAAGGTAAAAGCTATACAAGAATGGAAGAGCCCAACGAATGTTGGAGAAGTTCGTAGTTTTCATGGCCTTGCTAGTTTTTATAGAAAGTTCGTGAAAGATTTCAGCAGTATTGCTGCTCCCTTGATCGAGGTAATAAAGAAAAGTGTGGGATTTAAGTGGGGAGAAGAACAAGAGAAAGCGTTCGTGACGCTCAAGGAAAGATTAACAAATGCACCACTTTTGGTCCTACCAAATTTTGAGAAAACATTTGAGATAGAATGTAATGCATCTGACATTGGAATTGGAGCAGTCTTGATGCAAGAGGGTCGACCAATTGCATTCTTTAGCGAGAAGTTAAGTGGGGCATCGTTGAACAATCCTACTTACGACAAGGAGTTATATGCATTGGTACGTGCTTTAGAGACATGGCAACACTACCTGTGGCCTAAGGAGTTTGTCATCCATACGGATCATGAGTCTTTGAAGCATTTAAAGGGACAACAAAAACTTAACCAACTACATGCAAGATGGATGGAATTCATCGAGACGTTTCCCTACGTCATCTGGTACAAGAAAGGTAAAGAGAATGTAGTAGCCGACGCCCTTTCTCGAAGGTACACTTTAATTTATGCTTTAGATGCTAGAGTTCTAGGATTCGAACATATTAAACAACTGTATCATGATGACCTAGACTTTAGTGAGGAATATAAAAATTGTGAACGAACTTCATGTGGAAAATACTAGAGGTGTGAGGATTTTCTGTTTAGAGAGAATAAGCTATGTATACCTCGTTGTTCCTTGAGAGACTTGCTAGTGAGAGAATCCCATGGTGGGGGATTAATGGGTCATTTTGGGGTGGCTAAGTCTTTGTCAATTCTACAAGAACATTTCTTTTGGCCACACATGAAACGAGATGTAGAGAGAATTTGTGGGAGGTGTGTGACTTGCTTATAAGCTAAGTCAAGGGTGCAAGCCCATGGGTTGTACATGCCTCTACCTATTCCAGATCATCCTTGGGTGGATATATCCATGGACTTCGTGTTAGGGATGCCTAGAACCAAACATGGGAGTGATTCTATATTTGTGATAGTTGATAGGTTTTAAAAAATGACACACTTTGTACCTTGTCATAAAACCGATGATGCTTCACATATTGCGAATTTGTTCTTTCGTGAAATTGTTAGACTCCATGGCATGCCTAGGACTATCGTGTCTGATAGAGATTCCAAGTTCCTTAGCTACTTTTGGAAGACCTTGTGGGGTAAGCTTGGTACAAAACTTTTATTTTCTACTACATGTCACCCCCAAACTGATGGTCAAACGGAAGTTGTCAATAGGACATTATCTGCATTGTTGCGTTCTATACTTTCTAAGAATTTAAAAACTTGGGAAGACTGTTTGCCTCATATTGAATATGCATATAATAGAACTGTTCATTCAGCCACTAAATATTCTCCATTTGAAATTGTTTATGGTTTTAATCCTTTAACCCCTTTGGATTTATCACCATTACCTGTTTCTGAGTTTGTGAATTTAGATGGCAAAGCAAAGGCAGAATTTGTAAGAAAGCTACATGAGAAGGCAAGGCTCAACATTGAGCGAAGAACGGAACAGTATGCGAAGCAAGCCAATAAGGGAAAGAAACACTTGGTGTTTGAACCGGGTGATTGGGTTTGGTTGCATATGCGCAAAGAAAGATTTCCCCAACAATGGAAGTCAAAATTGATGCCAAGAGGTGATGGACCGTTCCAAGTGTTGGAGTGAATCAATGACAATGCCTAAAAATTGGATCTTCCAGGTGAGTATAATGTTAGTGCTACTTTTAATGTTGCTGATTTGCGTCCGTATCATGTAGGTGATTTGAGGACAAATCCTTTTCAAGAGGGAGGGAATGATGAGGACATCCCCAACATCAATGCCTCAACACCGATGCCGACAACCAGTGGACCAGTCACAAGAGCTAGAGCCAAGAAAATCCGTGAAGAAGTCAATGGCATGGTTCGTGAGACAATGGAGATGGAAGAACGAGCAATGAGCCATGAAGAGAAGGCCCTAAAGGGTCAAAGGAAGCTGGTGAACATGATCCAAGTCAAGAGGGACGATTGCATGCCTTGTTATTACACGGGCAACTTGCTGGAAGGCTTGCAAACGCAAGGTCAACATAGGCTTGCGGCCGCAAGGTGTGTTACTTTTCCGGACTGAGTTTCTGGAGACCTTGCAGACGCAAGGTGTCAAGGGGCTTACGGCCGCAAGGTCCGCTGACATGTCGTTTTACTGCTTTGAAAATTAGGGTTTTTGTCAAACTTTACCCTAATTCCTTAGTACGAGTTTGCACGTTAGTTTAGGTATAAATAGGGGTTTTCTTTCTATTGAACAACAACTTTGAGTATTATTATTTTGTGAGTTTATCAAAACTTATTGGTTCTTCTTGAACTATTGAGCATATACAGGTGTGAAGCTTGTGTGTTCAATCTTGACTTATCAATTGATTCTTCCATATCAATTGTGGCGTCTATCACTATACTTAGGTTCTTCAATTGCTATGATTGCAGGTTGCGGCTGTACATGCCAAGGTTCTTTTCGTGCTAATTGTTGGGTCGAGGTGTCACCCCTACGAAACATCCTTCGACCCTAAGCTTCCGCCACGTGAGTAAATCGTTCTTCAACGAAGCCTTCCGAGAAGATCGTATCACTCGGCCAGATCGGGTAAGATGGCTAACATCCCCACCGACCCAAGTGGCTTTTTCAATATTGCAGGTATTTTGGCTACCCAAGATAGTGTCCCAAGAGATCATATTACAGCTAGGCTCTTTTATGGATAGAGATGGAGAAAAAAGAACAAGGATTTATGGTAATGGGTGTTTATTTATTTCGAACTCGGGTACACAAAAATTTTCATCAACCTCAATCATATTGATTTGAGGTAGAGGGTTATTGACTATATTTTGTCTGGGAGGAGGCTTTTCAATAACCTTATCATCTATAAGATCCTGGATAGCATCCTTGAGCATATAACATTTATCGGTGAGGTGACCACTGCAGCGATGGTATTCACAGTACTGGGCATGATTCCAAGTCCTGGGCAGGGGGTTCGGTGGCTTATAATTTTCCAAAGGCTTTAGCACTCTTTGTGCCATTAGCCTCTGCAGTATCACACACTGGGAAGCTTGCAGTTCATCATAATACCGGTTTACCTTGTTCTAATTTATGAAATTTTTGCCTGAGCCATTATTTCCTTCAACTGTGTTGATAGACCTGTCTGCTCCATAAGACCATGGAACAGTGCTATAATTTTGGGTAGGAAAAGGGGCTGATGCATTTCCTACCATATTGACGGCTGGTGCTGGTGCGGCTGCCTTTCCTTTACAATAACGGAAAGAGTTAGGAGGCGTATTGACTTGTAATTGCCCCGTCAGTATATCTTCATCAATACGGGTGCCTATCTCCACTATTTCTTTAAAATTGCTATAGGGGAGATACCGCATGTGTTCCAGGTATATGGGTTGGAGGTTTTTAATGAACATCTTGGAAGACTCAACTGGATCAGGTCTGTCAAAGGTCTGGGCCAACTTTCTTTTCCACCTGACTGCGAACTCAACACATGTTTCTTTTTCCCTTTGGGTGCACGACTCAAGGTCCCTTTTATTTTCAGGGCTGGTGTTATCTTTGTACCTTTCAAGGAACCCTTCGGCTATTTGGTCCCATGTATTCATGGTGCTACTATCTGACAACATCAACCATTGCTTGGCAGCCCCTATTAAGGTGAGGTGGAAATTGGAAGCCATAGCTTCAAAGCTAGCTCTGCTTGACTGCATGCCAGTGGAATAAGATTTTAAGTGGGATATAGGGCATCCAGTCCCATCAAATTTTTCTATGTCAGGCATTTTGAATTTTGAAGGTAATATTGCTGAAGGTTGCAATGCTAGTGCCCGCGTAGAAAATTCCCTTTTGTTGAGAAGTTTGAGCATCATGGTTTTCATGTTTTCCATGTCAGCCTCCATTTTGGTGGCTGGGGGAGTTGGCTTTTGGTATATGCTGGCAGGATTAGGGAAGGCTGGGTTAATTTCTGGCTGTGGTGTCTGGTAAGGATTTTGGGCAGGATACGAATTCTGGGCTGGTGGATTTTGGGCAGGATAAGGATTCTGGGCTGGTGGATTTTGGGCTGGATAAAGATTCTGGGCTGGTGGATTTTGGGTAGTATAAGGATTCTGGGCTGGTGGATTATTGACGGTTTCGGCTGGGCGGCCAGGATCATTGAAAGATAAGTAGGTAGTAACTTGACCTGGTGGGTTATAGCTTTTTGGGTCCATATGTGGGCTATTCTGGAGTGGGTTAGTTATGGGAAAAGGAAGGTCATTTGGACTTTGGGGAATATTAGTGTTTTTTTTTTTTTTTTTAAGAAGCAGGGACGGCACCCTGCGCAAATTTTATTAAGAAAATCACAAGATAACAAACATGAGGGGGACAACCAGCCTTACCCTTAGAAAAGGGGGGACAAAGGAGCCTTACCTCTAGAACTAAACAAATACAATCTCGACAACTATTTTCTAAAACTATATATGCCATGCGGATCAAAAGTTAAAGCCCTTTTAACACTGAATGGCAAAGATAAGTAATTTGAAAAAACTAACTGACTACCATGCTCGTGTGCAACAGCAGCTAATCTATCTGCCACCGTGTTCTGCTCCCTGTAGACATGCTGTAACTTAAGATCCCCTAACAGTCGCCGACAATCGCGAAGCTGATATACATACTGCCACGGCTCTTGATGCCCTTTGGTTAGGACATTAACAGCTGTTAAAGAATCGGACTCAATCATCACATCATCAAGCAAGAGAGACCTACAAAGCTGAAGACCCTCTCGAAGCGCCATTATTTCCGCTCTCATATTTGAACCATTGCCATAATCGCTGGAAAAAGCATGAATAAAATCCCTGTTTGCATTCCTAACAACACCCCCACATGTACACCTCCCGTCTTTGGAAGAACCATCAGTGTTGAGCTTATATCCCATAACAGGAGGAGACCAACGAACCCAACAACCTTGTTTGACTGAAATACTTCTGCTCGGTAACTGAAGAGATTGCATAACCACACAAGCACCCCGGTTGCTTAGAGTCTTAGGGACAAAAACATGAAGAACAGCCCGCACACCTTCAAGAACCCTAACTGCTATTTTATTCCCCATCATCTGTTGATTATCAAAAATTGCTGCACAACGAGACTTCCAGATTTCCCAGCAAGTATATGCAAAAATACTAAACATAGTTACCCCCAACTGCGACCTAAATGAAACTGAGGACCAAACCGAGAAAAGATGATCAATATTAGAATAATGCCTTGGCAGACCGAAACAAGCAGCAAATTGGGACCATAATCTGACTGCCACCGTCGACTTAACAAATAGATGTATAATATTCTCCGTTTCATGCAAGTCTCCACAACAGCAACACCAAGAGGCTAGAGGAATTTTCCGGGCCTGCACGTTTGCGTCAACTGGTAACGCATTATGGAACAGTTTCCATAAAAACAACTAACTCGCAATGGAAGCCATGGTTGCCAAATTAATTGAGCCAGCGCATTCTGATTTCGAGCTCGGAAGTCTTTGCCAAAAATCATGAGCTTTAAATTCACCGGACGACAAAGCTCGCTAGCAAGCTTATCGGGTAATCAATACATGTAATATCTTGAACTGCATCGCTATGTTCAGGAGGAATACAGGGAATGATATCAGCCATTTGTCCCATAGCCGTAGCAACCGAGAGGCTTCTATCAATCGGAAGAGGCCCAATCAACCTAACGCCGCACCAATTATCATCCCAGAAAGAAACATTTCCTTGCCCGATAATCCATCTGCTGGTTTGGCGAACAAGAGGAATTTGAGCACAAATGGCTTTCCACGACGGCGTACTATAGCGCGAACCCACAGAACTGTCCAAACCATATTTGCCCATACAAAACCTAGCCCATAAACCCTCCTTATTTAATACCTTCCATGCAAGTTTATCATGTAGCGCATCCATGACCTGAGCTAAAGACCTAAAGCCCAGCCCCCCTTCTTCCAAAGGCCGACACACTCGTTTCCATGCAACCCAATGAGTACGGTGAGCACCCTTTGCACTCCATAGGAAATCAGCTATTTTCTGTTCTAACCGAAGGAGAACAGACTTTGGAACCTTCAATGCGGCCATAGCATACACCGGAATGCTACACAAAATGGCTTTAATAAGAGTCACCTTACCTCCGAAGGAAAGGAGCTTGTTACGCCAACCTTGAATTCTTCCCATTACTTTTCTTTCTAAACTCTCGAAATAAGCTCTCTTAAAACGACCCTTAAATAGGGGCATCCCAAGATAAGTTAAAGGCCATACTCTATGATGATAACCAGACCAACCCTCTATTCTCAAAATATGTCTCCTCGAGCACTGCCTCGACGTGAAAAACCCACTCTTACTAGAGTTCACCAACTGCCCGGAAGAATATTCATATTCTTGTAGCACCTTTTTAAGCCCCTTAACTGAACGCTTGGAACCATTACAAAAAAGTAACATGTCATCTGCATAAAACAGGTGCGTGACCACTATGCCCCCACGACCGTGTCTGAAAGGTTGAATCATCCCATTCGTGGCAGCCCTACTTAAATTGAATGAGAGAACCTCCTGGGCAAGAATAAACAACATAGGAGAGATTGGATCCCCTTGCCTCACCCCGCGACTGGCCTTGAAGAAACCCGACAACGTCCCATTAATTTTAAAGGAATACCAACTGTTCTGAAGCACCTGTCTGATCAACATACAAAAATCCTGCCTGAAACCAAAAGCTTGTAAAGCACGTAAAAGAAACTCCCATTCAAGCCGATCATAGGCCTTGGACATGTCAACTTTGAAAACCACATTACCTCCTCGAGATTTGGTGTCCACACGTTGCACCAATTCATGAGCCAATAAAATGTTCTCTTGGATGCTACGACCTTTTACAAAACCTGACTGATGCTCCGAAACAATCTTGGGTAGAAACGTAGCTAACCGAGAGGCCAAAATTTTTGAAATAATCTTTGCCGCAAAATTACACAAACTAATCGGGCGTAAATCCCCCAAACAATCAGGCTGATCCACTTTAGGGAGAAGAACAATGCAAGCCGAAGAAATACCCCGGTGCATAGCACCACCCCTAAAAAATTCCAGCACTGCGCCCATAACATCTATCTTGATAATTGACCAACAACCCTGAAAAAACCAACCTGTAAAACCATCGGGGCCTGGAGCACTAGATGGATTCAGAGATTTAATAGCCGTCCATACTTCTTCTTCAGATGGTGCCGCTGTCATGAAATCATTATCCTCATCTGTAACAGTGCAAGGAATTCCATCGAAAAGACCCCCATCTACATCATTCCCGTTGGAAGCAAAGAGATCAGTAAAATAATCCTCAGCCATTGACCCGAGTAGGACAGGATCTTCACTTAAAGTTCCATCCGGTAAACGAAGCCTGATCACATTCCGATGAGCTCTGTCCTTGATACTCGCATGAAAAAAGGATGTGTTCCGATCACCGTCGCGAACCCATAGCTCCCTCGATTTAACCTCAACCATTTCCCTATCCCATTCTAAAAGCTGATTAAGCCGATCTTTTGCAGCCTGCAGACCTTCCTCCACCGCGATACCACCACCTGCTTGCACATCCATATCTAGACGGAGAATATCATCCCGAATAGCTGCAATATTCCTCTGAACATGCCCAAAGACCTTCCAATTCCAGTCACGTAAAGCAGCTCTTAAACTACGTAACTTAGAATATAACAGGGCCATACCTGTACCCCAACTAGGTCTACTCCACAAATCAGCCACAAAAGTGAGAAACTCCGGATGATCAAGCCACATTCTCTGAAACCTGAATCCACTCTTATGCTTCACTGTATCACAGAAATCAAGAAGAAGAGGAGAATGATCTGAAACCGACGTAGCTAAATGCGATACCCGAAGCCGAGGATAACGCAACTGAAACTCACCATTAACCAAAACTCTATCCAAGCGGTTCCAAATACGATGCCCTCCTGTCTGATTATTACACCAAGTATAACGACTGCCTTCAAAGCCCGCATCAACCAAACTGGCCCGGTTCATGAAGCTATTAAAATCATCCATCTCACCAAAATCACACGGAGCACCCCCTAACTTTTCCGAAGAATGACTAATAACATTAAAATCGCCCCCGACAAGCCACGGGCAGCCACAGGTGACAGAAATATCCTCTAATTCCCTCCATAAAACATTCCGCCCCTGCCTAGTACATTGTGCATAAACAAATGAAACCATCGTTGGAATAAGCGACGGAATATTCACCATGACCGTTATTTGTTGAACCGAACTACTCATGAGATTAACCACCACCGGATTATTCCAGAGAAGCCAAATGTGTTTATTACTAGGGTACACATGCAGATTATGATCAAAACCAACTCTGCGACAAAACTTAAACAGCCTATCTCCATTGGTCTTGGGTTCTAGAATAGCACACAGAAACGACTTATGTTGCCTAACAAGAAGCTTCAAAAAAGTTCGGGTAGGTTTGTTACACACCCCCCGTGCATTCCAAATGACTATCGTCATAAAATTAATTCGAGGTAGTGCTTTTTTGGGCTCTACTAGCAGCCCTAGTAACTCTAATATTCTCCTTCAAGAATTTAGCTTTCCTCCTCTCGGAATGCAAAGCTGTGCAATAAACGGAAAAAGACGGCCGAAGGTGAATCTTGGTCATATCAATATCAGAATAAATACGCCGCGAGTCCACAACCGGATCCCCATAATCCCCATTTGTTGAATGAGCTTTCCCAAATTTCCTAGGCACTTCATGAAGAAATCCATTCCAGAACTCACCAATATCTACTGAATCTCTAAAAGGTTTTGTGATGGGCTGCACAACCTGTTCTTGATCAGCCGCTGACACAACCTTCGGTGTTGATCCCAGCACAATCTCCGGACCATTATCTTCGTCTAGCCCGTCCAGTACATCAAATGAGTTTGATATTATCACCGGCTTGCTTTGAGTTCAAGTATCAGTCCGATTAGCCCCTTTCTGATTCTCTAAAGGTCCTCCAGAACCGACAACATCAATCGTCTCCACCTCCACAGGCATTCCCTGTGAATTCTTAGCCAAAGAAACAGATGCGCCATCTCCATTAGCTTTCGTTTTAACAGGCGTCCATCGTTGATTCGGTGCATGCGTACGGGAATGCATGTGGTCCGTTGTGACATTAATAGCCCCTTTAGAAGAACGATCCACTGTTGGATTCGCATTAACCTGATTAACCATATTAATTGGTTCCTTAACTGCCTCATTAATTACTGATGGCTTCACCTTGGACACATTAACAACAGGCACAGCCGGTTCCTTCCCTTTATCAACCGACTTTTCTCGTCTTGACCCCTTCCTGCATTCCATCTTCAAATGACCTAGCAAACCACAGCCCGAACAAAATCGAATATTGCCTTCAAATTCAAGAGGCTGCCAGAACCCATTATCTTTGCTAGAACCAATCCAAACCCTCGTTGGCAATGGAAGCGAGACGTCCACCTCAATACATATCCGGGCAAACATTGGCCGAACTAAAGAAAGAGTTTTCTCATCTACTCTTAAAAAATTCCCCAAAGAGTTACCTATGCATTCCAAAAAGGATGGATTGAAAAACATAAGAGGAAGATGATGTAGACGAACCCAAACCGCCACTTTTGTGACATCCTTGCGAAACGCGAAATCTGCCGACCATCTAAACGAGCGGTACATACATGATTGAATCATGTGTGATTCTTTAGACAAAGCGAGAACCATGTCCTCCGGTGATGAAAGCCTAACCATAATGTGACGAGGATCCAAAAGACCAACCACAAAGGGGCCTTTAAGCCGCCAGTTTTTGGCAATATCTTCCTGTATTACTTGAACTGTCGGCCTCCCTGCCGAAAACTTGAGGATTAGTGTATTCTCAAATTGCTTCGAAGCCGCCTCCAACTCTACCGGGGAAAACAAACAACCAGGTTCCCCATCCACCACCACAGCCTGTCGAGACACCAAAGGAACCGCTTGAAGGACGGGCTGTGAATTGCCCACAAACTGACGAGGCTGCTTTACCGCATTGGCATAGGAAACTGGTGGCGGAGGATCTACAACAGGTGGTGAACCATCAGGAGCCGGCGGAGTGGCTGGCGGAGCCTCCGTGGCAGCCGCCATTCCCGTCAAAACCCTAGCCGTACAACCAAACCCTAACGCAAACCCTAGAGAGATTTCCTAGAGAGAGAAAATCTTATTTTGCATGTCGTCCTCCGTCAATATTTCACTCATCTAACGTGAATATTGGTGCTTGGGAAAGGATATGTAGGATAGGATGGGTAAGCGTTGATATTTGGGTAACAGGGACTTGGTGGGGGGATTTGGATTTGGGGTAACGGTAGTATTTGGTGGGTTGGTGTTTGGCTGAGGGTTTGGAGTTTGGAGGGACATGGGAGGTTGATGCTTCTTGGGGAACTGTAGGGGAGGAGATTACCTCACCACTGGGCTTTGGATCTTGCATAAGACTTGCTATTTGGTTTAGCAAGCGATCATTTCGTGCATCCAGATTTTGGTCTAGCCACTTCTTTGCATTCTTTGAGTCGGAGCGTACCACAGGAGCCCCAATACGTACCCATATCGGTTGCTCATCTGCTGCCATACTGCTCGGATCTGTAGCCTCTGAACTGATTCTGCCCTTATATGATCTGATACTGATACCCTCTGATCTGCTTTCTGCAGTTGTTTCCCGTATCAACCGGCCAGTACTATCTCTGCCTTTCCAAATTTGGGCCAGGTTTCTGAGGAAAATGGGTTTGGAGGTATCAGAAGGCTGGCTGAAGGCTTTTTGGGCTTGGAGTACAGCGTGCCTTTATTAGTACTATTTATTTATTTTCCCTACAATTGATCGGATAAGCACCCGCTTTATTTTGACAGTCTCAGAACTTTTCCTGGAACAGTGGATTCTTTCTCCAGAGTATAGGTCCAACGTATTCCACCTGCCTTTCGACTCCCCAAGATCGGACTGATCCCAGGCGAAGGGCCTATACTCTTTCCAGGATCCACCATTCGAAATGGTCTAGGTCGAGCACCAGAGAATAATAAATCAGCCCCTGTGTATTATTTATTATTTTTTTATGCGCATTTTTTTCATCATCATTTTTTTTTGACTTGCGCATTTTTTTTACATTTTTTTTCGATCTCATTTTTTTTATAGGGGCTGACCCACGATTCAAAAATGCAAAAACCGGTCGGTCATTGAAGTGTCCTGAAAATCTATATGCATTCTAACGATGGCTTATGCAGGGGGTAGGCTAGTCATGGTGTAGGGTAGCAGTTCGGAATATATTTAAATGCGTGCGCGTGTGTACAGCCTCTAAAAAGCAGTAAAATCCTTTTTTTCTTTTTCAGATAAAAAAGGAAAATAAACAGATATGGTCTGTCTTGCTGTTATTTGTGGATTTTCTCGGCTTTTTTAGTTTGAGCGCAAGCAAGCAAGCACATCACATCAAGAAATAGAAAGAAAAGCGGGGAATCTATCTATCCATATTAATTAGAAATAGGTCATATGTTCCCAAAATAAAATGGCAGAATGAATGCAAATATGTACAAATTTGCGGAATGAAAATAATAAGCAGAAAGAAATAATAATACAGAGCCGAAAATAAAGTAATATTAAAAATAAAGCCCCAGCCCTTTTTGTTGTGTTGCCCGAAAATTTATTGTAAACATATATAATTTGTGATTTTTTTTTACGATTTTTTTTTGAAAAATACATATATTTTTAAGTATATCCGTAATAGTTATCGGAACGAAACTGCTGCAAGATGGAGGATCATATCCACAAATATAGACACGGATGTATAGGAACGCAATATTTGAATGCATAAATTAATATAACAAGCATACTTTAGCCAGAAACAAAGAAAAAACAAAAAATGTTTTTTTTTACGAGTCTAGCCCTCAATTTTTATTTAAAATAAAAACGATCTCCCCAGCAGAGTCGCCACTTTGGGTTCCCGGGACTGCGCCTGCGCCCCGCGCGCCCTTGGATAGGGGTGCGCATACGTGCGGATGCGGGACACCACTGCTCTCACTTCACCTCCCTTGTTTAGGGGAAGACGCAATTAAAAGTGCGAGAGGAGTGCTGTCTAAGATAGCGTTTGAATACGCCTCGGTAACTTTCAATGGATTTTTGGTCCAATATGGGAGCTTTGAGTTTTCTACATCAAGTTATCCCTTGTTTAGGGGATACCAGGATGTAGGAATACATCACCCTTTCATTCTCATTCTCCCTTTTTTAGGGGAAAGTAGAAAAGTGCAATAAAGGAGTGCTGCGAGACCCCACTATGGATTTTATGAAAATAGCCTTATGGCCTATTTCGGATCACTATGGGTGCTTTGTGCTTCCTGCATCAAGTTATCCCTTGTTTAGGGGATACCAGGATATATGAATACATCACCTTTTCATTTCCATTCTCCCTTTTTTAGGGGGAAACGGAAAAGTGCAATCAAAGATGTTGCGATGCCCACTAGATCCAAAATGTTTTATAGAGTCGCCATCTTTATTTTGAGGAAGAAATAAAACAAAACCAAAAAAGAAAAACCAGAGATTGTAAAAACGGGTTCGGAGGCTAAGTTACAAGTTAGAAAGGTGCTAGGCACCCAACTCGCCCTTTCGGCCTCAAAAATAGTTTTTGGCTAAAGTATGCTTTTTGTTATATTTATTTAGCAAATAAATAAAGCATTAAAAGACAGGAAATAAAAACAAATACATCCGCGACTACATTATTTACGGACTTGCAGCCATCTCCTTACAATAATTACAAATACATTTAAAAATATTTGGCCATAATAACGACTCTTTTACATAGTATTTCCTAACTAAATCCGGGCAGCACAACGACTTATATTTTTTACATTGGGCCGGATTTGAAAATAACTTTTATAAAAGAAATGCTCTTAAAGGTTTTTACCTTTCAGAGCGGGGTGTGCTCGCTCTGTCTTTCTCGAGAGAGGGAGACTTTTTATGCTGCTGCTGCGGTGGTTTGGGCAGAGTAACGGCTTATTTTTGGTGGTTTTGGCCTATTTACTCGAGCAGAGTAATGACTTATTTTGAGGTTTTTGGATCGGGGAAATAGGGTGGATACCTAACGAGAGGGCTAGGGATCACTTTGACCGGTTGGATTTAGGTTTGGCGGAGTTTTGGCAGGGTTTCAAGGCTTTATAGGAGGATCACTCCCTATCTCACTTCGCTCTCTATTTCTTCAGCGTAACAGCTACGAGGAGAGTTTTTGGGGAGGAAAGGGGTGTTTGAAAGTGAACCCCGAAGGCTCTATTTATAGCTTGGGAAGAGGACACATTCGGGATTACAATTTCCCTCTTCAGGCTTCAGCCGATTGTACAGAACACCGAAAAATTTGCACATTACGCGAACTGTAGCTGCCCTGTAGCACTTAGGAGAACACTGTAGCTTAAATTGGGCGCCACCCATAAGCAAACTGGGCGCCACCCCCATTTCTTCCATTGGTGGCGCCAACTTTGAAAGTTAGGCTCCTTTTTGGCACTTTGCCCCCTACATTTCACTGTTCATGCATCCTGATTTTTCTTTTTTTTGCATTTTCAACCCTGTAAGTTGACATTTGTTAAGATTTAACAGGTCTTGATATTTTATGTCAATGTTACATACTAGGGGTACGAAATTGGGGTGTCTACACACCCGTGTTTTATTCGGCCCACCTGCCCGCCTCTCCAGCCCACCTCCTCTCTCAACCGCGGCCCATTTATCCACGGGTTAACCCGCGAGCCCCAGCCTGGTTTCTCCCATCCCCCAACATGCTCCAACCACCTTATTTCTTCCCATTAAGCCCCCATTTCTCCTTTGTGCTTCCTAATTTTCCCCTGGTAGATTGTGCCTCTTTGCTGCCTTCTTCATTTATCTCCCAGCCTTCATTTTTTTGAGAATCAAGTCCCCATTAGGGGCTGTTAGCCCTAAATGGGGCACCACCCCCATTTCCACCAAAAATTCATCATTTCCTCCATTAATTGATCACAATTGAAGGTTTTAAGCTTCAAATCAAGAGCCAACGAAGCATCTATAAATGATTTCAACCCGTGATTCGTTCTTCATTTGGTTTAATTCTTTCAAACTATCTTTTTGAGATAATTGTTATAAATTTTTGGGTTGATTAATTTTGTAAATGATAAATTGGTTTATGCTTAAATTATTTATAGAAATGCAATTATTTTTTTATGTCCAATGTAATGCTTTAGTTTAATCTATATATTTATTTAGTACACATTCATGTTAGGTTATTATTTTGTGAACTTAATGCTTATAATTAATTTACCAATAATTAAATGATTTTAGAAATATTTAGGATTCGCGAGAGCTACATTTATATTTCTGACCAATCAATTTAATAGTTGGTGTTTTGTGACACACACCGATTAGCCATTGTGAGATTAGGTTTGACACGCGATCGAACCACCTTAGCCATCCGCGATGTCGGGGAGGTTAGGGTTGACTATAAGATGCGAGAGCTCGTAGTTAACCAATTTTATTTGTCTCGGTTACTAACATGATATGCAGAAAAATAGAGAATTTCTTTTCGCAAAGTATTACCCATGTGCTTGGTTATTATTGTGTGTTCTTCATGCTTTTAATGGCGTAGCGAACCATTAGATGATCACTATAATTATATGATAAGATGCGATAGCTCGTCCTATTAATTTAGAAAATCACAATAATTGTTTGCGTTACATGAAACCGAGAGGAGATCGTGCGTAGATAGTAATTGGGTGCTTGTTTTGATATGCGGCTATTTTCTCATATGTTATAAAAAGCGAAAGCCCGTAGCTAGGAGTTGTAGCTAGATTTGATATACGTTGCGAGAGCCCGTAGTGAATACTAAAGTGCGTCCAACTACCAAGACTTGAGTTAAAGAAAAACAAAAAGAAGATTAAATTAAACACTGACTAGACTAGAAATAATGCACTCTTATCCTTTTATCTTGATTTATTGCTGCCAAACTACCTCCGTAGTAGTGTAGATTTAATTGTTTTCTTAGATTTTTTTTATATTTTTATATTTTAGTTCATTTTATTTTCGCCCAAATATAAGTAGTTAGTCTAATTATGGTAGTTAGTTGGAGTGAGAATTACGTACATTCCAAGTAGGATCGATAACTCGTACTTATGTACACTTTATTACTTGATACGGCCAGGTATTCTTGCCCGAGTTGCGTGTTTGCGCACATTTACGACATCACTCGATACTACCATCCGGATTGTATTTAATCCAAAAGACCCACTTACACTTCACAATATTCTGGTTTGAAGTAGGTGGAACTGAATCCCATGTACCAAGAGTAGTTAAGGCTGTGAGTTCATCAACCA
This sequence comes from Codonopsis lanceolata, assembly GCA_013146195.2. Lineage (NCBI taxonomy): Eukaryota > Viridiplantae > Streptophyta > Magnoliopsida > Asterales > Campanulaceae > Codonopsis > Codonopsis lanceolata. The sequence continues at coordinate 43,710,734 of CM028379.1, read as the reverse complement.
TGGCTTGCCATCATAAAGGATCTGTTAAGGCATTGGCCACAGATGTTGCTTATGTGGGCTTGGAATTTATAGTGGTGGGGTTGGTATATTTTGAATTGGGTTTGAAAATATTATTCCTAGAGCGAGTGGTAAGAAGGGTGGGAGAGGGGAGGAAGAGGGGGTGGAGGAAGGGGTGGAGGAAGGGGTGGAGGAGACATAGAAGAAGTACTAGGAATAGAAGAAGAGTCAAGGGAATTAGGAGTTAGTTAGATAAAGGGTAGTGTAATAGGGTACCACTGTTGTGGATCGGGATAGGGGGCGGTGAGGGTGTAGATGTGAGACGAGAAAAAGGAAAATCCATTTCGACGAAACGCACATGACGAGAGATATAGATCCGATTGGTGGTCGGTTCTAGACAAAAATATGCGCTCTATGTGGAGGAATATTGTAGACACCCCAATTTTGTAGCCATGATATGTAACATGACATAAAATATCAAGACCTGCTAAAAGGACTAACAAATGTCAAGTTACAGGGTTGAAAATGCAAAAGAAAAAGCAGGATGCGTAAACAGTGAAATGAAGGGGACCTAAGTGCCAAAAAGGAGGACAAGAATGGCCCTGGGCGCTGCCCATAGCCACCTTGGGCACGGCGCCCAATCCTCCTATGGGCGGCCGTGGGTTCCAGGGACGTGCACCCGCGCGCCCTTGGATAGGGGTGCGCGTACGTGCGGATGCGGGACACCACTGCTCTCGTTCCACCCTCCCTTGTTTAGGGGAAGACGAAATCAAAAGTGCGAGAGGAGTGTTGTCTATGATAGTGTGTTGGAATGCGCTTCGGTTGCCTTTAGTGGATTTTTAACCCAATATGGGAACTTATGGCTTCCCGCATCAAGTTATCCCTTTTTTAGGGGATACCAGAATATGGGAATGCATTACCCTTTCATTCCCATTTTCCCTTTTTTAGGGAAAAACGGAAAAGTGCAAAAAAGGATATTGCGACGCCCCCACTATGTATTTTATTAAAAATAGCCTTATGGCCCGTTTCGGATCACTATGGGAGCTTTGGGTTTCCCGCATCAAGTTATCCCTTTTTTAGGGAATACCAGGATATGGGAATACATTACCCTTCCATTCCCATTCTCCCTTTTTTAGGGGAGGACGGAAAAGTGCAAAGAAGGAGTGTTGCGAGGCCCCACTGGATCCAAAAAGTTTAGAGTCACCATCTTTATTTTAAGGCAAAAATAAAGCAAAACCAAAAAGAAGAAAAATAAACCAGAGAAAAAGAAACGGGTTCGGAGGCTAAGTTACGAGTTGGGAAGGTGCTAGGCACCCAACTCGCCCTTTCGGTCTCAAAAGTAGTTTTTGGCTGAAGTATGCTTATTGTTATATTTATTTAGCAGATAAATAAAGCATTAAAAGACAGGAAAATAAAAACAAATACATCCATGGCTACATTATTTACGGACTCGCTGCCATTTCCTTACAATAATTACAAATGTATTTAAAATTATTTGGCCATTATAACGGCTCTTTTACATAATATTTCCTATTCTAATCCGGGCAGCACAACGGCTTATATTGACTACATTATGCCGGATTTAAATAACAACTTTAAATAATAAATGAACAAAAAAAGTAAATAAATAAAAAAACGCCCTTAAAGGCTATTACCTTTTAGAGCGGTAGTGTGCTCGCTCTGTTCTTCAGGGAGAGAGAGTCTTTTTTGTTGTTTGTTGTGTGGTTTTGGTTTTGATTTGGGTAGAGTGACTGCTTATTTTGGAAGGTTTTGGCTCGTTCAGTTGGGCAGATTGATAGCTTATTTTAGAGGGTTTTGGCCTTTTTGGTTGGGCGGAATAACGGCTTAGTTTTTGTGTATTTCAGCTCATTACTCGGGCAGAGTAATGGCTTACTTTGGGATTTTTGGGCCAGGGAAGTAAGGTGGATACCTAACTACTAGGCTAGGGATCACTTATAACCGGTGGATTTAAGTTTTGACGGGGTTTGGAAGCTTTGGTGGGCTACACTCAACTATCTGCGTTCTTACGACGCGAAGAAATATCAGAGCTTCGTTGTCGATTTTTTCTGAACACTCAAATGAGGAGCCCATCACACTTATTTATAGGTGGGACGAGGGAGTCATCGGGGATTTTCTGATTTCTTCAGCCGGTTGTCTTCGTGTGTACAACGGGTTTCGTGAGTTGCACAATGCGTTAAGTCTGAGAGGCTACAGTAGCCCTTTGGCGCCGACACATTGGTTCCTTGGCGCGGCGCCCATCATCCTTTTAGGCCGCGCCAAGCTCCTGTTCCACTTTCAAATTTGACACTTTCACCCCTCGCAATTCACTATTTTGCGCATCCTGCTTTGCCTTTCGCATTTTTGACTCCTGTAACTTGACAGTTGTTAAGTTTGAACAGTTCTTGATATCACATGTAAGAGTCACATACCAGGGGTACGCAATTGGGGTGTCTATAGAGCCCCTCAACGATGGAGTCTACGGGTAACCCAAGGCTTACTGATTAGACGAACATCGTTGATAAACAATATACTCTCCAATTTCGTTCAGTTAAGACGGGAGAGATATGCAACAGGTAGCAGTTATAATGCACAGTTTATCATGCTATCCAAACTCCATAACCTAGACATATTTAGTCGGTTATAATAGGTTATCGTAGTTTTTAAGCAGATATGAATTTGAAGTGCTCTGATGGTCGGACCTACTAATGTAGGCTGCCTACGTATTCCTTATTAAAGGAAATCAGACCAAACGTAGTTCAGGCCAAAAACCTAAACTACAACCAAATGAGGATGTTATGTTCTTCGGGTCAAAACCCGATCAGGAGCACAACAGGAATTTTTTTTTGTGTTTTTCGAAAAAGCCGTATTCAAACGGTCGCGAACGGCCGCCAAATACGGTATGAAGATTTGAATGTTTTTTCGGGAACCACATTTCAACCGGTCAATACCTTGTCATTGAAACATGTTAAGAAGAATTTTCAAAATTGTGTCTGGCTGGTCAATACCTTGTTTTCAAACATAATAAGAAAACTTTCAAATTTCCAAAAAACTGCACTCGACCGATAAAAATCCGTAGTCGAGCACGACAAAGAAAACTTTCTTCAAGTTTTTTCAAAAATTTGTAAAAAAGATCATTCTTTTTCCTTTCCTTTCTTCTCACTCTCTCTGTTTTTTTTTCTTCAATATTCCTCGTTTATTTGTGTTTTTGAAATATTCATCTTTTTTTTTGTGTTTTTAAAATATTCATCTTTTTTTTTTTTGTGTTTTTGAAATATTCCTCTTTTTTGTGTTTTTGAAATATTCCTCTTTTTTGTGTTTTTGAAATATTCATCTTTTGTTTTTGTTTTTTTTGAAATACATTCTTTGAAGTCCAAAAAAAACTCATTTTTGAAAAAGAGTTTTCCTTTTATTTGAAAAACAAAACAAAACATTTCTTTTTTTTTTTTAAAAAAAAAACTTTCCTTTTAAAAGGAAATTATTTTAAGGTTAGGGTAAGAATACTATACCTTTCTTACCTTTTTCGCGCCCGGGTGGCTGTCGCGGATTTGACTGATTTTGGCATGTCTACCACTCTCGCTTTTTCGGGCTGGGGACTTTGTTATTATTTTTCTTCTTTTTGTTTCTTTTTTTTTTCTTTTCTTTTTGCCACTGAATTTTTTTTTCTGTGCTTACTTTGTGACTGACCTACTGAGGATATTTTTCTTTGTCCTCTGATGGATGGTCATCAATCTTTGGTTAACAAAATTAATTGCGTTAACTCTTCGTTAAGCTCATGGACCATTTTGGAAACTTTGGATCTTGGGGACTTAAGTGTCGCAGCTTCAAACTTTGGAGGGGGGAAAAGGAAAAATTCCTTTTCCTCCCTTATAATGGACGGGAGCGAGGGAGAGGAGCTTACTGCTCCTTTCTTCTTCTTTTCTTTCCTTCGCCATTGTTGCTGCCTTTTGTTTTTGTTTTTTCTTTATTTTCGCTCCTTTTCTCAATTTTCTTTCGCCAATTTCAGTGTTTTGTTTAGCAGATGACATCTTCTTCTCAATCCAGGAAGGGGAAGGCTCCTATGCACCCAGGATCTGACGAAAGGAGGAAAGAGTTTCCTCCTTTGATCCGGAATAAGCTCAGATACCGGTACTCTATCGATGACTGAGGCAATATCTTGCGAGACAGGACCACTCACGTGTCCAATCTTCCTCCCACCGCTGTAATTTTCTTTCTTTTTCAAGATTTTCATGGCTATACTTCAGATCTGCTAGATTTCTGCACTGTTTGGAACTTTTGGAGCACTCCTGGCCTTATTAATGGTGTTTATGCATGTTCTATTTATGCCTAAATGATGTAATTAAGTAGTGATGCATGAAATTTATATGATTTATTTTTGCGATGCATGATTGAATTAGTGGTCACTATTTGACCATACTATGCATGATTTATATTATAAAATGCAAATGAGGCTATATGATGCATGTTTTACACTAAAACATATTTTTGCATGTAATAGAATCACGAGACGGACTTTTCGGAATACAATTTAAATTTTCCGAAACGCACTTTCGGGAATTTTTTCGGATAAAAATGGAACAAAACAGATATATTTTATGCCCTTAAATTCATTTTTCATGCATACTAATGCTGCAGGGCCATAGTAAATGCCATGAGAATATTTATTTTCATGATTAGTGGCATTTTATTATCTTTTCAGTGCACCCTCGATGCAGCTTATTGGACAATAAAATACACATAATGGATGCATGAACTACTTTATTTGATGTAAATGCAATGCATAATAATTATGGGATGACGTATGAATATTTTCCTATTTTGTTATGTACATGATAAATGCAGTCTAACATGCATGTACTCCTATGATGCCTAGGATGCGAAAATAACTATTTAAATGCAAAATTACTTGCATATAATCCCTTTTTTTTTGAAATACATTCTTAAATGTATTTTTATTATTTATCGAACGAATCTAAAAGAATGTGTCATATATTTACAACATATACATTTTTTATTATTTATATACCTTTTGTTTTGTTTTTTTTTTCACATGAAAGAATTATGTTTAATGAAATTAAATGTTTATTTACATGTGAATTTATGTACATGTATAAAAAAAGATGGTAAGTGTTTATTTAAAAAAACAAAAAATGTTTTTTGATTTTTATTATCATTATGTTATTTTAGCATGCTGCATATTTTTTCTATGAAGTACAATGCATACAACATGTTTATTATCTATTCATACTTATTTATTAAAAGATTGTACAAGGAAAAATAAGGATAGGGGACTTACCTTTTCCTTCCTTTTCCTCCCCTTTTTTTTAGATTCGCAGGGAATTCCAGAGGGCGCGGGCATCATGCGCTAACGTTACTGAGATTTATGGCATGTTGCCCGAGGCAGCACAACTTCTGGTGGAGGGCTCCGGTTTTAGTGTCTTCATGCATTCTTTCAGCCACTTCACGAGCTATCTGCCTATTTTTGATGTGCTCAGGGACTTTTGGTGGGACACCACCCATACCTTCCATTTCAGTTGGGGGGAGGCGACCATGACCCTATGTGACTTTGCCGCGATCACGGGCATTCCTACCAGCATAGGGGAGACCCTGGCTCCTGACTTCACTCTCCGTCGGCGTAGGGAGGAGGTAGTGGACCTCCTGGGTTTTGAGCCGGAATTCAAATCGACGGATGAGATTTTTATTGGCGTCACGGAGATGGCTTCGAATGCTTAGAGGCGGGTGCCGGCCGATGATATAGCTGCCGTGACTCGAGTGGCTAGAGCGTTTCTATTTTTCTTTCTTGGCACATCGCTCTTTGCTAACTCTTCTACCACCCTGAGGGTTTCCGTCCTGGCTTGTTTGGCAGATTTTGAGCGGATCCCTTCGTATGATTGGGGACAGGCAGGTTTGGCCGAATTGTATGCTTCCATGGATAGGGCCTGCCGGAATGACTCGCCGACTCTAAATGGTTTTGCCCCGGCGTGGGAGGTATATGCCCTTTCCTGCTTTTGCTTGTTTCTCTTTTTTTTTTTTTATGTATACTTTTTTTGTTATTATTTTTTTTTCAGCACATATTTTCTTTTGCTCTCCTTTTTTTTTATTAATAACATATATTTTTTTCTCTTTTTTTTTTTTGTAGGTTTGAGCCTTCTTATTTTTTCATTTTTCGCCGGGTCCTCTCATTCGGCGAGTTCACCAACCTCCATACTTGTCCCAGTATGTTGATAGTAACAGGGTTTATCCGACCCAGGACGAGGGTTGCAAGTGTAACGACCCGACCCGGATTCCAACACGAAATCCCAAGGTCGTGCCGCTGGAGCTAACTTAAGAAGAGGACAAGCACTTGTTAAATAGTAGTGCAAGTCAAACAGTCGAGCTAACACGCTCTAAACATGAACATAAAGCCGCACCAAAATACGGTATTTCAAAAATTGAATCAGTGGAAGCAATATAAGAAAAGAAGTCCCAAGCTATGAAGCTCGAAACCAACGACAATGAAACCAAGAGAGACATTATCTCTCAAAGGAGGAAAAACAGAACTCGCGTGCCGCAACATTGCAGACGCTAATCAAACCATCGGCACTTCAGGCCGGCGTTTCAACAAAGAACCAACCTGATATCTCAATTACCCAACGACTAAAGCGTACCGGGGTCAACCAACAACAATAACAAATAGAATACATAAAATCCCCAAAGCTACTGCGTGCCCGGGAGACAACTGAAATAAATACTAAAACCACAAACAAGGCACGACGCAGCACGTCGGCCCAAGAAATAACCAATACAAATACCCAAGTATTTTACCCGACTGTAAAGTCTAAATAACTTTACAAAATGTCGATCTCACAAGAATAGCAAAGTACATGAAATCAATGACAATGCTAAAAAGGAACAAGACTCCACAAGTCGCTACTCGGAAAAGTCGGCTACAACCACGAACCACACGATCTAACCTCGGTCTATCGACCGCGCCATGCTACGATCACGATCTACTCGACCTCGGTGCGGCGGTCGATTCTGCAACTAAAAACAAGTACGGGATGAGTCATAATGACCCAGTACGCTACCACAATATATATGCAACATATAATTATGTAACATAAACATAACCATGGTGTCATTTTATAAATGACAGAAAAACCCGTGAGGAGGCGTCATATCGTTTCGATACTCCACAAGATATCATTTCTTCTTACTTACTAAACCATCCAAATGAACCAGGGTGTAAATCCCTGTTCAAACACAAATCAAACGAATCAGAAGGTAGTTCCCACAAAACATCATGTGCAAGTATACATATCATAATATATACAAATCAAGCTATTCACACTGTTACCACGTGTAAAGGGTGCATGTTTATATATATACACCTATACCAGTATGTATATCTCTAAATATACATATCAAATCTCCCATAAAATCATCATGCATAAGTGTGCATATCTATATATATACACATCAAGTCTTTCATATATATCTCATATACAAGTATGCATATATCTATATATACATATCAAATCTCTCATATATCATCAGCCAATACAAACATGGTCAATTAGATCTCATGTTCAACTAACACTTTGTTATCACATAAGTGCCCATAGTAAGCCACATAAAGGATAGAGAAGATACCAAATCACTTTCGTCGTATTGCTCCTGCAATCACAACTGTTAATCATATCGTGCCAGTGATACCCGTGTTCAGGTATCAAAGTACCGAGCTCTCTTCTCAGGAAAATAGCACTAGCCAATGTGCTCAATTGGTTACGACAAAGGGGGCTACTTCCCCACTGTAGCTAGCAGTGGAGGTGTGTGTGAAACCCGAATCCGGTACGGCGATACATTACAATCACGAATCCCATAATTCGTGAAGGCAATGCATCGTCCCACCATCATCATGAAAACTCAAGTAATGCCAGCTGGACTTATATGCAATGCACAAGTAGATGTTTACTTGCTAATTCTCAAGTAGATATAATGACCTACTAAACTCATACGATTATGCACATTGTTACATAAATCACAAAACCACAATAGGAACTCATTTGAGTCTCTAAATCATAAGTGCCAAGTTTGTTCACTCTATTCAATTCAAGTCCCAAAAGCTAGTAATCTAGTCAACTGGAATATAATTGTCATAGGATCTCACCACGATCCTCGTAAGGTTCAATTGTTCCTTAACTCGACTCCGTTGAGTCTTTACTACAATTCAACCAAATAGAGTTTGAACACTATATGTGTCCCAAGACTCTTTTCTATGTTCTCGTTTGAGGCATAGCAAGGTTCTCATTCCATTTAGGAGTCTTAGTTCAAGTCCCAAGTCAATTATATAAGGGAAGCCCAAGTTGATTATTGTGAAATCAAGCTTAGTTCAATTTTGATTCATAATTCCACTTAATAGTAGAATCCAAGTTCACCACAATTCATTAACGTAGAACAGATCGTGCACGAAGGCAAATACATTCAATATGCTCATAAGTCATATCATAGAAACACATAGAAGAATCAATTCTTGACAAGGTAGGAAATCATGCATTTAGTCATAATATAAAATATACACAAGATTCCATATTCACCTATGAAATTCAACAGAGTCACAACTTAACCATCAGTCCATTAAGTACTATCCAAGACTACTCCGTTAGTCTCGGATCATGAAGCCATTTACTAAACTCTTCCTAGAGTAGTAACTCATTCAATAACACAAAAGTCGATGGTAGTCAAAGACTTAAGCAACGCTAGAGCGGTAATAACCCGTAAGGTCAAACCATACCGGTGAGTCTTAGATAACAACATGGTCATCCTAGCAACTTATACAAGTAGACTCCATGTATAGAGTACTAAGAAAGCCCCAATCCAAATCTTCTCATAGAATAGTCCTCAAATTCATTATTCAACAAGTAGGTGTTTTTTTACTCATTAAAGAATCATGTAGGAATTCGACAAGAGCGAATTCAACCTGTCAAGTAGATACATCATTCTACAACATGCTCTAAATTGTGCATTTGCTTCACACAATCACATAAACCACATAAGAACTCGATTGAGTCTTATAATCACTCATATCAAACATGCCCTTCAATCCATCCCAAAGTCACGTAAGCTAATATATTAGTCTACGCACTACAAACGTCGTAGGGATTGAATGTGGAGTCGGTATTGTTCAATAACTCCCTAATCTCAACTCCGGTAAGTTTTACTAAAATTCAACCAAATAGAGCATTGATACCATATGCATCACATTGCCCTTTCCTAAGTTCTCCTTTTATTTAGAACTCAATAACTAGACCGTTCATGATCTTAAACTAGCCTTAAACACAATCCCAAGTTTCAAACCCTAGAATCGGAGATTTTGTTAAACCTTGAATTGAAACATAATCTTTCACAAGAGTTGTTCCTAAGCTCATTATAAACAACATTCATGCTTTGCATAAAGTCAAAATCACAACTTCAATAAGAATTCGTAAAATCCTACTCATATTTCTTAGGTTGAATTGGAGGATTTGTCTTCACAAAAGATGTTCATAATCATTAATAGAGCAACTATAATGAAGGGGTCATGTCATTTTATTGAACATGAAAATCTCAGGGAATTGTCAACGTACCTTAGTCCTAAGATTAATGGAGGAATGGATGATCAAAGCAAGGATTGTTGTAGAGGAGATCGAGGCCTTCGATTTGGCGGTCTCGGATCGCCGATCGGACCACCGGAACTCCGGGAAATGGTCTCTCAAGTTGGTGGTCTCTCCATGGACGAAAATGGAGCTTCAAGCTCTGAATCTCTGGTTGTTTGTGTACACAAATGGCTGAAATGGTTCAATTTAGCTTTATATACTTGCCTACTAAACCCCAATTCATGTGAAGGGTGTTATTTGGCTTTCTATTGGCCATGGCTTGCAAGCCTTTGATAAGAAATGATCCAAGGGCTTAAAGGGGGTGTAGAAGAGTCAACAAAGAAGGCTTCAAGTCACCAAGGACGGCCAAGGGCAAGGGCACTTGGGTCAACAACCAAAAACCACTCAAAACTCTCAAATCCTGAATCTGCCTTGATGCGGTCGCATCCTCCATGGGCCATGCGATCGCTTCAACTGTTCATGGCCAAAATCCAGATTGTTGTTACTGGACAGTGGATCTTGTAAAATCGACCATAAATATATCACCAATTCCAAATGAGGTGATTTTTGATTTTTCTGAAATTATACTCATTAAACTATATTTTAGAATTTTAAATTACTCAATTTGGACTTATATTCATCAAAATAAAGTTACAACAAACTCAAGTACAGAAGCTGATATCCTGAAAACAGAATTCTGGCACAGCCGTAAGTCAAGACCTAACTGAGGTACTTAGACACCATGGAAAATTATCAAATTTTACAGGGAGTAACCTAACATATGATGGTAAAACATACTAAATTTTTAGAAAATTATCTTTAGTATATTGGTAGCAGAATTTTCCCGAAGTTCGCCCAAAAACAGGACTGAATCTGTGAAGTGATATGTTGGTCAACGAATCAAACACGAATCAAACACAACTTAATCTAGGATAAGTTCAACATGTATAAGGCTTGTTTAGAGATGGTTATGGCTTGTATACAAGGCCTGGAACTCAACCGAACTTCTCTCGAGACGAAAAGAAGGCAATACAAGCAAAGAAGAACAACCTCAAAACACAACTGAAGCAACGAAGCTTCTAAACTTCCAACCAAGCACACAACAACTAAGATGAACATTATAAACCTTAGATGCAAAGTACTAAGACTCTCATGAGACTTATTAAGGTGCTAACATGTTAAGATAAACACTCGACGCATTAACAACAAAGCATGCAACACGAGAAAGTCAAATACACGAAGGTTCGGGGTCTTACAGCAAGGATAGGGAAAGAGTGCTGGAACGGATTGTTAGCTCGAGTCCTGGTACAGTGCACTTCCTTCCTTGGGAGGGTCTGGAGGGGCATTATGCAGTTGCTTTGGGACTCAGCCGCTGCCGGATACTGATGGTTTCCATCACGGTGGATTCTTTATACATGGGCGAGTGGGTGAACCGTCAGCATCAGTCCGTTTCAGCGCTTCCAGTGGTGCCTCCTCGACCTCCTTTCTGGGTGATAGAGCCCGATTGGCTGCCAAACAGGTATCAGTACCTGGCGAAATACCTCATGCCAGCGGCAGATTATCCAATGATGGCGTATGAGGATTTCCTGAGACTAGTGCTGCATCCCCCTTTCCCTGCTCCTGTCGTGCCCAGGCGGCATTCTGATGCTTTTGCCAGGCCAGGGCCGTCTACTTCATCTCTCGACGAGAACCTGATGTTTACAGAGTCTGATGATATGTTCTCTACCTTTCAGTATCAGTGGGGAGGTAGCACGGTAGAGCAGGTTCTTCTTGATGTCGAGATTCCCGAGGAGCGTCGCGTCCCGGAACAGGCTCGTTCGGTAGACACATTTACCTTTATTGTCTCTTTTTCTTTATCTCTCTTATTTTTTTCTTGTATCTATCTCTCTTCTTTTTTTTTTATTTCATGCACTCATATATATATATATATATATATATATATATATATTTCATCATTTTTTTTTGTATTTTTTGTATATTTTGACTAACACATCTTTTTATTATTATTATTTTTTTTATATAGGTGAACGTGTCTACCTATAAGAAGCTGTTGCGGGGCTTTTTCACTATCAGCAAGCTTTATCAGAAACTTGCTGATGAGTTCTCTTGCAGGGGGAGCAGAACAGCGCGGTGGCCCAGACGTCGAGGTGATGATGATGACGATGATGATGTCGGGTCGAGCCGCGGTCAGGGCAGAGGTCGGGGATACAGAGCTGGTGGCACAACGGGTCCCTGGGTCATGGGTGGTGGCCTTAATAAGAGTCAGTCGTCCCGAGCACATTAGCTTCTTTTTCCTGCGAATATTAGTGTTTTCTCTCTCTCTTTTTTCTTTTTAATGTTAAAGCAACCTGTACAGATACTATGATATAATGCAATATAATTGTATATGATGCAGTATATTACACATGCAAAACTAAATTCACATAGAAAATAAAGCTATACCAGACATCTAAAAGGTAATGGCACGCTGTACTTTAAGAAAGGGAGTTTATGAGAATACACCTTTGGATCGGAGTGGGCTTTTCGAGTGATACCGGAACAGAAAGACGGCCGCTTCCCTTATTATTTCGGTGCCCTGTGGCTATTGAATCCGTGTTCGTAGCCACCTTTCATAGCCTTTCCTTCTTTCTCGCGATCAGACGTAGGAACGGTGGACTGTCGGACAATTAAACCAGGATACCAGGCAGAATTCTCAGCATAGTAGAAGGCACTTGGCGCGGCCATATGGGGGGGTATGGCGCGGCACCAAGGGGCTCTATTGGTGGCGCCATGGCTCTTCTGTCTGCCTGCACTTACTATTTACGCCTTTGTGCACCAAAGCGTCCCTTTTTCTTCGGTATAAATTCAGAGGGAGACCAGCCTGATTTTACACCAATTCATTTCATTCCTACCTTTTACAATTCACCAGCTCTCTTCTGTCTTGCCGCTGCTCTCTTTAGCCACATAAAATCCTTTACATCTCTCTTATAAATGGCCGCACGTATTCCCACGGCTTTGGAAATTGAAGTTTACGAGAATGCCCTGGATTTTTGGATTCTCTCCTTGCGATCCGACGAGAGGGACTGGTTTGATCATCTTTTTGGGTTCAGGTGCCTTCTGTCCTGGCGGAATGTCATTATTAATTGGGACATGTTGAGGGGAGCCGCCAGGTTTTGGTCTCCTCAGGACCATTTATTTAACTTCGGCATGAATGAGATGTGTCCTACTTTTGAGGAGTTTTGTGCGATGCTGGGGGTGGTACCTACTCGTCAAATCGCAGTACCTGCCGTCAGAAGACGTCCATATATGGCTATCCGGGAACTTTTTAACTCTACCCGCAATGCTACTCCAGGCTTCTTCAATGGGGAAACTTTTAATTTAATGGTCCTTCCTGGAGCCTTCACAGAATACAGGGAGGATGATGTGGACTATATGCGGCATAGGTTGACAGCGCACTTTCTCTGTTTGGTAGGGAGATACTTGGTGGTGGGTCTACCCGGATTTGTCGATACGCGGGTCGTTGACCTAGCATTACAGGCTCGAGATCGCCGGCTGAATATTGTCTCGGTGATTTTGGCGGAGACCTTTGCCTTTGCTTTTGCTCGGTGACGGCCCGTTCCCTAGGTAGCCCCATTCAGTTCATATGTGGCTAGAAGAACATTTCCTCACGGGTTCGGGCTCTGTGCCGCATGAAGCTCCCTATGACCCATCACTTTATGGCATGCGCGGGCATTTTCCTCAGACCAATTATTCTGAGATTGATTGGGCTGATCACTTTTATCGCCGGGGCTCGATGGACATAATCTGGGTCATTCGCCATTGGGAGATCCGACTTTTCCTTCGACATTCCGATGAATATAGCCAAGTAGTCATGTTGGGTATTCATCGGACCTCTTTTTATCAACCGGACCGGGTCTTGCGACAGTTTGGAATAGAGCAAGTGATCCCGGACACCACTCGTCCTGTATATATGGGAATGGAGAGCACAGACGAGGGCTTGGGGCCCACTATTCAGGGCAAGTGGCTCAGAGATTCTGAGAGGCTGGAGGCAGCCTATCCATATTCTGACTATATGCTTCTGTCCCTTGGGTATTTGGCATGGATCATGGTAGGCTGGCGAGGCCGCTCTCGCACTATCCGGATCGAGGCACTTGCTGGGTCGCCATATTACTAACGGAGTGGATGCTCGCCTGATGGAGGTAGGCGAGGATACTGATAGCTCAGGGTTAGTTGTTCCTCAGGCTCTGGAAGCAGAATTCAGGAGAGTACACGGCCTTGATACTCGAACGGCCCCTGGACCTAATACTGCGGGTCCCAGTAATGCACCCCGCAGATTGAGCAATGTTAGTCGACAGCATAACCCATGGGAACAAGAAGTAGCTGCTCCTCCTCCCCAGACTGGTTGGGGCACGGCTCTGAGAGTTGGCGGTAATGAACCTCCACGGCTGAGTATGGCAAGCAGGCAGGACAATCCATGGGAGCAAGAGATAGCTGATCCTCCTCCCCCACCTGTATGGGGTACTGGTCTCAGAGATGATGGAGTTGGTCCGAGCAATACAGCTGTCCAGGAGAACGGGGATGCTGACGATGAAGAGGGAGACACCTCTAGCGGCTCACATGCTGGTGAGTCTAGGGCTTCTTCTGCGCATCGCAGAAGGAGCATATAGGCCCGGCTTGGTGGACGCCGTAGACATTGATAGACCGCTCTGGGGCTAAAGCTGCAAGAAAAGGAATTGTTTCTGGGGCAACAAAGGGGGTACAGGCAGTATATATAGATATGTACAATGCAATCAATGTATAATATAGATGTCTTAGTAAATATTCCTAAGTTGCACCTTAGGACTCATAAAATTATATTTTAGTATTTTAATGTGAGCTTCTTGTCGTGGTTTTTCTCTTCTGTCAGTTGAGCTTCTGATGCGCTGAAGACTTGGAGGTAGTATGCTGAGGATTCCAAATAATGCCTTCCCTCTCCTTTTTATCTCCTTATTAATTTTTCCTTGTTTTTTTTTATATATTTTTTTTGTGCTCTAACTTTTGCCTAGGCTGCCCTTTCGGGTTTTCAACCTAGCGAGCCCTTATTTCTCCTTTTTATTGTTTCTCTTTTTATTGTTGTTTTTTTTATAGGCCCTAACTTTTGCCTAGGCCGCCCTGTCGGGTTTTCAGCCTAGCGGGCTGGAGAGGGAAGCATTTACTAGATGGAATGACTCAGGCATAATACCTTTTAAGTTTTTCGAGGTTGAAGGGCTGGACAAGATCTTCCCCATCCTGATTTGTAAGAAGCACGACACCTCCTGATCGGATCTCCTTAACGATGTATTGTCCCATCCAGGGAGACTTCCATTTTCCCGTAGTATCAATGTAACTAGGGGCTTTTTCTCGAAGTACAAGGTCTCCAACTTGGATACCGCGGCCTTTGACATTTTTATTGAAAGCCCGGGCGATGCGCCTTTGATATGCCCGGGTATGCTCCAAGGCTAACATGCGTCGTTCATCAATTAGGGTCAATTCTTCGTATCGCCCTTTGACCCAATCAACTTCTGCTATATCAGATTCCATCATCACTCTTAACGATGAAATTTCCACTTCTATTGGCAGTACTGCCTCCATGCCATATGCCAGAGAGTAAGGGGTAGCCCAGTGGGTGTGTGGACTGAAGTACGATAGCCCCAGAGGGCTAGTGGCAATTTTTCTGGCCAGTCTCTTCCTGTGTCAGCCATTTTTTCTGATGATGTTTTCAAGAGTTTTGTTGGCTGCTTCAACGGCACCATTAGCTTGTGGTCGGTAGGGGGAGGATTTGTGTCTTTGGTTCTTGAATTCGTCAAGTAGATGATTCACGTCCCCTTCGAAATGTGAGCCGTTGTCGGAGATTATCTCGAAAGGTACCCCATAGCGATATATAATATTGGCCCGGATGAACTCGGACACCTTTCGGGCATTCAGGATCTTGTAGGAAGAGGCTTCCACCCACTTTGTAAAGTAATCGACGGCTACCAGGACGTATTCATGGCCATTGGATCCCTTCGGGTGAATTTGGCCTATGACGTCGATTCCCCATGTTGAGAAGGGCCAGGGGGCTGTGAAGGTGTATAAGACGTGTGGGGGCACATGCTGCAGATTGGCAAAGCGTTGACATTTGTCGTAATGTCGCACCCACCGGATACAATCGGTTTCGAGCATACTCCAATAGTACCCCTGTCGAATGATTTTCCTGGATAGCATATGGCCATTCATGTGGGGCCCGCAGGTACCACCGTGTAGTTGATCCATAATTTGCTCAGCTTTAGCCTGATTGACACATAATAAGTTGAGGCCTTGATAGTGCCTTTTATACAAGCTGCCACTGCTGAGTACAAATTGGGAGGCCCACCTTCGCAGGGAGACTTCTCCTCTTTTGTCTAAGCCAGGAGGATAAAGAACTTTCTGGAGCAAATTTAAGGTGTCAGCGTACCAGGGCTCGTGATCTGCTTCAGGGGCTGCATTGATTTGGAAACAGTATGCTGGAGTGACCTTCTTCCCGACTATAAATGGATGAACATTAGTTTCTGCGGGAATCTGGACTAGGGATGCCAGAGTGACCAGGGCATCAGCGAATTGATTCCTATCTCGTGGTAGATAATGAAACGAGATAGAACCAAATCAGGCTGCAACTGTTGTTAACTTGGCATGATAGAGCTGCAGCCGAGGATCCTGGGTCTTCCATCTTCCTTCGACTTGATTTATGATTAAGGCAGAGTCTCCATAGACTTCGAGATCTTTAGCTCCCCTTTGGAGAGCTTCTTCTAGGCCAGTAATACAGGCTTCATATTCCGCTGTATTATTTGAACATTCGAACTCTAACCTTATAGCCAGCGGAGTATGAGAGTCAGCCGGATCGATTATCAAGATTCCTATGCCAAAGCCTCTTTTGTTCGCGGCTCCGTCAAAGAACATTTGCCAACATGTGTCATGGTCAGTGATTTCCAGGACACCTTCATCTGGGAAACCAGGCTCAGTTGCATCTTCGGCCTTCAAAGGTAGATCGGCTAAGTGGTTTGCAATGACGCTCCCTTTGATAGACTTGAGTGTGACATAAGTTATGTCAAACTCATTGAGAAGAAAGGACCACTTGGCTAGTCTACTGGACAGTGATGGCTTACCAAAGATGTACTTGATAGGGTCCATTCTATATATGAATTTGATGGACCTTCCTTGAAGATAGGTTTTGAGCCTTTGAGTGGCCCAGACTAGGCCGGTGCAGCTTTTCTCCAGCGCTGAATAATTTAGCTCGCTTCCTTGTAGCTTCTTCCTACTTACGAAGTATATGTCATTTTCGATGTAGGAATTTTCTTTCTCGTGGGCGAGCATAGCCCCTACTGACGTGTCTGTGACGGTTAAGTATATGAGGAGAGGTTTATGTGTATGGGGTGGAGCTAGCAAGGGGGATTGGTAAGGTAGGCTTTTATTTTTTCGAAGGCTAGCTGGCACTTTTCGTCCCAGACTTGCTCGGTATTCTTTTTTAGGAGTTTAAAGAGGGGCTCACATGTGGTGGTCACCGTCCGATGAAGCGGCCGATGTCTGCAACCGGCCCAGGAAGCCTTTGACTTCAGTGGGAGTTTTCGGCTGTGGCATTTCTAGGATGGCTCTGATCTTTGCTGGCTCGATCTTGATGCCTTGTTCGGTTACCAAGAATCCCAGAACTTTACCTCTGGTAACCCCAAATGTGCATTTGGTGGGGTTAAGCTTCATCTGGTGCTTCTTTAGTCTTTCGAAGATCTTTGATATGAGCACCGTTGGCGTCGCTGGAATGTACGATCATGTCATCAATAAAGACCTCCATCTCTTTATGGATCATGTTGTGGAAGAGGGTGGCGGCGGCCCTCTGGTAAGTGGCTTCGGCATTCTTTAGCCCAAATGGCATGACAGTATAACAATAAGTACCCCAGGGAGTAGTGAATGAGGTCTTCTCCTGGTTTTCTGCTGCCATTTTGATTTGATTATAGCCCAGCATACCGTCGACGAAGAATCGGACTTTGTGAGCGGCGACGGCGTCTACCACAATATCAATATTGGGTAGGGGGAAGTCATCTTTGGGCGACGCTTTGTTGAGGTCGCAGAAGTCTACACAAATTCTGACTTTCCCGTTGGGTTTGGGAACTAGGGGTGTGCACGGGCCCTAAGCCCGCGGGCATTGGCGATGCCCAGTATAGGCCCATCAGGTAGCGGGCATCATTTCAAAAAGCCCAGTACTGTACACAAGCCCATGGGCATCAGTGGACGGGCTTTCAACGGGCGTTGGGTGGGCACGGGCACGGGCTTGATGGGCTTTATTTTTATGTTTTTAAATATTTTTACCATTCAAACTTTATTGCCATGGAGTTTTGAAACAAATCTGTGTTGTGTAACTGATACATGCAATATTATTAGCCCAACAATCCAATTGTTTTTGCCCACACCAATATTATTAGCCAAACAGTCAACATACGAAGAGAGAGAAAAGAAAACATTGATTGAAACCTATCAAATTCTACATCATCATTCATATATATGAATACAACAAACTTGAACATTCATTCCCATTAACAATGATTCACACATATATTTTAAAAGAACTCCAGCTACAAGTAGGGAATCAAAGTTCAAAACATACATACTATATAAATATACATGAATGTATGACCTTCAAACCTTTTAATCTATGTTTTACAATTTAGTTCAATGAAGAAACATCAATGTTTTTCAACATAGATGAGAGCGTACTATACGAGAGAGAGAAAGAGAAAGGGAGAGGGCATGATTAACATGCAGTGTCACAGCTATAACCCGTGATTGGTTTTGGGAAAACTCGATGAGGGTGGCGACGGGACTACAAGGCTGAAGCGGCGAGTGGGATGGCGAAGCGGAAGCAAGGGAAGACGACTGACAAGCAACTACGACATTAAGCTGTTGAAGTGTTGATTGTTCAAGAACGAAGATGAAAGGTCAAACCAACGTGAGGCTGCCTGCAGTACCTTAGTAACTGGGTTATGGAATTATTGTATCTGAATGAGTGAATGAGATAGAGAAAGGATTTTAACTTTTACTGTTTCAATTATTATTTATATATATTATAAATTAAGTATAAACTATTAAACCTTAACATGTTTACAAAGTATAAAAATGAAGTATTAAACTTGGTAGGCGAGGCTTGTGTGTGCATAACATCTAACCTCTAAAGGGGAAACTGGAGAGCCGATTGCTTGTGTATCGCCCATAGGCACACGGGCACAATGGCATAGGCGTGAAATTATGGGCATGCGGAGGCTTATGGGCTCACCCCCCTATTGGGAACGGTCACTATGTTGGACAGTGAGATCGGGTATTCAACTACCCGAATGAAGTTGGCCTTGAATTTGTTTCATGATTTCTTCTTTGACTTGTAGTGACCATTCTGGCTTGATGCGGTGGAGCTTCTGTTTGACTGGGCGAGCATCCGGATATGTGGGAATCCGGTGCTCGACTATGGCTGGATCCAGGCCGGCCATATCTTCGTAGGACCCGAGAAAATATGTGAAATTCCTTGAGGAGATCAATGAGTGCCTTTCTTTGGACCTTGGAGGTAGCCGCCGATTCGATTTCTTTGATTTCATTGTCGGCCCAGTTGATGGTGGACAAGTCTTCGATTCTTCTTGATGAATGGCTCTGTTCCTGGTGCTCAACTGACTTTGCAAGCTCAAGTAGATAATTTTTATCTTTTGGGTCCATTTCATTAAATGAATCATTATCATTATTATTATTATTATTATTTAATGTGTCTTTTAATGTAGGTGCAACTAAAGAATAAACAAAGACATTTAAATTATCATTAAAAGCATACTATACAGGGTTTATTACATTGTTGAGGACCTGGGGTTTGAGATCCTCAACTTTAGGTAGCGGATCGGTAGATGACCAATCCGTAAAGTTAGGGGAAGGAGTGGGGATAGTATATCCAAAACGGTCTACTAGGCCTGCGGGCGTCAGGAGCGGACCGGTCGTGGTATACCAGTTCTGCAGAGGCTTATTAGAAATAGACTCAAGCAGGGAGCTTTTCATGATCAGCGCCTCTGTCTATCATACCCAGAAAGTTGTCTCTTCCGTACACTTATTGGAAACTCCTTTATTGATCAACGTATTTTGCAGCACCTTTATTCATGGTTAATTAGACTAACTTGCTTCCCTTAGACCTCCTCGGCTTGACTTGTCTCAAAGATTTTGGTGCCTGCCACTGTGATTTCCTTGTTGTCGATGAGGTCTGGTGCGTCTCTCGAGCATGTAGCGATCGGTAAGATGACATTGCATCGACGATACTCACAAAACTGGGCATGGTTCCAGGTAATGGGTAACTGTTTGGGTGGTCGGTAATTATCCATGGGCTTCAGTATCCCATGGGCACACAGCGTTTGGAGTATTTCAGATCTTGGGGCGGGCAAGTCATCATAATGCCTAGAAATTGCTTCTTTTCGACTTCTTAGCTTTGGTACATGGCCAGATCGGGTTTTGGTCAGGAAACTGAGCGGGGTTTTCTTTTTTGGATATAGTTGTAACGAAATTGGCTTGACTGGACCTTGGCCCAATAGGGATTCCTTTTCTGGTATGCAAATGATTCTTTTTAAATTTCCCGGGGTCATTTGGAAATAGGTATCTGAGGGATCAAAAGGGGAATGATTCTTTTGGTCGTGATAGTAGGCATTCAGGTGGGGAGGATCAAGGCTGATTTCTGGAGGATATGAGTTAAAGCTATGGGCATTAGAAATCATATCACCTTGGGCGAGGAGGTCATCACCGGGCTGGTGGCTGGCACTCGATGGCTTTCTGGAGGCTTGGAAAATGATATTTTCTGCGGTATCAGGGGAATTTATTCCAGGGGAATGGGAAGCATTAGGGACGTATTTTGGGGTTTTGGCCTTTTTCGAGAAAGTGGCGAGAGTTTCAGAAAAACTGGCCAAAAGGTTATTTACTACCTGATCCACTATTCTTTTTGCGTGGGCGTCCAGTTCCTTTCTTAACCAAGCCTCAAGCCCAGGAGGAGGTGCATACGCAGGAGTTTCTCCTTCTAGTTCCCAACTGTTCCAGTTGTTGCTATCACCTGTCATAGCTTGTTTATTCTTGGCTGCCATATTGCTCGGATGCGCACCCTACTCGAGGCGCCCTTATCGTCGAAAGCGATACCTTCGATCGATTTACGTACTACTTTCTGTATCAACCGGCGACTATTTTACGCCTTTCCAAATTCGGGCCAGGTTTCTGAGGAAAATGGGTTTTGGAGGTATCAGAAGGCTGGCTGGAGGCTTTCTGGGCTTGGAGTACAACGTGCCTTTTATTAGTATATTTTATTATTATTATTTTTTTGTTCCCTACAATTGATCGGATAAGAACCCGCTTTATTTTGACAGTCTTAGGACTTTTCCTAGAACAATGTATTCTTTCTCCAGAGTATAAGACCAACGTATTCCATCTGCCTTTCGACTCCCCAGGACTGGACTGGTCCCAGGCGAAGGGCCTATACTCTTTCCAGGATCCACCATCCGAAATGGTCTAGGTTGAGCATCTGAGAATAATAAATCAGCCTCTGCTTGTTTATATTTTTTTTTGTGCGCACTTTATTATTTTTTCTTGCGCATTTTTTTTATATCATGTATAATTTTTTTGATTTTTTTTATATCATGATTTTTTTGACAGGGGCTGGCTCATAATCCAGAGATGCAAAAACCGGTCGGTCTATGAAGTGTCCTGAGAAGCTATATGCATTCTAGCGTTGGTTTATGCAGGGGGTAGGCTGGCCATGGTGTAGGGTAACAGTTCGGAATATACCTATATGCGTGCACGTGTGTGCGGTATCTAGAAAGCAGTAAAGTCTTTATTTTTTTACACATATATAAACAGGAAATAAAAAAATAGATATGGTCTGTCTTGCTGTTATGTATGGATTTTCTCGGCTTTTTAGTTTAAGCGCAAGCAAGCAAGCACACCATATTTAAGAAATAGAAAGAAAAGTAGGGAAACTATCTATCCCTATTAATTACAAATTTGGTCCTATATCCCCAAAATAAAATGACAGAATGAATGCAGATATGTGCAATTGTACACAATAAAATGAAAAAAGAACATAAAGAAATAATAATACAGAGCCGGAAATAAAACAATAATTAAGTCTCGGCCCTTTTATTGTGCTGCCTGGAATTTATTTGTAACATAGATAATATTTATATTATTTTATTTTTGATTTCCTTTTTTTTGTTTTCAAAAACCTTTTCTTTTTTTTGCTTTTTGTTGTTTTTTTTTCGATTTTTTAAAAATATTTTTAAATACACCCGTAACAGTTATCGGAACGAAACTGCTGCAAGAAGGAGGATCATATCCACAAATATAGACACGGATGTATAAGAACGCAATATTCAAATGCATAAATTAATATAACAAGCATACTTTAGCCAGAAACAAATAAAAACAAAAAAAAAATTATTTTATGAGTCTAGCCCTCCATTTTATTTAAAATAAAACAATTCCTCAGCAGAGTCGCCACTGTGGGTTCCAGGGACGTGTGCCTGCGCGCCCTTGGATAGGGGTGCGTGTACGTGCGGATGCGGGAAACCACTGCTCTCGTTCCACCCTCCCTTGTTTAGGGGAAGACGAAATCAAAAGTGCGAGAGGAGTGCTGTCTATGATAGCGCGTTGGAATGCGCCTCGGTTGCCTTTAGTGGATTTTTAACCCAATATGGGAACTTATGGCTTCCCGCATAAAGTTATCCCTTTTTTAGGGGATACCAAAATATGGGAATGCATTACCCTTTCATTCCCATTTTCCCTTTTTTAGGGGAAAACGGAAAAGTGCAAAAAAGGATATTGCGACGCCCCCACTATGGATTTTATTAAAAATAGCCTTATGGCCCGTTTCGGATCACTATGGGAGCTTTGAGTTTCCCGCATCAAGTTATCCCTTTTTTAGGGGATACCAGGATATGAGAATACATCACCCTTCCATTCTCATTCTCCCTTTTTTAGGGGAGGACGGAAAAGTGCAAAGAAGAAGTGTTGCGAGGCCCCACTGGATCCAAAAAGTTTAGAGTTGCCATCTTTATTTTAAGGCAAAAATAAAGCAAAACCAAAAAGAAGAAAAATAAACCAGAGAAAAAGAAACGGGTTCGGAGGCTAAGTTACGAGTTGGGAAGGTGCTAGGCACCCAACTCGCCCTTTCGGTCTCAAAAGTAGTTTTTGGCTGAAGTATGCTTATTGTTATATTTATTTAGCAGATAAATAAAGCATTAAAAGACAGGAAAATAAAAAAAATACATCCATGGCTACATTATTTACGGACTCGCAGCCATTTCCTTACAATAATTACAAATGTATTTAAAAATATTTGGCCATTATAACGGCTCTTTTACATAATATTTCCTATTCTAATCCAGGTAGCACAACGGCTTATATTGACTACATTGTGCCAGATTTAAATAATAACTTTAAATAATAAATGAACGAAAGAAGTAAATAAATAAATAAAACGCCCTTAAAAGCTATTACCTTTTAGAGCGGTAGTGTGCTCGCTCTGTCCTTCAGGGACAGGGAGTCTTTTTTGTTGTTTGTTGTGTTGTTGTGGTTTTGATTTGGGCAGAGTGACTGCTTATTTTGGAAGGTTTTGGCTCGTTCACTTGGGCAGAGTGACGGCTTATTTTAGAGGGTTTTGGCCTTTTTGGTTGGGCGGAATAACGGCTTAGTTTTTGTGTATTTCAGCTCATTACTCGGGCAGAGTAACGGCTTACTTTGAGATTTTTGGGCTGGGGAAGTAAGGTGGATACCTAACTACTAGGATATGAATCACTTATAACCGGTGGATTTAAGTTTTGGCGGAGTTTGGACGGGGTTTGGAGGCTTTGGTGGACTACACTCACCTATTTCACACCTCTCTCTAAAACTTCGGCATTCTTACGACGCGAAGAAATATCAGAGCTTCATTGTCGATTTTTTCTGAACGCTCAAATGAGGAGCCCATCACACTTATTTATAGGTGGGATGAGGGAGTCATCGGGGATTTTCTGATTTCTTCAGCCGGCTGCCTTCGTGTGTACAACGGGCTTCGCGAGTTGCACAATGCGTTAAGTCTGAGAGGCTACAGTAGCCCTTTGGCGCCGACACATTGGTTCCTTGGCGCGGCGCCCAGCATTCTTTTAGGCCACGCCAAGCTCCTGTTCCACTTTCAAATTTGACACTTTCACCCCTCGCAATTCACTGTTTTGCGCTTCCTGCTTTGCCTTTCGCATTTTTGACTCCTGTAACTTGACAGTTGTTAAGTTTGAACAGTTCTTAATATCACATGTCAGAGTCACATACTAGGGGTACGAAATTGGGGTGTCTACAGCGGCGTCCATTCCCAAGTCCCTATAGCAGTTTGCCTAAGGTGCAATTTTCTCAACACGTGGTACAAGCCGATGAAGCACAAAAACTAAAACTTAATCACGAAGGAAGCCTCACTCTTAGCCTATAAATTGAGGTGCCCAGCCTTCATAATTCACACAGAGTTCTCACATAATGAAATAACACAGTAAGCAGTGAATTCTCTCAGTGCAGTCTGAGTAAACGCTGAAGGAATTTTTTCCTCTAGCCCCAAAGCTCTGCCAAATCTTCCCTAAACACTAAAACTTATCGGCCAAAGTGAAACCTAGTTACCATGCTAGGATTCCACCCTATTCTACCGATTCAAAAATCCCAAAAAGAGTAGTTGCCCTGCCCGAATCCAGACGCCAAATCAGTAAAAAACAAGCAGTTGCTCTGCCTGATTTCCGACGCCAACAAGCAAACAACACCAGCAAAGCAAGCAGTTGTGCCACCCGGATCCCGAGGCGAAAAGCAACTAATCAGAGCAGTCATTCTACCCGAATCCCCGCAACAGCAAAAAGGCTCCCTCTCCCTGAAGGATAGAGCGAGCGCACCCTATAACCTGCCAGAAGTTATTTGGTACGGGATAAAACCCTCACGCTTCAAGAGGTAGACTATTTAAGGCTTTTATATATAAAAGTGCTATTTAGACTAGTAAAATGTAAGAAAAATAAGCAGTTATGATGCCAGAAATTCTATAGAAAATAACACTAAAAAGAGCCATTATTATGACCAATTTTTTATAAATATATTTGTAACTCCAGGAAGGAGGCTGTTGTAAAGTTTGTAAAAAATTCCTTATAAGTATGCAAATATATAAATATTAAATGCTTTATTCAAATTGTTGAATAAATATAAAAAAACATATTTAAGTCAAAAACTATTTTGAGACCAAAAGGGCGAGTTGGGTGCCTAACACCTTCCCACCTCGTAACTTAGCCTCTGAACCATTTGCAAATCTAGTTATTTTTTGTTTTTATTTGTTTTCATTAAAATAAAGATGACGACTTTGTTAATCACATTTTGAGTCCACAATTGAGGTCAAGCGTATTCCACGTGCTTTAAAAGTTTTTGAAAACACTCGCTGCTTTCATCAGCGGGGGAGAGGTCGAAGATCGGGGCACTCATAGTGGCGACTATGCTGGGGATGTTGTTTTTATTTTAAAGAAAATAAAAACAGAGGGTTAGAATCATTTTTAAAAAAAAAGTTTTTCATTTATTTTTGGCTATATATGCTTGTTATATTTATTTAACGATTTAAATATTGCATTTTTTATATCTGTATATATATATTTGTGCAAATAACCATGGAAACTTGCAGTAGCTTCGTTTCGGGTACCGTTGTGGATATGTATAAAAAGCAGGGGCTTATTATTGCTTTATTTTATTTTATTCTGCTTCATTCATCGCAAAATATGTAAATATTCTTTTATTATGTTATTTTTATTGTGGGATTAGGACCAAAAGTAATTAATAGGAACATATAGATTCCCCGCTTTTCTTTCTATTTATTGATCTGAATGGTCGTCACGCTCGCTCGTGCCGTCCTTTCGAGGTTTCAAACTAATCGGCCGAGAAAATCCACAAAGAACAGAAAGACGGGCCATTTACTGCTTTATATCTGAAAAAAAAGACTTTACTGCTTTTTAGATACCTCACACACGTGCACGCACGTAAAAATATTCTGAACTGTTACCCTACACCATGGTCAGCCTACCCCGTGCATCAGCCAACGTTAAATGCATATAGATTCTTAGGACACTTCATGGACCGATCGATTTTTATATCTCTGAATTATTGACCAATCACTGTTACAAACAAAAAAAAGTATCTTTATATATATATATATATATATATATATATATAAAGATATATGCACAGGGGCTGACTAATAATTTTTATGATATTCGACCTAGACCATTCGAATGGTGGATCCCGGAAAGAGTATAGGCCCTTCGCTTGAGATCAGTCCAATCTTGGTGAGTCAAAAGGTAGGTGGAATACGAAGGTTCTATACTCTGGAGAAAGAATCCATTATTCCAGGAAAGTCCCAAGACTGTCAAAACAAAACGGGTGCTTGTCCGATCAATTTTTGGAAAAAAATGAATAATAATAAAAAAATTTAAAGGCACACTGTACTCAGAACCCAAAAGCCTGGAACCCTCCCTTCTGATACCTTCAATCCCTTTTCCTCAGAAACCTGGTCCGAGTTTGAAAAGGAAGAGATAGCACCGGTCGGTTAATACAGGATACAGACACAGGGGTCAGATCAGAAAGTATCAAAATAAGTTCAGAGAATACAAATTTGGGTAGAATGGCAGCTAAGAATGAACAGTCTACTATGGGTACTGATACAAGGGATCCCGGGTACCCTCCAACGCTGGCTATGCAGCAATGGTTAGATCAAAATTTGGGTGCACAGGCTGATCGCATATTGAACCAGATAACAAACCTCATACAAGGTCCAAGGCACAATGTTGAGGGAATCACTTTCCCTGTAACCCCTCAAGAAGCATCTACTTCCCATACTCCTCTAAACCCAAACCTTCAGCCTTCCACCAACCGCCAGCACCCCAATCACCAATTTCTCACCAATTATTACCAAAATTTCAACCCTTTACTACCAAACCCATCATATCCTTTCCCAAATACTAGTATACCCCAAAATCCAAGTGGTCTTCCATTTCCCATCACCAATCCGCTCCAAAACAGCCCACATATGGACCCTAGAAGCTATGCCCAGCCAGGACAAGTAACAACCTATCTACCTTTCAATAATCCTGGTCGTCAGGCAGAAACCGCCAATAACCTATCTCCTCAAAATTCCTTCCAAATACCCCAGCAAGGAATAAACCTAGTTGTCCCCAATCCCTCCAATAAATACCAAAACCCAGCACCCCCTCCCACAAAAATAGAGGCAGATATGGAGAACCTAAAAAGTATGATGCTCAAAGTCTTGAACAAATGAGAATTTTCTATGCAGGCATTAATGCTACAACCCTCAGCCATCCTACCACAAAAATTCAAAATGCTTGACATAGAAAAATTCGATGGGACTGGATGCCCTAACTCTCACTTAAAATCTTACTCTATTGCTACGCAGTTTAGGGGAGCTAGCTTCGAGGCTATAGCTTCCAACTTCCATCTGACCTTGGTAGGGGCTGCTAAGCAATGGCTCATGTTAGCAGATAATAGTACGGTTGCTACTTGTGATCAAATGGTCGAAGAATTCCAAAAGAGATACAAAAACAATAGTAGCTCTGAGGATAAAAGGGAACTTGAGGCATGCACCCAAAAGGAAAAAGAAACCTTTGTAGACTTTGCAGCCAGGTGATAGAGGAAAGTTGCCCAGACTTTAGACAGACCTGATCCATCTGAATCAGCCCGGTTGTTTATAAAAAACCTCCAGCTAATTTATCTTGAACGCATGAGGTATTTTCCCTATGGTGATTTCAATGCCATTGTTGAAATAGGAAATCGTACTGATGAAGAAATACGTAGAGGGACCCTAGAAATTGATATACCTCCAAGTTCATTCTGCTACTCTGAATCTGAGGAAGAATCTACGGAAGAAGTCAACGTTGTTGAAAGAATTCCAACTAGTAAGTACAGTAATGTGCCATGGTCATATGGGACAGATAAGTCTGCCAATTCTGTTGAGGGAAGTAGTGATACTAACAGAAACTTCATAGGACCTTACAAAGGAAACAAAAGGCATTACTATGAAGTGTATGCCCCAATGTCCCTAATATTACAAGGTTTAATGACACAAGGGGTCCTGAAGCCAATTGAGAATTACAAACCTCCAAACCAGCTATCAAAAACACATGGAACCACTCCCAGTATTGCGAGTACCATCATAGCAGTGGCCACCACACCGATAAGTGTTATAAGCTCAAAAGTGCCATCCAAGATCTTATTGATGGACATGTCATTGAGAAGCCGCATCCATAGGTCAGCATGATCAAATTCCATGAAGAGGTCAGCCCACCGGACTAGTTTGAGAAAAGTGATGCTACTCTACCTTATATGGTTGTCCCTCCATCTTCAAAGAAGAAGGGTTTTACGCCATAAAATAACATACTGAACGGTGGTCGAGCATCGCTTGAGAAAGAACTCGGATAGGACACAGTACATGAAGTTGTTGGTCATTCAGGGGAAGACAAGGGAAGACTTTGAGACTCGTAGAACCCTAGAATACCCTTTTGTATACACCTCCAAAAGCCCCTTTTACCTTTGAATTTCCTCTTGCCAAATAAAAATCTTCAGGAAGCAACTTTTTTTAAAATTCAGCGTCTATTTTCGTAGATTTTCCATATATATCTTTTTCTTTCTCAGGTTACCTATTTTCAAGTATCCCTGGGCAGGTTTTCTTCTAAAGGATGATAAGTTGATTCACTTAAAAACACCTAAATTTACACGAGTTGGTAATGAGTCATCTAGAAGATATGGACCCGCAAACTATTATGAACACATGAAATCCAAAGCAGGCAAGTCGCCTTGATCGGAATCACCTTCGACCCATTGCGGCTGAGCTGTTAGTAGCGTACTGGGGCTACCTACCATAAACACCAAAACCCCTTTGAAAACCTGAAACCCTTTTTAAATCCACCATGTGTCGAAAGCCCCTACTGAAATTAGGACCTTCCAAAATCCCCAACTAAACAACTATCCCCATGATCCAGCTTCCCAAAACTAGGCGTTGTTTCGCCTCTTTACATCCACCAAGAATGATTATCCCTTTGTCCCAAAAGGAGAGAGGACATTCCTCAATGGCCATTATGATGCTCCGAAGAAAAAAAAGAAAAAAGAAGAAGGAATTCTCTCTAGAGTAAGTCTATCGTTTGTCCATGTCTCCCTTACACAAACTAATTTGGGGCTTCTCAGGAAAAACAACACATATACTTCTTCAAAGTGTGGATCAAAAACAAAAAGCTTACCATACTCAAAACCAAAAGCCAACTATCCATCTAGAACCCATAGCCTAAAAAGCCAACCAATGGTCAAACTTTTGATCGCCTTTGTTAAACAGAAACCAATTCCATGAAAAGACCTTCTAACCAGAAACCTCAAAAACCAATCCATCCCCAAACACCTTGAACCAGACAGCAGCTCTGCTTCAATCAGTCATAACGTGATCTGAGTTAAAGATGAAACTCGTTGCTAAAAACACACAAAAACATCAAAAGATAATTACCAAGTAGGGTCCAAAATCCACCAAACTTGGTAATACTCGGCACTCGAAAATGATGTGAATTCTGAATTCTGGCTCTCTTTCTTGTTCATTAGAGTCATCCTTATATCATGTGCCTTGATTTTCTCTTCAAAAAAAAAAAAGAGAGAAAAAGAAGAAGAAGAGAAAAGTCCACCTAGGGGCTTTCCTTCCATCCACTCCTTGGGTTATTCTCCATTCATATCCATAAAAACGTATCGATTGAGTATACTAGGGGCTTTCTATCCCATCTTGAAAAATTTGTTGATTGAGTCACCCTGGGGCTTTTCCCACTAAACTCATGAGTCTTGTCCATGCAGTCTCCTATCTCTTGTTCCCTAAGCCATAAATTGTTGGTCATAATGAAAAATGCTATATTTGGGGAAACCACTAAAAATATGAGTCTTGCTACAAGCAAGGTAAGAAAGTTATTCATAGACTTAGTCTAAAGAGAAGGCATTTTGGAAACACATATTGACCAAGAAGGTTCTGCCTCAGCCTTGTTCGATAAGGACTTCCTAGAATTGGTTGACAGGATCACTCTTTATGCCTAAACCCCATCTGAATCCAAGGATATCACAAATAACTTGTTGCAGAATTGATAAATTACTTCAGGGTCCCTCGTGATTTCTACAAACCGCGATACCAAAAGTTGGGAACATGTGGGTGCCTCGGGATCTCCTGGATCCCGTGCTCCCTTTTCTAGGGGAACGCGAGTTGCGAAAGGACACCACGCTTTCCATTCCATCCTCCCTTGTTTAGGGGAAGATGAAATTAAAAATGCGGAAAGGGTGTTGTCAAAAAGCGCGTTGAATACGCCTCGGTCACCGAGTGATTTTTGGTCCATTATGAGAGCTTGGGATTTCTCCGTATCTCACCCTCCCTTGTTTAGGGGAAAATAAGATACAGAAAATGCATCACCCTTTTCTTTCCCATCATCCCATGTTTAGGGGAAAACAGAAAAGTGCAAAAAAAGGCTGTTGCGAGAGCGCGTGGGAACACGCCCTGCCTCACTATGGACTTTTCGAAAATCTCCTAAAATCATTATAAGTGCCTGGGGTTTTCCCGTATCTCACCCTCCCTTGTTTAGGGGAAGACAAAGCACAAAAAATGCATCACCCTTTTCATTCTCATCGTCCCTTGTTTAGGGAAAAACGGGAAAGCGTAAAAAAAGGATGTTACGAGCCTCACCATGACCTTAGGTTTATTTTGGATCACTATGAGTGCTTTAGGCTCCCCATATCTCATCCTCCCTTGTTTAGGGGGAAACAACATACAAGAAATGCATCACCCTTTCATTCCCATACTCCCTTGTTTAGGGGAAAACGGAAAAGTGCAAGAAAGGATGTTGCGGGCCTCACTGTGGTCCAAAATATTTTGACAGTCACCATCTTTATTTTAAGGAGAAACAAAGAAAAACCAAAAATAAACCAGAGTTTGTAAAAAAGGGTTCGGAGGCTAAGTGACGAGTTGGGAAGGTGTTAGGCACCCAACTCGCCCTTTCGGTCTCAAAACAGTTTTTGGCTAAAGTACGCTTTTATTATATTTTTCTAGCAAATAAATAAAGTATTAAAAGCAGATATATCCATGTCTACATTATTTACAGACTTGCAGCCATCTCCTTCCAGTAATTACAAATACATTTCAAAATATTTGGTTATAATAATGGCTCTTTTTAATGCTATTTTCTACATAGATCCGGACATCATAACATCTTATATTTTTTACATTGGGCCGGATGAAAATAGTTTTTTTATAAATAAAACCCTTAAAGGCTCACCTTTAAGAGCGTTGGTGTGCTCGCTCTGTCCTTCTGGGAGAGGGAGTCTTTTTGCTATTGCTGCGGTTCAGGCAGAATCACTGCTACCAAAAGTTGCTTCTGGGCACCGTCAAACGGGTGGAGCAATTGCTTGTGTTTTGCTGTTGTTTGCTTGCTGCTGGCAGAAATCGGGCAGATCAACTGTTCTTTTTGGGATTTTTGTACCGGGGAAATTGGGTGGAAACCTAGGCGGAGGCTAGGGCTAAGGGTTCTTTTGTGTTTGGAGGAGATTTGGCGAGCTTTTTATAGGAGGGGCCGGTTCGTTTTGTGTTTGGAGGAGATTTGGCTCAGCTATCGAGGCTCACTCACTATCTCACGATCGCTCTTCTATCACTGCGTAAAATAAACGCGCAGAGTTTTTGTGAGAAAAATTCTTGCCCCTCAAAGCGAAGCCGGGCACCTATATTTATAGGTGAGAGGAGGGACACCATTGGCATTTGTGATTTTCATCTTGTGCTTCACCAGCTTGTACCGTGTGCTTGAAGGCTTGTGCAATACGTTAAGACGGAGTGCACTGTTGAGGAGCTGGGCGCCGACCCCTAAGGACCTGGGCGCCGCGCCCATATAGCTTATTGGCCGCGCCTGGAGCCCTTTTCCAGCCTCTTTTTGACACTCTGGCCCCTGCATTTTACTGTTTTATGCATCCTGCTTTGTCTTTTGCATTTTTAAAACCCTGTAACCTGACATTTGTTAAGTTTCAACAGGTCTTGATATCGCATGTCAATGTTACATAACATGGGTACGAAATTGGGGTGTCTACAGAGCCCCTCAACGATGGAATTTACGGGTAACCCACAGCTTACCGAGTAAACGAGCATCGTTGATAAGAAATAAACTCCTTAATTTCGTGGAAATTAGAATGGGGAGTAATGCAACAGGTAGCAGTTATAATGCAAACCAAACCTCACATATCCTAGACATATTTAGTCGGTTATAGCAAGTTATCGTAGTTTTTAAGCAGATATGCAAATTGAGTGCTCTGATGGTCGGACCTACTAAAGTAGGCTGCCTACGTATCCCTTAATAAAAGGAATCAGACAAAACGTAGTTCGTCCTCGTGCAAACAAACAACAGCTAGGTGGAGTGCCAAGATCAAACATCGTATCCTCAAAGGGTCGAACCCTTTGCCGAACACGACGGTGGGATGCATCGCCTCCTCAGGACAGAGTCCTTCATCGGAGCATGATAGCCTATTAAATGTCCCGGGGTCTCTGCCCCTTCGTAGAAAAGGCTGAACACAGATTCAAATTCTTGATCATTCATCTCGGGGTTACGCCCCGCGAAGAGATGATCCTATGCTACTCCTATAAAGCCGGAAAGCATCGCATCCTCAAAGGTAGAGACCCTTCGACGAACTCGATTGTGGAACACATCATGGGTTGATCATTCCCCTTAGGGTTATGCCCTGCGAGGAGATGATCCTATGTTACTCCTATAAAGCAGGAAAGCATCGCATCCTCAAAGGTAGAGATCTTTCGACGAACGCGATGGTGGAACACATCATGGGTTGATCATTCCCATTGGGGTTACGCCCCACGAGGAGATGATCCTATGCTACTCCTATAAAGCAGGAAAGCATCGCATCCTTAAAGGTAGAGACCCTTCAACGAACGCGATGGTGGAACACATCATGGGTTGACCATTCCCCTTGGGGTTACGCCCCGCGAGGAAATGATCCTATGCTACTCCCATAAAGTAGGAAAGCATCACATCCTCAAAGGTAAAGACCCTTCGACGAACGCGATGGTGGAACACATCATGGGTTGATCATTCCCCTTAGGGTTACGCCCCGCAAGGAGATGATCCTATGCTACTCCTATAAAGCAGGAAAGCATCGCATCCTCAAAGGTAGAGACCCTTCGATGAACGCGATGGTGGAACATATCATGCATGCAAAAGGTAAAATACTTTACCTTTTCTTACAATTGCCTTGCTTTTGCGATTCACCTTTCGCTTTTCGCTGCTTATCTTTGTTTATCTTCGCCGGCGGTTTTGGCGGCTTCTGCTGCTTTGGTGACTTCTGCTACTTTGGCGGCCTATGCTGCTTTGGCTGCTTTTGCTGCTTCAGCGGCTTATGCTGCTTTGGCGGCTTTTGCTGCTTCCGCTGCTTATGCTGCTTTGGCGGCTTGGACGGCTTATGCTGCTTCCGCAGCTTATGCTGCTTTGGCAGCTTCTGCTGCTAGATTTGTCCTTTTGCTGTATTTCCAATTTCTACTGGAAAATTCTTCTTTGCTGCTTTTCCAACTTCTACTGGAAATTTCTTCTTTGCTGCATTTCCAACTTCTATTGCAAATTTCTTCTTTGCTACTTTTCCAACTTTCGCTGGAAATTTCTTCTGTGTTGCATCTTTTCTTTCTTGTTTTTTTTTCACATTTGTTTTTCTTTTTTTGCATTTTTCCCTTTCTTGCTTTTTTTTTTTTTGCATTTTTTCCTTTCTTGCTTTTTTTTTTTTTTTGCATTTATTCTTTACACCTTTTCTTTCTTTCATGCTTTTTTTATGAGAATTTTACCTTTGCTGCTGATTCTTTTTGCTTTTCTGATCATTTTGCACCTGACCTGTTGGGGATATGAGCTTTCCTTTGATTTTGGATGGATGGCTGTCAATTTTCGTTAACAAAGCTAACTTTGTTAACTTTCTGTTTAAGCTTTAGGGGTCATTTTGCAACTTTGGAAATCTGAGGACTTAAGTGTTGAACCTTTAAACTTTGGAGGGGGAAAAAGAAAAATTCTTTTTCTTTCCCTCATATATGCGACGGGAGAGATGGGAGCAGAAGTAGCAGGCTTCATCTTCTTTCCTTCGTCTTCTTTCATTTCTTTGCGGCCATTGTTGTTGCTGTCCGTTTCTTTCTCATTTCTTCTCCTTTTCTCAATATTCTTCGCCAATTTGCGTGTTTTCTTTAAAAGATAGCTTCTTCTTCGCGATCTCGGAAGGGAAAGGCGCCGATGTACCTGGATTTGAGCGAAGAGAGGAAAGAACTTCCCACTGTAAGTTTCTTTTCTTAAACCCATTTAGATGATTTTTCAGATTTGCTAGATTTCTCTGTTGTTTTGGGCTTTTGGAACGTACTTGACCCTGTTTATGATGCTTATGCATGCAGTTTATGTGCTAGAATGATGATGCAAGTTGGCAATTTATTCATGAAATTCATGCGATTTATTATTGCGATGCATAATTTGAATAGTTGGCACTATTTGACTCTGCGATGCATATTTTATATTATTGATGCAATTTGGCTATATGATGCATGTTTAGACTAAAAAATATTTTTATATGATGCATGCCTATGAAATAGATTTTTTGGAAATATGATGCATTTTTTTGGAAATATGATGCCTTTGCCTAGTAGCTAACAACGTTCGTGACAACAGTTGGCTATGGCACAAGCGTCTCAGTCACCTCAACTTCAAGCACCTCTCCAAGCTCTCCAAAGAAGGGCTTGTCCAAGGTCTACCTACGGTGTCTGCCGACCATGACAGAAGTTGTAAAGCTTGCCAACTAGGAAAACTTTCCAAGTCTTCCTTCAAAAGAAAGTCTGTCTTGTCTACAAACAGACCTCTTCAACTTCTGCATATGGATCTCTTTGGACCAATCACTACAGTCAGTATTTCTGGAGACAAGTATACACTTGTAGTAGTTGACGACTACTCTAGGTTCACCTGGATTGAAAAAATGACTTCAAAAGATGAGACGCAAAAACATCAAAATCAAAGCGTGACAGCAGGAAGAAGCTAGACCCAGAAACCGACATTCCTCCAAGTTTGGATGTCAACCTTCCGGGATATCATACTTTTCCCGCTGCTCATGACGTCATCATTGCCCTGGACCAAAAACTATATATACCCGGGATGTGCATTGACCTCCAATCAGTATGGACTATAGCCGCCGGAGTCAAGGCATGCGAGGATATGAATGCCTCTAGAATTCTTCCACTCTTCTGCCTCAACGACAAAGATTACAGCATTTTCTTGGCAGAAGAGTTCTACCAAAGGATGGAGCTTATGAACAAAAATGCTCTGCGTGGATGGATTAGAGGCCGTCCTATCTCTATCACCGCCAAGACCATCTCCACCATCATTGGTGTGCACTTC
The DNA here is from genome assembly GCA_013146195.2 of Codonopsis lanceolata. Lineage (NCBI taxonomy): Eukaryota > Viridiplantae > Streptophyta > Magnoliopsida > Asterales > Campanulaceae > Codonopsis > Codonopsis lanceolata. Next base: position 43,675,654 of record CM028379.1, on the reverse strand, counting down.
GGTGGTGCTCTTGAGGCGACCATTGCTGAGGCTATTCATGCCTGGGAAGCAATGAGGGGAGTTGATACCCCTAGAGAACCACAAGGGAAGATGTTGAGGAATCTCTTCCCATTAGACGTCTACTGCACAAGCCACCTAATGGACAAGGGGCTTCTGTTTAAAAGTGGTGCTCATGATATGTTCACGGCACAACAGCTGAACCTTACAAGTGTCGTCTTCATTCAAACCCATCTCAACTACGGTGCCATCATCTTCAACGAACTGAAGCAGTGGGTGGAAAAAGTGAAGAACAACCCCACCTGCAAACGCCCATTTGTCAGGCTGATAAATGCTCTCCTACGAGACAATGAGGAAGTCAACTCTTCCTTAAAAGAGGATGAGCTTATAGTGGTGGCCAAGGAGAAGCAGCTAACCGCCTCGTTCTTCAACAAATACTCTGAGTATGAGAACAAGCGAAGGCTGCAGAAAGGTCTTCCGCCCGTCTCCATTGACAAAGTGGCTATGCCTGTACAGATCATAGTGACTCGCTTCAATATGGAAGCTTATGACGCGGCTAGCCAAACTCTCAAAAAGGCCTCTGCTAAATTCAACGAACAAGCTGCCCAGCCTCTTCACCAGAAAGCCAAAGATCTGGCTGATGAGGCAGAACAGCTCTTACGGGCAAAGCAGAAAGCCAAGGGCAAAAAGACTAGGCCGGAAGAAGAAGTACCAACTGAAGAGGAGCAGGCAAAGTGGATTCGGAAAGAGATGAAGGAAGGCCAAAAGGGCAAGACTCCAGCCAAACCAATTCCATCACCTTCCCCAGTCCAACCTTCACCAGCCCAGCCATCCTCTCAAGCACAACCAACCTCTTCTTCCCAGCCCTCTTCCAAAACCAAAAGACCTCCCTCACCCTCACCTGCACCCACTCCTAAACCAAAACGAAGAAGACTTCGTAAAACCTTTGCAGACCAGCCACCAGCAGACATTCCCACATCTACCAATGAAGCAGCTGAGTCCCCTATTCAGCCGCTAAGGAAGAAAAAGAGGTCTGCCGGTATGAAGCCCTCTACCGCCGCTCAACCCTCTACCGACGCCCAACCATCTACCGTCACCCCAAGCCAACCTATTCCTCCTTAGTCATCTACTCAGAGGAATTCACCACCTCCGGAGGAGTCTATCCCTCAGGAGGAGTCTCAAAGACAGGAGGAGCCTACCCGAACCCCAACTCCTCCTTCACCATTCAACTACTCTCCTGACCCATCCACACCTACCTCACCTCACCAAACCCAACCCACTTCATCAACAACTCCACAACCAACTCCAAGCCCTCCTACCAAGCCAATAGACTCTGCCGGTGACAAGTTTCTTTTTGAGATTTCCTCAGTGGCAGATCTATTCTCTTCTGATCAACCACAACCTCCACCTCTCCTTCATAAACCCAAATCCCTTTTCTATCCTGCCCCATCTTTCTGGTTCTCCACCGAACCTTTGCCCGAATCTTCAATTGTCATTGAAAATTCTGACACTGACATTGAACTCGATTCCCCATCAACCCCTCCTCCCCCTCCACCTCAAACTATATCTTCCTCTACCAACACCATACCAACCCAAGACTCTTCCTCTTCTGATTCCATCACCCCTCCTCTCCAACAGCCCTTCCAGCCAGTGTCTCCTGAAGCCGCTACCTCTACCGGCATCACTCCTATTCACATTGGCCAGGCAACATCTTCTTCTTAGCCAGCCAATGCTGAAATTTTGTCAAAGCTGGACGCCATCTATGAACGGCTAGGTGCACTCACTAGCATAACTACCGCTACCGCTGAGATTGCCACTGCCGCGTCCAAAGCCAATGATCGCACTGCTGCTCTTCTGCGCCAATTTCAAGAAGATGTATGGAATCGTTTTGGACAGATAAGACACGATTTCACAGACGTCAAAATCAATATTGAAGCTCAACGCGACGAATGTGTCCATATCTGCTCCTCCCTCTTCTACGAGCTATTCCATGCCATCACACTGCATCTCGGCAATGGCCGCCCTCCTTTCCTCGAGCTCAACAACCTAGCTCGCGACTCTGCTTACAACATTATGAACGCTCATCGTGATCGTGATATGGCCATCACGGAGGAGAAGCAAATGAGATCTATCAACAGAATGCTGATGGAAGAGAAAAGTCGTCTTCGTGAAGAACTCGACTACCGCTCTCGTTCCACCAGACCTCCCACAGATGCCGATGACGAGTACGAAAAAAGAATGGAAGAGCTAGAGAGACAACGTAGGGAGAAGGAAGCAGCAGACAAAGGAAAAGGGAAACGACCTTGGTAAATTATGTATCTATTTTTCCCTTAACCTTTGTATTCATTTTATCTTTTGAAAACTCTATACACATTAAACATCTTGTTTATAATACAGAAGATTATCTGCTTTTCAAAAATTGTCTCTTGTTTAAATTCTTGTTCTTTCATTTTCTATATCTGCTTAGCATTTAAACACTCTGTTTAAATTTATTTGAACTGTTTTGCTACTAATCTGTGTGCTGTTCTATTGATTTCCTTATCTTTGTATGCACATAGAATAGTCCTTACACTTGAAGTGCCCTTCTGTTTGATAGACATGCTATTATCTATCACATGGTCGGTTATAGCCCTCATTTATAGTAATGATGACCAGATATAAATAGGATGAGATTGTTGATTCTTATTTGTATTAGATTTATATCTGTTCACACATTACACTAGTTTTATACTTCAAAGGCTAATCGGGCTGCGTATCGATTAGCGTGGCAACTGTGTATAGAACTTTGCCATAGTATAGTTTTTATGGGACTTCACAGGTTCAGCGGCAGACCTCTTCAAAGCTTCACCGGAAGACCTGCTTCAACATACAAACGGCATACCTTGTATACACTTGGTCATTCATGACGTGTCCTGTCCAGCAAAGATTAATGGATCAATTTTAAATTTATCCTTATCTATGTTTGAATTTAAATTGAGACATTTCCTGACACCTCAAACCCGCAAAGCGACTTTCAGCAGGAAGACTTTTTAGGCGAGCAGTGAAAGCAGGTGTCACCTCTGCGCAACAACTCTCTCAGATCTGACATCAAGATTGCCCAACTTCCAGAAGATCTCAGTAATCATTTCTTGCTCGATATCTGTGAAGACGAAATTCCTGACTGACCGCCCCATGCATTTAATGCATTCAACCTAATAGAGCTGTTAAAGTCCTCGTCTTCTCCAACGGATCTTTTGAGTGCACCTGCTATAAATACTGCCATTAAAGACGGAAGATATAGATCGATCGAACACTTGAAGAATTGCTCTGAAATTCAATAACTCTAAGTCTTACAACTCAGTGCATTCAAGAGATCTTCAACAGATCCAGAAGTCCTCGTCAACAACAAGAAGCCGTGCATCAACATTTATTGTTTTACTTCTTGTTGTTATTCATTCAATAACTATACTTCTGCACGAATTAAATATCCTGTTTTCACAGATATTTAATTCCTTAACCCTAAACACAAGTCAATATTTTGTACACGATCCATTGGGAATATTCTTTGTAATAGATCTAGTGGAAAACATAATGCACTATTTAAATCCAAGGTTGACTGCCTTGGTGGTGGACGTAGCACTCTTTATAGTGTGAACCATCCCAAAATACTTGTGTTTATTCCTTTACTGTTTGTCTACTCTTTTATCCGCTTATTACTTCATTTATCATTACCCTTTACAGCATATATAAGTAAACTGTTAAGGTCTACCGGTAGTCCTTATCGGCAGACTTGATTCAGCTTTATTGAAAGACTTCCGCTACTTCAATCTTTTCAATAGATTGAAAGTACCTTTCAAAGAACTTACTTAAATTTTTTAACTGTATTATAAGCTATTCAACCCCCCCCCCTTCTAGCTTATTATTGTGCCCGTTGGGACCCACAATTGGTATCAGAGCCTTACTCTTTGAAAACAAGTTTTTCTGAGATTAAACTCTTGAGAGTTTCGATCCAATGGCACAAACACACTACATGCTGCCTACATCTAATGCAAACCATGTCCCAATATTGGATGAAGGCCATTTCGATGTATGGAAGGATAAGGTAATGCGTTTTATGAACTCTATTGACAACAGATTATGGAAGTGCGTTATTTCAGGACAACATGTACCAATGAAGACCAACCTTCTAGCCTCCATCGCTGGGAATCCTGCAGAAGTTCCCAACGAAGAGTCAGAATGGACAGAGGACGACAGAAAGCTGGTAGAGCTTGACAGTAAAGCAATCAATATCATTACCAGCTCTCTAGACACAAGCACATACCAGCAAGTGATCCGATGTACAACTGCAAAAGAGATGTGGGAAGCTCTTGTGGAATACTTGGAAGGAGACCAAGACACAAGAGATAACAGAAAGTACACATACATCCAGCAGTTTGACTCCTTCAAAAAGGATCCAAAGGAAACCTTGAGACAAGCATACGATCGCTTCAGTGAGGTAATAAATAGTTGCTTTTCTCTTGGTAAAACTTATGACAAAAAGGAAATGAACATGAGGTTTCTAGGCTCTCTAGGTAGCTTATGGCATGTTAAGACCACGGCTATGAAAGAATCCAAAAACTTAAACGAGATGACTCTTTGTAGTCTCTACGCAAGTTTGAAGGTTTATGAGCTCGAAGTAAATCAAGCTCTAGAGCAAGACAAATAGTTCAGAACTGTGTCCTTGCCAGCCATGGTCCAAGAAGAAACCACTGTTGAAAACAAACCTTCCACTTCCTCCTGTGAAAATGATTTTCTCTCAGATGAACAATTTGCCATGTTTGTAAAACGTTTTCAAAAATTTGCAAAATGTGGAAGGAAGAACACACACCAACAACCTTTTAGAAAGACTGGTGAAAGCTCATCTAAGGAAGAGCTTGTGCGTTACAATTGTAGAAAACCTAGTCATTTTGCCTCCAAATGTCCTAAGCCAAAATTTGAAGCATACCGAAAACCTTCTTATAGAAAATTTCAAAAACAAAAGGGTATGTTGGCTGAAGACATAGAAGACAAACATGTTGCTACATGGTTTGAGACTGATTCAGAAGAGGAAGAGGATGATTGTGAGCAAGCTAACATATGCTTAATAGCTCATGATTCAGGTCCTACCTATAACTCTGAAAATGAAGTCGAAATCTCACCCAGTCCCTTAGATAAAAGTGAGATCAACATTGAGAACTTCAGTAAGGAAGAACTTCTCATGGATAATCAAGATATGCTTGAAGAATTTAATTCTTTTAGAGTAGCCTATGTTAAACTTGCCAAGAACTGTGAGAAACTTATTGCTGAGAAATCTCTGATGGCAGCTGAGATTCAAACTCTCAATAGCTGTCAACAAGAAAGTATCAAGCTGAAGGAAGAAAACAAATTCCTTTGTGACAAAATTGAATGTCTATCTGAGCACATCAAAAGACTTGACCTAGAGAAAATTACCTTGCAAAAGACAATTGACTCCTGGAACAGCTCCAAAGATGCCTTCGAAGAAATCCTTTCAAGCCAAAAATCTAGTAAAGATAAATCTGGCATAGGATATTCAGATGAGCCCAGTATGACATTCCCATCAGTCACAGAGAAAGGTGAATCCTCCGAGACTTCTAAAGATATCTCTTTCTCTAAACAGACGTTCGGAGATAAGGGAAAACAAGGCCTTGGCTATTAAAGTGTTCCTTATGTTTACCCCAAAGTTCAGAAAGGAAAAGCCAAGATGATTGATTCAAATGAGAAACCTGAAAAAGTAACGGTAGAGAAAGTAAAGTCTGCCGGAAACAACTCTGCTAAGGCAAAGTCTACTGGCGGTAGACCTCCTAATCTCTATCGGTAACTATCAAGTTTGTCTATGAAACAGGCAAGGCTCCTATACCTGTTGAAAGTAAACTTAAAGGTATCCTACCTAATCCTCCTAAAAAGGTAATCAACAGACAAGCTAAATCTAAGTCTGGTGATAACCTACCTAGGAAAATTCAAAAGAAACAAATTAAGTCTACCGTCAACAAGCAAACTGAACCAAGAATGGATATTAAGAAAAAGGATATTCATAATCACTCCTCAGTTAAGGACACTAACAGTTCTCTATGGAAATTTCACTTATGTCATTCTTGCAATTGCCTAGGCCATCTGGCCCCAGAATGCCTGCTAAGGTTTACTCCAAGATCTGAGAGACCTAGTTCTCTCAAGGTTAGGCAGGTATGGGTTCCAAAATGTTACTAATCCTTAGGACCCAAAAGAAAATAAAGGGGACCTTGTTGCTTTAAATATTTTTCAGGAATGCTTCATGGCTATAGAATCAGAAAACAAAGACATCTGGTACCTGGACAGTGGCTGCTCAAGACACATGACTGGAAACAGAAGTCTACTTACAGATATAGCTGAAGCCAAAGGACCCACTGTAATTTTCTGAGACAATGCAAGAGGAAAGACAATTGGATATGGCTCAATCACTAGAGGAAGTCTCTCCATCAACAAGGTCTCTCTAGTGAGTGGCCTAAAGCACAATCTGTTGAGCATATCCCAATTCTGCGACAAAGGATTACTATGCCAATTCAACTCCAACCAGTGCCTCATCAAAGACAGTGAATCCTGCTCTACAATACTGACCGACAATAGACAAGGAAACGTCTATGTCGTGGACTTAAATCTTCTAGGGAGATTCTCAAGCCTTTGCCTAGTAGCTAACAACGTTCGTGACAACAGTTGGCTATGGCACAAGCGTCTCAGTCACCTCAACTTCAAGCACCTCTCCAAGCTCTCCAAAGAAGGGCTTGTCAAAGGTCTACCTACGGTGTCTACCGACCATGACAGAAGTTGTAAAGCTTGCCAACTAGGAAAACTTTCCAAGTCTTCCTTCAAAAGAAAGTCTGTCTTGTCTACAAACATACCTCTTCAACTTCTGCATATCGATCTCTTTGGACCAATCACTACAGTCAGTATTTCTGGAGACAAGTATACACTTGTAGTAGTTGACGACTACTCTAGGTTCACCTGGATTGAAACAATGACTTCAAAAGATGAGACGCAAAAACATCAAAATCAAAGCGTGACAGCAGGAAGAAGCTAGACCCAGAAACCGACATTCCTCCAAGTTTGGATGTCAACCTTCCGGGATATCCTACTTTTCCCGCTGCTCATGACGTCATCATTGCCCTGGACCCAAAACTATATATACCTGGGATGTGCATTGACCTCCAATCAGTCTGCACTATAGCCGCCTGAGTCAAGGCATGCGAGGATATGAATGCCTCTGGAATTCTTCCACTCTTCTGGCTCAACGACAAAGATTACAGCATTTTCTTGGCAGAAGAGTTCTACCAAAGGATGGAGCTTATGAACAAGAATGCTCTGTGTGGATGGATTAGAGGCCGTCCTATCTCTATCACCGCCAAGTCCATCTCCACCATCATTGGTGTGCACTTCGGTGGTGCTCTTGAGGCGACCATTGCTGAGGCTATTCATGCCTGGGAAGCAATGAGGGGAGTTGATACCCCTAGAGAACCACAAGGGAAGATGTTGAGGAATCTCTTCCCGTTAGACGTCTACTTCACAAGCCACCTAATGGACAAAGGGCTTCTGTTTAAAAGTGGTTCTCATGATATGTTCACGGCACAACAGCTGAACCTTACAAGTTCCATCTTCATTCAAACCCATCTCAACTACGGTGCCATCATCTTCAACGAACTGAAGCAGTGGGTGGAAAAAGTGAAGAACAACCCCACCTGCAAACGCCCATTTGTCAGGCTGATAAATGCTCTCGTACGAAACAATGAGGAAGTCAACTCTTCCTTAAAAGTGGATGAGCTTATAGTGGTGGCCAAGGAGAAGCAGCTAATCGCCTCGTTCTTCAACAAATACTCTGAGTATGAGAACAAGTGAAGGCTGCAGAAGGGTCTTCCGCCCGTCTCCATTGAGAAAGTGGCTAAGCCTGTACCGATCATAGTGACTCGCTTCAATATGGAAGCTTATGACGCGGCTAGCCAAACTCTCAAAAAGGCCTCTGCTAAATTCAACGAACAAGTTGCCCAGTCTCTTTACCAAAAAGACAAAGATCTGGCTGATGAGGTAGAACAGCTCTTACGGGCAAAGCAAAAAGCCAAGGGCAAAAAGACCAGGCCGGAAGAAGAAGTACCAACTGAAGAGGAGCAGGCCAAGTGGATTCGGAAAGAGATGAAGGAAGGCCAAAAGGGCAAGACTCCAGCCAAACCAATTCCATCACCTTCCCCAGCCCAACCTTCACCAGCCCAGCTATCCTCTCAAGCACAACCAACCACTTCTTCCCATCCCTCTTCCAAAACCAAAAGACCTCCCTCACCCTCACCTACACCCACTCCTAAACCAAAACGAAGAAGACTTCGTAAAACCTTTGCAGACCAGCCACCAGCAGACATTCCCACATCTACTAATGAAGCAGCTGACTCCCCTATTCAGTCGCTAAGGAAGAAAAAGAGGTCTGCCGGTATCAAGCCCTCTACTGCCGCTCAACCCTCTACTGACGCCCAACCATCTACCGTCACCCCAAGCCAACCTATTCCTCCTGAGTCATCTACTCAGAGGAATTCACCACCTCCGGAGGAGTCTATCCCTCAGGAGGAGCCTCAAAGACAGGAGGAGCCTACCCGAACCCCAACTCCTCCTCCTCCTTCACAATTCAACTACTCTCCTGACCCATCCACACCTACCTCACCTCACCAAACCCAACCCACTTCATCAACAACTCCAACACCAACTCCAAGCCCTCCTACCAAGCCAATAGGCTCTGCTGCTGCCAAGTTTCTTTTTGAGATTTCCTCAGTGGCAGATCTATTCTCTTCTGATCAACCACAACCTCCACCTCTCCTTCATAAACCCAAATCCCTTTTCTATCCTGCCCCATCTTTCTGGTTCTCCACCGAACCTTTGCCCGAATCTTCAATTGTCATTGAAAATTCTGACACTGACATTGAACTCGATTCCCCACCAACCCCTCCTGCCCTCCACCTCAAACTATATCTTCATCTACCAACACCATACCAACCGAAGACTCTTCCTCTTCCGATTCCATCACCCCTCCTCTCCAACAGCCCTTCCGGCCAGTGTCTCCTGAAGCCACTACCTCTGCCGGCATCGCTCCTATTCACATTGGCCAGGCAACATCTTCTTCTCAGCCAGCCAATGCTGAAATTTTGTCAAAGCTGGACGCCATCTATGAACGGCTAGGCGCACTCACTAGCATAACTACCTCTACCGCTGAGATTGCCACTGCCGCGTCCAAAGCCAATGATCGCACTGCTGCTCTTCTGCGCCAATTTCAAGAAGATGTATGGACTCGTTTTGGACAGATGAGACACGATCTCATAGACGTCAAAATCAATATTGAAGCTCAACACGACGAATGTGTCTGTATCTGCTCCTCCCTCTTCTACGAGCTATTCCATGCCATCACACTGCATCTCAGCAATGGCCGCCCTCATGTCCTCGAGCTCAACAACCTAGCTTGTGACTCTGCTTACAACATTATGAACGCTCATCATGATCGTGATATGGCCATCACGGAGGAGAAGCAAATGAGATCTATCAATCGAATGCTGATGGAAGAGAACAATCGTCTTCGGGAAGAACTCGACTACCGCTCTCGTTCCACCAGACCTCCCACAGATGCCTATGATGAGTACGAACGAAGAATGGAAGAGCTAGAGAGATAGCGTAGGGAGAAGGAAGCAGCAGACAAAGGAAAAGGGAAACGACCTTGGTAAATTATGTATCTATTTTTCCCTTAACCTTTGTATTCATTTTATCTTTTGAAAACTCTGTACACATTAAACATCTTGTTTATAATACAGAAGATTATCTGCTTTTCAAAAATTGTCTCTTGTTTAAATTCTTGTTCTTTCATTTTATATATCTGCTTAGAATTTAAACACTCAGTTTAAATTTATTTGAACTGTTTTGCTACTAATCTGTGTGCTATTCCATTGATTTCCTTATCTTTGTATGCACATAGAATAGTCCTTACACTTGAGGTGCTCTTATGTTTGATAGAGGCATGTCTTCCGTTATTAAATGAATAAATCTCTTAGACATGCTATTATCTATCACATGGTCGGTTATAGCCCTCATTCGTAGTAATGATGACCAGATATAAATAGGAGGAGATTGTTGATTCTTATTTGTATTAGATTTATATTTGTTCACACATTACACTAGTTTTATATTTCAATGGCTAATCGGGCTGCGTATCGATTAGCGTGGCAACTGTGTATAGAACTTTGCCATAGTATAGTTTTTATGGGACTTCACAGGTTCAGCGGAAGACCTCTTCAAAGCTTCACCGGAAGACCTGCTTCAACATACAAACGGCAGACCTTGTATACACCTGGTCATTCATGACGTGTCCTGTCCAGCAAAGATTAATGGATCAATTTTAAATTTATCCTTATCTATGTTTGAATTTAAATTGAGACATTTCCTGACACCTCAAACACGCCGAAAGCAGCTTTCCGAAAAGCAGGAAGACTTTTTAGACCGAAGTGAAAGCGTGAAAGCGCATCGTCACCATGCGCAACAACTCTCTCAGATCTGACATCAAGATTGCCTAACTTCCAGAAGATCTCAATAATCATTTCCTGCTCGATATCTGTGAAGACGAAATTCTTGACTGACAGCCCCATGCATTTAATGCATTCAACCTAATAGAGCTGTTGAAGTCCTCGTCTTCTCCAACGGATCTTTTGAGTGCACCTGCTATAAATATTGCCATTAAAGACTGACGATATAGATCGATCGAACACTTGAAGAATTGCTCTGAAATTCAATAACTCTAAGTCTTACAACTCAGTGTATTCAAGAGATCTTCAACAGATCCAGAAGTCCTCGTCAACAACAAGAAGCCGTGCATCAACATTTATTGTTTACTTCTTGTTATTATTCATTCAATAACTATACTTCTGTACGAATTAAATATCCTGTTTTCACAGATATTTAATTCCTTAACCCCAAACACAAGTCAATATTTTGTACACGATCCATTGGGAATATTCTTTGTAATAGATCTAGTGGAAAACATAATGCACTATTTAAATCCAAGGTTGACTGCCTTGGTGGTGGACGTAGCACTCTTTATAGTGTGAACCATCCCAAAATACTTGTGTTTATTCCTTTACTGTTTGTCTACTCTTTTATCCGCTTATTACTTCATTTATCATTACCCTTTACAGCATATATAAGTAAACTGTTAAGGTCTACCGGTAGTCCTTATCGGCAGACTTGATTCAGCTTTATTGAAAGACTTCTGCTACTTCAATCTTTTCAATAGATTGAAAGTACCTTTCAAAGAACATACTCAAAATTTTTAAGTGTATAATAAGCTATTCAACCCCCCCCTTCTTGCTTATTATTGTGCCCGTTGGGACCCACACAATGGATATTGCATCTGGCTATTGCATCTGATTTCTATGATAATGCAATGGATATTGCATTTTGATGTTCGTTGTTTTCACTAGGTTGTAATGAATATTGCAACTATCATTTTGTATCACAGCTTGCTTGTCGGTCTGAGGCCAAACTATGTTTGATCTGATTCCTGAGAAAGGGATACGTAGGCAACCAACTTAGTAGGTGCGACCATCAGAGAATTTAATTTGCATATGTGCTTAAAAACCATGATAACCAACTAAATATGTTTAGGTTATGTGAGATTTGAACTGCATCCTAAACTGTTGCATCTATAAACTGCCGCATATTGCATTCCTCCCCATTATACTTTCCACGAAATTTGGGAGTTTATTTCTTATCAACGATGTTCGTTTACTCGATAAGTTTCGATTTACCCGTAAACTCCATCGTTGAGTGGCTCTGTAGACATCCCAAATTTCGTACCCCTGATATGTAACATGACATAAAATATCAAGACCTTTTAAAAGGACTAACAGATGTCAAGTTACAGGGTTGAAAATACAAAAGAAAAAGCAGGATGCGTAAACAGTGAAATGCAGGGGGCCTAAGTGCCAAAAAGGGAGGACAAGAATGGCTCTGGGCGCTGGCCATAGCCAACTTGGGCGCAACGCCCAGTCCTCCAATGGGCAGCGCCCAATAGTTCCCAAGTCCCTGTAGCAGTTTGCCTAAGGTGTAATCTTCTCAGCGCGCGGTACAAGCCGATGGAGCACAGAAAGTAAAACTTAATCACGAAGGAAGCCTCACTCTCAGCCTATAAATTGAGGTGCCCAGCCTTCAAAATTCACACAGAGTTCTCACACAGTGAAAAAACACAGTACGCATTGAATTCTCTCCATGCAGTCTGAGTAAACGCCAAAGGAATTTCTTCCTCTAGCTCCAAAGCTCTGTGAAATCTCCCCCAAACACTAAAACTCACCGGTCAAAGTGAAGCCTAGTTACCCTGCTAGGATTCCGTCCTATTCCACCGATCCAAAAATCCCAAAAAGAGCAGTTGCCCTACCCGAATCCAGACGTCAAATCAGCAAAAAGCAAGCAGTTGCTCTGCCCGAAATTTTATAGAAAATAGCACTAAAAAGAGTCATTATTATGACCAAATTTTTATAAATATATTTGTAACTCCAGGAAGGAGGCTGCTGTAAAGTTTGTAATAATTTCCTTATATGTATGCAAAAATATATATATATATATATATATATATATATGTATATATTAAATGCTTTATTTCAATTGTTGAATAAATATAAAAAAACATATTTAAGCCAAAAACTATTTTGAGACCAAAAGGGCGAGTTGGGTGCCTAACCCCTTCCCACCTCGTAACTTAGCCTCTGAACCCTTTACAAATCTGGTTATTTTTTGTTTTTCTTTGTTTTCCTTAAAATAAAGATGGTGACTCTCTTAATCACCTTTTGAGTCCACAATTGAGGCTAAGTGTATTCCACGAGCTTTAAAAGTTTTTTGAAAACACCCGTTGCTTTCATCAGCAGGAGAGATGTCGAAGATCAGGGCACTCACAAATATCGAACAAAGATGCAGGGTAAGGAGCGAGTATCCAGCTTATGAGTTGAGTAAGGGCGAAGACATGGATAACACAAACAACCAAAGCTTCTAAGTTTAAGATAATTAGGAGGATGACCAAAAAGGCAACGAAAATGAGACTTGTGAAACAAGATGGAAGTAGGGAGATGATTTATTAGATACGTTGCAGTAGCAAACGCAAGAGATCAATACTCAAGAGGAAGATGTGCATGAAAGAGCAAAGAGAGACCCGTTTCAACTATGTGACGGTGATGACGCTCTGCATAGCCATAATGCTCAGGGGGTGTGAGGAGCATATGTAAGTTGAGATATGCCATCTATAGTGAGATAGGCAGAAATAGCTTGATATTCTCCTTCATTATCAGATTAGACAGTTTTGATAGATTTTTCAAAGTATTTTTCGACTAGGGCTTTAAACCTAATGAAGACCTCTTTAGTGTCAGATTTGTTTTTAAGTGGGTAAAACCAAATGTATTTGGTTAAGTGACCCACAAAAATAACATAATACTTGAATTTATCCAAAGAATAAAGAGATGTCCACATATCAGTATAAACTAATGCAAGAGGAGCATGAGAAACAAGTTTATTTTGACTAAAAGGGAGCTTATGGCTCTTATTACACTGGCAAGCATTGTAATTAAAGGAATAATCACTAGAGATACTAAGGGGAAATGACGAAACAAGTTGTTTAAGAATAGGCAGAGAAGGATGCCCAAGACAATGATGCCAATCTTTGGCCGAAGATTTGACACTCGGGCAAGCAAGAATGAAGGTTGGAGGTGCACGCCATTCATAGATACCATGTTTAGTTGGACCCTTGAGAATTTGTGTCCCCGTAAGACGATCCTTCACAAGAAAGAAATTGGATAAGAACTCAATAATAAGATTATTATCAGAACAGAGTTGAGAAATAGAAATAATATTACGTTGCATAGAAGGAACACATAATACATTAGAAAGAGATAGAGTTGTAGAAGAAGTAGTAAAAATAGTGGAACCGATATGAGTTATAGGGAGACCAGAACCATCGCCAATGACAATCTCTTTCGTGCCATCGTAGGGTTGATGGAAGTTGAGGTTGGAAAGGTCATGGGTAACATAATGAGTGGCACCTGTGTCAAGAAGCCATGGTGTAGAAGGAACATAAGCAGAAGCAGGATGATATGCACCCGAGGAGACACATTGGACAGAGTAGAACGTGGTGGAAAACGAATGGACGTGTGTTTTTCTTGAAAAACAGGACAGTGATTGAGAGTATGACCTTTTGTATGACACCATTGACACTTAACGAAGAATGGGCGAGGGGAGTATTGATTGTTGTTATGATGAGAATGATTGGTAGCAGATTTAGGCTAATAATTGGAACGGTGAGGAGAAAAGGTAGGGGCTGGGTTGGAATAGACTGGACGGGTGGAAGTGTTATGAATAGAAGCAGGCATGGTACCAAGTATAGGTTGAGTTTTAAGAACTAGTTCTCTATTAATCAATTTTTCAAGTAATTCCTCAAAGGAAATGGGAGTGTTACGAGCATAAACAACATCAATAACACTATGATAAGAGGGATCGAGACCATCCAGAACTTTGTCTGTGATGTCCTCGAGGTTTAGAGGGGTATCAAGAAGGGCTAGTTGGTCAGTGCAAGCTTTAACAACATGCATATAATCCATGATAGAGTGAGGACCTTTGACAATAGTTTTAAGTTTGGCCTTGAGTTCTTTGACATGACCACGAGAAGGTTTGGCAAAGGTATTGGAGAGGGTGTCCCAAAGTTCCTTAGTTGTGGTGGAGGGAGAGATAAGAGGGACAATAGTGGGTTCAAGAGTTCCAATGAGAGTATCGAAGATAAGACGGTCTTAGCGAACCCAAGTAAGGTAGGTGGGATTGAGAATGGTAACATCATCTTTCGTGATAGTGGGTAATAGAGCAGAAGAGGAGCCATTCAGAAATTTAAAAAGATCATAACCAACAAGGGTTGCCTCGATCTGAAGTTTCCAAGAAAGAAAATTGGTGGAGTTGAGTTTAATAATATTTGGAAGTGAGACAACAATGAATGGGCATGCTGGTTCGGCAACATTATGGATAGTCATTGTAGCCATTTTGTTAAAAAAAATTAAGTGGATTAGAAATGCTCTGATACCATGTGAAGATGTTAAAATAATATTTTTATTAACGTTTGAGAATACAATATTTATAGTGCATTACAAAGGAGGGATAGGAGAAGGATACAAATGATAGCTATCTAAAAAGATTCAGATAAATAATACAACAAGGAGATAAACCAGAATATGTACAACATATTAAGGATAAGTTGAGACTTAGTTTCAACATTATCCTTTATCCTTTACTTAAAGTAATAAAAAAATGTGTTATCTAACTATTTGTCTTCAAGATATAAGATGAGTAGACACTTTCAAATAATCAATGTAAACGATCCAGACTTATTGTGTTATAACAATTATACATTAATTTACTTGTCCACAAAGAGATTTCAATATGAAGGGGAACAAAATTTAATATGGAAACTCCATAAGTTTTGGGGATTGATCAGTTTTAAATGGATGAAATTCCTTTTGAATTCTACTAGAAAGTTCCCCCAATGTGGTGTCCCCGATAGATCCCATTTATCTGTCATAAACCTCCACCAATGCTCAGCTATTTCATCTAGCTTAAAGGACATCGCAAAGATTATTTTCTCCTTTTTGGAGCATCCTAAAGGTGTAGACACTTTTTCCATATTTGGGTCTTGTATAGATTTGCCTTAACTCCCCTCAAAACCTTTCGTATCAGAGTCAAGTCACCTCTTCTCGCTAAGTTTCGGATTAGTATGTTCTGTGATTGACATCTTAGAATGGATCTCTCACATCAAAAAACCATATTTTTGGATTATCCTATTTCATTTTTTCCATACTAGTTCGTTGAGGAAATTGTAAGTCGACAAACGCGTTGCAGTTGATTTCTCATAAAGGTTATCAAAAAAAAAAAGAAGGAAAAAAGCTTCTCCGCACTCTTGTTCTAATCATGAATTCAAGTTCTCTTTTAACCCTTTCATCCAGCTTTCGACAATCTTCTGCCTCCAAGATAGATCAGTTATATGAAATATCTTATGTCCCAGATGATTCAAAAATCACTATATCCCAGTTACCTATAGCTAATCCCTACCATGTTTTCTCAAAACCTACTTCTTTTTTAACCAGAAAAGTCAAAAAATGATAGGTTCTTCTTCAACCCAACAAGTTAAAGAGTATGTTCAAGCCTCTAAGTTTGATTCATACCAGCTTCCTGCAACCTCTGCTAAACATCTTTTGGCCTTATCCCTTCCAATTGACCTTCCCCGACACTGTCTCTGCCAAGGGTATACTCATATCCTCTTTGGTGATGTAAGACTAACTCTTACTTTCCATGGTCATAAAGGTCTCCCAACTTTCTCAAGAATTGCTTCGGTAGATACTAGGTTTGTTGAGTATCAACATGCATGTATTGGTACAATCCAGACAACTCTAAATGCTGGAACATTTTTTGTAACATTCTATCCAAATTCAACATGCCTTTCAATGATCCTTCTTTACGTACTACTCTCAAAGCCCAGATCCAAATTGGTGGCACTACTCAGATAAATACGTTCCAAGCAACGTTCCATTATCAAATGGGATATCAAGTATAGAATCATTCCCTGGACCCGTGCTCCTTGGTCAGGAAAACTCTGGAGATACCCTTCTCCTAGAAATTGATTTAAATACATCACCAACATTCACTTATGTCCCAAGACAACTATCATCAGCAGACTTACTCAAGCTCCTCCCTAAGCAATGGGTAACAGGTTATGAAAAAACACATCAAGCTCCACAGGCTCCTAATCAAAGCACCACAGCCTTAGAGTTTGTTCCTCATAAAGATGGACTTGTTGAAGTAAAGTTTTTACCTTCACAATAGGCAAATACTTCGTGTAATGTTTTCCTAACAGGAATTCATATGGTCGAGCCAATCAAACATTGTTGGTACGATGTTTACAATTGTCCAGACTGTTTAGATGATACTTTCAAAATCTCAATGGATGAAGATATTCCCAAGAAGATAAATTCTTCCCAACGAAAGTTAAAAATGAGATTTGAAGCAGGAGACCCTACTGTAGGAACACTTGGTGAACCATCTGGTAATTTTGACTTTTACGTTCTTTATTCAGATAAAATTCACAAGCCTACATCACCCCCTCAATTATGCAAGCCTTCCCCACCCCCTAATCTCCCTCCTTATTACCAAAAGGCTCTGTCCATTATCCACGAAGGTCCAGTGCTTTATCCAGCTCCCATGATGTGTCATATGCTCACTCCAACCTCAAATCCAAAAGAATACCAAACAGAGTTCCCTCCTCTATGTTCGTTTGAACTTCCGAATCAAAGAACAAAGCATGACTGGAAAGTCAAGACTCCAACAACAATTGGTTCAAACCCTATCAGTGTTGCCGAAACTACCCTTAATTGGAAAAGTGAAAATGTTGTTGCTCAAAATAAGACGCTTAAACAACTCATTTCTCAGTAAAATATGTTTGCAAAGGCGCAAGACAATATCTCTTCGAGAGTTAAGTCACTTGAAAACATAATAGAAGAAATCCGTCTCAAGATCCAAGTTCTTCACCAAGAACTTCTCCAAATTGTTCATTCCTCACCTTCGCCCAAAGTTTCCTCTTCCCTAACACAAAAGGAAGCAGAAATGAAGTTTCTTAAAGCCCAACTCATGGACCTAGGGCGGCTACATAAGCAAAAAAGGATGGCAACGTTCCCCAAAGATCCTTGGAGATTACCCACAACCCCTTTCGTCAAAACTACTTTTGACCCACAGTCAATCCCTAGTCTACCCATAAAGAGTCATCCCTTTCACTCACTCTTTGGGCCTCAAAGTCCTGGTCCTCCAACAAACCCACCAAAAGGATTTCACAAGCCATTTCGGCCTCTCTACCAACCACAACCACTGCATCCGAACACTCTACTCCACAAACCTTCCAACCACTAGATCCTCATATTGGTGTTTCCACCATAGCCCCTGTCATTTTTTCGATCAAAAAAACAAAATCGAGTTTCCCAATTCTTACAAACCCTTTCCCATCATAGCAACCCCTCTCCATCCTCCTTTGTCAGAAAAGTCGTTGATCCATCCTCTTCACAATTACAAGAAGAATTCGATCCCGCGAAGGCTTTCGAACACCGGTTCATGACAGAACCAGAGTCAACAATCCATGATGACACTCCGGATATTGATCCAGATGAATCTGCATCTCAGACTAGACCACAAGAGAATCAAAGAGCTCCAGGATCGACTCCCAGAGTCGATACCAAGCAGCAATTCACCTTTGTTGATATTCTGCCTTCCAAATAGCGTGAACGAAATGTCGAAATGTTGACTTGGTGTAGACACCCCAATTTCGTACCCCTATTTATAACATTCCATAACATATCAAGACCTGTCAAAAAGGACTAACGGATGTTAAGTTACAGGGCTTAAAGTGCAAAAGGACGGAAGAATTAACAAATGATAAACTACAGGGGGTTAAAGTGCCAAAACATAAAGAAGAAAAGTAAATGGGATCCGCCCCATACATGCTTGGGTGCCACGCCAAAGTATTTAAAAAATAGTGCCCATTTTGCTCCTGTACACTGGTGCACTTTGCTTTTGGTACAAGCCTTTTAGCACAAGGTATAACACGTTGAAGCACAGAGATAAAATATATGCTTTGTTTCTTCGCTGTTAAG
The DNA here is from genome assembly GCA_013146195.2 of Codonopsis lanceolata. Lineage (NCBI taxonomy): Eukaryota > Viridiplantae > Streptophyta > Magnoliopsida > Asterales > Campanulaceae > Codonopsis > Codonopsis lanceolata. The sequence continues at coordinate 43,656,938 of CM028379.1, read as the reverse complement.
GATTCCCACTCCTAGCTTATAAATACAAGGCTTTAGCCAGTGCCCAACAACAGAAAAATTTTACGGAGAAAAGGCGATCAAAAGTTACGCTCATAGTTTCCATATTAACCCCGAAGCTCCGTTAGGCTGTTGAAACCTCCCCTAAACACTTAAACTCTCCAGCCAAAGTGAACCTTAGTTATCCGACTAGGTTTCCGCCCTATTTCACCGGTTCCAAAATCCTAAAATGAGCAGTTGCTCTACCCGATTCCAGATGTCAAATCAAGCAAAAACAAGCAGTTGCTCTGCTCGATTTCAGATTCGACAACAACAAGAAACAAGAAAAAACAAGTAGTTGTGCCGCCCGGATCTCGAGGCGAAAAACAACTATAAGGAGCAGTCATGCTGCCCGAATTCCAACAATAGCAACAACAACAACAATAAAGAAAAAAAACTCTCTCCCTAAAGGACAGAGCGAGTGCACCCTAAAGCCTGCCAAAAGAGAAGTTGGTCCGGGATAAAACCCACACGCTTCAAGAGGTAGGTACTCCAAAGTTATTCATTATTTTGTCTATAAAATAGTGTTATTTAAAGTAATAATATATCACGAAATAAGTCATTATAATACTAAAATTTCTTGTATAAATAAGACTAAAATAAGTCGTTATTATAGCCTAAATTTAACAGGCATTATCTGTAACTCTAAAATGAGGCTGTTGTAATGTTCTTTATTTCTATTGTCATATATATATATATATATATATATATATATATATATATATATATATATATATATATATTAAATGCTTTATTTAAATTGTTAAATTTATAAAAGGAGTATATTTAGCCAAATACCTATTTTGAGACTGAAAGGGCGAGTTGGGTGCCTAATCCCTTCTCAGCTCGTAACTTAGCCTCCGAACCCTTATAAATCTAGTATATTTGGTTTTTTTTTCTTTATCCTTAAAATAAAGATGACGACTCTGTTATACATATTTTGAGTCCACAATTAAGGCCAAGCGTATTCCACATACTTCGAGGTTTTGAAACCACCTGCTTTTCAGTAGCGGGGGAAAGGGTTAAAAAACGGGGCACGCACACTTGGTGCTCAGCAGAACTGCAGTTTTATTCTATCGAACTGGTCATTAAAAGGTTCCTTGCATAAATCCAAGGGCCTTTTTGAGATCTGTATCTCAGCCTTGGAGAATATCGATAGTTACAAATCCAGCAGTCCCCATCTCCAAAAGAATTCATGAACACCATCTATTCTGAATTCATTGGCAGCCACATAGAACACACTATCCATGCCAGAGAAGAATTTCTTAAAATGAAGTGTTGTTCTTTCCAGAAAAAAGGATCTTGAAACGCACTATAATCGAATGTCCCAGCATTTATATTGCCTACATGGTGTTGATGATGTCAACCTTAAGCAGGTTTTCCTCAACTCATTTCTAGAATCTCTTTGTAACGAAACATACAGATCCCTGAAATCCAGAATTATGCCACTTGCTCAAACCTCTCTTAGTGGCCTTTACTAGTTGATTTTAAATGCCCTGGAAAAGCTCTGCAATCAGAGAAAGTTCCCTACAGAATTTGAAAAAAACTGGCAAAAGACTGGGCTCTGCTTGTGACGAGAAGTATCTACAAATCAGGTGCAAAGACAAATCATCTTATGACTGTAGCCACACGAAACATAAGTCCTACTCTAAAAATAGCTCCAAAATCTTTGATTCCCTCCAACAAAGGAAAAGGTTTTCACGATGTCCCTTTTCGTCCAAGAAAACAATGGAAATTTATAAAGAAGAAGCCTCAACGTGGCCGCAATTCTGATTGTTGTTTCATCTGCCACAAAAAAAGGACATTTCGCAAAGGAATGTCCGGATAGAAGGAAATCTCAAGCATTGATCCAAACGCTAAGTCAAATTGTGTCGGTTTATCTATCAGACCTTGAGTCCCTCAATTCCGTTGATGATGAACCGGGTGATTCTACAATTTGTTCAATTGTCTATCCCAAAAATTCATCAGACACAGATTTTGACCTATCAAACGATGATCCCAAACCAAATGTTTTCATGATAAGTCCTCTTCCCCACATCCCGCCCATTAAAAAAAAAGCCAACCTGTACCCCTGGCCAAAATTTACCTTCTCACCTCCACATATGCTAAGCCTATCCAAATATTCATCTTCTTTGATACAGGATCTGATGTCTCCATTCTGAATCCAAAAATACCCCCTATCAGTTTTGGAAACCGTATCATCAATGCTTCCTTGCAGTTAATGGTAAAAATTTCATCATTGACAAGATCAGTATTCATGTATACATCATACTGTTCCCCAAATGTGTCATCAAGCACAGACCGTTAGGCTCAAGCTCACATGGAAAAGATCTCCTCATTGGGTTCGACATCCTTCATAAGTTACCTAACTTAAGATGGACGCAAAATAGTCTATGTTACAAAAGCTTTTTCAACCCACGAAGCCCAATCTCACAACTTTACATGGAGTGTGCTCCAACCATAGAAACACTCAAGAAACAAATCATCCAAGATTCATGTGTTTCATCCCATACAGAGTTCTTGGCAAAATATCCTTATCCTCTATGGCTGAATTCTTTATTCTATGTCTCCTTGCCCTTCAAACAAAATGAAGATGTCAATCCCACGAAAGCAAGCCATCCAGAGATGAATCCTGACCATTACCAGATTGCCCTCACCGAATGCACCCAGCTTGTTAATCAAAAGATTATTGAGTCCACATCCTCTCCATGGGCATGTGAAGCATTCTATGTCAACAAATGAAGTGAACAAGTTCTAAAAAAGCTAAGGTTTGTTTTTAATTACCAGCCACTCAATCACTTTTTGGCAGATGATAAATTTCCCCTACCATAGAAAAAGTCCTTGTTCCAATCCTTATCAAATGCAAAGGTCCTCCCAAGTTTGATCTCAAGTCACGTTTTTGGCAACTGAGTATTACTCCCGAAGATAGGCCGAAGACTGTGTTTTGCATCCCTGACCATCATTACCAGTGGAATGTCATGCCATTCGACTTAAAAAATTCCACATCTGCCTTTCAGAAGGCAATGGTAGCCATTTTTTAACCTATTATTTCCAATACACTGGTTTACATTGATGACATACTCCTCTCTTCTCTCTTGATGAAAGTCTCATGTAGACTTACTCTCTCGATTCCACTCACTGGTAACTCAGTATGGTATAATTCTCTCGGAAAAGAAAATGGAAATTGGTGACTCATCCATTGATTTTCTTGGAATGAAAATAACTTAACGGAAAATACCAACCCCAGCATCACATCGCTCAAGAGTTGCACAAATTCCCAGATGTCCTATCCTCACCGAAAGAGATCCAACAATTTCTCAGATTAGTCAACTATATGGCAGATTTGTTACTGATCGATGTTTTAATTAATCTTTTTCCTTGCAAGTGAACAAGACTATTATAGAATAGTATTGGAAGCAAGGGTGGAACCCACAGAGACAAGTGATCACGAACAGTGCAATTATTGATAGCAATTTATTAACCTAAGGGGGTTTTTATGTTTAATTCTACTCTAAAATACTAGTTATAGATGTTTAACTAATTAGACAGTAATAACATATATGAAGATCTTATGGTGGGTGGCAATCTAGGATTCTGGGTTTTACTTATATCTCCTTTATGTTCAATTCATGATAATGTCATTCAATGTCTTGGGTTCGTTCACTAAAAATAGATATAGTCTGTTGAACAATTGGTTCAGCCTCCATCCCATAAAATTCATCCATTCTATATCCTAAGCACGAGAACTGTCAATCTAGTTGTCACCTAGATTTATGATCTATCATCACCTAGATCATGTAAGAACCGGTCCTAACTTATCACTCTCGTGCATCGATAGGTCCAATTTATTGTGTTGGTGAGCCGATTAACGCGACATATGCACTTGGTCATGCAGTTATCCGCACCTCTAAGCCTTTATTATTTGCGATTACATTCATTTGTTCAAAGCAAAATAATATAGGGATTGATAAACAACACAATCAACAAGCATTGAATAAACATATATATAAGAATCAAAACATAAATTCGATACAAGTTACCTCCCACCTCCTAGATTATGGATGATTTAGTTCATGATAGACAATGAACAGCACATGGAGTTGATCGGATACATGATTTGATCTTCAATACTTGGAATTACAGGATCTAACTATGTTATACAATCTAAAACTACCTAAAAACTATGAAAAGAGAGCTTCCAGCCGTCCTCTCTATCTATTGGCTCGGCCTCTGGCTTCTATATATACTCGGGAGTTGTAATCGGATTGAATGACTGTGTGAAAATTCGACTTTGACGCATTCTGACCACCTTGCGGTCGCAGGTCTTTGGGTACTGCGTCATGCAAGGTCTCCGATGTAGGTGGCTTTTGATTTCTTGGTTCTTGGCTCGAGGACTCGTCGCCTACCTTGCGGTCGCAGTGCGAGGCACCTTGCGTCCGCAAGGTGTCCAGATTGTGCAGCTTTCATTGTTTCTTCAATTTTCCTTTTTCGGCCCTTCTTGTATTTTGCACTTAAAACCCTGGAGTTTCGCGTATTTTCACAACTATTCCTGAAACTTATAAAACTCACTGAAAACATATATTAGTAACCAAAAGCCTCGTGAAATAGCATAATTTAAGTCATAGAAGTATATAAAATCGACGTATAAAATACATCGATCAGTTACCCAAGTTATCAATTCATACAGTTTGGCTGTTCCCCATACTCAAAAAGAATCCTCTTACTTGGACTACAAGAGAAACCAAAGCTATTAAAGCAATCAAACAACTGGCAAGCACTATGCCCATTTAAAGATTCCTACTTCGTTAGAAAAAGGATTCTTCAAACGAATGCAAGTGATAAATACTAGGCGGCGGTCCTTTTGGTCCAAAGTGAAGATAATCAAAGAGTAATATGTGGGTATAAGAGCGGAACATTTAAGCCATCGGAACAACACTACCATTCCACGTTCAAAGAGATCCTTGCAGTCAAAAGAGGAATAGAAAAATTCTAGTTCCATCTAATCGGTCACGATTTTCAAGTCGATATGGACATGTCCTCTTTCCCCCGTATGCTTCAATTCAAGGGAAAGATGCTTCCTCAAGCACAGCTCTTACGATGGTCAAATTGGTTCTCCCAATGGAAATTCATTGTTAAACATATCAAAAGAACAACAAATGTACTTGCAGACTTTCTCTCAAGGCCAAAAGACTTAAAAAGGTATGTAGAATTTCCAAAGACACCACCCTCAAACACACAGTCAATATCCTCCCAATGGTGTTCCCCATCAATAAAGATTCTTCCTCCTCCTCCAACCTTGAACCACCAATCTCTTCTCTCCCTTAGTCGTTCCCTATTCTTTCTCTCCATTAGGAAATAACAGAAACTAGTGCAGACATGACACTCAAACAGAGGGCCATCCCAAATTACCAAAACTTCCTTACCATCCTTATCCACCATCATGGTCTTTTTATGAAAGGTCTCATGTTCCATCCAGATTATCCCTTCCTCAATATCTTCCATATCCATGACCTATTCCGATTCCCTAAAGAAGCACTTTGTTTTTTTTTTTTTTTTGGTATTTATTTGAAACATCTACCATAGGAATCTCGTTTAACTCTGTTAAACTCCTCTCATACATCTTCCAATGTCAGCTTGACAGTGCCCCACCCCAGTCTCACAACCAGTTCAAACTACTTCAGTGGTTTCTCCCAGCTCACCAATGGACACAACAGTTGTCTCATTGCCGTCAACCTTATGTGATCATAATGTTCCAAAGACTGTGCTCATACCTCACTCCTCCAACAATCAGAAATCAAAGGCAATCATTTGTATACCACAGTCCCATGGCATTCATCAATGATTGGTTTGATATTAATCCAGCAAGAACCACTTGCGTGATGCGTAACTTTGAACTTTACATAAACACAAAAAATGCTCTCGCTAGAGCCAACATGATCAACCCTTAAATCATCCCCTCCCAGATCATGTTAGGAATACAAGCATGGTCATATAACCACCCTGTTTCATCCAAATGGATAGACGCGTTTGATTAGCAGATGCTACCTGATGGTTTTACATCAGTTGCTAAAATTTATCTTTTCCGCTGCTACTTTTAAAGGTTTTCAAAATGACCCTTAAAGTTTTTAAAAATGTTATTCATCCCCCTCTAGCCTTATTTCGTTGCCAATTGGACTTACAGTGCATTAGGATGCGTAGAAGTGAAATGAAAGTTACAACTGTGAATCGATATGTCTATAATTCATGCATCGATATTCAATTAAGCCATTCAATCAATACAATATCATGAATTGCACAATGAAATTAAACTTTATAACTCCGATGCAAAAATTATATACTTATCCATCAGGATTGTTGAACCCTACAACAGCGATGCCCAAATACTACATCCTCAATGCTTAAATTGTATAACGCATTATAGAAACCTAATCAAAATACATTCATGTCTCTTTTTCAGGTTCATTTTAAGCGGTAGAAGAAGAAATACATTACATATCTCTATTTCATGTTCATTTTGATCTTGATGTGGTGCTTACCTTTTTCTTGTTCTTCATTCTTTCATTGCTATTGCCATATCTATCTGTATTTTGCAATTGTGAAGAAATTATTGTTCGTTATTGTTGATTTGTCGCCAAAGGATACATAAGTGTAATGAAAGTTAGAAAACCTAAATCAATTTGTGATTGAAGAATGTATTTATAGTGCCCCTCTTCTAATTTGTAAATTTTCAAGACTTGACTAGAAATTAAGTATCGCGATGCTTCAACCGTCAGAATCTATGAATCGCGATGCTTAGAGATTCATACACTCAGGGGGTTTTCGCGCCCCTTTGATCATTAAGGGTATACTCGTCCTTTTTCAGTAAAAATGCCTTTTACTAGTTTAAAAAAAACCATGGACTGTAGATATTCACTATAGTGGACTGGCTAGAATTTCACCCAAAAAAAGCGTAAGGTACTAGGGTGAAATTCGGGCCGGTCCCCTGTGCTGAAATTATAACTAGAAAAGTCTATGGTATTTTTTTAAACCGCTAAAGTACATTTTTGGGGAAAATGATGAAAATACCCTTAATAAACAAAAGGCATGGAAAAAAGCCCCCCCCCCCAAATTTTGGCATCGCAACCTCTGATGCTCGCATCGAAAGCTTAGTACTTATAGATCTAAGAAAGAGAATGCCTCACCTCTTGGTCGGGTAAGAAGCCGAAGGAAGAAGAGGATGAGCATTATGGGTTTGATTGTAAAACAAGCTAAGCAATAAGCATCATTTTATCCATCACCAAGTAAAAGCAAAGCACTATGATTCACATAAAAGTTAATTCAATCAGGAAATGACAAAGCATGCCTGGAACGAATGTGTTGAACAACATAATCGTCAGGATCTCGTAGATCGGCTTCTGAAGAACCAACCCCTTTATTTTGGAGAAACTTTCTCATCTAACAAGGAATAGGTGATGTAGTTAGGCGGAAGTCAATCTGAAACATTGATCATAGGCATGAAGATAGACCACCACAGGAAACAAGATCTTAAAATTTGTTTTCTTTTTAGTTTAGAGAGAGAGAGGGGGAGAGTGAAAGACAATGATATTAACTTCTGCCTTGAGTAATGCATTTCAAGGCAAAAGTTAAAGGAGTGGACCAAGTTTCAAGGTAGTCATTTATTGCCTCTACTTCGTCTTCCACCCAAAGTAGCACATCGTATAACGTGAAAAATATGAGTATTTTTTGAACAAATTTATAAAAATGGACCGACGTGGTTGAAAAAAAGAAGAGCGAACTAAAGCAATTTAATATTTGAGTAAGTGTACTGATCTGTAATCATCTCAAGCTACTAAAGTGGTTGAAAACTTCACAAAGTGGACGACCGGAATTTCCCCAACAAACAAAGCACAAAAACTGGCCCAATTCTATGCAAAAACACCCAAAAAAAGAAGCCCAACCTCTTTTCTTTTCCAAGGGGGATGGACAGCAAAGGAGTAGTTTCTTTAGACTTTAGATGATCCGAAATTGTTTATATAAACTCAAGAGAATTTCCTATCATTCAAAAGAAATGCTATTATAATTTATATAGAGAATTTGTTGTCGAAAAATCAGAGGTAGAATCTATTTTTTCTTTAAAAAAAAAATTCGAGTTGTACCAAATGATGAGGATTGTATTGGAATGGCACTTGGATAGTGTGTGTGTGTGTGTTTTTTTTTTTTTGGACCTTTTTTTGCATTATTTGTGATCCAATGACTAAGAAATCTTGAATGACATCTCGTGCACCACAACCTTTTTTTTTTTTTTTTTTGAAAAATTATGGGCCGGTCTGCTTTTCAAAAAATTTATTCGCTCGAGTACCGTGTTTTTTTTAAAACCGAAAAATGACACTTTTGGAGACAAAAAGACTACGATACTCTTAATGAGCATGAGGTGCGGTATGAAAATGAGTCGCGGTGCATCAATTTTATTGGATTAATATTTACAATGCGATTCATCAGTTTAATTGTCTAGTCTATTTTTGCACCACGATACATCAATGTTAAAACCGTGATTCATCAGTTTAATTGAGTACATTGATTATTGAATCGCGATGCATCAATTTTATTACATTAATTTTGCACTGCGATTCATCAGTTTAATTGTCTAGTATATTTTTGCACTGCGATATACATCAATGTTTGAACCGTGATTAATTGGTTTGATTTGGTGCATTGATAATTGAACCGCGATGTATCAGTTTTATTGCATTAATTTTGCACCGCGATTTATCAGTTTAACTGCCTAGTCTATTTTTTTCACCGCGATACATCAATGTTTGAACCGTGATACATCAATGTTTGACTACGATACATTAATTCGATATTTTTGCACTGCGATATAAAATCATAAAGAACCAGACCACATCCTCCACCTTCTTCTCTCATCTCCTCCATCCTAAGTTTTCTTTTTCCTCATCCTCTGTCGTAAGCCTTCTTCTTCCTCTTCCTTATATGCATTCGTCTCTACTGAAAGTGACGATATCATTTTCGGAACAATATTTCGAAACAAGACCAGGTCGATCCCCGTTTCGTTGCGTAACAATTGTGATTTTTGAATCTGCTGTTGAATGTGACGATGTCATTTTTGGAACAATATTTTGAAAAGTAGTCTTTTGTGAGCAAAAAAAAGAAAGGTAGATTTTTTAGGTTACTAACTTTGAAAAATGGATCGACCAAAATTTTACCCATTTTTTAATCCCAAAAAAGTACATTTTATTGTTCAAAATACTATCGCTCGTAAAATACAATATTATATTTAAAAAATAAATATGTTTGTTCACCATTAAAAAAAACTTAGATAAAAAATCTGACTTTCGAAGGATTGTAGTTATTAAGGGGCGGGTCTACATGGAGTAGGGGTGGTAATGCCTGACACGACACGATAGCACGAACCAGCACGACATGATTATAAAACACAATTACAGAGACAAATGACACGATAAGCCCAGCACGACACGACACAATACGAAACACGACACGAAAGACACAAAATTATTAATATATTCAAATTAATATTTATTATTATATTTATGATCAAATAAGATAGATAATATTAAAACACTATAATGAGACATGAATACGACACAATAATACGAATTGCCACCCCTAACATGGAGTGAATGGGGGCTGTAGCTCCCCTTAGTTTAGAAAAGTGTCAACTTAACCCTTACAAATAATAATTTCTTGTGTTCCCCTTTCCCCTTTATAGAACAAACATATTTCATAACTTTGTCATAGATTGATGCAAAATTCAAACTCAGACATCTACTAACTCCCCAATCCCCCCCCCCATCTCCCCAAAAATGTCGCACTTTCCTATCTGGTTTGTCTAAAAAATTAGTCTCATTTTAAAATAAAAAGTTTATATGGTAAATTTATGACAGTACTATATAATCTTGAAAAATTGAATCGTCAAATGAGACTATTTTCTTGAGACAGATGAAATATTCTAACTAAAATCTAATTTCACCCCCTTTTCAATCAAATCCAAACTCCACCCCTAATTGTAGTTGCGGTGGAAGGTCCTTTGATGAAGTAGTGGTAGCGACAGGTAGAGCTGTCAAAAGACCGGGTCATGCCCGTCCCGCAGCAAACCCACTATGCTAAACGTTAAAATCGGGCCAGGGCTAAATTTCTCCTAGTTGCCAAAACTAAAGCCCAAGCTCGCCCAAAACAAATGGCCGACTGGGCTAACCCATGGGCCTACCCATTGACTGGGTCAATTTTGCCTATTTTCACCTATTTTTTGGCCCACGTCAAAGCCGCCAAACATTGAAGTTGTGATGTGATCCTTGCAAGCCCAAGTCCATTCCAAAATCAAGTGTTGATCAAGCATGGAGAATTCAATAATCCTCAAGAAGTCAAGTACAAAAGTGTTCAAATGAAGACCTTGAAGAGTGTTGAGTATGCTTGGAAGATTCAAGGATTCTATACAAACTTGATTCGTGGATTCATTGGAGATTCGGGTTACTTTAATGGATACTCGACAAGCGCTAAGAGATTGAGCTTGAAAACTCAAGGGAAGTTGATCTACGTTCTACAAGGCTCAAGGAGTCATTTTGGAGGACTAACGGATCAGCAGGTAAAATGTCAAGGAAGCAGTCACATTCTCTTTTCACAAAGCAACTGCATCACAGTGTAATGCGCTCGCATTCTTCTTGCACAAGTGATCATATTGAAGACAGAGTTGCCAACAAATTATCAGCATCCATGAAGCGGTCACATCACCTTTCAATGTGATCACACCTGATCCCGAAGTGATCGCATTGCTTCATTCGAAGCAACTGTATTGCGTCGTAACATCATTAGAGGACTATGTTTGGAAACGAAAGCATTCGAAAGAGAGCTCATAAGTTCAATGATGACTTTGGGAGCTTTTAATAGTTAATGGAAAACTTTTGGGGCCAAAATCCAATTTTATAAATTGGGCCTTTATAGAAAAACGGGACTTTTAGAGTTTTCTTTAGGATTAATTGCAGGTCGGTTCCCTTTTGTAAAATTGGAACCGCCTAAGTATCTTATTTTTTTATTTAACCGAAATAGTCCACTTTCAAAATTTTCATCCCAAAATACCCTGTCGTTATCGTTCTTTAGTAAATATAGAGCAATTCGACATCTGGAAGATTGTTGATTCTTATGTTAGATTTATATCTGTTCAGTTCATTACCCTAGTTTTATACTTCAGTGGCTAATCGGGATGCGTATCGATTAGCGTGGCAACTGTGTATAGAACTTTGCCAAGTATAGTTTTTAATAGGACTTTACAGGTTCAGCGGAAGACCTCTTCACAAGCTTCAACGGAAGACCTGCTCAAAACTTACAAACGACAGACCTTGTGTCCACTTGGTCTCTCATGACGTGTCCTATCCAGCAATGACTCAATGGATTAATTCAAATATATCTTCATCATTGTTTGAATTTATCTAAGACATTCCCTGACACATCAAGCCCGCCGAAAGCAGCTTTCCGAAAAGCAGGAAGACTTTTCGTGGCGAACAGATGAAAGCAGGAAACGGTGTCACCTGCATGCGTAACAACTCTCAGATCTGACACCTAGATTGCCCAAGTTTTAGAAGATCTCAAAGATCATTCCCTGCTCTAGATATCTGTGAAGACAAAATTCCTGACTGACAGCCCCATGCATTTAATGCATTTTACCTTACAGAGCTGTTACAGTCTTCATCTTCTCCAACGGATCTTTTTGAGTGCACCTGCTATAGATGTTGCCATAAAAGACTGGAAAAACAACTGTACAGAATCGATCGAACACTTGAAGAATTGCTCTGAAACTCTACAACTCCAAGTCCTACTACTCAGTGCATTCAAGAGATCCTCAACAGATCTAGAAGTCCTCGTCAACAACAAGAAGTCGTGCATCAACATTTATTTCTATACTTCTTGTTGTTATTCATTCATTAACTATACTTCTGCACGAATTAAATATCTTGTTTATACAGATATTTAATTCCTTAGACCCCAAACACAAGTCAATATTTTCTACACGATCCATTAGGAATATTCTTTGTAATATATCTAGTGGAAAACATAGTGCACTATTTAAATCCAAGGTTGACTGCCTTGGTGGTGGACGTAGCACTCTTTATAGTGTGAACCATCCCAAATTACTTGTGTTATTTCTTTACTATTTGTCTATTGTTTGAACTATTTATTACTTTAGTTATCTTTAACCTTTATACAGCAGAACTTAAGTAACCTGTCAAAGGTCTACCGGTAGTCCTTATCGGCAGACTTGAAACAGCTACTTTGAAAGTCTTCCGCTACTTCAATCTTTTCCATAGATTGTAAGTAGAAAGAACTTAAACAAAAGTTTTTAAAGTGTATAATAAGCTATTCAACCCCCCCCCCTTCTAGCTTATTATTGTGCCTGTTGGGACCCACAATTGGTATCAGAGCCTTTCTCTTTGAAAACAAGTTTTTCCGAGTTTAAACTCTTGAGAGACACGATCAAATGGCACAAACACACTACATGCTGCCTATATCTAATGCTAACCACGTCCTAATATTGGACGAAGGACATTTTGATGTATGGAAGGATAAGGTAATGCGATTTATGAACTCCATTGACAACAGGTTATGGAAGTGCGTTACTGCAGGTCAACATGTACCAATGAAGCCCAACCTTCTAGCCTCCATCGCTGGGAATCCTGCAGAAGTTCCCAAAGAAGAATCAGAATGGACAGAGGATGACAGAAAACTGGTAGAGCTTGACAGTAAAGCAATTAATATAATCACCAGCTCTCTAGACACAAGCACATACCAGCAAGTGATTCGATGTACAACTACAAAAGAGATGTGGGAAGCTCTTGTGGAATACTTGGAAGGAGACCAAGACACAAGGGATAACAGAAAGTACACATACATCCAGCAGTTTGATTCCTTCAAAAAGGATCCAAAGGAAACCTTGAGACAAGCATACGATCGCTTCAGTGAGGTAATAAATAGTTGCTTTTCTCTTGGTAAAACTTATGACAAAAAGGAAATGAACATAAGGTTTCTAGGCTCTCTATGTAGCTTATGGCATGTTAAGACCACAGCTATGAAAAAATCCAAAAACTTTTTTTTTTAAGAAACAGGGACGGCACCCTGCAAATTTATTGAATAGAAATAAAAATACAAACTTGAGGGGGACAACCAGCCTTGCCCTTATAAATGGGAGGACTTAGGAGCCGAACCTCGAGAAAAAAAACATACAAAGCTAAATTGAACATCTACGAAAATTGAAATAACCATATGCATCCATATGCAAAACATGCTTGACACTTTTTGGGAGAGAAGCAAAAGAGTCATAGACCACCAAACTCCAATGTAAATGTGCTTCCGCGGCAAGCCTGTCCGCAACACTATTCTGTTCTCGAAAAACATGACGAAGATTGAAGCCTGTGAGTAACGAAAGACACTTGCGCAACTCATAAGAATATTCCCAAGGACCTTGATTCCCATGAACTAAAACATCCACCGCCACCTTCGAATCTGATTCTACCGTCACTCCATGCAAGCCTAAACGATTGCATAAAACTAGGCCATCTCGAAGAGCCTGAATTTCTGCTTTCATGTTAGATCCAGCCCCATAAAAATTGGAAAAAGCTGAGACAATCTCCCCATTAGAATTGCGGATAAGACCACCACCCATACACATACCATTCTTGGAGGAACCATCTGTATTTAATTTAAAAGAACCAGCATCGGGAGGAATCCAACGAATCCATTTACCACACCGGCGATGAGGCTGCTGAACATTAAAATGAAGACCTTGCATAGCCAAACAAGCTCTCAGACCACTTGAAGTTTTAGGATGGAAGATAGTGAACATATCTCGAACATGCCATAGAACCCGATTATATATTTTATCCACACAGATGTCCCGACCTTCAAACGTAGCATCGCATCGCGCTTTCCACAATTCCCAGCATGTGAACATGAAAATACCAAGAAGACAATCTCCATATTGACTTCGGACTGATCCTTTTGCCCAGATATAAAACAAATGCAGGATTGAAGTAGCCGAATTATTCTTATGAAACACCGAAGATAATCTGCCCCAAACAGCTTTAGCCACTTCAGAATCAACAAAGAGGTGCGATATAGATTCTGAACCAGGATGAAGCCGGCAGCAAACACATTTGGAGACGAATGGAATGTGCTTAGCTTGAATGCAAAGGTTTACTGGGATAGCATTTTGAAACATTCGCCAAACAAAGCCACTAATTTTGAGTGGAATCCATGGTTGCCATATCTTTTTTGCCCACCAAACTGAAGGATAATGATTGCGAATCAAATTCCAGTAGGATGATGTCTGAAAGTCACCCGAAGGAGTGAGCGTCCAGACCAGTTTATTTGGAATATTATCCTGACAATGCACTCGATCAATCAAAGGATGATGCGCCGGATCAATCAGATCATAAAAATCTGTTATACGAGACATAGCATCGTTGACTTGCAGATTAATGTCTATCGGAAGAGGACCCTCCAAACGAACCCCGCACCAGTTAGAATCTCAAAAGGATATATTGCCTCTACCGACAATCCAACGGCTATACTGAGACACTTGCTCGAGATGAGTCATCACAGCCTTCCAAGAGGCAGTAGCCGAAGACATATTAAAATTCCTGAACAGGTTGCCATATTTCGAGTTGCAGAATTGAGCCCATAAACTATTATTTTGGAGCACACGCCAAGCCAATTTCGCATGAAGTGAGTGCATGACCTGATGTAAGAAGCGAATTCCTAGACCCCCTTCCTCCATAGGCCGACAGAGAGTTTTCCACGCCACCCAATGAGTTCTTCGCTCCCCTTGCGTACTCCAAAAGAAGTCTGCCATAACCCGTTCAAGCCTTTCAATAACCTTCCTAGGAATCGAAAGAGCAGCCATAGCATAAACGGGCACGCTACAAAGAATCGATTTCAGTAAAGTAAGCTTCGCTCCAAAAGAAAGCAGCTTAGCCCGCCATCCACTAATTCTTTTAACCACCCTTGCCTCTAGATTCTCAAAGTAAATGCACTTGGTACAGCCCGGATATATAGGAAGACCCAAATACTTCATCGGCCAGGATCGAAGAGAGCAACCAGTCCACCGAGATGACTCTCCGTAGTCTCTACGCAAGTTTGAAGGTTTATGAGCTTGAAGTAAATCAAGCTCTAGAGCAAGACAAACAGTTCAAGCGTGTCCTTGCCGACCATGGTCCAAGAAGAAACCATCGTTGAAAACAAACCTTCCACTTCCTCTGTGAAAATGATTTCCTATCAGACGAACAATTTGCTATGTTTGTAAAACGTTTTCAAAAATTTGCAAAATATGGAAGGAAGAACACACACCAACAACCTTTTAGAATGACTGGTGAAAGCTCATCTAAAGAAGAGCTTGTGTGTTACAATTGTAGAAAACCTGGTCATTTTGCCTCCAAATGTCCAAAGCCAAAATTTGAAGCATACCGAAAACCTACTTATAGAAAATTTCAAAAACAAAAGGGTATGTTGGCTGAAGACATAAAAGACAAACAGGTTGCTACATGGTTTGAGACTTATTTAGAAGAGGAGGAGGATGATTGTGAGCAAGCTAACATATGCTTAATAGCTTATGATTCAGGTCCTACCTATGACTCTGAAAATGAAGTCGAAATTTCACCTAGTCCCTTGGATAAAAGTGAAACCAACAGTGACAGCTTCAGTAAGGAAGAACTTCTCAAGGATAATCAAGATATGCTTGAAGAATTTAATTCCTTTAGAGTAGCCTATGTTAAACTTGCAAAGAACTGTGAGACACTTACTGCTGAGAAATCTATGATGGCAGCTGAGATTCAAACTCTCAATAGCTGTCAACAAGAAAGTATCAAGCTGAAGGAAGAAAACAAATTCCTTTGTGACAAAATTGAATGTCTATCTGAGCACATCAAAGGACTTGACCTAGATAAAATTGCCTTGCAAAAGACAATTGACTCCTGGAACAGCTCCAAGGATGCCTTCGAAGAAATCCTTTCAAGCCAAAAATCTAGTAATGATAAATCTGGTATAGGATACTCAGATGTGCCCAGTATGACATTCTCATCGGTCACAGAGAAAGGTGAATCCTCCGAGACTGCTAATGATATATCTTTCTCTAAACAGACATTCGGAAATAAAGGGAAACAAGGCCTTGGCTATTCAAGTGTTCCCTATGTTTACCCAAAGTCTGCTGGCGGTAGACCTACTAAACCTCTACCGGTAACTATCAAGTTTGTCTATAAAACAGGCAAAGCTCCTATACCTGTTGAAAGTAAACTTAAAGGTATTCTTCCTAATCCTCCTAAAAGGGTAATCAACAGACAAGCTAAAGCTAAGTCTGGTGATAACCTACATAGGAAGATTCAAAAGAAACCAATTAAGTCTACCATTAGCAAGCAAGATGAACCAAGAATGGATGTTAAGAAAAAGGATGATCATAATCACTCTTCAGCAAAAGCCACTGACAGTTCACTATGGAATTTCCATTTATGTCATTCTTGCAATTGCCTAGGCCATCTAGCCCCAGAATGCCTGCTAAGGTTCACTCCAAGATCTGAGAGACCTAGTTCTCTCAAGGTCAGGCAGGTATGGGTTCCAAAAGGTTGCTAATCCTTAGGACCCAAAAGAAAATAAAGGGGACCTTGTTGCTTTAATTCTTTTTCAGGAATGCTTCATGGCTATAGAATCAAAAAACAAAGACATCTGGTACCTGGACAGTGGCTGCTCAAGACACATGACAGAAATAGAAGTCTTCTTACGTATATAGTAAGCCAAAGGACCCACCGTTATTTTCTGAGATAATGCAAAAGGAAAGACAATTGGATATGGCTCAATCACTAGAGGAAGTCTCTCCATCAACAAAGTTTCTCTAGTGAGTGGCTTAAAGCACAACCTTCTGAGCATATCCCAATTTTGCGACAAAGGATTACTATGCCAATTCAACTCCAACCAGTGCCTCATCAAAGACAGTGAATCCTGCTCTACAATACTGACCGACAATAGACAAGGAAACGTCTATGTCGTGGACTTAAATCTTCTAGGGAGATTATCAAGCCGCTACCTACTAGCTAACAACGTTCGTGACAACAGTTGGCTATGGCACAAGCTGCCTCGCCACCTCAACTTCAAGCACCTCTCCAAGCTCTCAAAAGATGGGCTTGTCAAAGGTCTACCTACGGTGTCTGCCGACCATGACAGAAGTTGTAAAGCTTGCCAACTAGGAAAACTTTCCAAGTCTTCCTTCAAAAGAAAGTCTGTCTTGTCAACAAACGCACTTCAACTTCTCGCATATGGATCTCTTTGGACCAATCACTACAGATTTCTGGAGACAAGTATACACTTGTAGTAGTTGACGACTACTCTAGATTCACCTGGATTGAAACAATGACATCAAAAGATGAGACGTATGATCTAGTCACTGCTCTTTTCAGAAGACTTCAAACTCAAAAGCTTGAAGACATTAGTGACATAAGATCGACAATGGCACTAATTCAAGAACAATGGTGTAGAAAATACCGTGATGACCACGGATCGGCCACAACTTCTCTCGGTACTCTCTCAACAAAATGGTGTAGCTAACGGAAGAACGTAACACGATCGAAGCAAAGAAGAACAATGCTAGCGAAGCTAAACTTCCAAAGTACTTCGGCGTAAGCCAACTCGCATGTTTTACTCAAAACATCCCCGGTAAACAAGTTTCATAACAAAACTCCATATGAAATATGGAGAGGAAGAGCCCCCAACATAGGATTTCTTAAAATCTTCTTGTAAATGTTTTATTCTTCATAATGGAAAAGAATATAGAGGAAAATTTGATGCAAAATCAGACGAAGGAATTTTTCTGGGGTATTCCAAACATTCAAAAGCATTTCGCATTTTCAGTAAAACTCATTTAAAAATTTTAGAATCTGTGCATGTTTCTTTTGATGAATATGACTTGTTAGAGCCTAGAAAGGCTCGAACGTTGCTAATGATTCGATAATGATGAGACAGTACAAATACAACATCTACTTCCACTCCTCATCGAAAACGGCAACTGCAGACCCTCCAAGCATCGCTAACCCTTCACCGGCAGACTGAACTCGCCGGTTCCAACTCTTCGTTGACCCGTAACCCATCTCTTCTGCTTTTACCCCAAGCACCTTTACGATCACTCATCCTTCTTGTTCACCGTAAAATGAAGGTTTTGAAGATCCTATCTCTTCTCGAACTGCATTTTGGTGAATCTCCTTCTCAACCTACTCCGAATTCTTAAGGGAAGAACCCACCGAAGTGATCTTCCTCCAACCATTATTGAAACAAGAGATCATCCTATCTCTCAAATCATTGGTGATCTCTACACAGGAGTTCGTACGAGAAATAAAGTTTGAGAAGAGACTATGTTTGCATATGCATTCGTATCTGAACTCGAGCCAAAGAAGATTGATGAAGCTATTGTAGATCATAACTGGATTGAAGCTATGCAAGAAGAGCTGAACCAGTTTGAAAGATGCAAGGTGTGGAGCTTAGTTCAAAGGCCGATTGATCATCCAGTCATCGGCACCAAATGGGTTTTCAGAAACAAAAGAGATGAAGATGGAAATGTCACCAGAAATAAAGCTAGACTGGTTGCTCAAGGCTACCGACAGGAAGAAGGAATTGACTTCGATGAAACATTTGCTCCTGTTGCTAGATTAGAGGCAATCAGACTCTTTTTAGCTTATGCCTCGTTCATGGACTTCAAAGTGTATCAGATGGATGTAAAGAGTGCCTTTCTAAATGGTGATCTTCAAGAAATCAGATACGTGGAACAACCTCCGTGATTTGTCATTCAAGACAAAGCCGGATTATGTCTACCGACTCAAGAAAGCTCTCTATGGCTGAAGCAAGCTCCCAGAGCTTGGTATGAAACTCTATCCAAGTTCTTAATAGAACAAGGATTCGTGAGAGGAAGGATAGACACTACCTTATTCATCCTCAAGCACAAAGGTCATTCTCTTCTGGTACAAATCTATGTGGACGATATCATCTTTGGATCAACTAACCAAAGCCTGTGTAAAAGATTCGAGAAGCTGATGCAAAGCAAGTTCGAGATGAGCATGATGGGCGAACTTACCTACTTTCTAGGACTGCAGATTCAACAGACTTCCGACGGAATCTTCATCAGCCAAACCAAATATGCAAAGGAACTAATCAAGAAGTTTGGTCTTGATTCAGCTAAAGGATTTGAGACTCCAATGTCTACCGACTGCCATCTTGACAAAGATGAAAAGGGAAAGCAAGAGAACATGACCAAGTACCGAGGAATCATAGGTTCACTTCTTTACCTTACCGCCAAGAGACCCGACATTATGTTTGTTGTTTGTGTTTGTGCAAGATTTCGTGCATCCAAAGGAATCACATTTGCTTGCCGCCAAACGTATCATCGATATGTTTCAAGAACAACAAATCTAGGCATCCGGTATTCCAAACACAACAATTTCGATCTAGTTGGATACTCGATGCAGATTATGCACTGCAAAGTGAGCGTAAGAAGCACCAGTGGGACTTGTCAATTCCTTGGAAATAGACTTGTCTCATGGTCTTGCAAGAAACAAGGATCAGTTGCAAACTCAACCACAGAAGCTGAATACATTGTTGCAAGCATCTGTTGCTCTCAACTCCTATGGATGAAGCAACAACTAGTGGACTACAACATCAAGACTGCAAATTGTCCAATTATGTGTGACAACACATCAGCAATTTCAGTCTCCAAAAATCCAGTGATGCACTCCAAGACAAAGCACATTGATATTCGTTATCACTTCCTCAAAGATCATGTGGAGAAAGGTAACATCAGTCTGGAATATGTTCCAACTGAACATCAATTAGCTGACATTCTCAATAAGCCACTGGATGCCACCAGTTTAGCTTATTTAAGGAGAAATCTTGGTATGATTGATCCTACTGCTTAATTTCAAAGTTTTATTACTTTTCTTTCATACCGGTAGACTTAGTTTTAGGCTGACCGGAAGACGTAAGCTTCCCTTGAGCGGAAGACTTAAAGGTTAGTTTCTTTACTTAGTCTATTTTTATTAAAGAGGTTTCTAAAGCAATAAAGGGGGTCAAGGATAAAATTTGGTACTTAGAAAATATCTTAAGTTCCCGCTTTTACGCTAAAATTTTCTCGCCTTTAAATAGACCTTGAACCGCCTTTTGCAAAACTTTACGGAACCCCTTTGATAAAATATTTCTCTCTCTATTCAAACTCTCTCCATTTGTAACTGCTTTCTGTATTCCCAAATCTTCTTGTTTCTTCTTCTCATCAAACATCAATGGTATGTTCTTCTCTACTCTACTACTTGAAACTTATTGTTTACTGTTTTGCATTTCATTTCATAACCTAGATTGTTTTGGAATTCAAACGGTCATTTTCGAGTTTCTAAAAGTTTCCGCCATTGTAGTTCTCAAAAACCTAGAAACTAACAGTCGTTTATATGCTTTCAATGTTATACATTTCTCTGGTTTGGATACTCTAAACATTCTAGGGTTTCAAGTTTTCATTTCAAAAATTTCAAATAATCTCAGAAAACCTTGAAATTTCTGCTTGTTTAGTTCTTGAGGTGAAAAGCCCTAATTTTTATTGCATTTCTTTCAGGCAAAAACTTCAAAATCCAAGCGTGACAGCAGGAAAGTGTTAGACCCCGAGAAAGACATTCCACCAAGCTTGATGTCAACCTTCCTGATATCCCACTTTTCCCGCCTCTCATGACATCATCGTGGCTCGACCCAAAACCTACATTCCCTGAATGTGCATCGACCTTCAATCGGCACACAATAGCCGCCGGAGTCAAGGCATGCGAGGATATGAATGCCTCTGTATTCTTCCACTCTTCGCCTCAACGACAAAGATTACAAAGATCTTTCTCGCGTAAGAATTCTATCAAAGGATGGAACTTATGAACAAGAACGCCTTCGAGGATGGATTAGAGGCCGTCCCATTTCTATCACCGCCAAGACCATCTCCACCATCATCGGCGTACACTTCGGTGGAGCACTTGAGGCAACCATTGCTGAGGCTATTCATGCCCGGAAGCAATGAGGGAGTTGATACCCCTAGGGAATCACAAGGGAAGATGCCGAGGAATCTCTTCCCTCCGGACGCTCATCGCACAAGCCACCTTATTGACAAGGGGCTACTTTTCAAGAGTGGTGCACATGACATGTTTACGGCACAACAACCGACAAGTGTCAGTATTTCTTCCCACCTCAACCACGGCGCCATCATCTTCAACGAACTGAAGCAGTGGGTGGAGAAAGTGAAGAACAACCCCACTTGCAAGCGCCCATTCGTGAGGCTGATCAACGCTCTCCTCAGAGACAATGAGGAAGTCAACTCTTCCTTAAAGGAAGATGAACTGATAGTGGTGGCCAAGGAGAAGCAGCTAACCGCCTCCTTCTTCAACAAATATACGGAGTATGAGAACAAGCGAAGGCTGCAGAAAGGTCTTCCGCCGGTCTCTCTTGACAAGGTCGCTAAGCCTCTACCGATCATAGTGACTCGCTTCAACATGGAAGCTTATGACGCAGCCAGCAGAACCTTCAAGAAGGCCTCTGCAAAGTTTGACGAACAAGTTGCCACGTCCCTCCATCAAAAAGCCAAAGATCTGGCTGATGAGGCAGAGCAGCTGCTGAGAGCCAAACAGAAAGGCAAAGGCAAGAAGACAAGGCCAGAAGATGCAGTGCCTAATGAAGAGGAGCAGGCAAGGTGGATTCGAAAGGAGATGAAGGAAGGCCAAAAAGACAAGAGTCCAGCCAACCCAATTCCATCTCCTTCACCAGCCCATCCCTCACTAGCCCAGCCATCCTCTCAAACTCATCCAACCTCTTCTTCCCAGCCCTCTACTCAAGCCAAACGACCACAATCACCCTCACCTCAACCAAAACGAAGGAGACTTCGAAAAACACATGCCGACCAACCACCAGCAGACATTCCTGCCTCTACCACTGAAGTAGTTGAGTCTCCCATTCAGCCACTAAGAAAGAAAAGGAGGTCTGCCGGTACCAAGCCAACTACCGCCAGCCAACCAACTACCGACGCCCAACCAACTACCAACGCCCAACCATCAACCGACAGCCAACCATCTACCGCCACACCTAGCCAACCTATTCCCCCTGAGTCATCTACTCAGAGGAATTCACCACCTCTGGAGGAGTCTATACCTCAGGAGGAGCCTACCCGAACCCCCACTCCTCCTCCTCCGTCACCATTCAACTACTCTCCTGACCCATCCACACCTACCTCACCTCACCATACCCAAACCACCTCTTCAACACCAACAAAACCATCCAAACCAATAGACTCTGCTGCTGCCAAGTTTCTCTTTGAACTTTCTTCAGTGGCAGAGCTCTTGTCCCCTGACCAACAACCACCTCAACCTACCCTACGCAAACCCAAAAGCCTTTTCTATCCTGCCCCCTCTTATTGGTTCTCCACCGACCCCTTACCCGAATCCTCCCTTGTCAGTGAAAATTCTGACACTGACATTGATATCGATTCCCCACCAACCCCTCCTCCCCCTCCACCTCAAACCATATCCTCCTCTACCAACACCATACCAACCCAGGACTCTTCCTCTTCCGACTCCATCACTCCTCCACTCCAACAGCCCTACCGGCCAAGATCTCCCCGACGCCTACCTCGCACCATTCACATTGGCCAGGAAACCTCTTCTTTTCAGCCGGCCAATGCTGAAGTTTTGTCAAGGCTGGACGCCATATATAAATGACTAGGCGCTCTCACTAGCATCACTACCGCTACCGCTGAGATAGCCACTGCTGCGTCCAAGGCCAACGATCGAACTGCAGCTCTTCTACGACAGTTTCAAGAGGATGTCTGGACTCGTTTTGGACAGATGCGACACGATTTCACAGACGTCAAGATCAACGTTGAAGCTCAACGAGACGAATGTGTATGTATCTGCTCCTCTCTCTTCTACGAGCTTTTCCATGCCATCACTCTACATCTCGGCAATGGCCGCCCTCCTGTTCTAGAGCTCAACAACCTAGCTCGAGACTCTGCTCACAATATTATGAATGCCCATCGTGATCGTGATCTGGCCATCACGGAGGAGAAGCAAATGAGATCTATCAACCGTATGCTGATGGAAGAGAACAGTCGTCTTCGTGAAGAACTCGACTACCGATCTCGTTCCACCAGACCTCCTACTGATGCCGATGACGAGTACGAACGTAGAATGGAAGAGCTAGAGAGAGAACGAAGGGAAAAAGAAGCTGCAGACAAAGGCAAAGGGAAAAGACCTTGGTAGATTTGTATCTTTTCTTCCCTTTACCTTTGTATCTATCTTATCTTTTGAAAACTCTGTAAAATGTAAACATCTTGTTTATAATACAGAAGATTATCTGTTTTTCAAAATTGTCGTGTTTAAATTCTTGTTACTTCATTTTCTACATCTGCTTAAAATTTAAACACTCAGTTTAAATTTATGTTTGAACTGTTTTTTACTAATCTATGTGCTATTCTATGATTTCCTTATCCATGTATGCACTTAGATTAGTCTTTACACTTGAGGTGCTCTTCTGTTTGATAGAGGCATGTCTTCCGCTACTATATATATAAATCTCTTAGACATGCTATTATCTATCACATAGTCGGTTATAGCCCTCATTTGTAGTAATGATGACCAGATATAAATAGGAGGAGATTGTTGATTCTTCTTATGTTAGATTTATATCTGCTCGCTCATTACCCTAGTTTTATACTTCTGGCTAATCGGGCTGCCGATCGATTAGCGTGGCAACTGTGTATAGAACTTTGCCAAGTATAGTTTTTAATAGGACTTTACGTGTTCAATGAAGACCTCTTCACAAGCTTCACCGAAGACTCGCTCAAAGCTTACAAACGGCACTTGTGTCCACTGGTCTTTCATGACGTGTCCTATCCAAAGAATGACTCAAATGGATTAATTCAAATTTATCTTCATCACTGTTTGAATTTATCTAAGACATTCCCCGACACATCAAGCTCCGACTTTCCGAAAAGCAGAAGACTTTTCGCAAACCGAACGAAAGGAAAGCGGTCACCTACTGCAACAACTCTCGATCGACACCTAGATTGCCCAAGTTTTAGAAGATCTCGAGAATCATTCCCTCGCTCTAGATATCGTGTGAAGACGAAATTCTCGATCGACCCCCATGCATTTAATGCATTTTACCTTCAGAGTCATTAGCTTCATCTTCTCCAACGGATCTTTTTGAGTGCACCTGCTATAAATGCTGCCATAAAAGACTGGAAAAACAACTGTACAGAATCGATCGAACACTTGAAGAATTGCTCTGAAACTCTACAACTCCAAGTCCTACTACTCAATGCATTCAAGAGATCCTCAACAGATCTAGAAATCCTCGTCAACAACAAGAAGTCGTGCATCAACATTTATTTCTATACTTCTTGTTGTTATTCATTCATTAACTATATTTTCGCATCTAATTAAATATCTTGTTTATACAGATATTTAATTCCTTAGACCCCAAACACAAGTCAATATTTTGTACACGATCCATTAGGAATATTCTTTATAATAGATCTAGTGGAAAACATAGTGCACTATTTAAATCCAAGGTTGACTGCCTTGGTGGTGGACGTAGCACTCTTTATAATGTGAACCATCCCAAATTACTTGTGTTATTTCTTTACTGTTTGTCTACTGTTTGAACTATTTATTACTTTAGTTATCTTTAACCTTTATACAGCAGAACTTAAGTAACCTGTCAAAGGTCTACCGGTAGTCCTTATCGGCAGACTTGAAACAGCTACTTTGAAAGTCTTCCGCTACTTCAATCTTTTCCATAGATTGTAAGTATCTTTCAAAGAACTTAAACAAAAGTTTTTAAAGTGTATAATAAGCTATTCAACCCCCCCCCCCTTCTAGCTTATTATTGTGCCCGTTGGTACCCGCAAAGATATTCCCTCATATCTTTCAATCTTCCTTCATGCCTTGAATTTCTTTATCCTCTACCCTCGTGGAATATATTGTCTCTGACAGCAAATACTTCTCTTTGTAACACTGACGATGTAGTCTCTCGATCTGATTTGTTCGCGATGTGGGCGTCAGATGTTTTAATGTGGGCGTCGGATGTGTTCGATGCGGGTGTCGAATATTTCAACATGGGCGTCGGATGTGTTCGATGCGGGTGTCGAATATTTCAACATGGGCGTCGGATGTTTCGATGGGGGCGTCGAATATGTTCGATGTGGGTATCGAATGTTTCGATGTGGGCGTCGGATGTTTTTGATGTGGGCATCGGATGAATTACAAGTGAGCTCATCTTCTTTGCGGATGGAGAGAGATCAGACAATGAAAAAATGAAAAATATACAATAATTCTTTGCGGAAATATACCTCTGTTGGATGCCTAAGACGAAGAAAGGCAGTTGCTCGATTGAAAAATGGAAAGGCCGAACTCTTCGAAAAGATCATTCATGGTTAAACAGGAGAAGTCCCTACAGGCTACAGCTCTTTTTCTTTTTTTGTTTTGGTGGGGATGAAAGGAATATTTGTAAGGAGTTGTATGGATTATGATATTTACAAAGTTGAGCAAGCAAAGCAATTTCGGGGACTACCTTACTGGAGGTTGGGGAACTTAGTGGACTTTACCTTTTGGGGAGGGGGGATTGAATGGCGGGGCTTGCCAATTCAAAGACACAGTCATACTCACATCGAAAGTTTTTACAATGCCTAATTTGGTTGAGACTTCAATCGAGAACGATGTCCAAATTTTGAGCGACACCCAATTTTTTTCCTTGCGATGCGCAAAATTTTGAGCGACGCCTAATTTTTTCCTTGCGATGCCTAAAATTTTGAGCGACGCCCAATTTTTTTCAATGTGACGCCCGAATTTGGACTGTGGCTTTGTCCGTACGTCTTTCCTTCATTAAGGGTATTTTCGTCATTTTCCCCAAAAGCAGTGCCTTGTAGTGGTTTTAAAAAAAAATGGTGGACTTTTGCGGTTAATATTTTACAGCATGGTATCGGTCTGAATTCCTCCCATTTCTTTATTTTGGTTGATTTATGTTTCCTAATTAGCTTGGGTAGTTACATAAATCAACCAAAATAATAAAAACTCTAACAATTCTGTTTTTCTACAAAGGCCTAATTTCCATAATTACATTTTGGCCCCAAAAATCTTCCATTAATTATTAAAAGCTCCCAAAGTCAACGTGAACTTATGAACTCTCTTTTGAAGGATTTCGTTTCTAAACGTAGTCCTCTAATGCAATTACGGTGCAATGTGGTCGCTTCGGATGAAGCAATGCGACCGCTTCATGGTTGTTGATAATTTGTTGGCAACTATGTTGTCAATGCGATCGCTTGTGCAAGAAGAATGTGAGCGCATTACACTGTGATGCAGTCACTTTGTGAAAAGAGAATGCAACCCCTTCCTTGACACTTTATCCGTTAGTCCTACAAAATGACTCCTTGTGTCTTGTAGAGCGTTGATCAACTTTCCTTGACTTTTCAAGCACAATCTCTTCGCACTTGTTGAGTATCCATTAAAGTAACCCGAATCTCCAATTAATCCACGAATCAAGTTTGTATAGAATCCCTCAATCTTTCAAGCATACTCAACAATCTTCAAGGTCTTCATTTGAACACTTTTGCACTTGACTTCTTGAGCATTCTTGAATTTTCCATTCTTGATCAAAACTTGATTTTGGAATGAACTTGGGCTTGCAAGGATCACATCAAGTCGGGTCGGGTCAAATTTCATTGGGCCTATGGAACCTATCGCCCAGCCCAGTATAATATTGGGTGGGCCAGACCTATTTTTGACGGCTCTAGCAATAGATTTTGCAAGTGAAATATGATGATGGTGGATGAGACTTCTGACAAAAGAGAGAGAGAGTTGGGAGTGGAGTTGGCTGCCTAACCTAATCTCTACTCAAATGTTTCTAACTTCCCAGTAAGTTTGGGGGGCGTTCTTGCATATTTCCCAAACCATGGGGGGAACCTTTAAGATATGGCCAAACTTCAAGAAGGATAGAATTCTCCACAAAAATTCCCTTTTTTCATACTAAAATTCTCAGTCTTATTTTAGCGGGAAAAGTTTGTTACATTTCGTTATAGAATTAAAACCAATCTGTGTTTAAAATTGGTCCCTCAAGCAACAAACCAAGGTGTTCATGGTGTGTGTGAGTGTGCTTTTTGTGTGTGTGAGTTTTCTTTGTTGAGTGTGTGTTTGTTTTCTGTGTTTATGTGTGTGTGTGTTTTCTGGGATTTCTGAGATTGATTGCAACTTTCAAGAACTCCTAAACCAGAAATTAGCATATAAACCACACAACTCTGTATCTAAATTTACTTATTCCAATTCGTTCACGAAATTGCAACAAACCCAATTCAAGAAAATCAATTTCTCTCTCTCTCTACCCAATTTCATGGCAAATCTGCTCCTCCTCACAACACTGCTCACCACCATAAATCTCTGCCTCATCTCCACCTCCACAGAGTCTCCGATTCCACCACTATCATCTCCTCCACCAACAACCATTACTCCACCACCATCGCCACGCACATCACAACCGCATGACCAACAACAACAACTCAACAACATAATCGACGCACTAATCGGTGCTGGCGACTTCGCCGGCTGGGCCAACATCCTATCCAACACAAGCCCATCAGCCCTCCCTTTAACCGCCACTCTATTCATCCCAGGAAACAACGCCCTCTCACACCTCCCCTCCACCTCCGCCACCGGAGCAATTCAATTCGACCCATTCATAATCCCCTACCACATAATCCCTCAACGCCTCTCCTTCTCCGATCTCCAACTATTCAAAACCCAAACTCGCCTTCCAACTCTATTACCCACCAAGACCATCCTCATCACCAACAATTCCCTTTCCAATTTCACCATTGACGATTCCCCAATCACCCACCCGGACATGTACGTCAACTCCGCCGTCACCGTCCATGGAATTGGAACTATCCTCGATTACACAATCTACGGAGGCAACTTATTTGAACCTCCTACAGGACCGGAAGCGGCGGCACATCACCCCGGAGAAGTCATGGGTAGCCAGAGGTCTGATGCCGCTTGCTTATGCATCGAATACCCATTAATTTTCTCGGTAATTTGTGCTGCTTTTGTGTTCAAGATCCATAGATATACTCTCAATCATTGATTTGGATGGAATGTCGAGTGGGAACTCATTCACACATATCAAGAATGGGTTCATTGATTTTTTTCTGGGTATAAACTAGCAGACTACAATCTTTCCCCATCCTCTGTTTGGTTTTTTTTTTTTGGAATGGAAATCTTTGCTGACGTAATAATTTTTTGGGAAATTAATGAGGTGATTTCATTTTTTCTTGGTTCCATCTCTGATAATTGAAATTTGATCTTTTACATTTGCTTTTCTTGTGCTTTTATTTATTTATTGCTCTTAAATATTACTTCATCATAAATTAAGTGTTACTAGTATATGTGCTCATGGTGTCGGTCGGTACGCGATCAGTTCAATGAATGGTTATAATAAATAAAAATCATAATTGACGGGGTAATTCAAAGAAAACTCACAACAGAAGAGAATGTTGTATATGTAATTATAGAGGAGTAATTCAAACATAGCTTATAACTGAGAAGTTCATTTGTAACTCACATACTTACGAATCAATTTGGACCATCAGTTGTGTTTAGCACAATTCGATCAGGATCACCAGTTAGATTCTGATATGTTTTATAATATACACTAGGTCTTCATGTCTGTACCTATGGCATAGTGCCAGTATATCTGATTTCGTCAATTGAAATGGCAGTGCCTAAATAGGTGTAATTTTAAAAAATGTTATAGTTGAGGGGTACATTGCTTCAAGTGATAATTGTAGAAGGTGACTTATAATAGTGAAAGATAAAATATGGAGTTAAAAATGGATACCTACTCACTCACACATGTGAATGTGAGGGTGAATCTCAACCCTTAAATTATTTAAGATAATTTAATCTCAACATCTGAATAGCCTTAGTCATTTACCTAGTTATTTTATAATATATATTTTTCACTTTTCAAAAAAGTAAAAATATTACTCCCTCCGTCCCAAAATTATTATAATGCTTTATTTTTTCGTCCGTCACAAAATAATTGTCTTGTTTGAAAATTGTCTTTTTATGATAACATTTTTATCACTTTACCTTTATTTTTTCATTCTAATTTAATTATGAGTCACATACACTTGGGGTTTAAAGTAAACTACACATTAAACTAATATTAAATTATTAATAATCTGTTTAAATGTATTTTCTTAAACTGTACGTCAATCAATTCATACAATAATTTTAGGACTGATAGAATAATATTTTTAAGGTTAATTTTGTACGAAGTTGACATTTGTCCTATGTCTATCCTATAGTACATATTGAGATATGATAGTGAGTGAGATGATTAGATGATAGTGGATTTAGTAACTTTTAGACACTAATTTTAGGACGGAAATGTACAATGTTAACAATTTACGTAATAAAAAGGGAAGAGGTTATATTCATTACTTTTTACTTATACTCAATATTTAGTGTGAATAGACAAATCTACCCTTTGACATTTTAAGGAGTCCATGAAAAATTTGTATTATTCCAAAATTTACCCTTTAATTAGACACCAACTATCAACAAATGTAGTAAATAAAAGACCAAAATATGAAAAACACCATGAAGTTTCCACCCAATCCCAAAACGGTACCCAACCTAAGGTTTGTGTCATAATCATAGATGACATTGCAAATTATTCCATTTTGCACACTAGCCCTAACGGGCGTTAGAAAACTAACATGAAGTTAGCATGTGCATCGCACTTGCAGGGGTAATTTAGTCATTTTCATCAAAAAATTCTTTAATTCATCTTCTACACACATACAACAAATGTGCAGATCCATCAATCAAAACATATTACAAAATTAAGTGTCGCACATACAAAAACAAATCTAAGGATTTACTAAATATGCAAATTCATCAATCAAACTGTTTCTTTCATATCTCTTGATGCAAAACAAACAACGACATCTTCAAATCAGATTACAAAATTTAGGGTTTGTTCTTGGAACTAAAAAATAGGGGAAAAACTAGGGATTGAAAAATTGATTTGAATTTTCATCATTAATCATTCGAAAAATCTGGAATGTGATTCAAATTTTGTCAACATCAGCACAAATAGCAATAACCACCCACAAATTACATTTTAAAAAAAAAAAACCTTGACGATCGACCATGGGTTCGACGGCGATAGGGAGGGATGTCGGAATAGTTGGTTTTGGTGGGTCGTTGTCGAATCCAGCATCAAACATTTTTATCGGTGATGCCTTGACAAA
The DNA here is from genome assembly GCA_013146195.2 of Codonopsis lanceolata. NCBI lineage: Eukaryota > Viridiplantae > Streptophyta > Magnoliopsida > Asterales > Campanulaceae > Codonopsis > Codonopsis lanceolata. Next base: position 43,626,547 of record CM028379.1, on the reverse strand, counting down.
TAATGCAAGTGTTCTTATCGACGAAGACAACAGGAGGGGGAGGAGTCGTCCCGAAATTACGAAATTGTGAGATTTAAGAGGACGTCGATAGGGATGGGGAAGGAGAGAGGATTTGGAATTAGGGCGAGTTATGAAAACAAATTGGCAATCAGATTCGTCGCTTGCTGGGCCATGGCGAGTGTAGGAGGCGCATCTTTTTCCAGTCTTTTTCCTTTTGAGTCAAGTTCCAGTTTTAACGGTAGAGGAAGCTTGGGTCAGCAGACATGAGAGGCACGAAGCAGAACAACAAGGTTTTCCCTTTTTGATGGGGACCATCTGTAATTGCATTTGTGTTTCTAAGTCAAGAAACACAAAATATGTAAATTTTGAATCTGGGATTTGGGATTTTTTTTTTCTTCTGGGATAGTGTTGTATGTGTATAGAAGATGAATTAAAGAATTTTTGATGAAAAGGACTAAATTACCCCTGCATGTGAGAGAAGCACATGCTAACTTTCTGTTAGTTTTTTAACGCCTGTTAGGGTTAGGGTGCAAAATGGGATAATTTGCAATATCAGGTATGATTATGGCACAAACCTTAGGTTGGGTATCGTTTTGGAATTAGGTGGAACTTCAGGGTGTTTTTCGTATTTTGGCCTAAATAAATACTCAAATTACAGAGCACGAGGAATCATTATTTGGCAAAATGATCTAAATTTAACCTACTACTTCCTTCTTCTACATGTTACCATCACTATCAACTCTTACAAAATTATTGGCGTGCGTTCAATCAACCAACATAAACAAGTATGTAAACAAACTTTTTTAAGTAATCCCCAATAGCAAACAATTTAAGCTAGCCAAAAACTTGTGTAAGCTCAATCCCTAAGACAAAGCCCCAAAAATGACAAAAAAAAGGACTTTTGGAATGGCGGTCCATCAAAGAAAATCATATTATATCCAACAAAAAAACGAGTCAAAATGAGAGGAAAATGAGCTGTAAATCGAGCAAAAAAGGTTGGATCCGGATCTGAAATGCGGGTCTTCTATATGAAGATGCGACATGGCACGCTATGAGCGTGCCACCGCATTAATGAAATGTTTAAGTTATTGCTTTGGTGCCCTCCATCTACCAAATCGTGCTTTGGTGCTCTCCATTTTTCGAAATTTGGCTGCTGAAGTCATAAGTGTCCAGACTTTGCATAGTCCTAATTCAACTTAAAACTTTGATTAACTTCATTTTTAATGTTAGTGACTCTTTGTAATCAAAAGTGACACATTTAAGAGAAAAAGTGACACTTTTTAAGAAAAAAATGTGATAATTTTCATTTAAGATGTAAAGTGACATTTTTAGGGACTAAACGTGACACATTTAAAGGCAAAATTGACACACTTTCATGTATAATGATTGAGGTACTAAAAGTGACACATTTAAAGGTAAAAGTGATGCACTTTCATACATAATGTCTTACCCAATGAGGACTAAAAGTGGCACATTTAAAGGCAAAAGTGACATATTTAAAGGTAAAAAAAAACACACTTCCATGCATAATGACTTACACATTGAGGGACTAAAAGTGATACACTTAAAGGCAAATGTGACACATTTAACAGTAAAAGTACACAAAGGCAAAAGTGACACATTTAACGGTAAAAATGACACATTTAAAGGTAAAAATGACACATTCAAGGTCAAAAAGGGACATGGTTTTCAACTATAAAATCTAAGGGGTGGCATTGTAATTTTCAAAAGTTGAAGAGTGGCGCTGCAATTTTTTTAATCTTTGACTCATTCAACATGGACAGCTCTGTCTTATGAATATTTTTTATAAGATGGATCCTTCTTACTCGACACACCGTGTGTTGGTTGGTTTAGCTGTGAGAGAGAGACACACCGTCTCACGAATTAAGATCAGTAACATTGTCTTACAAGAAACCTACTCTTATAATTATGTAACACCCGGATATTTTTAAATACAGGTTAGTATTAATTTGGTATGCTAAAGATTGAATTGATGTGTTTATTTTACTTTATGCTATTTAAACTCTATGATTTGTTGATTTGAATCATGGTTTGTTTTTAGGTAGGAATTGAATTATTTTGAAGTGTTGGCAAAACAGTGACCAATGCTGTCGCATCCTCCCTGGTAGAGAGACCGCATTGTAGGGAGGTCTATTTAGTAGAACTCCCAGTATGTGATGCGCTCGCATCATTGTGGTTAATGCGGCCGCATTGTAGCGAAGCGGTTGCAATATGTGATCCAATGAGACCGCATCTTCCCGGTTTGGACCAAGAGAGATCACATTTTCAGGTTTAAAAACACACACAAACACACCTATTGAAGGTGAGATTGAGAGATTTGGGGTTTCTTGGTGTTCTAGCTTGGTTTTGAAGGACTTCCACTCATTGTTTGGACATTCAACCTTCATCAAAGTTGTTCCTCTTGCCAAGGGCTACCTTATGATAAAAATTTGTTCTACATGCATTAACATTTTAGTTCTTCATTCTAGGTAATTAGGGACTACTTGCTTATGTTTGTTTATTGATTATATCTACCTATTGAAGTTGGTTATGTGAAATCTATGCAAAATTCCATGTTTACATGTTATGTGAAAAATTACTTGTATGGTAAGCGGTTGAATATTTGGTTGGTGAATATGTTAAAGTGATGATATGAATATTTGATAAATTGCTGAAGGTGTGAATATGTGAATAATATTTGTTTGTTGGAATTTATTATTTTGGAGAAGCAATGAGTTTACTTTATAACTCATTGACTCTCTATATGTGTAAATTTCATAAAAAATCAATAACATGAGCATGAACAATCAATAATCAAGAATGCCTCGTATGTTGATAACATCAGCAACCGATACTTGAGAATGTCTCGTATGTTGATAACATCGGCAACCGGTATTTGAGAATGTCTCGTATGTTGATAACTCGGCAACCCGTATATGAGAATGTCTCGTATAAATAACATCTACGTGGCTAACAATTATTTTTGCATGAAAATAATAAAATATAGGGAGAGTTATGGCTACCTCTGACTTAGTCACGGGGCAGAGTGCAGTGCTAGTTACTAGTGGGACCCTAACTTAATCTTGAACCCTCCACCATGACCATGTGGGATGAATTTCACCAACAACACCTAAGTATCACGACTTATCTAGGGTTGTAAGGACCTAGCCTCATGATGACTTGTGTCGGTAGTGTGAACTAGTTTGATAAACAATACCAGATATTGATCAAGATGAACAAGCTTCAACAACAATAGTGGGGGTGATAAGGTCGAAAGTGGTTTGATCGGAGATGTATCTCGATCTCGTATACCTCATTGTGTTTAATTTCAGCTCTTATGTGTTACTTGGTGTAGACACTCCAATTTCACACCTCTGATATGTAACATTGATATGAGATATCAAGACCTGTTAAAAGCTAACAAATGTCAAGTTACAGGGTTAAAAGTGCAAAAAAAAAAAAAAAAAAAAAAAAAAATATATATATATATATATATATATATATATATATATATATATATGATGCGTAAACAGTGAAATGCAGGGGGCCTACGTGCCAAAAAGGACACCAAAAAGACCCCCTGGCGCTGCCCATACTCCTTCTAGGCGCCGCGCCAGCCTCTACTATGGGTGGCGCCTAACAGTGCTGCCAACACTGTAGCAGTTTTCCTAAGGTGCAATCTCTCAAGCGAGCGGTACAAGCCGATGAAGCACAGAAAGAGAAATCTTAACCGCGAAGGAAGGCCTCTCCCAACCTATAAATACGAGGCCCCGGCTTCAGAAATAAGAAGCAGTGAGCACACACAATTCATGTAGTTTGTGAGTTCTCTCGAGAGCGCTGAGAAATTTATTTCCTCTAGCCCCGAAGCTCCACCAAATCTCTCCCAAACACCAAAACCAACCGGCCAAAGTGAAACCTAGTTGCCCTACTAGGATTCCCTCCAGTCCAAAAAACCTAAAAATAGCAGTTGCTCTGCCTGAATTCAGACGCCGAATCAGCCAAAAGCAAGCAGTTGCTCTGCCCGATTTCTGCTGTCAGTAAACAAACAATAGCAAAAAAGTAAGCAGTTGCTCCGCCCGGATCCCGAGGCCAAAAAGTAACTTTCGGAAGCAGTCACTCTGCCCGAATCCCCGCAACAGCAAAACAACAACAAAAAAAACTCCCTCTCCCTGAAGGACAGAGAGAGCGCACCCTAAGCTTGCCAGAAGCTAGTTGGTACGAGATAAAACCCCACACACATCAAGAGGTAGGTTATTTAAAGTTTTATTATATAAAAAGTGCTATGTAGACTAGCAAAATGTAAGAAAAATAAGCAGTTATGCTGCCCGAAGTTCTATAGAAAATAGCACTAAATAGAGCCATTATTATGGCCAAAATTTTATAAATGTATTTCTAACTCCAGGAAGGAGACTTTTGCAAATTTGTAATAATAAATGTACAGATATATGTATATTTAAATGTTTTATTTATCTGTTTAAATAAATATAAAAAAAGCATATTTTAGCCAAAAAACTATTTTGAGACCGAAAGGGCGAGTTGGGTGCCTAACACCTTCCCACCTCGTAACTTAGCCTCCGAACCCTTTTACAAAATTTGGTTACATTTGGTTTTTCTTTGTTTTTCCTTAAAATAAAGATGACGATTCTGTTTTAACATTTTGAGTCCACAATGAGGCCAGACGTATTCCACGCGCCTTGAAGCAGTTTTGATTTTTGTTCTCCTTTAATAGGAAACGAAGATGCGAAAATCGGGGCACTCACGCTTGGTATTAAATTATGACATGTGTAATAAGATGTTTTAATTGGCATCATGACATGATTTATGTTGTGATGTATCCAAAAAAGCATCATACCGGGGGTACCGAAGGTAACGGTGGACGTGGGTTGCCGGAGTTGCTGTCCGGCGATCATCTCGTCGTCAGTAGTAGATATCTGGCTATATTATCTGTAAAAGAAACATCGTGAGTCAGTGAGGAGGGCCCCCGCCGAAAACCCTCCGGTGTGTTTATCTGTACCTGTATGAAAGAGAGGACGCGTAGCCCCCAAGTGCGTGGTTTTCAGAAAAAGAGAGATAGAGAGAGCCCCAACTCTATGAACTAGAGGGGGTTATTTATACCTAAGGGAATGGATTTAGCTCGTCGCACATGGGCCCGCCCCAATCCATCGGACATCATGCAAAATACAATGGGCCATTAAATGAGGCCCAAACGTTATTCAGGCGGATCCAAAATATGTACATCAATAGCCGCCTACTCATTATTCTTTGAGATTCATCTCGGGGGTAAGGAGTACTCTTCGCTCGTGATTCCCTTTAATTTCTCGGGACGGCCGGGGCTTAATCACTTTCACATTGGTAAACAAGATAACAGAAATGCCGGAATGAGTCACGACTTTAGTCGTTTTTGACCGCCATTTTAATTAACCAGTATGGTTTATAACTTGATTGTATAAGTCTTTATATAGCGAGCAGAACACCACTTGGGCCAATGTCAAATCCCAATACTTGACTATGTGAGTAGAACTACCTTTGAAAAGGTAGTGAGCAGAAGCGCATGTAGGTACGAGTGTACAACTCAAGCATGAGTAAACTCGAACACCAACCCTTTTTCATGAGCAGAGATACCTCTTACTCGACAGAGATTTATTAGAAAACAGAAAGTACAAACTTGAGGGGGACAACCAGCCTTACCCAAAACAATGGGGGACAAAGGAGCCTAACCTCGAATAGAAAATACATTAGTGTCTACGAAACAAATAAAGACCTAAAGCATCCTGCTGGAGCGCATGGCGAACCTCCCCCGGAAGCTGAGACACCATGGTAAAATGACTATCAAAACGATTACGTTGAGTGAAGGCTGCTAAACGATCTGCAACCGAATTTCCTTCGCGGAAAATGTGATGTAAGTTGTAATTACCCACAAGGGCCAAACACCGTCTAAGATCATAAGCAAAAAGCCAGGGGCAGCCCTGAAGACCCTTAATCGCTGAAGCCACCACCATAGAGTCAACTTCCACCATAACTTTTTAAAATTCAAACGCCAGCATAACAATAACCCATCACGAAGATCCTAAAATTCTGCACTAGTGTTAGTCCAAGGACCATAAAACCGCGAAAAACCTGTAATGAAAAAGCCATTAGAATCTCGAATAACACCCCCACCCGAAGCAGTGCCCGCAATTGAGGAGCCATCAGTGTTTAGCATGACATAATTCGGAGCAGGAGGAAGCCATCGGAGCCAAACCCCTTTGAGCATGTCAATCTTCTTGATCGGGAGATCCAAAGACTGAACACAGTTTATACCCATAGTCGTACAAGAAGATTTCAGAGTGAAGACTCTCATAACATCCTTCAAACCATTTAAAACATGTTTGTAAAGATGCTCTCCATTCATGGGGACATTTCCAAAAAAGGCTCGACACCTAGCTTTCCAAATGGCCCAACGTCCCTGCTTCTAAAAAAAATACCTCTTACTCGTAAAAAAGAGTATAATCGAGATAACAGGCTCGAACACCAACCCTTTTTCACGAGCAGAGATACCTCTTACTCGTGAAAAAGAGACTAATCGAGATAACAGGCTCGAACACCAACCCTTTTTCACGAGCAGAGATATCTCTTACTCGTGAAAAAAACAATAATCGAGATAACAGGCTCGAACACCAACCATTTTTCACGAGCAAAGATATCTCTTACTCGGGAAAAAGCGAATAATCGAGATAGCATGCTCGAACACCAACCCTTTTTCACGAGTAGAGATACCTCTTACTCATGAAAAAGAGAATAATTGAGATAACATGCTCGAACACCAACCCTTTTTCACGAGTAGAGATATCTCTTACTCGTGAAAAAGAGAATAATCGAGATAACAGGCTCGAACACCAACCCTTTTTCACGAGCAGAGATACCTCTTACTCATGAAAAAGAGAATAATCGAGATAACAGGCTCGAACACCAACTCTTTTTCACGAGCAGAGATACCTTTTACTCATGAAAAAAAAGAGAGAATAATCGAGATAACAGGCTCGAACACCAACTCTTTTTCACGAGCAGAGATACCTTTTACTCATGAAAAAAAAGAGAGAATAATCGAGATAACAGGCTCGAACACCAACCCTTTTTTCACGAGCAGAGATATCTCTTACTCGTGAAAAAAAGAATAATCAAGATAACAGGTTCAAACACCAACCCTTTTTTTCATGAGCAAAGATACCTCTTACTCGTGAAAAAAAAGTATAATCGAGATAACAGAGCAGCAAGTAGAGAGCACATGCGTACATAGAGCAAAATATAATAGTGTGGCTCGGCACAATAATAGCGTGCTGATAATTAAACGGCAAGTAGAGAGCGCATGTGTACATAAAGCAAAATCTGATAGTGTGGCTCGGGCACAATAATAGCGTGCTCGGGCACAAAGTATAAAGTAGCTCCCGGGAAGAAGCGTATCATGCTTGATCTTCCTTGGTGTAGCCCCCACTTCTCGAATGCGAGGGTTTTTCTTGAAGTTGAGAAGCATCGCTAATCAGTACTGTTGGCTCTCGGGCAGAGGTCGACATATGGTATGCTCATTCTGGTTGCTCAGATCACCGAGTAGTTACTGCTTGTTAAGGCTCATAGTGTGCTCGAGCACGGTAGAGCTATTGGGGAAAGCCTAGGCTCTGTTAACATGGACTTCATACCTGAAGCCTTAGGTGCCTAATTAGCGAATCAAGTATATTTTCCAACGAAATATAATTGTAACAAGTTGCATGCATTTTAATTTATTCGAGCAAGAAAGTAATCATATTTCCATTCTCCACGGAAAAAAAAAAGTAATATGATTACTTTGATTTATAAGAAAATAAATCACGACGTCTCATATTTATTTAGTCGCAGAATTATGCTCGTAGTCAAGGTACGGAAATCCTATAAAATTATTCACGGTGACATGTACACATTACGTGCAAATGAACTTCAAGTAGAACAAATATATACATGTTATGTCATGGTGCTAGCGAGCACGTTAAATTCATAATTTATTATTAGCTTGATTTGCTCACATCATGTATTAGAATCCACATGTTTAAATTATGCTAGAGACATTCAAATAATAAAAATTAATTTAATTCCAAGAAAATATTTTCATCATAATTCATGTATAAATCCAATTCGAGCTCACAGTTCATTGCTGAGAGCAACCCTCTATGGACCAATCACCATTCTCCCAATGGGTAACAAATCTAACCCTTTCCAGAAATCCTACAAGGACATCCCCATTATATTTGGTAACTATCTCATTAGTAAACATGAACCATAGCCGAATCTCAAAAATTAATTAAAAAATGTGCATCAAATCTAAGATTTTTTTAAAATATTTTTTTACAAACATATTAATTTATTCTTTGCAAATGGAAAGGTGGAATGCAAATCATGAAGCAGTAACCAGTAGGCTCTTCAAATAGGAGATGGCCCAAATTGCATTCACGATGACCTTTTAGGGCCTTATGTTGGAATATGCTTCTTGATAATTTACTTATCACCTTGCATATTCTATATATGTTGATTTGCTTGCCCCCATTACAAGTGAGTCATCATGAGTGGCTAAAAGGTCTGCGTACCGGTTAGCGTGGCAACTCGTGTGGCATCACATAGGTCTTAGATTAGGTACGACCTGATCAAGTCCTACCTTCCTACATGATGATTGAACAGACCAGCACTTCAGATGCACTAAGCACCGGAAGACTTGCAGCTATGTTAAAAGCCTTCAGTGATAAAGATCAGACATCTTGAAGACTCACCACCGACAGACATGCTATAAGTTAAACTGTTTGCACCAGCAGACATTAGTTCTCCTGAATCGGAAGACTTGTTCCACTGGCCCAAGCATTCCACCGGTAGACCTAATTCTGCATGTGCTATAGAGAAAAAGACTAGAAGTGGTTCAAATCAAAGACAAATATGTTCAAGCCTCAAAAAGCCTGACATAGTTAAAGCTAAAAGACTTTCTCTCACTCACTTGGTCTGATAAAGTCAAAAAGCAATTAATTTATTGAACAGACCACCTGACAATGCATCAGACATCAGACCTACTTTTCAGAGACTTATCAACACAGTCTGACAGACAACAAGTTCCAAGATCTACAGGACTAAATCTTTGCCCCAAACAGTCAAAGATCTTATGGACAAAGATCTCTATCCGATAGACTTCAACAACTATATCTCTAAACGGATAGAAACATCAAATCTTCACCTCTCAACGATCACATTGACTTTAGTCTATATAAATCCTCTCTCCTACCCAAGACATATGAGACGATGAGCAACGAGTGACTGATACACGCACAAAGCGAAGTTGAAATCAGAACTCACTCAAGAGCTTCAAAGAAAAGAGATCTACAACGAGATTGTCCTCACCAACGCATCTCAGATCTCGACACAAGATCGCAACAACTCATCCAGATCTTAGTAAGACACTCTCAGTGGATTGCTAGGAAGAAAAGCTTGGAGAAGAAAAGAGATTGATCAGAAACTTCATAAGATAGAGATCAAGATCTGAAGATTGATGTTAGATAATGTCTGAAGAAAATGAAGAGTTGTCAGTAGATATTGCATTCATATCTTCAGATTTGTATTCCAATACAAATGCTGTTGATTGTGCAATAATCATTCATCATGGAAGGCCGAGTGCTTTGCACTCAATCGTTCAGATAATTTTTTATCTGAACGACCTTGAAAATTCTCTTCTCGTAACAGTTTCTCGTTCTGGTCTCCTATTGCCCTCTATTGCTTAAATATTCATGAATGGATAATTAAGTAAGGATTACGGTTTGGGAGGACAAAGCCAGAAACTGTACGTAGAATATTTAGACTGATGTAATATGTAATTTATCTTTGAATAAATTCATATGTTCTTACAAATACTTTATCTCTCAGTCCTTATATATCTATGAGCTTTTTACAAATTAATTTATCTCTGGAAAAGTTATTCTCTAATTGATTTCCTAAGTCTGCATTTGAAAGAAGTATTAAGTGTGCTGTTGTTCTGATCATATATTTGTGTACAGCCATTTAAGACTTCTCCCAATCTAAAAGCCTCTTTACTTTCCGCTGCTTAAATTCCTTTTAACTGCCTTTTTGATTTGACTGCCAGTTTACCGACAGAGTTGATATTTCTGCTTAGAGCAAGTCTACCGATAGCCTCTACCGGTAGACATGCTCAACACGCTAAACTGCAATTGCCACTAAATCTACGTTTTAAATATATCCAAAAGAAAACTTTTAAATTGGCATTATTGGCTATTCACCCCCCCCCCTCTCTAGCCTATTTGAGCATAATTGTGGACCAACACCTTGGTACGATTGTTTTTCAAAAGGTATCATCAACTAACCATAAAAATGCAGCTGTGTAAAAACTAACCGAATCCAAATAGAAGACTATAAGTGAAATTACAATCTCTAGAATGCAGTATTACACACAGCTACAAACCATAACCGAACTAAATCACTCGTTGACTCAGTTTTATATAATCATACTTTTCTGATTCGAACGAAATTATTTTCCTGCCTTATTGGCTTAATTTAGCATTATTCCAATAACTAATGTAGATTGCGTTATATTTCTTCTTACTGTATTTACGCAGATACATTTATTAGGCAATATCAATATTGAAATCATGCGAGTAGAATTAGCAAAAATTGAGGGCGGAGATCAGAGATGGAAAGAGACAACCTGGGAATGATGTGAACCAAACTTAGAGTTTGATGAAAGCAACCCAGACCGGTTTATCAGAACCGGTTGAAGGCCAATTGCCCATCTCGTTAATGTCGTTTCGGTAGAAGTAGACGGCTGCTAACGGAGAACGTGGATGGCATGACCTACGTCGCCTCGTAAGTTGTAACTGTCGCATAAATGGTAGGACACGTTGCTTGCATTTCACGCCAAGTTTACCTCCCAACGCATGTGACAAGCTCAAAAGGCACAACTACTCATGGTAACTCGTGTGAGGTCAGATAACGTATAATTGTGATGTCGCCGACATTGTTCCAGTGAGACGAAATCATCTGCGATGTTGGTTTTGATTTTCTACTTTCTGTGTTCTTCAAAAGTGAAATCCTTATGAAGATTAGTGGTGAGCATAAGGCGAGATGTCAGTGGCTTGGACGTTGTCAGCATTGACTGGAGAGGAGGAAGATGAGCCTGCTCACATTGTCATCATTCCTTCCTCAGTATGTGTATAATCCTCTCTTTAGTTCCAAGAATATGAGATTTATTATTCCAAGAGTTAGAGAAAGTGCCTCTGTATTGTTTTGTGTTCCTTCCTTGATCATCTCATACTTCAATTTTTTTGTTTCCCGACAATGGAACCAACTTATATATCCAAAAAAAACATCATATCGGGGGTGCCAAAGGTAACGGTGGACGTGGGTTGCCGGAGTTGCTGTCCGACGGTCATCTCGTCGTCAGTAGTGGATATTTGACTATATTATCTGTAAAAGAAACACTGTGAGTCGGTGTGGATTCCCGGGACATGCGCCCGCGCGCCGCGCGCCCTTGGATAGGGGTGCGCGTACGTGCGGATGCGGGACACCACTGCTCTCATTCCATCCCCCTTTTTTAAGGGAAGACGAAATTAAAAGTGCGAGAGGAGTGTTATCTAAGATAACGTGTTGGAATGCGCCTCGGTTGCCTTTAGTGGATTTTTGATCCAATATGGGAACTTTTGGGTTTCCCGCATCAAGTTATCCCTTTTTAAGGGGATACCAGGATATGGGAATGCATCACCCTTTCATTCCCATTTTCCCCTTTTTAGGGAAAAACGGAAAAGTGCAAAAAAGGATGTTGCGACGCCCCCACTATGGATTTTATAAAACTAGCCTTATGGCCTATTTCGGATCACTATGGGAGCTTTGGGTTTCCCGCATCAAGTTATCCCTTGTTTTGGGGATAAGAGTCGCCATCTTTATTTTAAGACAAAAATAAAGCAAAACCAAAAAAAGAAAAGAAAAACCAGAGATTGTAAAACGGGTTCGAAGGCTACGTTACGAGTTGGGACGGTGCTAGGCACCCAACTCGCCCTTTCGGTCTCAAAAGTGATTTTTGGCTAAAGTATGCTTATTGTTATATTTATTTGGAAAATAAACAAAGCATTAAAAGACAGGGAAATAAAAACAAATACATCTGCGGCTACATTATTTACGGACTTGCAGCCGTTTCCTTACAATAATTTCAAATATATTTAAAAATATTTGGCCATTATAACCGCTCTTTTACATAATATTTTCTAACTAAATCCGGGCAGCACAACGGCTTATAATTGCTACATTGGGCCGGATTTTAAATAACAAATTTTTAAATAAAACGCCCTTAAAGGCTATTACCTTTTAGAGCAGAGTGTGCTCGCTCTGTCATTCAGGGAGAGGAAGTCTTTTTTGTTGTTGTTGTTGTTGTTGTTGTTGTTGTTGTGATTTGGGCAGAATGACTGCTTATTTATGGTAGTTTTGGCTCACTCACTCGGGCAGAATGACGACTTATTTGTGGTAGTTTTGGCCTTTTAAATCGGGCAAAGCAACTGCTCTTTCCACGATTTTTGGATCGGGGAAGTGGGGTGGAAACCTAGCTGGGGGGCTAAGGCTCACTTTAACCGTTGGGTTTTAAGTTTGGATGAGTTTTGGCAGGGTTTTAAGGCTTTGGGTAGATCACTCACTATCTCACTTCGCTCTCTAATCTTTCAGCGTAACGAGAACACGGTAAGCTTTGCGGAAGAAAAGGTGTACTGAAGGTCGACCCCGAAGGCTTTATTTATAGCCTGGTATGAGGACTCATCGGGGATTAAAATTCCTTCCTTCACGCTTTGGTTCATTGTACAGACTGCGGGAAATGTGGGACTTTACGGAAAACTGTAGCAGCTCTGTAGCAACTCTGGAGATCCTGTAGCTGATTTTGGGCACCACCCATATGAAGTCTGGGCGCCACTCCCACTTTGAGTGTGGGTGGCGCCAGCTTAGCTCTGGTAGTTTCAATTTTGGCACCTTTAGCCCCTGCATTTCACTGTTTTGCGCATCCTGCTTTGTCCTTTTGCATTTTCAACCCTGTAACTTGACATTTGTTAATGTTTTAACATGTCTTGATATTTTATGTCATGTTACATACCAGGGGTACGAAATTGGGGTGTCTACAGAGCCCCTCAACGATGGAGTCTATGGGTAACCCGCAACTTACTGAGTAGATGAACATCGTTGATAAGAAAATAGACTCTCCAATTTCGCGCAATCAATACGAGGGAGAGATACAATAGGTAGCAGTTATAATGCAAACCAAACCTCCATATCCTAGACTATTTTAGTCAGTTATAGCAGGTTATCGCAATTTTTAAGCAGATATACAAATTAAGTGCTCTGATGGTCGGACCTACTAGTGTAGGCTGCCTACGTATTCCTTAATAAAGGAAATCAGACCAAAACGTAGTTCGGCCGAAACAAATTGAACCACCAACGAGGATGTCATGTCCTTCGGGTCAAAACCCGACCAAGAACATAATGGAAAGAGATTTTTATGTTTTTGAAAAGCCGTATTTAAACGGTCGAAAACGGCCGTCAAGTACGGTATGAAGATTTTAAAGTTTTTCGGAAACCATATTTCAACTGGGTAAAACCTGTTATCGAAATACGTTAAGAGAAATTTTCAAAAATTGTGCCCGACCGGTCAATACCTTGTCGCCAAACACAAATAAGAAAATTTTCAAATTTTCCGAAAACTGAACTCGACCGATCAAAATCTGTCGCCAAGCACGGAAAAAAACGATTTTTCTTCAAGTTTTTCGAAAACTGTATAAGACCGATAAAAATCTGTCGTCAGATACGGGAAAAAAAGATTGTTCTTTTTCCCCTTCCTTTTTTTTATTTTTTCAATATTCCTCTTTTTTGTTTTTTTAATATTCCTCTTTTTTTGTTTTTTTTTTCAAATATTCCTCTTTTTTTTGTTTTCAAATATTCCTCTTTTTTTGTTTTTTTTTTTCAAAAACAAAACTTTTTGAGAAAGACTTTTATTTTATTTATTTTTTTGAAAAGCAAAACTCTTTTGAAAAAGACTTTTCTTTTTATTTTTTTTATTGAAGGTAGGATAAGAATACTTTACCTTCCTTACCTTTTTGCACTTCGGCCGCTGCTGCTGATTCAGTTGATTTTGACATTTCTGCAATCTTTATTTCTTCGAGCTGGGGATCTCTTTTCCTTTCATCGTTTTCTCTTTCTTTTTCTTTTTCATTTACTTCCTTCTTTTTCTCTTTTTTTTTTCTTTCTTTTCTTTCTTCTTATTTTTTTCTTTTATTCCTTCTTCTTTTTTTCTTTCTTTTCTTTTTTTCTTTCTTTTTTCTTTTTTCTTCTTTTGAAAAATTCAAAATTCTTACCTTTGCCGCCGATTTTTTTTGGCTTTTCTGCTTTTCTAGCGGCGGATCTGCTGAGGATATGACTTTTCCTTACTCCTGGATGGATGGCCGTCGAATATGGTTAACAAAATTACTTTTGTTAACTTTCCGTTAAGCCTTAGGGGCTACTTTGCAATCTTGGAATCTCGAGGACTCAAGTGCTAAACTTGAGTTGCTTGGAGGGGGAAAAGTGAAAAGTCCACTTTTCCTCCTTTCTTCATTACGGGATGAAGGCAGAAGTCTTCATTTCCTCTCCTTCAGTTGTTCAGCCTCCATAGCCGACGGAGGAACGAATTTTTTTCTATTTTCTTCATTTCTTCTCCTTTTCTCAATTTTCTTCCACCAAATTGTTTATATTTATGTAAAGATGGCTTCCTCCTCGAGATCTAGGAAAAAAAAGCGCCAATGCACCCGGATTCGGGTGAAGAAAGGAAGGAACTTCCTCCTTTGACCCGAAATCATATTGATTATTTCTATTCAAAGGATGACTCGGGTAATTTGGTGCGAGATTGGCATAAACATGTCTCAAATCTTCAAAATCCCGATGTAAGTATATTTTTCATCAACCCATTCGGCTATTTTTTCAGATCTTTCAATTCCTTTATTGTTTTGGATTTATGGAGTATATATATGCTTCTTCTAATGCCTATGCATGCAATTTATGAGCTAAAATGATGCAATCTTAGTAATGATGCATGAAATTCACGCAATTTATTTTTGCGATGCATAATTGAACTAGCGGTCATTATTTGACCCTACTATGCATGATTTATATTATAAATGCAATTGGAGCTATATGATGCATGTTCTAAGCTAAAACACATTTTTGCATGCAATATGTTCATGAAACGGACTTTTCGGAATACAATTCAATTTTTTTCGAACATATTTTCGGACACATTTTCGGATGAATACAGGACAAAATAGATATATTTCATGCCTTAAAATTTATTTTTCATGCATGTTTATGCTGCAGGGATATAGTAAATGTCATAGGAATATTTATTTTCATTTTTGGTGGCATTTTATTTTCTTTTTAGCGCACCCTTAATGCAGCTTATTGGATAATAAATGCAACTGATGGATGCATGTACTACCTTATTTGATGCAAATGTAATGCAGAAAATTATAGGATATTTACTAACATAATGCATGGGCACTCCTTTATTCTATCATGCATACGATAATGCAAAAATGCAGTTTATATGTTTAAAATGTATTTCTATGATGCCTAAGATGCAAAAAGTAACCATTTAGATGTAAAATAACACATATAATATTTTTTTATATTTTTCATTATTTTTCATTTTTATTTTTTATTTTTCATTCACAATTTTTTTGATAGCTAGAATACATTTTTAAATGTACAAAAAAGCATTTTTATTTATCAAAAGGATGTAAAAGAATACAACATATACTTTCAAAATACACATTTTTTGTTTTTTTTTTTGTTTTGGTATTATTATGTTTTTTTATGAAGGAAACTAAATGTTTATTTACATATATTTATATATGTATATATTTTTTAAAAAAATGTTTATTTATATTTACAATGATTTTTCCTTCTTTTTTTTTTCTTATGAATGGTAAGTGCTTATTTATATTTAAAATGATGTTTGTTTTTTTTTTCTTGCAGGAAATTAGCATGCTGCAATTTTATAATTCATGAAATACAATGCATACAACATGTTTATTATTTATTCTTACTTATTCATTATTATTGTTCTTCATTCATCACATTTTTTTTTAATTTTATTTACAAGAAAAATAAAGATAGTGGACTTACCTTTACTCTTTTCTTTTCAGTTCTGCAGGTCATTCAAGAGAGTCCGGGCTTCATGCACCAACGTGATGGACATTTACCATATGTTGCCCCAGGCGGCACAGGTCCTGGTGGAGGGCTCTAGCTTTAGCGCTTTTCTCCATGCTTTCCGTCCCTTCACAAGTTACCTGCCGATCTTTGACGTGCTGCAGGACTACTGGTGGGACACCACCCATACTTTTCACTTTAGCTGGGGGGAGGCCACCATGACCCTTTGTGACTTTGCTGCCATTACTGGTCTCCCTATCAGTATCGGGGAGACTTTGGCCCCGGATTATACTCTCCGTCGGCGTCCAGAGGAGGTGGAGGACCTCCTGGGCTTCGAGCCGGAATTCAAATCGACGAACGAGATCTTTATCAGCAGCGTGCGACGCTGGCTTCTCAGCAACGCTGGGCGGGTGCCGGCAAATGACATGGCTGCTGTGACTCGAGTGGCTAGAGCGTTCTTATTTTTCTTTCTTGGCACGTTGCTCTTTGCCAGCTCTTCTACCTCCCTGCGAGTTTCCGTCCTGGCCTACTTGGTTGATTTTGAGCGGATCCCTTCTTATGAGTGGGGACAGGCGGGCCTGGCCGAATTATATGCTTCCATTGACAGGGCTTGCCGGAACGACTCGTCAACCCTAAATGGATTTACCCCGGCGTTGGAGGTATATGTCTTTTCCTGTTTTTGCTGCTTTTCTTTCTTTTTTCTTTTTTTTTATTTTTTGCAGCATACATATCTTTCTTCTCTTTTTTCTTATTATTGCTGATAACATTTTTTTAAAATTTTTCTTTGCAGGTCTGGGCCTTTTCATTTTTCCATTTCACGTGGGATCCTCTCCTTCAGCGTGCGTGTCCACCAGCCGCCGTATCTGTGCCAGTATATTGATGAGAACAGGGTTCAACCAACCCAGGACGGCGGTTGTAAAAGGAAGGAACGAGTGCAGGAGCGGATTACTAGCTCGAGTCCTGGTACGGTGCACTTCCTTCACTGAAGGGTCTGGAGGGGCATTATGCTGTTGCCTTGGGATTTAGCCGCTGCCGGATACTGATGGTATCCATTATGGTGGATTCATTATACATGGGCGAGCTGGTTAATTGCCAGCACCAGTCGATCTTAGTACCTTCAGTGGTGCCTCCTCTCCCCCTTTTCTGGGTGATAGAGACCGATCAGCTGCCGAACAGGTATCAGTATCTGTTGAAATACCTCATGCCAGCGACATATTTTCCGATTATGGCGTATTAGGAATTCTTGAGGACAGTGTTGCATCCTCCTTTCCCTGCTCCTGCTGCGCCCAGATGGCATTCTGATGCCTCTGCCAGACCAGAGCCTTCTACTTCATCTCTCGACGAGAACCTGGAGTTCACTGATCCTGATGATGTCTTCTCTACCTTCCAGTATCAGTGGGGCGGTCATATGGTAGAGGAGGTTCTCCCAGATGTCGAGATCCCTGAGGAACGTCGGGTCCCGGAGCAGGCCCGTTTGGTAGACACATTTACCTTCATATTCATATTCTTTTTTTTTCTTTTTTTTTTCATGCACATGTATATATCATTCTTTTTTTTTCTTTTTTTTTATGCATGTTTATTAAAAAAAAATTTGGAGACTAATTTTTTTTTTGTTGTCTCACTTTTTTCTTAGGTAAACGTGTCTACCTACAAGAAGCTGCTTCGGGGCTTCTTCAGTATTAGCAAGCTTTATCAGAAGCTTGCTGGTGAGTTTTCTGCGAGGGAAGAAGCATGATCTGCGGCAGCCCAGACGTCGAGATGGTGACGACGATGACGCGGATGTCGGGTCGAGCTGCGCCCGGGGCAGACGTCGGGTGTGCAGAGCTGGTGGCACAACGGGTCCATGGGTCATGGGTGGTGGCCTTGATAGGAGTCAGTCGTCCCGAGCACATTAGTCTTGGACGCCTACGATTATTAGTCTCTTTTTTTTCCTTTTTTTTTCTAAAGAAACCTGTATAGTCATCTATTATATAATGCAATATAATTTTTATATGATGCAAAATATTACACATGCAGACTCAAATACACACAAAATAAAGCTATATCAAATATCTAAGGGTAATGGCACGCTGTATTTTTTTAGAAAAAGGAGTTTGTAAGAATACACCTTCAGATTGGAGCGGGCTTTTCTGGTGATATGGAGGGAGGGAGAGGCAACCGCCTTCTCCTGTTTCCTCGGCATATAAGGGCCATTGGTAGTGTTTATAGCCCGCTTTCTAGCTTCTCCATTTTCTTGTGACCAGACATAAGAGCAGTTGATGGTCGGGACGGATAAAACCAGGATACCAGCAGTTTTCCAGGGTACAGTGGAGGGCACCTGGCGCGGCCAAAAGGGGCATTTGGCGCGGCGCCAGGAGAGGCTTATGGTGGCACCATGAGTCTCTTCTGTGTAATTACTGTTCAACACTATTCACGTACTGTGCTCAGAAATGTCCGTTTGTTGAATTTTCGGTATAAAAACGGACGGAGACTGGCCTGCCTCTGCACAAGCTCATCTGCTCTTTCTCCTCTCAACTCTTAAGCTCTCTTCTGCTCAGCCGTTTCCTCTTTTGCCTTATAATCCCTTGCATCTCTTTTACAAATGGCCGCACGCATTCATGCGGCATTAGAAATAGAACTTTACGAAAATGCCCTGGATTTTTGGATTCTCTCACTGCGATCAGACGAGCGGGATTGGTTTGATCATATCTTTGGATTCAGGTGCCTATTGTCCTGGAGGAATGTCGTCATAAACTGGGACATGCTGAGGGGAGCCTCCAGGTTTTGGTCTCCTCAAGACCATCTTTTTAATTTTGGCATGAATGAAATATGCCCCACATTTTCACCTGATCGCAGTGCCTTCTTATAGGAGGCGTCCATACATGGCCATTCGGGAGCTATTCCGCACTACCCGCGATGCTACTCCATGTTTCTTTGATGGAGTAACTTTTGATTTAACTGTCCTCCCTGGGGCCTTCATAGAATTTAGGGAGGATGACGTAGATTACCTGCGGCGTAGGCTGTCCGCGCTCTTCCTTTGCCTGGTAGGGAGATATTTGTTGGTGGGTCAACCTGGATTTATTGATGTGCGGGTCGTTGACCTTGCATTGCAGGCTCGAGATCGCCGGCTGAATATTGTTCCGGTGATTCTGGTGGAGACCTTTGCGGGCCTGAATGCTTTTGCCGGCAGCGATGAATTATTCCCTACCGGCAGCCCCATTTTGCACCATATGTGGTTGGAGGAGCATTTTCTTTGGGTAATGGCCCCCGTGCCGCATGGAGCACCATATGACCCGACGTTTTATGGCCTTCGCGGTCACCTTCCTCAGACCAATTACTCAAAATTTGATTGGGTTGAGCATTTTTACCGCAGGGGCTCCATGGATATAATCTGGGTGATCCATCATTGGCAGATCCGGTGCTTTCTTACGTATTCGTAGTATAGTCAAGTGGTCATCTTTGGGCATTGAGCGGACCTCTTTTTATAGGTCTGACCGGATCTTGCGCCAATTTGGGAGAGAGCAGCTGATCGCGGACTCGACTTGTCCTGTATATTTAGCGGTGGAGAATACTGACGAGGACTTGGGTGCCACTATTCAGGGGATGTGGCAACGGGATTCTGAGATCTTTGGAGGTAGCCTATCCATTTGCTGATTACATTCTTCTTTCCCATGGGTATCAGGCATGGATAATGGTGGCTAGAGGCC
Organism: Codonopsis lanceolata; assembly: GCA_013146195.2. Lineage (NCBI taxonomy): Eukaryota > Viridiplantae > Streptophyta > Magnoliopsida > Asterales > Campanulaceae > Codonopsis > Codonopsis lanceolata. The sequence continues at coordinate 43,606,655 of CM028379.1, read as the reverse complement.
GCCCCGCGTTATCGGTCGAGGAACTTCTTTGGGCCGTCATGTTACTAACGGGATAGATGCTCACCTGATGGAGATAGGCGAGGATATTGACAGTTCGGGGTTAGTTGTCCCTCAGGCTTTGGAGGCGGAGTTCAGGCGGGTTCATGGTCTTAGCGCCGAAACGGCCCGACCGACATCTTACTGCCGGTCCCAGCAATGCACCCCGCAGATTAAGTAATGCTAGCAGGCAGCACAACCCATGGGAATCGAAAGTAGCTGCTCCCCCTCCCCAGATTGGATGGGGCACGACTTTCAGAGCTGGAGGCAATGAGCCTCCTCGGCTGAGCATCGCGAGCAGACAGGATAATCAGAGTGGGAACGGAGGAAGCCGCCCCCCCTCCTCCGCTTTGGATGGGGTACTGCTTCAGGAATGATAGAGCCGGCCCGAGCAATGCAGCTACCCAGGAGAACGGGGATGCTGATGATGAAGAGGAGGATACCTCTAGTGGCTCACACGGGGGTGAGACTAGAGCTTCTTCTGTGCCTCGCAGGAGGAGTATATGGGCCCGGCTGGGCGGGCGCCGCAGACATTGATGGACCACCTTGGGGCTTAAGCTGCAAAAGAGGGGAGAGTTTCTGGGAAAACAAGGGGGATATAGGCGATAGATAGATACATACATGCAATTAATGTATAATTTAAATGTCTTAATAAATATTCCTAAGTTGCACTGTAGGACCTGTAAAATATTATATTTTAGTGTTTTATTGTGAGCTTTATGTCTTGGTTTTTCTTTTTCCCTGTCAGTCGAGCTTCCCGTACGCTGAAGACCGGATGTAATATGCCGAGGACTTAAAAAGTGCCTTCCCTCTCCTTTATCTCCTGATTTTTTGATTTTTGATTTTTTTTATATATGCTCTAACTTTTGCCTAGGCCACCCTTTCGGGTTTTCAACCTAGCGAGCCCTTATTTCTTCTTTTATTATTTTTTTATGCTCTAATTTTTGCCTAGGCCGCCCTTTCGGGTTTTCAGCCTAGCGAGCTGGAGAGGGAAGCAACTGCTGGATAGAATAGCTCAAGCATAATACCTTTTGAGCTTGTCGAGGTTGAAGGGATGGACAAGGTCTTCTCCCTCCTGGTTTGTGAGAAGTACGGCACCTCCTGACCGGATCTCCTTGACAATATACGGTCCCATCCATGGAGATTTCCATTTTCCCCTAGTATCAACATAACTAGGGGGTTTTTCTCGAAGCACGAGGTCTCCGACTTGGATGTCGCGACCTTTGACTTTTTTATTGAAAGCCCAGGTGATGCGCCTTTGATATGCCCGGGTATGCTCTAGGGCTAGTAGGCGTCGTTCGTCGATTAGGGCCAATTCGTCAAATTGCCCTTTGACCCAGTCAATTTTTGCTATGTCAGATTCCATCATCACTCTCAGTGATGGAATTTCAACCTCTATCAGCAGTACTGCCTCCATGCCATACGCTAGAGAATAGGGGGTAGCCCAGTGGGTGTGCGGACTGAGGTGCGATAGCCCCAGAGGGCTAGCGGCAATTTTTCTAGCCAGTCTCTTCCTATGTCAGCCATTTTTATGATGATGTTTTCAAGTGTTTTGTTGGCTTCTTCAACGGCACCATTGGCTTGCGGCCGGTAGGGGGAGGATTTATGCCTTTGGATCTTGAACTCGTCGAGTAGACGATTCACGTCCCCTTCAAAATGTGAGTCGTTGTCTAAGATTATCTCGAAAGGTACCCCGTATAGATATATAATATTGGCCCGGATGAATTCGGACACCTTTCGAGCATTTATGATTTTATAGGAAGAGGCTTCCACCCACTTTGTAAAGTAATCGACGGCTACCAGGACGTACTCGTGGCCATTGGATCCCTTCGGGTGAATTTGGCCTATGACGTCGATTCCCCATGTTGAGAAGGGTCAGGGGGATGTGGAGTTATATAAGACATGTGGGGGCACATGCTGCAGATTAGCAAAACGATGGCATTTGTCGCAATGTTGCACCAACCGAATACAATCGGTTTCGAGCGTATTCCAATAGTACCCCTGTCCGATAATTTTCTTGGACAGCATATGGCCATTCATGTGGGGCCCGCAGGTACCACCATGTAGCTGATCCATGATTTGTTCAGCTTTGGCCTGATCGACACATAATAAGTTGAGGCCTTGATAGTGCCTCTTCTACAGGCTGCCACCGCTGAGTACAAATTGTGAGGCCCACCTTCGCAGGGAGACTCTTCCTCTTTCATCTAGGCCAGGAGGATAGATACCTTTTGAAGCTGCATTTAGGATATCGCCGGCATCAAGGGGCTCGTGGATCCGCTCAGGCTACATTAATTTT